>JAQPPZ010006010.1:3632123-4842830 GCA_028583015.1 Wollemia nobilis
GGATGCGGGTGTCTCCTCCTCTCCAGATACAACTTAGTAACCATCTCTTCAGAGACTAAGTTATCAGTACTACCATTGTCTATAATAACATTACAGACTTTGCCTAAACTTTTGCACCTCGTGCAAAACAGGCTTCTCCTTTGTTCTGGTTTCTCCTCCTCATTCAACAAGGCTCTCCTTGCAACCATGACTTCCCCTCTCTCTACCTCCTCAGAGTGCTCCGATGCAACACCGTCATCAACGACTACAGCTTGGGCAGGGCCCTCAGGCCTCATGTTTGCCCTCTCTTGGCATTCAGGACACTCATACATCATATGTCCTACTTCCCCACACTAGAAATAGGTTCCACGAAACCTTCTATCTCCATTTCCTCGACCAGGTCTACCTCTTCCTCTTGGGTAGTTATTCTGATTACGATGTCTGTAATCATTATCTCCCTTCTGGTCCTGACTGTTGCTAGCTTCAACTTCCTTCTCATCTCGTCCTCTATCCATTTCTCCACTGGTTCTTCCACCAGTTCTTCCACCACGACCTCTTCCTCTCTGTTTGCCTTCAAATCTTCGGTTCAGTTTCTCTTCGACCTTCAAGGCCAACTGATATGCATCTTCTATGGTGGTTATTCTGATTAGACTGAGTTCTTCCTGGATGTTCATTCTCAATCCATTTATGTATCGGGCTACTTTCTCCTTATTAGCCCCTGAATGGCCAGTTCTGATGGAGATCTTGTAGAATTCTTCTGTGTATTCTTGGACAGACTTGCCTGACTACCTCAGACTCTGCATCCTCCTCAATAGGTCCAACTCATAATCTATGAGAATAAATTATCTCTTCATTTTCTCCATCATTCGGTCCCATCTGGTTATTTTCTCCTTTCCATTTTTATTTCTTTTAAGTTGTACTCCTTTCCACCATAAACTAGCATGGCCTTTCAATTTTGTTTTTGCAAATTTGATCCTATCAGGATCTACAATCTCCTCGTACTCAAAGTATTCTTCCATATTTTTGATCTAGTAAATCAACTCTTCTGGGTTGAGATTCCTAGAATATGTGGAGACATCAAACATCGGTCTCTTCCTGGCCTGAGCTAGAGCTTTCAACAATCTAGCTTTAGAAGGATCCAATGCTTCTTCATCATCTGACGGACCCTTAGTTTCCCAAGCTTCATCATCACTCTAGTCTTCTCCCTTTGGTTCGACCTTTTTTCGCAACTCTTCCTACAGGGCTTGCACTTGCCTTTGCAACGCTCTGAAATCTTCATCCTGCACCACATTTCTCCCGTGACCATGATTTCTTTTTGGAGGCATTCTGTTGTACTCCTCTCACAAGTCCTTCCACAGATCCTGGTGCAAACTGCCTCACTTCCAACGATCTGCTTGCACACTCAGGAACTTCTCGCTCTGATACCACTTGATAGAGAGCCAAATTCCAGAGAAGAAAAAAAATAGTCGTATTTTATTCAAAGGTAGTAGAGAATTACTGTTACAACAGAATATTACAGTCACAACAAATTATTACATAAGTCATAGAAGAATTGTGCCTTTACAGAATTTCTCAAATTTGGAAATACAACAAGAAAATATTATCGTTCCAAAAATTTTCCATCCCCTATGCATGCCTTTGCTATCCTTTTTAAAGGTTCTTAGGTGACGTTCCATTTCCAGCTGGTGGCCGTTCGTTTTCTCTTCCAAAACCTTTCATTTTGCCTCCCCGTGTCACTTCATCGTCTAGATATTCGACACGTCTCCCTTTTCGACTCTTCATCTTTGGCTCATCTTTTGGCATGAAAATATGACATGTCATGATATCACGACATTTTGGCTTTCCTATGCTCCTTCTCCCTTTTGGCCACAATATCACGACGTCACGATTTCATGACATGTCACGAAATCACGACATGTCACGATTTTGTGACCCTCCGTCTACTGTGTCGTCGGCCCTACATTTTGGTTGCAATATCGTGATGTCACAATTTTGTGACATGTCATGATTTTGTGACCCTCTGTCTGCTATGTCGTTAGACCTACATTTTGGTCATGATATCACGACCCTCCGCCTGTTGTATTTCCTGCCTTGCTTTTGGTCGTGATATCACAACGTCACGATTTCATGACCCTTCTGCCAATTGCATCGCTTGCCCTGCTTTTGGTCGTGATATTGCGATGTCATGATTTCGTGACCCTTCCACATATTGCATCGCTTGCCCCTCTTTTGGTCGCGATATCGTGAAATCGCAATTATCGCGACATGTCACGATTTCGCGACCCTTCACCTACTGCAACTTCTGCCCTATTGTTGGTCTTTGCAAAACACTTAGAAAATTTTTTGTTGAAGCAAGATTGCACTACTGCCACTGGATGCTCCTGCATCATAGGGAGTCCTCCTTTAAGAGAGAGGGAAAATACCTCTTAGTCTCTTCTAAAATATCCCTGAAAGAAGAGAACAGGGCACCCTTAGAATTCACAAGAGAGGTAATCATGTTACCATTACGATGAGCCTTAACTGAGTTATAAAACAAGGTTGTGTTCTTATCCCCTTCCTGAAGCAAATCTACTCAATTTTTTTTTTCCAAAAAATTTCTTCCCTCAGTTCCCATTCAGCAAGGTCTTTCGCAGCCTCAAATTCCTCAACAAGAAGCTCCTTCATGAATCCTTGATCTCTAATATTCCTTGAAGCTTCTTCCATCCTCCTAAGAGCTACCATCTTATCCAAGGAAAGGTTCCCAAAATTTAGTCTATTCCATCTCTTCAATTTATGTTTTACAAATTGTAGTTGCTTCATAAAGGAATACATAGCGATGCCATGAGGAGGTTTTCTAGTGGTCCACCAGCCTCGCATGAAATCATGAATCTTAGGATCATGAAGCCACATAAGTTTAAACTTAAAGGAGGGATTATTTTTTAGCCCTAACTCCAAATCATAGATTTTGATAGGCCAATGATCAAATCCCCTACCCTCTAGAATCACAGAACTAGCACCTTTGTTATTACCCATCCAATAATTGGATATCGAAAACCTATCCAATCTCTTTGAGATGGAAGCTTCCCTACACCTTCTATTGTGCCAAGTAAAGATCCCATTAGCTAGCTTGATGTCAACCAAGTTTAGGTCCTGGATATGATCACTGAAGATAGAAGAAAAAGGCTCGATACGGTCCATCCCACCACATTTCTCCTTTAGACAAGTGATAGAGTTGAAGTCTCTAGCCAAAATCCATGGGTACAAGGGATCCAAACTTCTCATAAATCAAATGTGCTTCCACAAATTCACTTTACCATTATAATCAACAGGAGCATACACATTTGTAAGTAGGATTATTTCACCAGATTCATTATCATGCTCGACCATTGAAATAGACCATCTTCTTGAAATCCAAGTAAGAGGGGATATCTTAACCGGATCCCATAAACAAGCGATACCACAAGCATATCCACATGCACCAACACACTGGCATTTCCCCCTTATCCATAACTTGGGAGTAATACTGAACATACTATCAATAGCCAATTTAGTCTCCTGAATAAACACCACATCCGTAGAATGCACACAAACCAAATCATGAATACCTTATACCTCCTTTAATATTTACAAAGGTTAGAAATTAAATTAAATATTTCATACCTCCTTATATATGGAGTGATAAATTTTAATTTCCTCTTTGATTCTGCAACCTACTCTCTTAAGATGCTCTTCCTTCACTACAATGTATTTAATGCTCCTTGAAACTCATTAAACTCAGTCTTCAAGAGTTTATTTCTTCAAGGCATCCTATGCTCTTGTTTGACCAACATTGTATTTAATACGTATTCAAAAAATGTTTGGGATCATTTAACATTCCTTTTCTCACATACCACATGGCACTCAATATCTTCGCACAATGATTTGTATTTTTCAGGAATTTATGTCAATCTCTACAATGAGCATGTACAAATCATGATCAATGGTGGTTGATCTTCTCCTTGATGTTCATTCCTTCATTGAAACTCTCATTTTCTACAACATTCATTCAAAACTCTCTTTTCCATTTCTTAGATATACTAAGCTTGGTCTTACTTCATACAATCAATATATAAGAAGACATTTCACCTTGCTTGCATGATGGTTGCCACTCCTTCTATGATGAAATGTGGCACATAGATTCTTCACATGCTTCTAAATGACACTCCTTCCTCATGGGCATTAAAAAATAGTTTCTTGTCAATGCTCAAATGATGGAACTCCTTCGAAGATATTTCAATCCTTAGACAAATAATTTTCTCTTGATATTTTTTCTTGCCCTAGTACTACATGGTTGTAGAAGCTATGTGACTCTATTACTTTCACATTCCCTTAATTAACTATTCAATAGCTAAAGATAAACAACTCTTGGTATGTTTGCAATGACTCTTGAGATTCCAAATATTCCTTATGGTGGTGCTTTGGTGGTTCTTCCTTGCACATAGGTGGCTCTTCCTCAACCTTGGTAGTGTTCCTTTTGCTCCACCTTCTACGGTTCCTTGTAGTTTTTTCTTCAACTCTTATGTGGTTTTTTAATTCCTCACATAGGCTGGAACAACTCTAAGTTTTGCTATATTTCAATCTCCTTTTTTTCTCTTTGCTTTGCTCAATTAGATAACAACTTCTTCATTACAAAATTTCTAAAATTTGGTTATGCTCCTTAGTGTATTTTAACACTGTAAATCTTGCTCTATGTTGGGCCCTTATTCTGATCTCATATTCTTTCAATAAATATCCCATTTTGCAAGTTTGTAAAATGATATTCACTATCCATATTTTTTTCTCCTTATTTTCTCTTTTTGAACAAATTCTAACTCTATATTTTGTTGATGTATTTTGTAGGTTTTGAAACAATCAAAATACCTTTTGAAGACTTGTATTTCAAAACTATGTATTGAGCATAATATTTTGAGTGATTCTCTTTGTATTTGAAGCTCCTTAGCTTGCTAATGCTTGATTTATTAATAGCATATATATCTTAATGAATCAGCTCCTTTATGCTATATTAATGCACTAATTTTCAAGATTCTAAAACTCCTTTAACTGGGAGATAATAAACTTAGAGTTCTTCCTTATCCTAATTTAAACTCTCTAATATATGGTGCCAAATAAACTTAAATTAAATCAAATTTTCGTAAAACTAGAATACTCTTTTAAGCACCTAATTCCAAACCCCTTTGGTTGTCTTTTGTAGCTTGTCTCCTATCTTTTCTTTCTACACAAACTTGTTTTTCTATAACTTAAAATTTGCAGCCTTAGCTTGCTACCCAAAATCAGCTTGTATGTTATCCCTAATTTATAAAATTTGCAGCTTTAGTTTGTTGCCCAAATTTCTTGATTTTTGTGGATTCAATCCTCTTACAAATTAATTCTCTCAATTTTTTAAATTTGAAGCTATTAGTGCTACCCTCTTAATGTCCAAAACTCTGCAATTTTGTGGTCCAAATATCTTAATTTTATGCTCCAAAATTCTGATTTCTTTGCCTTTATCTCATTATCCAAAAACAACATTCAATTCCTCCAAATTGCTACATTATTTTGCTATCAAGACTTATTTCAATTGTCTGTTCAAAGGCACTTCATAATCTAGCCAAATCTTATTTAATTTATACCACCATGTCACCTTTAATTTGTTGTCCTGTGACTCTTCAACTTTTGCTACAATAATCAGCAATATTCTTCTCTACAATGGCAGTCTTCAAATTTCTCATATCAGTGACCTCTTCTATATTCTTTCTCCTCCTTGGATCTTGCTAGATTATGTATTCCAATATGATCTCTATCTTTGGTATTTTTCTCAAGAATCTAAATGTCTTGATATCTTCAAGAATCCTTTCTAAAATTTGACAAAATTCTTGCCAAATCCTTTTTTTGGGGGTTTTTTGTCAAATGGCTACAATTATTCCAAATTCTTCTTTTTAGAAGCTACTCCTTCTTGCAATCGTCTACTTGAGTTTTATTAAAATCTCCTCCAATCACCACTTCTTCAACTTCTACAATAGAGCTTTTCTAGCCTTCTTATTTCTCCTTCCAAGTTTACTTGAGACCTCTTCTCTTGGGTCTTCAAATTATATAGCTTCTCAAATATTTAATAGGAATTTTCTTAGTCTTCTTCTATCTTCAATATTCAGTCTTCTATATTCCAAATCTATTATTTCTTCAATAGGATATATTTATTGGATCTCCTCCTTCTCAATCTACAATAAAGTTGCTTTCTTCTTTCTTCAATCTAGAGTCTTAAATCTTAAATCTTCTATTGGGATCTCCTTATTGGGTCTTCTCAATATTTTACCTTCAATTTCCAATGGGTCCTTATTTATAAGACCTCCTTAATCTTCAATTTCTACTCTTTTGTTGCAACAAAGAACTAATCCCTACATGAGGAAAGTACATAGACTTTTAGGAAATAGAAGATGAAATTCTTCTATATCTATTGTAGGAATCTTCTTAACTTTTGAGAAATAATTTTTTACAACAAGAAAACTTAGATAGCAACAACCAAATTCATATAAATCTCTAGATCTCTAAAAATCAATAAACTTCACTAGTTATCCTTCAATCTAGTAGAAAGATATCTATGTTGAGTCCTAGTCTTCATGAGTTTTTCTGCAACCTTGTGGAAAGACTCTAGCCAAAAAGCAATTTAAATTTTTTGAAAATGATATTTCTCTCTCATATCAATCTCTCTTATGGCACTCCCTATCTTCTATCAATCTCCCTTGTGGCTCTGATACCACTGATAGCTTTTGATGCTATATATTTAATGAAAATCTACCACAATGTCTAAAAATAAGTATGCAATATTAAATATAATATTATGGAAATATACTAAGCATGTAAAACTCATAATAACTTTTACAACTACTCATAAAACTATCATTAATGAAAAATCACAAAAAATAGTAAATTGATATAAAATGGAGATCTCTAACTCTCCATATTTCATACATGCTATACATTGTATCTACTGCAATGTCTCTATCATCTACCATCTCTTTGATGAGCCATATATCAACTCTCTAATATACCATATATATAGTAAGATGCAACTCTTAACTTTCCATCTTTCTATGACTCTTCATCTTCCTATTCTATGGACTCGTGCACATGGACAACATGCATATTTACATCATTAATTACTTTGCACATTCTAACAATACTTGTGTATTTATTACACTGCATAAACTAAATACTCAAACCCTAAATACTCAAACCCTAATCTAAGATAGACTCCTAATGAAAAGATGTATCCATGGTGGTACATTAGCATGTACCAAATAATGTAATATATTTCAACATAGTTTAACCTATAATGGTTAAAATTATAAATTTTTGATTAATAAAATTGTAGGTATAATTATGATAAGTAGCAATTTCATATATCAAGTACAAGAAGATTTGAATATTATATATTCTACCCTCTTTGATCCTATCACTATTAGTTTCCTAATATTGCCTTGGATCTATATCATGTACCAACAGGTTTTAAACTTCAAACCTTAGCTTTTTGATGATCTACCCCCTTTGTACTCCTAAATATGAATTTTAAATTGTTGCATTATATTTTATATCAACATAAATTCTCTCCTACCTCCCTAAGGCCATGAAAATCCTATAAATTAGAACCTTGGGATATCTCTCAACAATAAAATCCCAATGCACCTAAACTCTATCAAATTACTTTCTAATTTTATCTCTTGTTCTCTTGTTCACTTTCAAGCGCTTAGAAAAATTATTTGGAAAATCAAAGTAGTGGTAAAATGAGGAAAAATATTTTGGTTGCATCTTTTCCTCACCATTTTATTCTTGTTTATTTTTATTTTGTTAACTATTTTAGTTATATATCATTTAAGTTGTTTCTATGTCATAATATTCTTTGACATATTGACTAAAAACTTTACATATTTTAGTTGCTATCAGTCTTGCTATCATTCTAGGTCAGCTCCTAGAATTTGCAATCTTCTAGAGCCACCCCATAGATGTAGCCCACTGAATTAGCCCAAATTTCTCCTTTTGACCACCTATTTCTACCATAGGAACAAAATTATATTTCATGTAATTTTTAGGTAGTGATTTCATTATTGATAGATTTCTTTAACCTTTTACTAAAATAATTTTATAAATCAAATTTCTATTCAAATTTTCAGTAATTAAATTGCTACCATCTAAGCAATAATTTCATCATAAAAATTATCCAACTTTTTTTAAAGTTAATTTTTTTGTATTCTACTACTATATAAATTTCTCAAGCATAAAATTGTTTCATCTGGTAGAGATTTTATTGTTTGTAAAATATTATTAAATATTCCTACTACAACTCTATATTCTTATTGTCTATTCATATTACAAGGAAAATTACTTTCTACATAGCAGTGATTTTGCCACACAGTTTATTTCTTTACTAAATTATAAAAAACAAACTTTCTTATGTTTTACTATTAAATTTTACCTAAATAAAATTTCTAGTAGGTTAGCAGTGATTTTGTCATTTATACTTTTATATTCCATTTTCCTACAAAATTTATTCAATCAAAGAACTAAAGGGGTCTCACCAATCAAGCCAAAAAAATTATTACTTCTCTCAGCATGGTAGGCCACTAAAAAACTAAATTATGCTTTGAATTTTATTTTCTTATAAACTAAATAAAATCATTGGTTACAAGATTCTAGGGAGTGATTTTATCTAGGCATGATTTCATCTCCAAGGAGTGATTTTATATTAGACAACAAATATGGTAACCTTGTTCCTATATCTTTAGTTTTTATTATGTAATATTATTTTATGTGGTGTTTGTTGTAGAAGAGCACTCTCCTTTTTATTTACACATAAGAATAAAAGGAATAAATGAACCTAAGTGTTGAAGAATATTACATTATTTGGTACATGCCAATGTACCACCTTGGTACATCATTGTAAATATTATATTATGATTATGTCTTAGATTAGGGTTGTAAATGTGCACATGTGTCCTTATATTAGGAAAAGTTATGTGAAGAGTTAAGTACAATTTTACATACAAGATAGTGTTATGTGTATGCAAGTGTCAAGTATAGAAGCTAAGAGTCATAAGGCTTGGCATATAGAAAGTAAGAGTCATAGTAACCAAAAATTCATCCTATTATGGCTATATATTACTCCATAGAGGACATGGTCTATATCACCTACATTGCCTATATAGTCTACAGTGTTCTATAGTGTCAACTCTATGAGAGATTTGTAACAGATTTATGAGTAATACAACTTTACATACATTTGAGCAACTAATATTGTAAGCGGTGTTATATTATATATTTTAAGATTTACATTCATAATTAAGTATATCATTGATTTTATTTATTATCTTGTTAACGCCTTGATATTACATATTAGTTATCTCATATGTTTGTTACAGATTATTATTTGGTCCATTATATTACAACTTTATTATATTTAATCCTATAATTACTTTTCTATGGTAATTTTATATTAAGTATAAGGCTTCAAATGTCACGAGTGGTATGAAAGCCATAGCAATATTACTTGCATAGGTTTTTAAAGTTGCAAAAGTTAAGGATATTACCACTAGGTAGAAAAGACCAACAAAATTAAAGTAGTTCCACTAGGTTGAAGAACAACTAATGAAGATGAAATATTTAGATTTTAGAGAAACAACTCAAAGAAAAAGTTGGTCATTGCCATTCTACTTCTTATTATTTAAAAAAATTATAGATTTTCATAGTTCATGTTATCTAAGATTTTACTGCAGTGAAAATTTGATCTTCAAAATTTAAAAAGCTTCCTTTAACATATAGAGAAGATGTTTATCTTCAATTGCTTGAAGGTCGTGATATTTCCTCATGCAGGAATTGGTTTGAGTTATAGATAAGTTTTAGATATAGATATTGATAAAAGTGTTAGCGTAGTTATACTGTTATTTCATTATTTGTCTTATTTATGCATTTGTTATTTTGTTATATCAATATGCTATTGTACGCTGGTTGGTTTGGCAACCTCCGGCAAATTCTTGTTATTGCAGTCTTATTTAAACTGCATAATATTCAATAAATCTTTGGTTCGATTTTCTACATGGCATCAGAGCCAGATTGCTACGACAATTTTTTTTGCAGTGAAGGGTGAGAGTGAGAGAGGCTGGAGGCGGACGCTGCTCGCTTGGAGAAAGTTGCTGTGCGTTTTTTTCTGAACGCATTTTTATTCCCCCGAGCAGTGCGAGTATTTTTTTTTAATTTTTCTTCCGTGACGTGATTTTTTTAATCACGCCATCGCGTGATTAATTTAAAATATATATATATATATATTTGTGGGATAGGCATCCCCGCAGGACGCAGCACAGGCATCCCCGCAGGACGCAGTGCGCACGTCCCTCCCTGCTTTGGATGCAGCGCAGGCATCCCCGTAGGATACAGCGCACGTGCCCAAATTTTGGACGTAGCACAGGCATCCCGTTGGACGCCGTGCATGCCACGCGAATGCCCCCCCTCACTGGAACGCAGCGCCAGCGCTGAGCGCACGTCACGGGTGTGGACGCAGCGCCAGGGCTGAGCGCGCGTGCGCACGCATCCGCGATGTGCGCCCCCCCCACTGGAAGCAGAGCCAGCGCTGAGCGCGTGCACGCATCCGTGACGCGTGCCCCCCCCTCTGGATGCAGCGCGCATGCGGACGTGGCTGCGCGCGTGCGCCTCCCCCCCGGTCGAATTGAAAAAAAAAAATGCACACGACTACGGATGGTAGCGACGACCAAGCAGTAATGGGGCCGCGATTTGCAGATGAGTCCGCTGCGACCAAGCGGCCGCGCTCGGGCAGCAGGCTGAGGACCCTCCTCAAATACGAGGGGGCCCCTTGATCCTTTCGGATCAGCCCGCTGGCTCACGTGGTCGTGAGCCGTGCGGTAAGGCTCTGGGAGCCTGCAGGTCGAGGGTTCAAATCCCGCCGACTCCCCCCTTTCAAAGGTAAAATTTTTTTTTCAAAGTTTTTTTAATTATTATTATTTTTTAGTTAAAATTTTAATTTTAATTTATTTTCTATAGTTTTTTAAAGCTTTATAAATTAAAATTTAATTTTTAATTTATTTTTTTATAAGTTTTTAAAACTATATAAATTAAAATTATTTATTTTAACTTTAAATACATAATAATTATTAAAATGCTTTGTTAAAAATAATTTTTTTTAGGGGGGATATTTTTTTCAAAAAATCAAAGGGGGAATATGAGTAATTTTATGAAAAAGCAAATTTTTGGCATTATTGTAGAGGTGCATTTTCGGCTGTGTCCGACACCTGGAGGGTTAATTCTTGTGGGCACTTTTTATGTTGTATGTTGCATATTTCATTTTTGCACTACTTCATTAAAAGTTAAAAAAAAAAATCAAATACACTCCCTAAGTCCCTGGAATAATTAAAACCCATCCGTGCAATTTATTGCACTGCAGCGTTTGGTATTTGTGATACCTTTGGACAAAACTTATAGGTAAATCTGTCGTGATTGTGCTACTGTATCCACCTCCTAATATAGCTGCTAAAACGACGTCTGAGCTTGTTCTCTATAAATCGTCGGGGAGAGATAAGTTTGCCATTTTTGCATTTTTTTACTCCATCCACTACCCTTAATCGCTCTTGTGTTTAGGCGTAAATCCTGACGAAGTATTCTTCATAGTGTTTAGGGGAAGTTACGCCCCACGCATGAGAAGAATCTTCTATGGTAGGTGCCATCAACAAGGCGATTCCCTTTCAGTACTGCTTATGTTCCACGTATCGTATGATCTCTAAAACTCACCTATAGTCTCCCTCACGTAAGGGCGGGTGATTTTTGTTGATCTTTCTAAATACCTATAGTTTCCCTCATGTAAGGGCGGGTATTTTGTATGGTATAACGGCCTAGCAAAAAGGTATATCGAAAGGGGGACCAATTGGTGTTATAAGGAACCTTCACTATGGCCGCTGTTGCAAAGTTGATGACTGATCCGCATTAGTTATTGAAAGCACCAAATTATACACCATGGAAACATAAGATGAAGGCAATTCTCCAAATGGAAGATTTATGGGATATTGTTACTGGAGTAACACCTAGGCCTTCACCAGCATCAGGATCCACAACTCCTACTGCTGATCAGATAGCTTTTGACAAGAAAGATAGTCGAGCAAAGGTGCTCATTTTGTTTGCTATTTCAGATGAAGTACAACCTCATATAGCTGACAAAGCAAGTGGTAAAGAGGCATGGGATTCCCTTAAAACCATCTATGAGGGAAAGAATGATTCCACCATTCTTCATCTTCAACAACAACTTCATAACCTGAGTTTGAGACAGGGTGAAACAGTTGAACTCTTTCTGTGCAGAGTGTCTGAATTGAAAGAGAGATTGAATTCTTTGGGAGATTCTGTGGATGAAAAGCTTCTCATTTCAATTGTGATGAGAGCTTTGCCTTCTTCATTTGATATTTTGATCACCTCCATCCAGGTGTCTCAACGACAAATTACCTAAATCGAGTTGGTCAATCTGCTTCAACAACAGGAGGCACGCCAACTTCACAAGGATGATTCTTCCAATACAGCCCTATACACCAACGAGCGAGGGTTCTAGGAAGAAAGGTAATGGGCAAAAAGGAGGCAACTTTTAGAAAGGAGGAAATTCTCAACAGGATACGAAAGGAAAAGGAAAACAACCTCAAGAGAAGAAGAGGTGGTGCAAGATCTGTGAGAAATACAACCAAGACACCAACAGGTGTTGGCATAAGAACAAGCAGAGAGGCCAAAACAAACCATAAAATAAAAACAAGCAACCCCAGGTGAATGTTGTTGTTGAAGAATCTGACTCAGATTTTGAATGGGCACACAAGGTGCTCATGACTACCACAAATTCCACACAGAGGGATCCTGTTTGGTATGTCGATTCTGGAGCTAGCAAACATATGACTGGCGATAGATCGTGGTTTGAATCATTCATGGCCAAAGAGGGCAAACCTGTCACCATTGCTGATGATAAAACCTACAGGGTTTAGGGAGAGGGTACAGTTTTAGTCACTCTTCCTGATGGCAAGTGTCAGATTGACAAAGTCCTCTATGTTCCAGGATTGGCTAACAATTTGTTGTCAGTCACACAAATCCTGGATAGAAATATGGTTGTCAACTTTCATGTTGAGAATGGCAAGAAGTGTTGTACTATTACCAGGAAGGGTAAGCAGATTGCAATAGCTTCATATAAGCACGGCTTATTTGCCCTAGATGCTATCTCTACTCCACATGTTGCCATGACTGTCTCTACCAAGGAGGCAAATTCCCTATGGCACAAGAGCTATGGGCATCTTAGTTCTGGCTACTTACTTGAGCTCAGTAAGTATGAGATGGTAAATGGTCTTCCTTCCCTTTCTCGCCACATTGCCGAGTGTGCTCGATCGCTAGCGAGGAAAGCAACATAGAGTACCATTTGAGAAGAGCTCAACAAGAGCACAAAAACCTCTGGAGTTAATTCACATCGATCTGTGCGGTCCTTTCACACCCAAAAGTTATGGAGGGAAGAGGTACTTTCAATTATTCATAGATGACTACTCACGAAATATGTGGGTTTTATTTGACATAACTACGCTAACATCCCCCCTTATTACATTATTTGGGTAATAGGATGACTACTAGCTATACTAACATCCCCCCTGATTACATCATTTTGCAATACAAAGAGAGCTACGAAACAATTCAAATTTGACACGTGCAAGTGCCTTAGTGAAAATGTCTACAACTTGAGCATCGGTGGGAATGTGCTGAAGCTAAATTCGGTGCTTTGGAACTTCATCTCGAATGAAATGACATTGTGTATCAATGTGCTTTGTTCTTTCATGATGGACTGGATTCTTGACGAGGTTCAGAACACCCTGATTGTCGCAAAACAAGTGTATTGGAGATTTTGATGGATGGCCCATACTTGTTAGAATGCGATGCAACCATGTCACTTCGCACACAGCTTCACGTGCGGCGTGATACTCTACCTCTGTTGATGAAATAGCAACCACATGTTGCTTCTTGCTGTGCCAAGAGACAGGACCGGATCCCAGATGAAAAATGTATCCAGAAGTTGACTTACGATCATCAAATAATCTAGCATAGTCGGAGTCCGTGTATCCTTGCAAGAAGAATTTTTCGTTCTTCTTGTATTCTAGGCCATATTCCATAGTACCACGGACATAGTGAAGAACACATTTTGCTGCTTTCCAATGAGTGGTCTTAGGCTCCTGCATGAACCTCGAAAGATAGTTGACAGCAAATACGAGATCTGGCCTAGTATTGGTCAGATATATGAGACTCCCAATCAACTGTCGATAGAGAGTACCATCTACCTAAGGTGAATCATCATATCATGATAACTAAAGTCCAATCTCCATCGGAGTTGCCATTGGCTTGCAATCAGTCATGCGATATTTTTCTAGCAATGTCTTGGCATATTTTTTCTGAGACACTTTGATGGAGTGCTCCTTCTGGCTAAATTCTAGACCAAGACAATAATGGAGAAGTCCGAGATCTGTCATCTCAAAATATTTACACAAGTTTCTTTTGACAGTAGAGATCATAGTTTCTGAACTCCCTGTAATGAGTAGATCATCAACATAGAGTACAAACAACACTATCTCAGAACCTTGTTTCTTGAAATAGAGGTTTGCATCTGACGGACATCTCTTAAATCCATGCTGCATAAGGTGATTGTCCATTTTTATATACCAAGCTCGGGGAGCTTATTTCAGACCATATAAGGATTTGACCAATTTACAAACCTTTTGCTCTTGGCCTTCCACTTCAAATCCTTCTGGTTGAGTCATGTAGACTTCTTCTTGGAGATCACCATTTAGAAAGGCACTTTTGACATCCATTTGGTGAACTTTCCACCCGTATTGTGCTGCCATAGCACACATAACTCGAATTGTGGTCATCCGAGCAGTAGGTACAAAATTTTCCTCGTAGTCAATGCCTTCCTTTTGAGCATAGCCCTTTGCAACAAGACGGGCCTTATGCTTATCAATTGTTCCATCTGCCTTGTACTTGACTTTATATACCCATTTGCAGCCAATGGGTTTCTTTCCATGTGGTAGATCAACAAGCTTCCAAGTTTTATTTTTCATCAAAGACTCATACTTTGTATCCATAGCGGCCTTCCACTGAGGCTCACTAAGAGCATATTGCACTGATGCAGGTTCAAGATCGTCTATGGTAGACATGAACGCCCTATCATCATCAATATCCATATCCTCTACTTTTGTACGTGGAGCTACAGAAAGTTCCTCAAAAGATTGACAAAGATCATCAACCTCACCAATTTCTTTGGCTTCTTTTTCCTTTTGAGCCATACTGCGTGTACGAGGTCTATCCAAGTTCAAATTGGGAGGAGTGGATAAATTTGTGTCTCTGATTGTATTTGTACACCATTTTGGATTCTTCTTCGATGGTGTTGAAGAAGATGTAGAAGGACCTCCTATCTGTGTTGATGAAGGAATCTTCTCTTCCTTAGATTCCACAAGATCTAGGTGTACTTTAGATGTGCTCTGTGATGTGAAAGCTTCATCAAAGACAACATCTCTACTGACATGAATTTTCTTGGTCAAAGGATCTATCAAACGATATCCTTTAGAGTGCTCATCATAACCAAGAAAAATACATCTTAGTGTTTTCTCATCTAGCTTATTCCTTTTCTATTTTGGTATGTGCATGAAAGCGTGACATCCGAAAATACGTAGATGAGATATGGAGGGTTTTCGACCACTCCATGCTTCCTGTGGAGTCATTCCTTTTAGGGCCTTTTTGGGTGCCCTATTCAACAGATATACTACAGTGGTGATAGCTTCTACCCAATATTGTTGCCCAAGAGTAGCTCTTGTGAGCATACAACGAACCATTTCCATGATAGAATGGTTCCTTCTCTCAAACAACTCCATTTTGCTGAGGAGTATAGGCGAGTTGTTAACTGTATCTTGATTCCATGCTTATCTAAGAATGCAAAAAATTCTTTAGAGGTAAACTCCCCCCCTCGATCTGAGCAGAGGGTTTTAATAGAAGCTCCTGACTCCTTCTCAATGGATTTCTTGAACTTCTGGAAGAATGCGAAAGCTTCGGATTTCAGTTGGAGAAAGAAAACCCACATCTTTCGTGAGTAGTCATCTATGAATAACTGAAAGTACCTCTTCCCTCCACAACTTTTGGGTGTGAAAGGACCGCACAGATCGGTGTGAATTAACTCCAGAGGTTTTTGTGCTCTTGTTGAGCTCTTCTCAAATGGTACTCTATGTTGCTTTCCTGCTAGCGAGTCATAGCACAGCGGCAATGTGGCGAAAAGGGAAGGAAGACCCTTTACCATCTCATACTTACCGAGCTCAAGTAAGTAGCCAGAATTAAGATGCCCATATCTCTTGTGCCATAGGGAAGTTGCCTCCTTGGTAGAGACAGACATGGCAACATGTGGAGTAGAGATAGCATCTAGGGCAAATAAGCCGTGCTTATATGAAGCTGATGCAATCTGCTTACCCTTCCTAGTAATAGTACAACACTTCTTGCCATTCTCAACACGAAAGTTGACAACCATATTTATATCTAGGATTTGTGTGACTGACAACAAATTGTTAGCCAATCCCGGAACATAGAGGACTTTGTCAATCTGACACTTGCCATCAGGAAGAGTGACTGAAACTATTATTTCATTATTTGTCTTATTTATGCATTTGTTATTTTGTTATAACAATATGCTATTGTACGCTGGTTGGTTTGGCAACCTTCGGCAAATTCTTGTTATTGCAGTCTTATTTAAACTGCATAATATTCAATAAATCTTTGGTTCGATTTTCTACAAAAAGTTGTAGGTCTCAAATATAAACCTTAATAGATAGATTGAGTTCACCTATTTCAAGAACAATATTTGAAATAAAAGGTAGTCTACAACATAGATTCAGGTCTTAAAGATAGACCTTGATATTAATATAGAAAGGAGACTCCATAAGAGAAGTCCCATCAAAGTAAACAAAGGAGACTTGAAAAATGTCCCATTGAAGGTAAAATTAAGAGACTCGAGAGAGAGGTCTTATTGAAGATTGGTTCTTAATAAGAAAATAAAACAAAATATAAGTTGCTCTATGTTGGAATATATTACATTATTTGGTACATGCTAATGTACCACCTTGGGTACATATTTAGATTAGGAGAGAGAGTCCTAGATTAGAGTGTGAGTATTTACTTTATGCAATGTAATAAATGCACAAGTATTATTAAAGTGTGCAAAGTATTTTGGTAATGTAAATGTGCATAATAGTCCATGTGCACATGAGTCCATAGAGTAGGAATATGAAGAGTATCTAGAAGAGTGAAGGCCAAGAGTGCTCCATATGAAGAGTCACATTCCATTATATATGTGTCTATGAGTGTGTGTGTAAGAGACACAATTGTAGAGTGAGAGTGTGAAGAAGTATGGTGTATTTGAGATCTTTATTCAATTGAGATATAATTTTTGTGAGCATTTGTTAATGGCATTTATATGAGTTATTTTTGAAGTTATTTATGATTTTTATATGTTTAGTATTTTTCCATTATCATATATTTCATATTGTAACTTTATTTTAGATCTTGTGGTTATTTTATCTTAAGTATTTAGCTTCAAAAGCTAATAGTGGTATCAGAGCCACAATAAGGTTTTGTCTTGCACAAGTTTTAAAGTTGCAAAGGAGATTTCCACTAGTTAAGGAGAAACCAATGAAGTTGAAGAAATTACCTCTAGAAAAGAAAACCAGGGAAGATAGTATTTTTCACTGTGTTGAAGGAAAACCAGTGAAGGTTGAAGATTTACCTATTCCAAGAGCAAATTTAGAATAGAAGGAAATTTATAGGTCTTGAAGATAGACCTTGACATTGATGAGATTAAGAGACCCTAGAAGGAGATCCTATTGAAAATTTTGATAGAGAGAAGAAGATTCTAGATTAATATTTGGCTAGAGTCTTTCCATAGGGTTGAAGGAAAACTTGTGAAGACTAGGACTCAACATAGATTTCTTTCCACTAGTTTTGAGAATAACTAGTGAAGTTTATTGTTTTTAGAATTCTAGAAATTTGAATGTATTTGGTTACTATTGTCTAATTTTTTGTTGTAGAAAATTAGTTCTTAGAAGTTGAGAAGCTTCCTACAATATATAGAGAAGAATTTCACCTTTGATTTCCTAAAAGTCTATGTGCTTTCCTCATGCAAGGATTAGTTTTGAGTTGTAGCAAAAGAGTAGACATTGCAGATTAAGGAGGTCCAAAAAGAGGTCTCATTGAAGATTGAAGACTATAGATTGAAGTTTGAAGAGACCCAAGAAAGAGGTCACATTGAAGAACTTCTATATTTGGAAGATAGAATATTGAATATTGAAGATAGAGAAGGACTACAAAAAGGTCCTATTGAAGAGTTGAGAAGCAGAAGATTTTGGAGATCCAAGAAAGAGATCTCATTGCAGAATTTCCATAGTTGGAAGATTGAAGAGACCAAGGAAATGTCTCATTGAAGTTTTGAGAAAAATAATTGAGAAGTTGTTGAATTAGAAGACCCAAGAGAATAGGTCTCAAGAGAATTTGGAGAAGGAGAAGAAGGCTAGAGAAAGCCTCATTGTAAATTTGAAGAAGTGGCCATTGGAGGATATTTGAAGAAAGTTCATGATAGAATATTGCAAGTAGGAGAAGCTCCTAAAAAGAAGAATTTGGGACAATTATCGCCATCCAACAACAAGCCCAAAAGGAAGAAGGATTTGGCAAGAATTTTGCCAAATTTTGAGAAGATTTTTGAAGACCTCAAGACATTCAAATTCTTGAGGAAGAGGATAGTGAAAGAGATCATATTTGAAGTCAAAATTCGACAAGAATATTGAAGAAGGAAGAAGAATTGAAGAGGCCATAGTTTTGAGAAGTTTGAGGACAGCCACAAATGTTTTGAAGGCTGATTTGCAAAGGAGGAGGTTGCTAATTTTCGAGGTAGAAGTTGAAAGGTCACAGGACAGCGAATTGAAGAAAGTATAGAGCTACAATTTTGAAAATTTCAGGATAGATTTGAGAGAGTTTTGGGGAAGCAAAGCATAGGAATATTTGGCAGCATTTGAAGGAGGATAATTGCTGCAAATTTGGACAGCAAGAAGGTAGCATTTGTAGCTACAAATTTCAGAGGTTGAAAGCATACATTTGAAGGAGAAATAAAGTGAAAGTTGAAAGAAAATTTGACAGCAAGAGAGCTGATTTTTGGGTAGCAATTAGAGCTACAAAATTGATGATTCTGGAGTAGCAAAGGAAAAGGGAGTGGAGCTACAAAAATTCATAAATTCGAGACAAAAAATCACCAAGAAGACTAGCCACAAAGGAGGCCATAAGAGGTGTGTAATATTGGTGCTATAAAAGTGTTCTTATACAAGTATTAAAAGTAGTTATTTCAAGTTTTTGAAAGCACCATATTAGAGTTGTTAAAAGTTATAAAAAGGAAGTCTGAGTTAAGTGTCTCCAAGCCAAGGAAGGAGACATAATTATCATCCTAGAATCTGCAAAATATAACAACAAGATTTGGAGTTAAAAAGTGCTTGAAAGGGAGTGATAAGGAAAAGTAATATATGTTTTTTTTATAATCAAAATAAGTGTAGACTTGTTATAAGTTCTATTGAATAAAAGAAAGGCTGAATAGTGCTCAAATTTAAGGTAGATTTAAGGTGTCTAAAGACACCAAGAGGAGCACCAAAGTTGTCAAAAACATTGGTGAAGAAAAGTCACCAAAAAGAGTGGTAGATCCACCAAGCAAACATGAAGGCAACACCATTGAAATAAGAGCCACCATATTGTAAAAGAAGCCACTAAGAGCAAAGCTCAAAGCCATTGAATGTAGAGGAGCCAAGGTGACATTGAAGCACGGGGGACAAGCATCCGAGTAGTGCTTAGGAGAAGAGCCATCGGGCAGAAGAGAGGAGCCACCGTCTATAGGAGAAGAGCCACCATGGAGAGCCACCCAAAGAGTGTTGTTTTAGAGAGCCACCATTGAAAGGTGGAGCCACCAAGCCTAGGAGGAGGAGTAGAGAAGCATCGAAGTGGAGAAGAGCCACCATTGAAGAAGAGGAATCATTTTTTGCAAACTCTGAAATGTAAGCAATAGAACAATCAATATTTGGATATCAAAAAGGCATAAGGAGAAACCAAACATCTAGGTTTTTGCAACTTCTAAGAGGAGAAGTGAAGAATTGGCATCCATAACACTCTTTGTAGAGAAGACAACGTTGCATTGCTTTGTTGAGGATGTTACACAGGTGGCCAAGTGTTGGAAGAAGAAGAATGCAATCATAGAATGTTATCTAGAGCTTGAAGCATTGAGAATATCATTTGCAAGGTTGGTTGAACGTTATAAAATTATTCCTACCACTTGTCACGAGGAAGGAGGACCATAAGCCATTTGAAGTAAGAGAATTATTTTAGAATACGTTAGTAAGAGCAAGGAGGGATATTTGGCACCATTTTTCATTTGGTATTCCATAAGCCAATCATTACTAAGGGAAGATATAACATCTTGAAGTGCCCATTTAATGCATGGGATGAAAATAAGCCATGCACAACCACAATTACTACAACAAGGAGGATGTACATTCAAATTTCAAGCACCTTGGAATAGCTTGGAGAATAGTTGACTAGTCAAGGAGGAGAGAGAGCACCTATTTTCAAAGCAAGTCAGAATACTACAATAGAGAAGGAGCACCTCAAGTTTTGGAGGTAATTCATTTCATTTGAAATTAATTATATGCACAAGATAGGAGTTATAAGGTTGAAAGGAATTATTATTGTCTAAGGTTAAGTTGAAATTATTTTATTGGAGAGATAAGACCTTGAAATAATATTTTAAAACCTTAGAAACTTGATTATTGCAATTTGAAATTTTTATGAAGATTTGAAGATTGATTTGAAAATTGAAGTAATTATTTTGAAGTTTTGTAATTAGATCATTTGAATTTACAAAATAATTTGAAATATTTGTAATTTGATAAGTTTGGAGAAATAAGGTATCCTACATCAAATTAGGAATACAAAACTTGCAAATATTCTTTTATAGAATTTCTAAATTTCTAAATTTGGAGTTATAAGGAATTCAACATCAACATAGATTTATGAAATTTAGAATTGGGGAATTATATTCTTGAAATTTGGGAGATAAAAGGAATTTAACATAGAACTTTTGACAAAGAAAAATTGCATTGATAATTTAGTCTCTAATTCAAAATTAAAAGAGACATAAGTTTGAAGACTTGAAAGATTGAAATTGCATTCAAATTATTGATTGATAAGAGAAAAATAAAAGTAGTTATTTTGAAGAATTATATTGAAACTAGGGAGATATAAGGTTGTCAACATAAAGTCAAAAATTGAAAATTATCCTTAGTCTATCATTCAAAACTAAGGAGAAATAAAGAATAGAGAATTTGAGATTGCATCAAATAATTATTTGATAAACTAAACTAGGGAGTCATAAGGTAGTCAATTTCAACAATTTTAAAAGATAACAGATTCTATCAAAACTATTCTCAATAGTTATTACTAAGGATAAAAAAGGATGTCTACTCCAAAGAGTTCATTGAATAATTAAATGGAAAATAAAATTGGAAAAGGAAGAGTAAAAGTTATAAAATATGGAATCAAAAATTTGATTGAAAAGTCTAAAGAGAAGTTAGACTTAGTTTCAAGTTTGATCTATAAGTAAGCATTAGAATAAAATTTTGAAACATTAGAATACTATCTGCATACAATAATATTTTAAGCAATTGACAACGATAAATATAATAGTATGATTCCTTTAAATATTGTTAGTATAATATACATGGCACTGCTTACACTTAAATATTACAAAAAGAAGAACTTGAAACAGAAGCAATTTATTGAATCCCTTAAGAAGAAAGCAAAAGAGGATGAATATTTTTTAGAAAAAGTATTTCATTCTTCATGCAATATTGATGCTTCAAGTTCATCTAATTCAAGGTCCTATCATGATGCCATAAGTGAATGCTTAGAAGGTTTTATACAAAAGAAGATTTGTGATATGAAGGAAAAGGTAAAGAGAAAATATTTTTACAATAACCAAATGATAATATGACATCATCTAAAATCTT
Organism: Wollemia nobilis; assembly: GCA_028583015.1. Taxonomy (NCBI): domain Eukaryota; kingdom Viridiplantae; phylum Streptophyta; class Pinopsida; order Araucariales; family Araucariaceae; genus Wollemia; species Wollemia nobilis. The sequence continues at coordinate 3,654,230 of JAQPPZ010006010.1, forward strand.
ATAAACTAACATCAATGATGAAGACAAGCAAGAAGAGAAATAACTTGATCAAGGCATAGAGTGCAAAGTGAGTTAAGAGACAAAGATCTATATTGAAGACTAAAAGTCTTCAATAACCAAATAATGTAATACAAGGGGGTGTTGGAATATATTACATTATTTGATACATGCTAATGTACCAACTTGGGTACATATTTATATTAGGAGAGAGAGTCCTACATTAGAGTGTGAGTATTTACTTTATGCAATGTAATAAATGCACAAGTATTACTAAAGTGTGCAAAGTATTTTGGTAATGTAAATGTGCATAATAGTCCATGTGCACATGAGTCCATAGAGTAGGAATATGAAGAGTCTCTAGAAGAGTGAAGGTCAAGAGTGCTCCATATGAAGAGTCACATTCCATTATATATGTGTCTATGATGTGTGTGTGTGTATGTGTGTAAGAGATAAAATTGTAGAGTGAGAATGTGAATAAGTATGGTGTATTTGAGATATATATTAAATTGATATATGATTTTTGTGAGAATTTTTTAATGGCATTTTTTTTTAAGCAAAAAAACCCTTGTGGAACCGCCTTGGTCTGAGATACCACGAACAGGGGGTTCTACACCGTTAAAGTCACCCAATTATCAATTGGATTTTGGATACCCAATTCAGCTTTTTGGTAGGGTGGAGATTTGAACCTGGGACCTCCCTTGGAGGATTGTCGTCTCCTCTCCAACTCACCTACAACACCTGGATTTTTTAATAAAATTTATATAAGATATTTTTGAAGTTATTTATGAGTTTTATATGTTTAGTATTTTGCCATTATCATATATTTCATATTGTAACTTTATTTTAGATCTTGTGGTTATTTTATCTTAAGTATTTAGCTTCAAAAGCTAACACTTTACAAATATAGAAAGCAAGTAATAAGAACTTGAAGGTATCAGGAAGACTTCAAGATATAAAAAAGTCTTTAGGACAATCCAAAGGACATCCAAATATAGAGGAAGAGTTTACATTGAAATCAATATTACAAGTGTTTTGAAAGACAATAAAAAGACTTGAAGGCAACATATTTAGTCAAGAAGAATATTGAAGCCTAAACAAATAGTAATAACGATAGGTTTTGGAAGGTAAAATTTTGTATATTGATTCTTAGAATTAAACTAAGCATTGGGGGAATAATTAAGGAGAAAATGAGCTATTAGGAGTAAATAACCAGCACTGTTACAAATTAGATATTATGGTTCTTCATAATTGAGAAAGAAGTCAATTTTACAAGCCATTGCATATAGAAATTAACTTGAGAGAAAGGAAGAAAATCATTGATTTAATTAGGAAGAGAAAGTGAAGTAGAATATTAAGAATATTTTATCCAAGAAGAAGCTATAGATAGAACATTATGTAAGTGTCATAAGAGTGCAAGGTAGTTTTTGAAGTTAGAATGTGACATTAAAAAAGGATAGCATAACATTCATCCAATGGTAAAGAACAACAAGTCCATGATCACAAGGAAAGAAATAGATAACATCTCTATGCTAGAATAAATTTGGTCAATAAAAATCTATGATTCTAAAAAGTGGAGGTAAAAGAAAGGAAGTTCTACGTAGTCGTCTAAGGTGCAACAATATTGAAGAGGAAACAAGCTTAAATAATAAATGAGAAAAGAATAATAAGAGATTAGTTGTAGCCCTAGTAAGAATTTTATTATTCAAAAGTTAAAAGGTGTAGCTATATTTATAGATTACAGTGAAAAGTGTTTAGATAAAAGCAACTTAAGAGCCACTTGAATCTACACAATGAAATAGAGTAAAGCATTTTTGTTAAAAAAAATTAAGATGGTTTGAATATTATGTAAGGCTCATACTTAGCAAAACAATGACTATAAGAAAGCATTAACTAAGGATAGAGATCATGTTAGACTATGAAGATCAAATTTCAAACAAGGCTACGTAGAGCCAAGCACTAAGAAACAAGACTATGTAGAGCCAATCACGAAGCAACAAGCTAGGCTATGTAGGCCAAGCATATAGCACGAAGACAAGCAAAGCAAGATCCAAACAAGACTCAAAACCTAAGCACAATAGTAAAACATAATGCAATAGCCAAGTAGTAGTATAGAGTTTCGAGTATAAAATTAAGCTAATTAGAAGCATAGGAAGTTGAGCGTAACAACATCGATATATAGACAAACACTATAGGAGATCTAAGCACCAATCTAGAGTTGAAAGTGAAACAAGCATAGAATGAATCATTGAAGAATGAAGAGACGCAAAGCAAGGTCTAGCAAAGCGACATGAAAATGAAGAGAAACAAGGGAAACAAATAGTTTGAGTGTTGGTTAAAATGTAAAAGCCAAAAAAAAATAAAGCACTAAATAATTCAAGTGCATCATTAACCTGAGTCATACAAGCATCAATTTGGAGTACCATCAAGTGTCTCACTAGGGAAAGTGAAACACCATGTAAAGCATGGCATAATTTAAATGCAATTTTGTGAAAATGAAATGTTCAAGCAATCAAAATTTGTAATTCCATATGGTGTACTTAAGTAAGTACTTGCATGTTAAAAACATATATTCATCATAAGGCAATTCCAAGGGCACAAAAAAGTGCATTCCAAAGGCACAGATAAGTCATCGTTGCATGCTCATTCTCACACATTCCAAGGCAAATAGTTGAAATGCCCAAGCCATCAAGATGTAATAAAACAAACAGAGAGAATCAAATGTGCCAAGGTAGCATTAAATGCATCATGAGATAATTGAATGCACCAAGAAATAAGTTATTAGGGTTTAATTTGAATTTAATTATTTCTAATGTTTTTATAGTAATAAGGTTGATTTTTTATTATTTATAAGGTTTTATAAGATTAAATGGAGAGATAAGAAGGTTAATAGGACAATTAATATCTTAGTTACTTTTTAAAGTCTTGGAGTGATAAGTAGACATTAATATAAAGTAATTTGAAGCTTTTTAAAAGTTATTTGATATTTGAAAGCTTTATTACTTTATTTATTTTTTGAAAATTCAAAGCCATAGAATATTTTACAAATAATTTAATTTTGGAGAGATAAGGAAGTCTACTTCAAATTTAGGATCTTTAAATTTGAAAAAAAAATCGTATTCTTTAGTTTCTAATTAATTTGGGAGACAAGGAATTCAACATCATAGGTTTTTAAAAATTTAGAAACTTGAAAAATTATTCATTCAAAACCTAGGGAGACATAAGGTAGACTACACAAAATAAAATTGATTAAAACTAATGGAGAAATTATTAAGAGGAACTTATCAACATAAAAGACATTATGGAAAAATTCAAGGTCAAAGTTCACTTAATATTCTTCATCAACAATGCAAAATAGCCTCAAATAGAGATAATCATATGATTCAAAAATAAAGAGATATTTGGTATATAGATTCTGGTGCTAGTCATCATATGACATACAATTTATAATGGTTTGATTGTTTAGATGTCAAAGACAATTTCAGCTTAAAAATTGTAGATGGTAAGAGTTATTATATTCATGGAAGTGGATGTGTAACACCTAGTACACCATTTATAGATTTTGTGTTACATTATGTCATGTTTGTTTCTAGGTTGACAACAAATATCGTTAGTAGAAAGTAAAATATTGATTGAGTTTAAATATAAAAATGGTGTTAATAAGTATCTCGTTAAGAATCAAAATGAGATAGAAGCTACATGATTAATTAGAAATGGAATTTATGCTTTAGACTTAATAAGATTCTCTAAATATCCTGTTTTAGTTTAAAATGATACTATTGAATATTCCAAGAGACGGATTATAGGAAATGAGAATCAAGAATATCTTTACCATCAAAGAAATTGTATTAATCCAAAATTTAAGTTGATAAAAAATATGAGAGAACAACAACAAATTGCACTACAAAGCCATCTAAAATTTAAATACTAAAATGTTGAAGATAATCAAAAGAAAGAAGAACTAGACCACGATCAAATACAAAATAAAAGTCACATGAAGGACAAATACTATAATAATCAAATAATGTAATGCAAGGGGTATTGGATAATATTACATTATTTGGTACATACCAATGTACCACCTTGGTACATCATTGTAAATATTAAATTAGGGTTGTGTCTTAGATTAGTGAGTGAGTTAATATTTCATGTAATGTAATAATATGCAGGAAATGCACAAGTGTCATGTAAATATGTGTGCAAGTATTATGAGTGTAAATGTGCACATGTGTCCTTATATTAGGAAAAGTTATGTGAATTTTCAAGTACAAGTTTACATACAAGATAGTGTCATGTGTATACAAGTGTCAAGTATAGAAGCCAAGAGTCATAAGGCTTAGCATATGGAAAGGAAGAGCCATAGGAACCAAAGAGTCACCCTAGAATGGATATATATGACTCCATAGAGGACATGGTCTATATTTCCTACATCACCTACATTACCTACATAGTCTACAGTGTTCTATAGTGTAATCTCTATGAGAGATTTGTAACAGAAAGAGGAGTAATACAAGTTTACATACATTTGAGAAACTAGTATTGTAAGTGGTGATATATAGTATATTTCAGGTTTTACATTCATATTTAAGTATATCATTGAATGTTATTTGTTATCTTGTTAAAGCCTTGATATTACATATTAGTTCTCTCATATCTTTGTTACAAATTATTGTTTGGTCCATTATATTGCAACTTCATTATATTTGATCGTGTGATTACTTTTATGTGGTAATTTCATATTAAGTATAAGGCTTCAAAAGCCATCACTAAGTATTTTAGGAAATACCTCTATTATTTTTTTGTTTTAAGCAATGAAATTGAAGAGAATTTAACTTACATTCTAAGAAAATTTTGTTTTTTGCATACCCTCTTACTCCTTTTTCTCTTATAAAAGGAAAAATAAAAGCTTTAAATTTCATAATCATTCAAAGGAAAAAGTATTTAGGATACCTCTTGTATTTTTGCACCAAACTTATCTTCTTGTATTGTAACTTGTATTAGACTTAGATTAGGTCTAAAATATTATTATAAAAGTTATCCTCTTTAGGTATTCTTAGAAGAACTCTAGGTGTTTTATATAATTGAACTTACAAAAATACATATATATTGGAAAAAAAATGATGTGCCATCCCTCTATCACTAAGGTGTGAACAAACATTGAGGTGAGAACAAGATAAATCTCCTTTTGACCCCTTGTCATTGCTCCTCACATTTCTAGATTTATTTAGTTCTCACCTCAATTCTTAGAGTGGGTTGTTTGTATGTTATGTCCTATGCTATATTTGTGAGTTTCATTTGACAAACACCTAGGGTTTCCTAAGGATACCAAAATTTTTATTTTCTTAAATACGTTTCAATGACTCAAACAAAGCCTAATGCTAGATAAAAATACAATAACATAAGTTTGATGTACGAATACAAGAGCTATCCTATATGCTTTTCTCCTTTCAATGATTACAAGAAATTTGAATCTTTTATATTTTCTTTTATAAGAGCAAGAAAGCAAGAGTGTATGCAACAAACAATATTATATAGAATGCAAGCTAAACATTCTTTAATTTTTATTCTTAAAATAAAAAATAAAAGGGTATCTCCTAAACTATCTAGGTTCCTTTATTTCCTTTATTCTTATGTATAAAAAAAAAGTGTTACTCTATAGCGAATATCACACAAAATAGTATTATAGAATAAAAATTAAAGATATAGGAACAAGGTTACCTGGTTTAGTTTGTGAGGCAAAATTATTCCTAGATGAAATTGCTCCTTGAAATCCTACAACCAATAATTTCATTCAACCTACAAGAAAATTGAAAATCTCAAAGCATAAATTTAATTTTTAGGGACCTTCCAATCTAAGGGAAGCAATGAGCTTTCTAACTTGACTAGGTGTACCCCTTTAGTTATTTGACATAAGAAATTTTATAGGTAAATGGGGTATACAAATATAAATTACAAAATTGTTGCTAACCTACTAGCAATTTTGTTTTAGTTAATTTTGATAGTAGAATAAAATGTGAAGTTTTATGCTTTAGTAAAATAGCAAACTATACATGATAAAATCACTATTGGTGAGGATGATTTTGTCCTTGTAATTTAAATAGAAATTAAGAATGCAGAGTTACAGCAAGAAAATTTTAATAGGAAGTTGCAGACAAAGAAATAACTTCCTAAGGGGGTTATTTTGTTCTTAAGAAATTTACAAAGTGATAGAATGAAAAAAATAGCAATATAAAATTTGGATAGCTTTTGATGACAAAATCATTGCTTATATGGTAGTGATTTTATTTCTAAAAATTTAAAGAGATAATTGATTTGTAGAATTATTTTAGTAAAAGACTAAAAATATATCAATAAAGAAATTATTTTCTTGAAAATTATAAGAACCACAATTTCATTCCTATGGAAGAAACATGTGGTTAAAAGTGGAAGTTTAGGCTGATGTAGTTGGTCGCTTGAGAATATTGTAATGCTCAAATATGACCTAAAATTACTATAATATTTTATAAAATAATTAAAATATGCAAATTTTTTATTCAATATACCAAAGAAGATTATGATATTAAAACAATTAAAATGGTCTATAGCTAAAGGAGTTAAAAAAATCAAAATAAACAAGAACAAAAAGGGTGAGAAAAATATTAAACCAAATTTTGTTCCCTCTCCTTTGCCCCTACTTTTCTTTACCATATAAATCCTTCTAAGAGCTTGAAAGTGAACAAGAGCACAAGAAAGTAAATTAGAAATCAAATTAATAGAGTTTTGGTGCATTTAAATTGGGTTGTTGTGAGCCACCCTAAGGCCTTGATTTAGAGAACTTTCATACCTTTGGGGGAGGAGAAGAGCATCCATGGTGACTTAAAATGGAAGGTAATTTTTTAAATTCATATCTAGGAGGACAAAGGAGGTAGATCACTAAAAGGAAAACCTTTGAGTTTGAAAACCATTGGGATAAAGCATGGACCCAAGGCAATATCAAGTAACTAATAGCATAGGCTTAAAGAGGGTGAAGAATCCAAGATTTTAAACTTCTATACTTGTAAAACAAAATTACCAATGGAATCGCTAACATGATCTCATAATCCTAACTATAGTGATTCTTCACTACCTGCTTGCAACTAAGAAAAAACATGAATAATTGATGGTCAAGTTTTGTCTAACTCATGGAAAATAGGCTGAAAGAACCCTTGATAATCTAGACTTATGCAAAAATTCATTTGGCAAAAATATTGATAGATAACCAGAGTGCTAAAAGAGTCAGTTCTTCAATATAAGTCCTGATATCAAAGATTTAGTAATCTGCTATGAAGTTCCAATAGCAAAACTCCTGACCAGTCTATGAGATGACCTAGTATGCATGATAAATTCTAGAAAGTCAAGCAGACATGGATGCCTAAGAAAAATCAAAAGCAATAAAGGTATATAGGTTGATTTAATGCTTCCTTGACTTGATATATGAATACCACCTACTAGAGCAAAACCTCAGTAAATATCTTAAACACTCATTCAATATGAAGTATGGCACTAACAGTCTTGTTGAACAATCATTATGGTCAAAAAAGTACTTCATTCAATGACTAGAATCCCTATGAAAAGTAGGTAGGATTGTCAAATCTATTTTTTTAAAAAATTGGAGGGAAATTTTTCTTTTTGTAAGCTATAAATAATAGTGATATAGACTACAAAAATATTAATAAGTTTACAATTACATCCATTTATAAAAAAATTTCTTCATTACTTTTTGTAAAACATTCGACTCTTGAGTGGCTTGTGGGAAATATCGAACCCCCACTTCTGGTACAATCTTTGTAATACATTACTTTTTTATATATAGGAGCCTATATTTTGTGGCCTCCTACTAACCTATTTATGTGTGTATGTATTTATTTCTAATTTTTTACCTATTATTTGAGTTTTATTAAGTATATGTATGTGTAAGGGGCTTGTGTCTATTTTTGGACTAGTCACTCATGTGGCTCTCCTATGGGACCCACTTTCTCATGTTGTCATACAAATAGTAGATCTCATCTATGCTTCATCATGTCGAGGAGGTAAAATATTCACTACTGGCACATATCATTCAGGCTTGTCTTTGTAGGAAGATATTAGCAGATATCTTGGTGCATCGTCCCCTCTTTTTAATTTTCTTAATTTTTTTAATGTTCATATATTGCATAGATTTTCCCTTTTTTTTATCACAAATGCACCTTAAAAATCACATCATAATAAGAAATCAGCCATGTAGAAACTCCTAAAGATCCCTGATTGAGCCAAAGCCCATGTTCTCGGTTGTGGCCCTACTATGTCACTCCCTATGAGGTATGATTTTCTTGCTAGGGACAATCAAAGATGACAATAGTTTAATAGCATACCCATTAGGACCCCAACAACACATCATTGGTCCTAAAATCACAACAAGGAGTAGGTCTTAGACTTGGTGAGGGTCTTTACCTATTATTGTTTGTTGAAGTGCATTTTCACTCACCTAGAAACTCTAATCCAAAATAAACATCAAAAGAAGCCATTTTCAAAGGTATAAAATCAAGGTTTAGGTGAATATCTTTGTCTATCCACTTATCTAGAATCAAGAAGCTACATTCACCTAGTGACTCTACATCAATAGAAGAAACCCAAAGGTATATAGAAAAAACATGTTGTTAAAGATTATTATCATATATTAAAAGTATGGTTGGATCATTAGTAAATATATCTTTAGATGAATTAGGATTAATCTATTTTAAGTCCCACAAAGCCACATAATATATGGAATAAGCTACCTGAATCCATACTGACAATACTACCAAAATATATTGACAAAGGGCTAACCACTCCACTAAAGCACCTTAGAGAATTGGTATTTATATACCAAATACATAATATCATGGAGCAATATGTAGTCTTAAGGTTGTTAGTAGAAACCTTCAAAGGAGATGCACATAAAAATATGAATCACTTCCTCCTCATTCAATCATAGAATGGGATCAATTGGTTGCATTACTCATTAATGGATTTATCATAAAAAGTGAAGGAAAATTAATTAAAGTAAAAAATGAGCCGACTCAGAAGGAAGAGGTTACCTCTGATCATCACCCTAAATAGAGTAGCCAACTAAGTTCTACCAAGTTAAAGGATAAACAACAAAATTGGTCCCATATAAAGGATATCATATTTGAGCATTGGAATAAGGAATAAATAATCATCATGCCCCAACAAGTTTTGAAAACAAAAAAATAATACCTAAGGAAATATGGTAGACAGTTTTAGAACATACACATAAAGAAAATTTTGCATTCTTGCCTTTATTAGTGAATAGCCACATTATTAAAAAGGGGATGTATTATATATTTTTTGTTATAATAAAAATGTATTTAAGTTAGATGCTTCAACTTTTGGAGTCCTTAGTGCCTACTACAGACAAAAACATCAATGGCTAATTGCAATGTAGGACCCAAGACAAATTCAATACAAAGCTAGAGGTATGGGCTTATCATGAGCCGTGTCTCTCTTTCCCTTTAAAAAAAAATATATTAATATGTGTGTTTTTTATGTGCAAAAAGAAGCCTGCTCATTGGTTATAAAAGGGATGATAGTAGCTATTACGATAAGCAAGAAATCACTAGTAGAACAACTCCACTCAATGGAAATAAAATATGTATAAGGTGATAGGTGGATATTTGTGAGCCAATATTAGAGAAATGTTAGACCAATTATAAATTAGCGCACACCTACCAAGGGTTTCTATCAATCGAGAAAAATCCAATACCTTGGTCCCTAGAGATACACTCATAAGCTAGACTATTTTCTTCACTATGAACACTTCTAAAGAGCAACATTGTAGCAAGCCATGAACTAAGAATCAATATGGGAAAACTAATAGCACCTGATGAATCCAAGAAGAAAAAAAGAATGTGGCTACTCTATGCAAGTTTGTAGATAAAATGATAGGGAAGACGCAAGCAGTAAAAAATGAACAACCTAGGATTATTGAAGATGAGACTAATGGGGTTGATGATCCTAGGTTGGAAAAATATGAAAGGGTGCTAAAGGAGGAATTTCAAAAGAGATAAATGAAATCTAAGGAATATTCTTTTGCAACAAGGTAATGGAGCAGTGGCCTTGCCCAATATCTTCTCCCATCAATTCATCCTTGTTATGAATTGGTAAGGACATGTGTAGGACAATATGACCCACACACTAAAATGATTTTTTGTGCTTAGGATAGTGTATTCTAAGTTATTATATCATGGCACTATCCAAAATAATATTTAAGTACCAAAAGGTCCAAAGATGAACCTTGAAACTACAAATAAATGTTATTTAAGAATAAAAGATAAATTGGGCTATTTGAACTAGGATCTCATCAAGACCATGAACACCATACCAAAATTGCCTCTCAAAAAAGATATTTTTGCACAAGAAGCTAGAGATTTCCTGAGTATAGTTGCCTTCATTTTTGTATCCCCTAATAATGAGGAAATAACAGAGGAAATGTTGGTCATTCTACATCTACTTAGAAACAATGTAAAGTAGAAACCGTTGGTGCTCGATTTTAGTGAGTTCATAATTTGATGAATTCACAAAGGACTAGTAAACTTTAAAGGAAAACAAAAATTTAGGTGCTACTTATTTTTTAGTTCACCTTATTCTATACCATAATAGTTAGAATTTGGAACATTTATCTTTAGAAAAAGGAAATGAAAAAAGGGTAAGAAAATGGTAGGAACCTAGGGTTCCTAGCACATAAAATGATAAATAAATAATAAATAACCTAAATATAAAAGAATCGCCTTTTGATATTGTCGAGAAGTCCCTTCAATAAATTATATTATATTTTATATTCATGCATATCCCAAAAGGTATGATTGTATAATATCTTATACCCCTTTTAGGTTATGAGTGAAGAGTCACAACCCTAATGTTAAAATAATATAATAATTAATATATAATTAATTATTATATTATTTTATATTTTAACCATAAGATATACAATTTATATTATTATTATTATTATTATTAATTAATGTTAGGATAGGATCCTAACATTCCACCCCTCTTGAAAAATGGCTTTGTCCTCAAAGCGACCAATTTCGTCTCATAATCGTTGCGAGTGGGTTATCTTTGAATGGAGCATTTGCCTATTTCATTTAAGCAGCTGACATGCCTGCAATATCTGGATTTTTCCAATTGTAGGAGGCTCAATTTTATGTTAGAGAATTTAGATATTTTGGAAAACATCACAATGCTTGAGTATTTGAGCTTTTCATACTACAAGGAACTGCAAGCGTTGCCTCATTATATCACAAACCAGCCATTCTTGAGAGAGTTCAATTGTTCTTGTACTAGCATAAGGAATGTGCCTCTTAACATATATAAACTCTACAATTTGGGAGTGAGGAATATAGAAAGCATGGTATTGAGAAGCTTGCCAATTATTTTTGGTAATTTTTCTAACTTGACTAAATTAGATGTTACGGATTGGAATGTTTGCCACCCTCTTTTTAGTTAATTTGTCTAGCTTGATTTCACTGTATATTTGTTTATGTGTAAGTTTGGAGATTTTTCCCGACTCTCTGGGTGTCTCAATATTTTAAATAATTGTCATACCATCGATTATCATGAACTACAGTCTTCTCGTTGTTCTCAACCTAAGTTCCAATAATATTTCTTGTGGTATTCTTCCAGAGCTGGGTCATATCTCGAGTTGTCTTCTCTTCTACTATATTGATAAAAATCTATCTAGTGAGGTGTTGCTTCAATTGGTAAGCTTACAAATCTTCAGCAGTTGAGAACTTGGAAGAACCATTTTAGAGGCTCGTTACCACCTGAAATGTGGACTGTACGAAGCTCAGATTTTTGGGTTTGGCCTCTCCAATTTGAATGGCAAAATCTCAATGGAAATTGATGATGTTTGAATGGCAGAATCCCAATGGAAATTTATGAAGACTTGAACGTCTAGTACTTTCCAATAGCCAATTGAATGGTTTTATACTTTGTGGTCAAAATATGAAAATGACAGATCAAATATTGAGTTTACGATGAGCAAGGTTGCTCATAGAAATGTTGCTCATATCCATGAGGCTTCCAATTATCAAGAACTTTGGTTGGAAAGTTTTGCCACTAGAATTTTCTAACTCTATTGCAAAATGTGATGGAATCCACTTTTGTTGCTGCATTTGAGATGGATTGATGCCATCACCACCGTTTCCATATTTGAAAACAAGCTTTGCTTATGCCATGTATTCACCGTGGTTTATCAGATTTTAGTAGCAGTGTAAATCATGTATTATTATTCATTGGCAGGGTATCTATTGGTTGTTGTTAATCGTGTGTATCACAAAATATTACCAACATTGGCCGAGATCATTGAATCTATACATGATTATTTTTATAGGATTGGAATGCTGACATACAAAGTATATACTTCATTTCATGCAGGAAAGAGATTCCATGTTGGAACAATCACTTTATTCTTCATTGGCAGGGTATCTATTGGTTGTTGTTATCCTTTGCTAATCGTGTGTATCACCAAATATTATCAACATTGGCCGAGATCATTGAATCTATACATGATTATTTTTATAGGATTGGAATGCTGACATACAAAGTATATACTTCATTTCATGCAAGAAAGAGATTCCACGTTGGAACAATTGCTAACCAGAAAGTGATTGTGGTTATGATTGGACTAGTAATGGTAATTACTGACATCCGGTACCAACACCTCTTGCAAATTTAATACACTTTAGAAACTACTGAACTATTTTTTTGAGTTTTATGTAATTCTCACCAATGTTATTGTATGTTGATGTAGATGAATGCAGGGTAACCACCCAACTGCTGCTCAATTTTTTTTTTTTTTTTAAAGGTAAATGGAGTTGTTCGTTATGGAATTTCTAGGAATGGAAACATATATTACCACGTTGATGATGTTACAATTTCCAATTAGTGGGCTCATACTGTCTGCTTTTCCATATCAGTTTTACATAGTTTTAATTAGTCTTCATCCCTAGATATAGATAGATATAACCATTGCATTTGTATTGTATCTTTCTCATTGAGGTGTATTTATGATTAAACATAGATATGGACAAGGATAGAACGATGAACTACCCTTAGAATCCAATGGAGATTACACTCATAAAATTAGGTACATTCATTTCACCAACTAATGCTATCCATCGGTAGAAAGTTGTGATAATATGCTTAACAATATGTGGTATAACCCAAACTAGATTTTTTCCATTGATGGTACTCCAGAGGTGAGGCAGCATGCATTCTAGTTTAATGTATCTAAGAATTACTATGAACTTGCCAAACAGCTTGTGGTAAAAATAAAAATTTGCTAGGACACCACATTATTCTTATTAATCCTTGAAGAAATGTCAATGGACTTCTAATTAAGGTTGTATTTAATTTTGCAAATGGTGGAAAAAAAAAATGTAAGTTTGGAGTCATGCGTTAATGATACTATCTGTTTGTCCACCAAACCAAGGATTGTGAGGGTGGAAAAGAGGATGCAGTGCCATCACTTACGTGGATAATGTTGCTTACAAATATTTTCTCCTTGAAAAATTCAATTGCACTCCAATTGAAATGGAGAGTGCAGTTGTATCATTCTAAAACCCAAGGAGATAACGCCATCATTTGAGGTAACCATTTTGTCTACCAAAATATAGATGATCACTGCCACTAGTTGTGTACTCAGTAGACATTCTTTGGAAATTTTCAACCAATTTTAGAGTATCCTAAAAAAAAAAATAATGTTACCGCTTCCTCCGCAAAATGAAGATTGCTTTTATCCTACAGCTTCTCAGGTTGAGTAAATTGCTCATCCATAAATCCCTCTTGATAAAGAAAGTTGATGAGACTATTGTGTCGTTGATGCAATTCAATGATCCCCATTATTAATACTGAGATATAAATAACCATTCTTGGACTTTATAGCATTTTGTAAACCATATCCTTTCTGTCAATCACCTTATATTAAATTCTTCCGCCTTAAACAACCATTTGAGCTTCTTGTATTTTAAAAATAAGGGAATTAGTTCACCAAGTTTCTTAAAATACAAGCTTAGTCATTTATTCTAAGTACGATGTAGTTTTTGTTTTCATTAGTATATGACGCAGTTGTACTGGTTGGATATTTCCATGAATTCTTTCTTAGGAAAAATTCTCAATATTTTTAGTACAGTATTTGTATAGTTTGGTTTTAGTTATGGTGGCAGCCATGGAGGCGGACGTGCATCAGAGAACAGCCTTGCAGTGTAATCCTTCAAGTTGAGAAAAGACGCCTTCTGCAATATCATTTTTCTATTGATGTCATAATCGGCAGGCTGTTTCATGGAAGTTTCTATTTGAGAGATGGTTATTTGTAAAGCAAAATTTCTATTTTTTTCCCTTGATTTTAGTAGAGAGGTTTGTCCCGCCTGTCTCAATGAAATTAATAAAAAATTATGGTTTAATAAATGGAGAGGGCCATGGTCAACTTGCTTTTGTCTGTCACCCCCCAAGGAATAAACTAGATTGGGGGCAAGGTTCTTGCTCTCTTGATGGTTTAAAATATTTTCTTTATTTTCTAGAAGTGCAATGGGTACCAATTGGGATTTCATGACTACGGGCTCCTCCGAATGAAAACAAATTTCACTTGCAATTTCCTTCCTATTTTTTTCCTCTTCTTCTTCACGTGCAATTTCTTTTAAAAATATATTTTCATTATTAGGGTTTTGTTTAATTTCTAAAAATGCAATAGGTATTTTTGAAATTTCTTTGGTTATGGGCTCATCTAGAGAAACAATTAATTTAGGGTTTCGAGCAATATGTTCAGTTGCATTTTTTTCTTTCTTGGGAAGAGCAATGGTTACCACCTGGGATTCGTCAGATATGGGCTCTTCATCCACCTAGGATTCCATGGCTATGGGTTCTTCCTCCTCTACCTGATATTTCATGGCTAGGGTCTCCTCTTGCATTTCAATTAAATATTGTATAATATGATCAGAACGTTCCATTTGTTTTTTTTGTTTTTGTTCAATCATTCTTCTAATTTTTACAACATCATTTTTCATTTCCTTGACCAATATGGTTGGATCCATAAGGCTCTGATACCAGGAACCTAGGGTTCCTAGCACATAAAATGATAAATAAATAATAAATAACCTAAATCTAAAAGAATCGCCTTTTGATATTGTCGAGAAGTCCCTTCAATAAATTATATTATATTTTATATTCATGGATATCCCAAAAGGTATGATTGTATAATATCTTATACCCCTTTTAGGTTATGAGTGAAGAGTCACAACCCTAATGTTAAAATAATATAATAATTAATATATAATTAATTATTATATTATTTTATATTTTAACCATAAGATATACAATTTATATTATTATTATTATTATTATTATTATTATTATTATTATTATTATTATTATTATTAATTAATTAATTTTAGGATAGGATCCTAACAGAAAATCATATAATAGATTGGACAAAGATCTTATACATCCACTTCCCTTATCATGTATTTTCAAATAAATTCTTGGTTCCCACTATAGCTAAATTTAAAGAGGAAAAACCTAAATGAATATCAAAAGAAATGATTGATATTCTAAAAAAAATAATAGAAGGGGACTAGTACATCCTGGAAGAGAGAACTGTGATCCATATTTTTTTTTTCAAATGAGGAATATTTATTCTACTGGCATATGTAACCAAAAAAGAAGCATGTATGGAGATTTTAGAGAAAGAGGATAAGATAGATTCCACTAATGCAAGTGGATGGAACAAATTGGGATTTTATAAAACCTCATTTTGGCTAGGACCAATAATCTAAGAAAAGAGAAAAGTGGTTAAAGAAACGAAAACAAGGCTAAAGCAGATAGGGTTGGAAATCCTGGAAGATACATGGAATTATAACCAAGACAAAAAAAAATGTACCATGGTTGAAAAGGGTCAACATCTCTCATAAATTTAAGAATGAATCAAGACCTGATCTGATCTAGAAAGATACAGAAGTAAGTAGGAGGAATCCTTGCCCTTACTAAAAAAGGAGGTCTTCTTATAGCAGGAGTTCCAAAAGAAAATATATGATATTTTCTATGAAAAAATCAAATACTTTGACCCCACAATGATTTGCCTTGACCTCTATATGAAAAAATTAGAAAAGTTGGTATGGAGTCATAATAAAATTAAGGCATGGTGGAAATTCTATCAAATAATTGACCAAATAAAGGAACCTTATGGAGGCCTTGACCTAGATGAATACCAAGTGTTTAGTATGTCTTATGACCAAGAACACCCAAAGGAGACCTCAGTTGGGGCCAATAAGGATGAAGCTACAAAAACCAGTGTGACTGAAAAGGTCACAAGGGCTTCAACAAGACAATTGAATAAAGAAAAAAAAATTAGAAAGATTCAAATAAGAGGCCTTCACTAAATACGTGAGGAATGATAATTAAAAAAGAATCATCGTCATATGAAGGAAAAAACAAGATCTAAGATCAAAAAGAGATGTGTCAATCTCAAAATCTAGAAGCTAAGTCCAAGAATCAAATAGAAAAAGAATGAAAGAGAATGGCATAGCCACATTGATAACCATATCAAACAAAACAAATAGCTCAAAGTAAATAGAGGGAGAAAAGATAGCAAGGCCTCTAAAAATCCCATAATTTTCTTGGAAGGACAACCTGCATCCCTAGAAATAGTCATGACAAAAGAGGATGGCCTAGAAAAAATCTCCAACCAATTAGGCAACCCAATTGAAAAGGCTCCATATTTCCTTAATGGCACTTTCCTTTCCCAACCCAAACCCCCTTTGAGAAAATTACTTGTTGAAAAATTTTAGGGCCTATAGGATCTGTACCAATAAGTAAAATAGATGAATCAGAAAAAAATGATATTCTCAAGACTGCAAGCTTCTACTCAAATAGATTTTCATTTTGCTTTCCATAATGAAGCCTTCAATATCTCCATAAAGGATACTTTGGTAAGTAAATCCAAAATATTGAATGATTGAGAAATATTGGTGAATGGTAACAAAAATACTCAATCTAGAATATATGCAGATCAAAGATAGAAAATAATTTGGGTGAGAATTAGGGAAATTGTAGAATAAGATACTAAAAATTTTAAATTTAGATTAGAAAGTATGGAAGAACATCTAAAATGGTGAAAAGAACATTAAGAATACCTGAAACAAAAATAAAATCCCTCAAGAATCAATGGGATAGGCTAGTCAAATGCTTAGAATATTAGTGCATGGATTCCCTCCTATCGAATAAGGAAGAACGAGTTGAAGAATTGTTAAAACAAATAATTAAGCAAGAGGTATATTTTTGTGTAAAAAGAAGTATACAAGAAGAAAAGGAAAGGGTTCAAAAAAAATAGAATGAAATAGTGGAAACAAATGCAAGGACTAATAAAGTCTCTACCACATATTGGGACCACATTGTTAATATGGGTTATCCACTCTATTAGATACTCAAATTCGTCAGGATATAGGCTTAGAAGCATAGGTAAAGCAACACATTGGGTCCACCATGGCTGAAATATCTACTAAATTGGCGGAAGCCAAAATGTGTCAATAAACATTAGCTCTAATGACCCAAGGTGAGTTTATGGCTATGTGGAAACTTGAAATAGAGACCCTAATGCCAAAAATAGTGGTTCTAATTCACAAAGAGAAAGCTACACATGCATGTGAAGCACAAGTCTTGCTATCAAATAATTATATGATATGGTTTAGAGATGAAACCAATATATTATTATGAAAGAGGCTCCCATCCCCTTATAATTAAGGAAATTAAATTATGGAAGAGCAATAATCTATTTATCTCCTCAATGAATACAAGGAAGTTAATTTACCTATGGAGAAATGGTTAGAACCTCTAAAACCAAAAGATAAAATGCAAGTAGTTGAACCATTTCTCGATCTTAGAACCTAGACATATAAAATCACTACAAGAATTAGAAGTCTCCCTATAAAGAGTAAGATCAAAGTGAACGTTACACTCAACTATTTCAAAATGATCCAATATCCATCAAAAGAGGAATGGGTATCAATTAGAAAAGCACTAGAGAAGCTTCCTACCTTATAACCCTATTTGATTAACATTTCTTTTATTTTTTGTGTTCTCTTTTGCAAGAAAAACAAATATCTTAAATAGAAGACCAAGGATAAAAGTAATTTTGATTTCTCCTTCAAGTAAGCTATAAGGACCCTATGATCCACAAAAATATAGTGATTCCTTAATACTTGCTTGTGATTAAGGTAAAACTCCTATAACTAATGATCGAAGTTTTATCTAGCTCATGGAAAATAGGATGAAAGAACCCTTGACAATCAAGACTTATGCAAAAATTCATTTGGCAGAAGTCCCTATAGATAACCAAAGGAGCACTAAAATATTTTTTCCTTTGGTATAAGTCTTGATATCAAATATTTTACAATATACTACAAAGAACTAGTAAAAAAACTCCTGACCAATCTACAAGATGATCCAAGATGCACAAGAAATGTCAAAAAGTAAAGCAGACATGGATGCATGGGTCAAATCATAAGTAATAGAGGTAGATGTGTTGGGTTAATGTGCCCTTTACTTAGAATACAAAGACCATATACTAGAGAACAACCTTAGTAAATATCTTAGACATTCATTCAAGACGAAGTATGGTACTGATAGTCATAAGTTGAATAGTCATTATGGTCAAACAAGTACTTCATTCAATAATTAGAATCCTTAGGAAAAGAAGGTAGGAATGTCAGATCTATCTAAAAATAATTTTGAAGGGAAATTTTACCTATTGTAAGATATAAATAATAGTTATATATATTGTAAAGAAGATTTATAAGTTTACAATTACATCCATTTTTAAGTTTTCGCTTCATTTTGTTTTGTAAAAATAGTTGACTCCTAAGCGGCTTGTGGGCAATCTCAAACCCCAAATTATGGCACAATATTTGTAAGACATTGCTTGATTATATATATATATATATATCTTATTTTAATTTTCTTGTGTACCCATCTATGACCTCCTACTAACTCGTTTATGTGTGTATGTATTTGTTTGTAATGTTTTACCTATTATTTGAGTTATTAAGTATGTGTGTGTGAGGAACCTACATCTATTTTTGGACCAATAATTCATGTGGCTCTCCTATGAGACCTACCTACTCATGCTCGCATATAACTAGTAGAACACATATCCCAAATTCCCTATATTGAATTTGATTGGGCATTTTATACTACTTTGACCAAGAGATAGTACTCTAAAATGAGTACCTTCCATCTATCAATCGATAAGATGACTATCACCCTAGAGCATGTATGGAGTATCCTAAAGATATTGTTCTAAAGAGTGCACGTTTAGGTGATCCAAGATAGGAATCAAGTCCTTAGGATGTTGACTAATGATGCAAGGTTATTATTGGTGCAGGGAAGGATTAATCTGAATCACATGTTCCAAGGTGGGTGATTGGATAGGATGATTATAGTATTGTGTTCCATTATGGTTGGGCTGGTTATTGATCACATGAGTAAGAGAGTACTCCCATGGGGTTTTGTATATATAGTCACCTAGACATGAAACCTAAATATTTGATGTGTTTCGGACCCTAGAATCCTTTCTACATTGTACAAGACTCTACATTATGTTTGTCTAGGAGAGGATAAAGTCTAGCATGTTGTACGATCCTTTAGGTCCAGGTGTGGGAGCATAATTCTAATATACATCCAATAGGGCTACCATAATTTAAACTAGATTATGCAAATACACAAATAGCATTTCAATGGGCTTATGAGTATGAGCATAGATAGAGGTCATTTTGAGGGGCCTTAGGACTTACAAACTAGGCCATCAATAACTTGAGGCTTAAACAAATTATTTAGAGTCCATGGTGGTATAATTATGGGTGTCTTTAGTATTTAGTTTAATTATTATGGGTTAGGAGAGTTAAATTATTTATCATTCCATGAGGATAGAGAGAGACAGAGAAAGAGATATACATCGAGTGGATAAAGTGCTATACCAATTTATCATGATTCATGTATGCCCACCTAGGAAGAGATATGGTATAGGTAGATGAAAAGGAAAAGTGATTTTAGGGTAATTATCTAGAGAGATTCATAAGGATGATAGTAATGACACTATTGTTATGGATCATGACATTGATGATGTAGGAGCGATGGCAGCCTACTTATAGTGGTATAGAGGATATAAGCTATAGAGGTTGATGCCTAATATCATGGTAATATTTCATAAATGAGTGATTGAATTATTGTAGAGGCATATACAATTAGTATAGAAAAGGAGGAGAGATAGAGAGACGAAGGCAACACCTAACTCCACAGCTTCCATGGCACTAGACATGGTATCCATAGTATTAGTGCCTCCCATTATGTCAGGAATTGGATCTAGCATGGGGTCAAACGAGGTGATAGTAGCTAAGAGAAATGCAATTTTTAGGAGGATATAGTATTTAGAGGCTCAAGAGATAAACCTTTAGAATAGTTGAGATGTGAAGATGTGGGCTTTATAGGTAGACATGGCAAAGTTGTAGTCCAAGTTACACTAGGTGATTTTAGAAAGAAATGGCATGTAGGTAGATAGGGTTAGGCAAGTGATGACACTGAAGGTAGATATGGGCCAATGGGATGGTGAAGTATCAAAGAATAAAAATGGCATGAATTAGAAGGGGGGGATGAGATGTGATTTTAGTGTTAGTACTTGGGATGAGGCAAAGTCATGATGTCATGATAAAGTACCTAACTGATAGACTAGAACAAGCATAAGGTGACATAGTAGTAGAGTTTGGTCATGTAGAGTATTATAGAGATCTATATCATCATGTCATCCTATAGGACTAGAGGAGATTTACATCATTATATCATTATATCTATATATATATATATATATATATATATATATATATATATATATATACATATATATATATATATATATATATATATATATACATATATATATATATATATATATGTATGTATGTATGTATGTATGTATGTATGTATGTGTGTATGTGTGTATGTGTGTATGTATGCATGTATGTATGTGTGTATGTATGCATGTATGTATATATGCATACACAGATACATACATGCATACATACACACATACATACATGTATGTATGTGTGTGTATGTATGTATGTATGTATGTATGTATGTATGTACCCAATCAATATTGAGATCCGATGTCTATGCAACCACTTCTGCCACCACCTATAGGAGGTGAGACAAGGGAAACTAGTTCTCATAGTTATTGCCTAGCCTATTGTAGATTTGTAACCTAGTTTTTTTAGATTTTTGAGGCCTGTGAGGGCAATTTTGTATAATGTATCATTTTTTGTGTGTTATTTTTATGTATATGGCACACCAAATGCATTATTTTGGGATAAATGTATATTAGTTTTATAATTATGGCATATGATGAGTGATGATGTTTTGTAATTGTCTAAAAATTTGATGTGAAATGTAATTGATGATTATCATATGGATGATGTGACTTAAGGTTAAATGGTTTCATTGACTTATTGATTAATAATTATATGTAATGGTTGGATGTATGCTTTGTGGATTTTAGAAAATTGATGTTGGTTGGAATTAAGTGTGTAAAATTGTGGAGACAAAATTTTATAAATCAAATGGTGAATTTGAAATTTAATTGTGATGGAAATTAAATTTGTAAAAATAAGTAGAATATTGATATTGATATTTTTTGGACTAGTAGGAATTATAACATAATTTTGTAGGAGTTTAGGCAAATTTAGGAAATTTTGTAAGATAAAAATTATTTTTAATGGAATTAATCCAATGTCGAAAAAGCGAAGGTACATAATAAATTGTATTTTGCTAGCTAAGGCCCAAAATGCTTGAAATGGTGAAATATGGCTAGGTAAGGTCCAAAATTGGTGAACTTGGCTAGTTAAGTCACAAAATTATGGATGGTGGCCAATTAAGACCTAAAATAATAAACATGATGATAGCAATTGTGCTTAGTTCAATATCAATATATCAAGAAGCATCATATATATTCAACTCATGGCCATATTCAAACCCAATGTCTGATGGTAGCAACACACAAAGAAGCTTCGAGAAAAGGTGATTTGGGTAAGGTTAACGGGAGAGGGATCCATAAGTTTTTAGGTCAGTGTCCTAACTTACGAGGATACAAACCAGTCAAGAATAACCAGGTCAGTCAAACTAATGAAGGACAACCCAAAGTCCAAGAGAAAGGAAAGCAAATTAGCGAGGAAGGCAAAAATCCTAAGGTATGTAATAAAGACCCCAGTTCAAACAAATTTGAAGTGCTAGCTAACCTAGAAGAGGAAATAGAAAAAAGAAAGGATGAAACTCCATATTTTGAGTTTCCTAAAACCTTAGAATCCCCATCCAAATCGAGGCCATCCACAGTCATCGAGAAAAATCCTAATAGCTTTTCTCAAAAAAAATAAGAAATGTTAGGACGATATAGCCTAAACATGGAAGGATTTGAGTCAAGATTTGAATTAGTTGAAATAGGGTTTAGAAGTGTAGCCTCTAGTCCTATTGTGGAGTAGATTATCCCATATCATAATGTTTCCTCGAAGGAAAGCCCTCTGATCAAGGAGAACCATATAGGAGAGGACAACCAAAACAAGGATGAATATGAAGAGGGAAATGAAAACCTCCAAAATGAGGAAATAGGATCTAGCCCCAAATTATCATAGTATATGCCCCCTCATTTTAGTCCAAAATAGACTAGAAGCACCACAAAGTCTCCCATTGATTATGGCAGTGAAAGAAAGAAAGGGAGAATATCTGCTGTAGAGCATTATATACTGAGGATCAATGATGAAATTGTAAATGAGAAGCAAAGAACACTTTTATAGCAATATATTCCTTTCCAAGATGATAGCAAAATTTACAGACCCCCTCTTGCTCAAGGAAGGCGATGGGGAAAATAACAAATAGAAAAAATGAAGGTTCTCTCATGGAATTTGAGAGGCCTAAATGGCGCACCAAAAAAAAGGGTGGTTAAGTCAAGGAGTGGAATCCTACCATTATTTTTCTTCAAGAAATAAAAATAGATGCGGCACAATCAACTTTAATTGCAAGCAAGATTTGGAAGAAAGGAAAAGTGGTCTTTCAGCAGGCGAGAGGAGCATCTGGATGCCTCATGGTCTTGTGGGATCCAATTAAAATAGAAGGAAGTGTTATTTAGGTGAATGAAAGTGTGCTAAATGTGTTATTTCATGATATCAATAACAATAAGTCTTGGATCATGTTAAATGTCTATGTCCCCACCTTTGTCCAAGGGTGATCTGAGGTATGGGAGTATTTGGATCATTTAAATCTAGCATTCATAAAAATTCCTTGGGTGATTGGGGATGACTTCAATACTTCCCTTTACCCATCTAATAAAAAATGAGGATCTGGGTTACCTTCTAGGAGCATGGAGGACTTCAATGAATTCATTAACATAAATGAGTTGATGGATGTCAGACTAAAAGGGTCAAATTCACATGGAGTAATCGAAGGATAGGGAGTCAGTTGATTCAGGAAAGGTTGGATAGATTATTTTTATCCAAGGAAGCCATAACAACTTTCGGTGATTCATTATTACAAGCCCTTCCCAAATGTGCTTCAGATCATAACCCTATTCTTTTGGAGGCTATGCAGACTAACCCCTTCAAAAAGTTGTTTAGATTTTTGTCGATGTAGGTAAAACATCCGAACTTAAGAAAACAAATTGAGGAATGGTGGTAGCAGCCTATCCGAGGTAGTGCTTCTTTCAAACTTTCTTAGAAACTAAATATGGTAAAAGATAACCTTAGGGTCTAGAATAAAGAATTTTTTGGAAATATTTTTGAGAACAAGAAAGCAGTGGAAGAAAACTGAAAATAATAGAAGGTAAAATTCAACATGGAACTTATGATGAGGCAACAAGGATTGAAGAGAAGGAAACCCTTTGTGAGTACCATAATATCCTAGTCTATGAAGATATGTATTGGAGGCAGAAATCAAGGGCGTTATGGCTGAAGGAAGGCGATTCAAATTCAAAGTTTTTCCATGTTACAACTTTGAGGAATAGAAGAAACAACAATATTTTAATGTTAACCAAGGAGTATGGCTCCTCAACCTAGAATGTCGAGGAGATCAAGGATGAGGCTATGAATTTTTTTAGCTCCTTGTTAGGTGAAGGACCAGCTTGCAATGCCCAAGCAAAGGATTCTCTTCTTCAATTTATCCCCCAACTTATTGATGAGACGACCAATGAGTCCCTCATAGTGGCATTTTTTGATGAAGAGATCAAATATGCCCTTTTTAGCATGGATCCTAACAAGGCTCTTAGACTAGATGGTTTCTCGCATCATTTTTACCAAGTTTTTTTGGATATTGTTGGTGCAAATGTCATCGCTGCCATTAGGGAATTCCAAATTCTAATCACATTCCTAGGGGTTTTAATTCAACGTTTAATACTAAGACCATGGTTGATTTCAAATTTGTTAGCCTGTGTAACGTATCCTATAAAATACTATTCAAAGTCTTAGCTAATCGCTTGAAGAAGGTCTTGCCTATTATCATTGATCCAAGTTAGGGAAGTTCATTTCAGGGGAGATCAATCTTAGATGGAGTTATCACAGTTCATGAGGCTCTCCATACGGCTACCCAGACTAAGAAGGCAGTCATGGCCTTAAATCTAGATATGAACAAATATTTTGATAGGATAAATTAGGATTTCTTGGAGGCAGTTTTAGTAAAATTCAATTTCCACACTCAATGGGTCAAGCTGGTCAGAGAATGTGTTTCGAAGGCTTGGTTTTCAATCTTGGTAAATGGGTATATAGCAATATTTTTTCAAAGTAAACAAGGACTGAGACAAGGAGATCCCATTAGTCCTATGTTGTTCATCATTGTAGCAGAAGCCTTAGGAAGAAACATCAAGGTAGCGACAGTAGTTCGACTTATATCAGGCATAAAGGCAACTTCATTAATAGCCCCAGTGACCCATCAACCATTTTTTTATGACACGTTGTTGCTTATGTTGGCTTCAGTGGTTGAGGCAAGAAGGATCAGACACATTCTTAAGATGTATGAGGAGGAGGTCGAAAAGAAATTCAATTTTAATAAGAGCAAGCTATATTTTATAAATACCCCCATTCCCAAGAAAAACAACATTTCTAGAATTCTAGAATGCCATATTACATCCCTTCCTACCTCCTACTTAGGACTTCCCCTTTTCTATGGGAAACTGAAAGGGTCAATGTGGAATATTGTGCTAGAGATGATCCAAAAAAAGCTAGCAGAATGGAAAGGATATTTATTATCTCAAGCAGACAAAGCAGTATTAACAATGGCCTCTCTACAAAGTATACCTGTATGTTTATTATCAGTTTTTAGAGCTTCAAGTAAGGTGTATCATAAAATCGAGCAATTTCAAAATAACTTTCTCTGGTCAAGGACCAAGGATAAAAAAAGGATCCATTTGGTAGGGTGGAATAATGTTTGCAAACCTAAGGTACAAGGGGGGCTAGGGTTGAGGAGAGTTTCTAATCTCAACACAACTCTACTAGCCAAACAAGCATGGTGGCTATTAACCAAGGTCAAAAATGAATGGATGGTCATAGTCAGGAGGAAATACCTCCAAGGATCGAATTTCCTCAATGATAATCTGGTGAGTAGGGGGTCAGCTTTTTGGAAGGTAATCCTAACAAGCAGAGATCTAGTCAAGAGAGGGATTAGATGGATCCTTGGGAATGGGTAAATGATAAACTTTTGGAAGGACCGGTGGGCGAGAGCTAAGGAATTATCCCAGAATCCCTTATTGGCTAGGATCCAAGAACACATGGAGTAGCAGATTGGGCAAAGGGTGGTTGATTACATATGGTAGGATATTAACACCCCTACGTGGAAATACATCAGAGTACAGGGTTTTTAAGCTAAGTCTTAAGAACGTCATAATATTTTAACACAAAAAATTCTTCCCTCTAGAGAAGATGAGGATCGCATTGCTTGGGCCAATACTGAAAGTGGAGATTTTATGATAAAATCTGCCTACAACTTTCTCCCCAACAATGAAGACCAACAATTTCAACCGAATTTGGTCTGGATCAAGGGTTTAATCCCTAAAATATCTTTTTTCTCATGGCTGGTGATCCAAGGAAAAATTCTTACCATGGATAATATGTTTACCAAAGGTATGGTTATTTCTAACCGTTGTCATATGTGCAGGGCTGGGTGGGAGTAAACCCAACATTTTTTCCTAGAGTTTCTGGTGGCAACGTCCATCCTTGATGAATTTTTTAGGATTTTAGGATCTTGTGGGTCAAGTCGGCTTTAGTTTTTGAAGTGTTCCAAAAATGGCCTCAACCCTTTGTTAGTATAAAACTTAAGTACCTTTGGAAAATCTGTTGCCACCATTTCCTGTAGCATTTATGGTTAGAAAAGAATCACAGAGCTTTTAAGGACACCGGTCATAGCCTTAAAATAATCCTCAATAGAATCCTTGCCTTTGTGAAATAAAACATTAGTATCCTTGCTAAGGATAACCATATAATCCCTCCCCAGGAAATACAAATTGCTTTAGCCTTAGGCATTGAGGAAAATCCTTTCATCCCTCTACCCAATCCCAGAAATGGGGTCTCTTGGGAGCCACCCCCTAGGGGTTGGTTCAAATTGAACTTTGATGGTGCAGCTAAGGAGAACCCAGGAAGAGCAAGATCTGGAGGACTAATCATATATCATCAAGGAAACCTGGATAAGGCCTTCACTGAACCATTGGTAATTAGAAATAATAATGAGGCAGAAGCTAGAGCCCTTTTGAGAGGTTTAAAAGTTGCCTAGGAGACTCATGGAAATTTGATGATTGAAGGCAATTCCATTAATATCATCAACATGTTAACCAATCATAGAAAACCTCCATGGCGGATTGAGGTCGTCATCCATAAGGAAAGGATCCTTTTTACGGTAAGACAAGACATGAGGATTCGCCATGTGTTTCGTGAGGCCAACAAAGCGGCTGACAAATTAGCCAATGTGGGTATTGATGTGGGAAGTTTGATGATGTGGACACAAGGGGTACCACGTGAAGTGGAAGACATTCTTAGACATGAAAAGCACACTACTTATTAAGGAGAAATGTGGAAGGGTGCTTTTTCCCCATGTTTTTTGTGATAAGCATAGAGTTTTTTTCTCTAAGTCAACTCAAATGGCTATCGTTGTAAGTAATTTTAATTGTCATGTTGAACTTTCTTTATGCAATAAGTGTAAGGTGTTGTAGGCTAACCAGCACAATGTTTGAAAATAATGTTCTAAGGATGACCAGGATCCACAATCTCAGCATAAGGCTAGATTTTGTATTAGGTTTTGGGTTAACCTGTAAAACCCGATAATTAATGACGAATTTTATTTACCAAAAATATATATATTCAACTCATGATTCATAAAATAAACACACACTCTATTCTTGTCAATGTAAATATTACAATGCTTTAAAATACAAAATAATATACTGCACTTCAATTTACAAGATCCCACATATGTTGCTTCTCCAAATAGCTTTTACGAGAAGTTTTTTGACATTTCAACTTCAATTAACTCTTCATCTCTTCAAACTCATAGGAGATATGACTCTTCAAGTTTATCATAGGATAAATACATTTAATGACTCCATAATAGTGACAAACATCTAATTATTAGTAAATGATATATATTTACAAGACTCCTAGACTCCAACTATTTATAAAGTATTTACAAAATAATTACAAGATACCAAATTAGATAATAATCACCAGAATCCCCTTGTATTACATTTAGTATGTTGTTAAACTTTTTTTTTGGTTCTATATTTCTAGCTTTGACTCTAGTAGTGACTTTGGCTCTTGATTTATTTCCACCTATGGTTTTAGCATTGATTCTCGTACTTACTTTGTCTCTTGTCCTTTTGATTTTGTCTTTTTTATTATGGCTTACAATTTATTCCTGGATCAATTACTAAATAACATTTATGCCCATGTTTATTATGATTGTTTCTTTTTCTTTCATTTATTATGGCTTACACTTTATTCCCGGATTAATTACTAAATTATCATATTTTTTTTGCATGTTTAAATGTTATTTCCTTTGTGAGCACAATCACTATAGGATCATTTATGGATGAACCTATGCTTATCAAGATCCTTTTTCATTTGTTGAAACACTTAACATTTCCATAATTTTCTTTCATTTTGTTATGTTTATCCACCCATAGTGCATATCTATTTTTTTTGAAAAAACGTTTGAGGTCGATTATTTTCTCCATAAATTTTAAAACAATGGAGGATCCAACATTTCTTTTGTATGCCCATGTCTACTATTATTTTTCTATTTCCTTGATATATTTGTAATGAACTTTGTTTTGTTGTTATATATTATATATTCAATGTCACCTATGTCAACATTACATGTTACAAAATTGATATTAGCATTCCCTATCACAAAATCACTCTCATTAGCTTGTCCTAAAATCTGAGATCTTTGCATTTTGAGCTATAATTTTTAATTTGTTACCTTATTTCATTGTATCCCTATTTAGTACCAATTGCTTTTATGTGCTTGTTGAGTTCACCATTGTCCTAGTTTGAATGTAATAAATTGTTACGAGGATATTTATCACAACATAGATCATTATTGAAAAATTCTTAATGACATATACCATCGATATCCCTATCGCAAATGGAAAACTTAATAACATATTACCTATTAATAATAATAATTTGAGCTACCTCTTGACCAACGTACTTTGCATAATCAAGGCAAATAATTTTGTACAAGCACTTTCATGAACATATTTGAAACTATCACTATCAAACTCAAATATCCTCAAATCATAATCCTCTAGAGAAACCCATTTAGTGCTATCATAAACCATATTTGAATGTAAATTACCAAATAATGAACTGTCAATACTATCTTTTTCAACACATTGTTTATCAATACTAGAGCTATTTTTTACCTTGTTTTGTTTTTCAATTTTGATAATGTGTTTTCAATTTTGGTCAATATAATCACAAGTATTCTTTGAACAAAAATTTTCTTTATAGCTTAAATTTTGAATGTCACATACTATCCTCTATATAGGATCCTTAGTTTCACACCATGCATCTGTTGATATAGCACTCATATTACAATTTTTATTTGTTGATATGCATTTGTATTTTTGGATGTACTATTCAATATTTCATCAAATGTAGATAGATCCATAGTTATTTTTCCCATAAGTTCCTTGTGGGTTGATTCATGTTCTTCCTCATTATTATATTCTATTTCTTGTACTTCTTGAACCATGTGTCCTTTTTTATTTTTACTTTTCAGATATTGTTGTTTTTTTCATGTATATTATTTTTTATTTAATTGATAGTCTCTATTGATATCTTTAGAAAGGTCTATGCATTTGATTTCATTGATTGAATGGGTTATATTTGCAAATTTTGGTGATATGTCCTTCTTTGTTACATATATAACAATATCTTCATTTCCATTCTGGTTAATTCTATGAATATGAGGTAGAAGGATTTTTTGTGTTACTTGATGACCTTTTTTCTGAAATGAAAACATTGTTTGACAGTTCATCTCTTACTTGATTTTATATTTCATATTCCTAAAGGATATTAACCAATTCTTCAAATGACACTCTTTCGTTTAACACTAGGAGAGATATGGCTAGTGTTTTAAATAGTTCTAGAAGTTCCCTAAGTGTAACTTAGACAAGAAACTATTCTTCTACTTTTTATTCCATAGTTTTGTAGTTTTAACTTTAAATATGTTATCCTTTTAATAAATTAATATATGTTTTTACCATCATGAACTTTGAGTGAATACAATTGTGATTGTAGGTGCAAAATAGTGGCTTCATTCTTTCCCTAAAATATGGTGCATAGTTTATCCCAAGCCTCTTGTGAAGTCTTGGCCTCACTTATATGTGCTTGTATTTCATCTAATATTCCAAATGTTATTAGCATTAGTGCTTTTGCATCTTCTTCTTTATATTTTTATCTACTTGTGACATATTCTAGAATATTTTTATCTCTAGTTACTATTTCCCAAAGTTTTTCAACAATAAGTATTGAATTCATCTTATTTTTCCAAGGGGTGAAATTTGGTCCTTTTAGTAATTGAGATTCTAAAATAAAATCTTTGTATTTGTTATGGTCCCTTTAAAATATTTCTTAGAGTAAAATCTCTAACAATATTTTCCTAAATTTTTTTATTATTAGATGGATGAAGGAGTTTTGAAAGGATCTCCAAACCTTGTACAAAAGAGACTAAGCCCCACCCAAAAAGAGATAGTTGAAATTACTTACATCCGGTAATAATTGAGGAATGACCAATTAGAGGAGTTACCCCTTCCAAAGCCAAACTAGTACATAGGTAAGACCATACATAATTTAAAACTTAAATAAAATTGAAACCAAATCAGGATGTCAAAGATAACCAGCCAAACATAGATTAGTAGCAAGACCTAAACCACGAACTGAGTCATGAACCAGTTCCATTATCCCCCATGAGGTCTTGATTTCCCAAGTCTACCAGCCCATCAGGGCAAGAATTTCTTTCGTATTGGAGATTGTGGCTTGCATGGAGAAAAAAGTAGCTTAGATATATGAAATTTGGAGTGAAAACCCATAATCAACAAGTACCCCCAAGTTTTGCAGCCAATTCATCAAAAACAACTCGACTATAGTGGAGAAAAAGCTAATTGTGTATGAGATCATTATCGATAGAAGCAATATCCACCAGGAAATTATCCTGCCACACCACTAAACCATTATGAATAACTCATTTATTAATCAATAGATCGACTGTTCGATTACCTTCCCTATATGTATGCTTAAATTGAACCTCTTCCATATTTTGGATGTATATCTTAAATTATAGAAGAAGGTTCAAAATAGTCTAGATAGGATATTGAGTCTCTCTTGCCATATTTATAATATTAATGGGGTCCCCTTCAATAATTAGTTTCCTGCAACTTATAGAATCCAATATAGAAACTCCTTGGAATAGGGACCTAGCTTCAAAAAAGTGACTGGTTTGATGGCCTTGATTATCTGTAAAGGCTAAAATTATCAAGTCATTACGGTTCCTTACAATCCCCCCAATACCTGCAGGACCTAGTGTAGACACCAAAACAACACCAATCCGATTATGTGACTGCAAACACTGATCGCTTTGACACACACAGCCCCAAGGGCAGCCCCCAGAGGTCAAACAGTGGTCCTAACCACTCTCACAGTAGTTTTGGGAGGTCAAAAATCAATTTGGCACCTTCTAGGCACTTTGCTCAGAATCCGTCCCTCCCTGGGATGAATTCAAAATGGGATCCGTCCTCCCCTAGGACGAATACAGAATCCGCTCCAGGGTGGGACGAATTCAAGGTTTGACGGGCAAAAAGTCAAATCTTGACAAATGGCAGCTCGGATCCGCCACCTAACGCCTCCTTCAGTTCATGGGAGCATGGGTGAGCATTTTCGAGCGTTAGAGGTTGTTACAAGGGCAGTCATGAAGCCCCTAATCAGGGAGGAATCTTCCCTCCCCTGGAAGGGCATGGCTGCCATGTGGCGCCTCTGCATGCTCATCCCAAGAGACCTCTAGGTCTATAAATTGATGAGTTTCCTCATCCCAAAGGAGACACAGTGAGAGCAATTTTAAGCAACGAAGTGCTGCCATTTTATTTCCCCATACATCTTTGTGCGATTTGCGCCTTCTACATCCTTGATCTCTTTTAGAGAGGAGGTCATTGGGTGACTTTTGGAAGGTCGAATCTTGAGCCCAAAACCTGAAATTTGGCCATAGAATACCACCAAATTTTTTGACAACACCTTGTAAGGGATTTTGGACCCATCCCAAGTGGATTGGTGCCAAAATCAGGTCCCAACGGTGGGCGGCCCGCCTGGGCGCCCCTTCATTGCCGTAGGCCTAATCGCCCTTTTTAGGAACGATCGGGAATGTGTAGCATATCTTCATTTCTATCATTTTCATTCCTTGCATTTGTTTTCTATGTTGTTAGATAGTTTACAATTTTTATTTCATTTCATTTCGATTTATTATCATTATGCTATCGCGTTTTCGCTCCCACTAACTTGCAGACAAGCATTATCAAATTCCCATTGATGGAGGTCAAATTGGGAAAATCTGACCATCTGGGTCTTCCCAAAATGCCCCCAATTAGCTAACCCCAAGTTTGCAGGTGTTTTGGAGCCTCCGAGGTAGGACATTTTGGGCAGTATCACTTCGGCGCTTTGTTGCAGGTGAATTCGTTCTACCCCGGAGCGAATTACAGTCGAATCCGTCCCTCCCCAGAGCGAATTCAAATCGGTGAGGAATTTCCTAACTGTTCTTCTTGCAATGCCTTCTTGGTGATGTTTCTATGCCCTTGCCAAGTTTTCATGTCATTTGGATAAGTTTTAGTTGCAGTTTAATTCATTTTCTCATCCGCTTATTGTAGGCTTGAAGATCGCATTGCTTTGTCTTGTTCGTAGGTGCTACTAACGGTTCCTTGTTCCTTTGAACACAGGGTCTAAACATCGGAGGAGCAGCAAGGAATCAACACTCGTATACACAAGCGACGGCGACGTTTGGTCCGCCCATCTTACATGTGGGCACGCGAAAGAGGGATGGCTTTCCATTGATGTGACCAAGAGACAAGTTTGATGCTCCTCGCCCCTAAAAGGGGAGGAAGCGGATTGTAACCAGATTTGAAATACATTAATAAAAGAAGAGGGTTGTTTCATTCCATTTGGGTTCCAATTTGTCTACGCTTTCTCCATTTTATGCATTTTTAATTCATAGCATCAAGTTTAGTTTCGTTCTTGCATCGTACTTGGAGTTTTTCCCTTTTTGTTTCCGGAATCTCATGCTTTCAGTGGCGATCACGGTGGGACACTATTCCCTACTTTTTGAGATCAAGAAACTGATCAAAATTTGTGTTTTCTTGCTCACAGGTGCCATTTTTCGAACTCTGACTATAGTTCGTTCCAGCCTGTGGTGAATACAGTACTGGAATTCGTTTGACCCTGAGACAAATTTGAATTCGTCTCAGCCTGGGACGAATTCTATTCTAGTATTCGTCTCACCCAGAGATGAATTTCTGTCTATGTAGTTTCAGAGCCGAGAGTCAAAGACAATCGATTTGGACAAAAAAGAGGTAACAGTTCTTAACAGTTCCTATCATTTTTTGCTTTTTTGTTTTTATTTTCTGTCAATTTTGCCTTCTTAGGGAAAGTGGTTGCTTCTGCATGTTTCATTTTTCTAAATAAAAAGAACCACACACACTTCACGTGGCATTTTTAAACCAAGGAGCTGGTCGTAAAACCCCAGCCCTTGATCAAGACCAACGGTGGATTTCATCACCACCTTGGCTTGATTTTTGCATCCATTACCCCGATTGTCATTGTTGCTCGACGTAAATCCTGACGAAAGCTGACCGAGTGTCGCTGGGGTGATTCCCAGCGTGCGAGGATAAGTCTTCTATGGTAGGTGTCATAAACAGGACAATCCCCCTTCCGTACCGCCTATGCA
Organism: Wollemia nobilis; assembly: GCA_028583015.1. NCBI lineage: Eukaryota > Viridiplantae > Streptophyta > Pinopsida > Araucariales > Araucariaceae > Wollemia > Wollemia nobilis. The sequence goes on from JAQPPZ010006010.1 coordinate 3,687,779, forward strand.
CCACGTACCATCTGCTCTCACGTACCTATAGTTTCCCTCTCGTAAGGGCGGGTATATAGAGAGGTTGGTATATCGGCCTGGCAATGGTATATCGAAGGGGCGACCATTTTTGGGAGTCATATGAGCCTTCATTATGCATTTAAACATTCTTCAAAAACCTTCAAAAACAAAAACAAAAACAAAACAAAAATAAAAAACACACTAAACCAGGTCTAGGACACACTCTTAATCTTTAAACGAGATAATCACTGCTTGTGTATGTGTGTGTTCCTTTCTGTTTAGTGTAGCATAAAAAATCATAAAAGAGATAAAAAATCTACATAGCTTGTAGGAAAGCACCACCATGGTGTACACACGTAGCCAAGCCCAATCAAGGGCGAAAGCTACGAAAAGTGTACAAGGGGGCACAAGTCGCCTCCGCTACAGCACCAAGGACTTGGTCATACCGCCCTGGCGGCCCGACCCGCAAGAGAGTCTGCATCAATCCATGTCAAGATGGAACTATAGGGACACCACTGTGAGGGACACGTCCATTCATCATAGCCCCTTTCAAGAAGAGTCCTTACACGTGGCACTCAACATAGATAAGAAAGCTCCCTTAGAAGCTCGATATGAGTGGCCACCACGTGATGAAGTGCTAGAGCGACATAGTTTCCATGAGGAGAGGCCACATGATGATGGCTTCCCCCCTTTGGCTCCCATCACTGTTAGAACCAATAGACAAAATCCAGAGCGTAGGGCTCTTCAAACCGGGCGAGCTAACTCCGCCCACCCCTTTCACACATATGAAGGGGAGCATGAGGAAGATGATTACATTCCTCAAGAGCAATATACAGTATGGGGGCCATGCGCTTCCGCACCAGCTAGATACCATGATCACCCACTGAGGCCAGAGCCTCGGGTGAATGTCGCCAACCTCGACAGAGGGAAGCAACCTATTGAGATCTCGGATCATCAAGACCGAGGTAAGTACATAGGAGAGGCATCCAGGCCTCCTAGGCTCAAGATGGTGGAGCAAATTGACCTGGCAGCCACCAGACATGCCGCCCGCCAAGCGTAAATCATGCGGCTTGAGCAAGATCAACAGCAACTAGAGCATTTATATCGCCTAAGCAAAGAGCGCATTAGGCACCAAATAGATGAGCTGCTGCATAACCCAGTTCCTGAGAGGGTTCCAACCCCGTGCACCCAAAGGGCAGAACCATATGCGAGGCATAATCCCTTGGTGCGAGATAGGTCTCCGTGACCTTACCAAGTGCTGCCTCTGAGACCTCCTAGACCTGAGCGGGAGGCCACTCCCCGGAACAACGATGGGTACCCTCCGTGGGGACCCACCCAGGGTCATAGGTCTCATCCAGAGACTCCTCAAGAAGCTTACGAGGAGTACGAGCAGGAAGAAGAGCGGGCTAAAACACCCTACCTAGGCAGAGGGGTTGCCATCCGGCCACCCCTTCAGAGGCCTCAAGTCTCCCACAACCCACAATGGGAGCAAACTAAAGAGGAGGAGATTAAATCCTCAGATGCATACAAAGCGCTGCTAGAGCGTTTGGAGTCTGTGGAGACCAAAACTTTTGGGCCTCAAAAGCCCACTTTACGCCAGCTCCGTAGTCACCCTGTGCATCCGTCAGTGCCAGCACCTCCTTACCCTGAGCACTTTAAGCTGCCTCAGTTGGCAACCTTTAGAGGGGAGGAAGATGCTCAAGAGCATGTGACAAGGTTCCTGAGCCAATGCTTCGGCATTCAGGACAATGATGCTTTGTTATTGAGAACATTTATAACCACATTCGTAGGCCCTGCCTCGGATTGGTTTACTCAGCTACCAAAGCACAACATTAACAATTTAGATCAGTTAGTGGATGCGTTCCTTGAATGCTTCACCTTCAATACCAAGAAGAAGGCGTCACTAAGTGACTTAGCCAGCCTCAGGTAGTATGAGGAGGAGACCATGGTGGCCTACGAGAATCGGTGGAGGACATTGCTCTCAAAGCTGCCCTACCTCCCTCCTATGTTCGACCTCACTCAGATGTTCTCCAAAAGTTGTTTGAGATCGATCTCGGTGCTATTGTAGCTACAGCAATATGCCACCCTAGAAGAAGCTCTGGCGCAAGCTAGAATTATTGAAGAGATCAAAATACAGGATGGCGAGATAGCCAAGCCTAAGAAAAAAGAGTGGACTAAAAACACTAAAGCTGGGACTACGCAACAAAAACCCGCTACGGTTAACCAAGTTGCTATCAATGTCCCTAAGCCTGTGCAAGCAACTCAGCCTCAAAAGGCTAATTATCAGGCAGTGCCTCCCAACAACTATGACAAAGAAAATAAGAGGCAAGAACAGGGTCAGAAGCGTCACCCTAGGTGACAATTCACACCCTACACAGAGTCCAGGGACTCCTTGTTTGACCGCTTGTTAGCGGCAAACCTGATCAACCTACCAGAGATTCAGACTATAGATCCCAACGCGCCCAAGCCTAAGGGATATAGAGAGGACTTGTACTGTAGGTTCCATAGGCGGCAGGGACATGACCTAAATGCCTATTGGAAATTTAAGGGCTTGGTGCAAGACCTGATTGATAACAAGACCTTGGCGGTGGATAATCCCGTCGCACCAAGCAATCAACAAATGGAGGTCTTCAAAGACCCCTTGCCTGCTCATGCTCCACAGGCGAAGACCCTACAAGTTAACGAGGTCACACAAAACTGCCCCATGCAGGGGTATGTAGGGATGATAAGTATAGTGACTCGGAATAGGAGGTATCCGAGCATGAATGCTCCTACGACAGTGGCAGGAGAGGTGCCAACAACATCGCAACCACAACAGCACCTTGCACAACCTCCTCCGCCTAAGCCGGTGGTCACACTTCGGACCAAACTAACTCAGAGTTTGAGGACCACCTCGGCTAGGCTCTCCATATATGAGCTTATACAACAATCTACGCCCCATCGAGAAGCTCTAATGGATATTTTGAAAGCCATCGAGTTGCAGCCCCATGAGACAAATTCTTTCAACAACTTTGTGGGGCATGTAAAATGATGCACTGAGCCGGTCATCACATTTCGAGAAGACGAACTAAGATCAATGACTAATGACATGGCGGATCCACCCCTGCACGTTATCGCATGGGTCAACGGGATCCCATACAAGAGGGTGTTGATAGACACTGGCTCGTCTAGCAACATCATCACAACTATGGCTCTCAAGCATCTGAAGTTGCCCGCATCTCACATCACAGCTTCCACATACACTCTGTGAGCATTCAATGATGCAATCTGCTCGACAGTCGACATAATAGTCCTACCAATCCAAGTGGGACAAAAGACCATACCCACATTGTGCCACATGTTGGAGGGTGAGATGGCCTACAACATTTTGCTAGGCCGGCCATGGATCAGGGACATGAAGTGTGTCCCTTCGATAGCTCACCAATGTTTAAAGTACACATTTGAAGGGGAGGTGCATGTGGTCCCGACGGACCTAGAACCCTTCAAGTATTGTAATGCGGTGTAGCTGATGCCACAATCGACCCTACCATCAATGCATTTGGATTTTTAGTTAAATCCATCTAAACAGGGTCCGATTCCGTAGGCATCCCCATTAGCAAGTTCTTCAAAATCCCAACCGGGCTCATCTTCATCATCTGGCCCTCCACCAACGACGTCATCTATGGAGGCCAGACAGAAAGACAAAGGGAAGAAACCCCTGGAAGAGGCAAAACCTTTGGAAGAGACACTACCATCAGTATCAACTATCTCTACTAAGGAGATGCCTAGCCGGATGGAAGTCGAGGCTTCTAGCCCACCCGACATGGAGTGGACTCAAGGAGAACTTCCATTCCCTCCCCCTCAACCGCCAACGATCACCGTTGAAATGGCTAATACAGGCCTGGGGGAGTATCTGGTGTGGAATATTGTAGCAACACCCACACTAGAGTCCATGCAGGACATGGGGAGACCTCGCCTTCCCATCGGCACCATTGTTCCCCTAGGCTACCCATCAAACCAGAAAAATTTTGTGTATGGGGGCCTTGATCATGGCGTTGCACCATGCACGCAAGAGGACGAAGATGAAGAGCCTTTTGCTGAAAATGTCAACTATCTGTCTAACCCAGACTTTGCTCTGAGATACCTTGGCCAATGCAATTGGCATGGGTATGGGTTAGGCCGATATGAGCAAGGGATACATGTTCTTTGCCAACCAAGATACCAAATGCCATACGACAAGTCAGGAGTAGGGTTTAACCACCCCCTCCCCTTGGACATCTTGGTGGAGAACATGCAAGGCCTAGGGATAGGCAACAAGGGGGGATTGGCATCAGATCCATATGCCAACCCTAACACCACATACACATTGAGGGATTATCTCCCATTAACGACAATCAACCTTGTTGGCTCCAGTAATCCCTTCCCTTTGCTCGAGAGAGGAGAAAGCTCGAGAGCTCATTTTCAAGGAAGGTCTAGACAATGTCAAGAAGGATCCTCGAAGGACGAGTCAGAATATGAACCAACATCATATGACCCCTTCGAATCAGATAGCGATCACTCGTAGGTGATCCCCATGGATGAATATCAAGAAAGCCTCTTGACAATGTTCCCCCTGGATGCTCCCATCGAGCAAGCGCCGCTCCAAGAACATCAAGTCCCCCCGTAGAGAGCGAAACAACCTAGGTGGGACCACATCAATTTGCTTGAGCAAGGCGAGCCTTTAATGTCACAAGCAGTCAGAGCCAACGAAGGCCTTTGGATCTTCGATAGTGATTATGAAGACGAAATAGAAATGGCATATCTTAATCACATGCGACAGATGCAGCATCGGCACCCCTTGGAGATTAATGACATATTTGAACAGATGGGCATAGTGCCAGGGCATGAGTGGTACGTAGACCCAGCGTGGTGGGACCAAGTTTTGGATCCGCTGCTCCAGGTATACGAAGAGCACCTTCCACCTAGAGACCCTATAGTGGCATCAGTGCCGAGGGTAGACCCTGTCTTCCTATCCGCACATAGGGCCGATCCATTCGTGCCCATCCCTCTAGAGCCAGATCCAGAGCATAAAGAGCATCCAGGATGTCCGAGTAACCACACCTATGGTAATGGAGACCAAAATCATTCCATCAACATGATCTCCATTGATTTAACCGCCCCCATCCACAATCCGGCCGATCCGGCATAGTCATTGTATCTAGACATAGATGCCATAGACTGGGATCGCGTCGATTCCCCTCCATCCCCATCCGAGTACTGGCCTTTCGATGAAATGCTTCATTTTACCCCTGGGCCAACTCAGGATATCTTCCATGCTGAAGAGGGACCCGAGGTTCCTAACGATGATCTAAACTCAACAAATGATATCCACTTGATCCCAACTCCACATCAGTTGGAAGACGGATCCCACATGTCGGTCGAGGAGACGACTGACGTAGACATCGGCTCAGATCCAGTGAATCCATAGATCATCAAGTTGGGGGTAAGTTTATCCCCCGAAGAGCAAGCCGACTACATTGCCCTTCTCAAAGAGAAGAAGGAGGTTTTTGCATGGTCATACAGAGACATGCCGGGACTAGACCCGTAGCTAGTCACGCATAATCTAACGCTTGATCCGACAGTCAAGCCAGTTAAGCAGAAACTATGCAAGATGCACCCAACAGTGGCCTTGATGGTCAAAGACGAATTGCAAAAGTTGTTGGATGCACAGTTTGTCATCTACGTGGATTATCCGCCATGGCTATCCAACATGGTGCCCGTCAAGAAGCCTGACGGGAGGATTCGCATATGCACTTATTTTTGAGATCTAAACAAAGCGAGTCCTAAAGATGATTTCCCCTTTCCGAGCATCGATGCATTGGTAGACGCTACAACGGGTCACGAAATGCTTTCCCTCATGGATGGTTTCTCGGGATACAATCAAATTTGTATCAATCCCGAGGACCAGCTCAAAACGGCGTTCACAACGCCTTGGGGAACATTTTGCTATAAGGTCATGCCTTTTGGCCTTAAAAACGCTGGCGCCACCTACCAACGTGCCATGACATACATCTTCCATGATTACATGCACAAAACTTTGGAAGATTACATGGATGATTTGTTGGCCAAATCTCTTTTGCGCCCGGATCATCTCGATGACTTAAGCAAGATCCTCGATCACCTCATGGAGCATAAAGTCAGACTGAATCCCAAGAAGTGCATTTTTGGCATCACATCTAGAAAGCTCTTGGGTTTTATAGTCTCAAAATGAGGCATCGAGGTGGACCCAAACAAAGTCAAGGCAATCCTTGAAATGGTTCCCCCAACTACCATCAAGCAGCTCAGAAGCCTGCAAGGAAAGGTCGCATCGATCAAGCGCTTCATAGCGCAACTATCTGACAAGTGCCGACCAATGAACAAGTTATTGCACAAGGGGGTCGCATTTCACTGGGATGACGAGTGCCAGTCAGCCTTTGATGACATCAAACAATACCTGGCTTCACCTCTAGTATTGGCACCACCTAGACCAGGAGTGTCATTCTACTTATACATCTCAGCTCTCGAGGTGGCACTGGGAGCCATGTTAGCCTAGAAGAATGAACTTCACAGAGAATAGGCTACTTACTATCTTAGCCGCACCCTGGTCAGCTATGAACTTAACTATGCATACGTTGAGAAACTCTGCTTGGCAGTGGTGTTTGCTACCAAAAAGCTGTGCCATTACATGTTGGGCAACAAGACGTATGTTGTGTCTAAGGAGAATCCATTGTGGTACATGATGAGTCATACTTATCATAGTAGTCGCACGACAAAATGGATCATGTTGTTGACAGAATTTGACATAGAATTTATTGGACAAAAATCCATCAAAGGTCAGGTCATAGCCGATCAACTAGCAGAGGCTCCTCTTGAAGACGATCAGCCTCTAGTCATAGAACTACCCGATGATGGGGTCTTCCATGTCTCAGAATCGCCGGATTCTGACGAGCCTGAGTCACAGGCCGACATAACCCTATTTTTTGATGGTTCTAAATGTGAGCAAGGTGGTGGCACGGGAATAGTATTCTTCACACCGTAGGGCACTCCTATGCCCCTGTCATTTAAATTAAATTTCCCATGCACCAACAATAATGTAGAGTATGAAGCCTTGCTCATAGGTCTTCAGACAACAATCACCATGAACATTAAATGATTGAACATCTTTGGTGATTCGTTGTTAATCGTCAATCAAGTCAAAGGGGTATTCCAATGCAAATGCCTAGTTCTACAGGCTTACAAAGCCCTTGTGGAAAAATTCTTGGTGAAGCTTGAATGGTACGACATCGAGGCACTCCCTCGATCATCGAATCATTTTGCGGACACTATGGCCTCCTTGGGGTCACTAATCCTGCAAGACCTTTCTGGTGATATGACAACCATTCAAGTCAAAACACTATCGCAATCAGCGATGGAGTGAGCAAGCTCTGATTTGATGCCAGAAATCCACATGATCCAGATTGAACCATCCTCGGATAAGTTCTCTCGAATCCATGATCATCTGAAACATGCCAACTAGGGGTCCTTGTTCTCCCCTACTCCCATTAATAGCAATACAATGTTATTCTTGCAAGTTCTCTCCCGCTCAGCTTTTGCTAGGGATGAACTTCAAGAGGGATTGGCTGTTCATACCATCGAGGCTTCTGATCAGCAGGATTGGTATTCCCCTGTCAGGGACTACCTCAAGTTAGGTAACCTCCCGCTTGGATTGACACATGCCGCAAAATGAGCACTCAAGCAGAAAGCGGCTAAGTATGTCTTGTTAGGAGACATTTTGTACCATCGCAGCTACGAAGGAATCCTCCTTCATTGCTTAGACCAGCAAGAGTCTACTTGGGCGATCGCCCAAGCGCACGATGGTACGTGTGGTGGCCACTTCAGCGGTATGGCCATCGCCAAGCGCATTCTTCGCATGGGCTATTATTGGCCATCTTTAGAGCGAGATTGTTGTGCATATGTGCGGAAGTGCGTGAAGTGTCAACATCATGCCAATTTGACACACGTACCTTCCCAGGCCTTGCAGCCGATCCAATCGGCTTGGCCATTTTCATAGTGGGGCTTAGATCTCATCGGAAAGATCTCCCCTGCGTCGTCCGACCGTCATACGTTTATCATAACGGCCACAGAGTACTTCACCAAGTGGGTGGAAGCGGTTTCGCTAACCTCTACGACTGGACCCCGCATTGTGGAGTTCATTTTGCATAACATCATATGTCATTTTGGTATTCCATCCAAGATAATCTCGGATAATGGGACGTCATTCAAGAACAAATATGTGCGTGCTTTGACCACAAAGTACAAAATTCAGCACAGTTTTTTGACACCCTATTATCCGCAGGCAAATGGGCAAGCAGAGGCGTCAAACAAAATGCTAGTTGCTATCCTTAAAAATACAGTCATAGACAGTCATAAGGATTGGCACATTCAGATCCCACTTGCCCTGTGGGCTTATCGCACTAGCATTTGGACGCCCACTGGGGCAACTCTATTTTCGCTCGTGTATGGCTCCGAGGCAGTCATGCCTCTCGAGTTGGAGATTCCCTCCCTGCGCATATCAATGCAAGAGTTCATCGATGATGACACTGTGCGGCAGGCCCGGTTAGACCAGCTTACGTTGCTTGATGAACGACGCATTAATGCTCTCGAGCATTTACGTATCTATCAAGAGCGACTTAAGAAAGCATACAACATGAAAGTTCACCTAAGGGACTTTCGGATTGGTGACTTGGTCTTAAAGGAAAACCAACAGAACTCTAGTTTGTCGTCCCATCTAAGGGACAAGTTCACGGCAAATTGGTTAGGTCCCTATGTAATTGATAGCAAAATAGGACCTGGAACATACAAGCTAGCCTCTCTTGACGGAGTCAAGGAATTAGAACCCTTGAACATCAGTCATTTGCGACCATTCCATATCTAAAGCAGCCAATCCCAAAAAGCTCCAAGGATTCCCATAATCGCTTGGTCAACCCAAAAAGCTCCAAGGATTTCCATAATCGCTTGGTCAACCCAAAAAGCTCCAAGGATTTCCATAATCGCTTGGTCAACCCAAAATGCTCCAAGGATTCCCATAATCGCTTGGTCAACCTAAAAAGCTCCAAGGATTCCCATAATCGCTTGGTCAACCCAAAAAGCTCCAAGGATTCCCATAATCGCTTGGTCAAAAACAATATAATCATCAAAAATAACAAAAATTTGCATCTCATTTCCATGCATACGCAAAAATCATCATACCAGTACAGAGTTTTTTGCATCTCATCTGCATATTCACACAAATCAATCCATCAAAAACACAAAAATATATAGCTGCATTAAGCATCACATCCATACAGTGCATATTTGTGGTCATAAAGGTCAAAGCACCATAGACTATCATTACTTGGCAACAACCATCATCTTCCACATTTTTTTGCTTTATCAAATAGCTCATCGCCTATAACCACCGTTCACGGTATCCTCCCACATCATAGTTAGTTGTTTCTAATGTATCGAGAGTTTTTTTCGTCATTAGTTGTCTAGCCACATGCTGTACCAAGTCAGACAGATTTTACGAAGGTAGAATTCTACTTGGATCACACCTTGTTATGTAGCATCCCAGCACAAGTTAAAACACATAAACATTCCCAAGTTGTGTGAACGAAAGATGAAACCTGCAAAGCAATCCAGGTCACCATAAGCGAAACGGCTATCTTGCTCATCCCCCTGTGCGAATGACCCCAAGAATGCTCGAGAGTTGGCAAAAGGACAAGCATCCTCCCTACCCAATTCCCCAAGAATCCCAAAGTTCTCAAAAGTTGCAAAACATCAAAAAATTTGCAAAAGTCAAAACTCCAAAGTTTGATATCCCAAAGTGCACACATCAAAAGGCACAAACAATAGTGATTCTCATCACTCCATATCCAAATCCCTTGCTCAAAAAAAAATAAATAAAACAAAAATAAACAGTGATTTTTATCACTACAAAAGAGCAAGTATCCCAATACAATTGAAGAAAAGAAGGGAGTTGAACTTGAATCCCTGGAACTCTCAGCATTCCGATAGGTCATGAGGCAAGCCTTAGTACCGGTTTGGTTGATAGCCTATCGGTCACTGGTGGTAAACCTCCCGCATGATGATATATCTGTCACATTAACTTGTGTGCAGATCAATGTTTGCATGTGGATGAGCTAGCTTATGGTAACCTAGATAGTACCACAGATTAATCCGACTAAATACAACAAAGGAGTTAGTGGAATTAATCAGGTGATCCTCAGTACAGGTTTGGTTGACAGACTATCTGGCACTGGCGGTATCCTGACAAACACCACATAAACGAACTCAATTGCACACACAGGGATGTGAAATAACTTGGTCAAAAACAAGTCCGATTCATACCTTGGTCAAAAGTCTTGTGAGATGAAAGTACAGTCATGGCTAGACAGTTAAAACATCTGAATCTCAGGAAACCTTAACTACGTTCGAAACCAACTTGTCATCTTTCATTCTCCCATTGCAAAAAAAAAAAAGCCATAAAGTTCTAAACAGTCTATGGTGCGACCTCCAAACATCACAAATTCAATTCATCCATTCCATTTTTGCATATCACATATAAATAAAAAACATTTGCATTCATCATAACATATGCATCCATCAAAATAAATTAACATGCATACATCCATATTCATCAACCATCATGCATAAGATCAAATCATCACATGTGCATAAACAAAATAAAGCCGATATATATGTATATATATATCGTCAAAAATGCCCACAGGCTACAAAGAGTTGGTCCTCTGACCCCCCCGCAACAAAATCCAAAATCCCAAAAACCACCCAAGCCTAAGGCATCGGCCACCATGATCACGCAGGATCGGTGCGATGGGAACTACCCCCTATGGTGTGGGTCCTATGGGACCCCTCAAGGCGGCTACTGCTAGCCCCCGCATCACGCCTACTACCGCCTCCCTCATCCAATCGCCTATGACGAGATGATGTTGACTGCTAAGTATCATTGCCCCTCATCCGATGTGAAGACCCACCTCCCGAGGGCTTAGGTAACCGCCCCCTGAGGCGGATGATCTCTCCCTCCATATCCATCCGATGTCGAGACCAATCTGCCTCCCGTCGCAACCACTCTGCCTCCCACCGATGGTAGTAAGCTACTACATCGTCATGCTGTGCCAGCTACGTCCGTAGGAGATCTCTCTCCTATGTAGCGCTCATTTCCCCATCCCCCCGATGGTGTGCAACGAATGCGCTCTCCCGCTCTGCCAGTTGAGCCTGCAGGAGATCCCTCTCCTGCAAAGCTTCCCCCAACTCCTCATCATGCCTCTACAGCAGCTCCGCCAACCATGCATTCTCAGCGCATAGCCCTACATCCATGTCCTCTGCATCTGCCCGAGGCATGGGCATCTCTGGAACAGCAGCCTTCTCTGGCTCCCACTGCTCCGTGATGTCCTGCATCTCCGACCGATCCGGAACCCCTAGATCCACATCCTCATCCTCCACCTCCACCATATCTACATCCTCCCGAGGAGCCCCCCAATCATCTCCTGGTGCCTCGGCACCCTCCTCGCCCGTTGCTGCTACCTCCATGCCTCCCAGTGGCCCCTCTCCTCGCCATCGCCGTAGTACCCACCACTGGTTGTACTCTACGGTAGTCCCGACGTCATCCACGTCCGGGACGTCGATCACCGCATCTGCATCCTCGCCTAGTGGCGCGATGACCGACCGATCCAGAGTCCTCTCGTCCCCCAACGTCGATAGACCACGGGCTCACCAGGAAACCCCTGGCACACCCCAAACTATCGTGTCACCCGGCTGTATGGGAAAAACTCATGCTCGGTCCCATGTTGCCCAATCAGCCATCGCTCCCTACGGACCCATCGGAGCCACTCTCCCGCCTCTGGCCAGGCTGGACAGTCCCGATAGGGTCGCCAGAACACCTCCCCCGAGCAAGCCGAGCGAAGGCATCGGCATAGTGCCCTACGACACCTGCCCACCGTCGACTCTACCCCTGCTCCTCAGACCGCCGCCACAGAGCCGCATACCCGATATCCTCATCCGTCATCTCCGCTCGAGTCATCCATGGTAACCTGGCTGGCCTCTCCACCGCTATGTGCTACCAACCCCAACTCTGCAATAGATAGCTGTAGCTGATCCCCTTCCACTTTCGACAGCGGACCTCATATAGCTCCCCATAGAGCTGCGCCAGCAGTGTCTGTCCCCATCTCAGGATCAACGGCTCCTGTGTCGAACACTCCACCAGTCGCCAGACCACATCTAGCAGGTTCCATGGGAACCTCACACCTGATGAGTCAGGTAGTAGCATGTTGGAAATGAGGCCCATAAGCAATGCGTGCCTCACTCCCAACACCCCCCTCTCAAACCACCATCGAACCAGAATCCCGCCCATCTGACAGTCCACCTCTGCCATCTCCACTGGGCTCTCCACGCCCAGCTCCTCCCCGTGCCCAAAGCATCGCATCAGTATCGTCATTCGGTGATCATGCGGTGACGTCCTGATCGGTAGTCCATCTATCGGAATCCGTAGAAGCCGATAGACATCCTCCAAGGTCACTGTCATCTCCCTTGTTGGGAGATGGAAGGTGTTGGTCCGGGGATCCCACAAGTTGATCAGGGCCGTCAGATAGGCCCGATCCCCGACCACAGGCTCCAGTCGAGCCACCTGCTTGAGCCCAAGGGCATCAAGCCACTCCCAGTCAGCCATAGTTAGCGCCCCCCACGCTTTAGCAAAAGCGGTCGGTACGCGGTACCGGCTCTTAACAACCTGCAAAAGAAAACAACACAAAAACATTAAAATCAAAAAAAACAAAAAAAAAAAAAAAACTTGTACAGCAATAACATGAATATACAACATTGCCTACCAATGTACGATAAATTTCAAAAACAAAACAAAAAAATTTACAAAACTTAATTTGTCAGTTCTAGGGTTTTTTTTAATCCTAACTGATAAATTTAAAAACAAAACACAAAACAAAAAAAAATTACAAAAATTAATTTGTCAGTTCTAGGGTTTTTTAATCCTAACTGATAAATTTAAAAACAAAAACAAAAATTTTACAAAATTTAATTTGTCAGTTCTAGGGTTTTTAATCCTAACTGATAAATTTAAAAACAAAACGCAAAACTCAAAAAAAAAAAAAAAAGTCAATTTGCTAGTCCTAAGGTTTATACAGTTGTCAGTCTCGGGATTTCTGTATTTTAAAGTTTACAAAGTCTGTACAAGCAGCACAAAATTAAAATAACAGTTTTTAACCTAGGGTTTCCACCTACGTTTTAAAACTGCCAAGCTCAGCCTAAAAAACTAGGGTTTTTCGTTCCGTTTATCCTAGGGTTTTAGTTAAAAGCAAAAATAAAGATTTTTCACCTAGGTTTTAGCTACGTCTTCCGTTCAATTTTTAGCTAAAGTCTTGGTTTGAGGTCATTTCAGTTTTTAGGGTTTCCATTTTTAAGAAAATAGCATCACAAAAGAAAAATAAACAAATAACTTGCAATTTAGAAAACACATAACAAAAGCAATAACACTAAGGAGCACTTATCGGTCTCGCTTCGGCTCTGCAGCTCGATCCGGTTTGTGCACTCATGATGTCGGGAGAAATTTGGCAGTGCTTCGCTTCGCAGAATTAACCTCCTCCTCTCCAGAGCTCCAAATCGTAAGAAAATTCAGATGCAAATGAGCCCAAACCCTAGTTTTGGCCCTTAAATAAGCCTTTTGAGCCTATATTCGTTCCTACCTGGGATGAGCACTCTGGTTAGCACTCGTCCTACCCTGGGATGAATACTAAGCTGGAATTCGTCCCACCCCGAAACGAATTCAGGGCAAAAATTTCAAAAAACAACAAAAATTGAACAAAAATGCACCAAAACAGCTAATAAACTTGCCCGATGAGAGTGCTTTGGCACTTGACATCCTGGGCATGCAAAACAGATGTCGGGGTCACAAATCCTCGCTATCCTATTCCCTAAGAAGGCTACCATAGCCGGACCGCTCCACGGGAAGACGAATTTTCGAGAATTTCATCCCCAAACGACATCAGCAAAAGGGTCAAAAACCCACCCAAAAATAAGTAATAACATTGCCGAACGAAGGCGCCTTCGCGCCTGACATTCTTGGCATCCAAAATAGACGTCGGGGTTATAAATCGTCACCATCCTACTCCCTAAGAAGGCCACCATGGCCGGACCGCTCCACGGGAAGACAGATTTTTGACAATTTTAGCTCCAAAACGCGTCACCAAAAGGGTTAACACCCGCCAAAAATAGGTCTAAATGTCGAAAAACTGCACACACGTTCAAGGATAAGAATCTAAAGGCACCCTTACACAAGTCATCTTGGGTCAAGCGACTCGTCACTTTTCTCATGAAGGTCATTCCCTCATCGATTCGTCGCTTGAGGGGGTAGTCACACTTAGTCACCAATCAACAAATACACACCCAATCATGGAAATGGCATGCATTCAAAGGATCATTGACAAAGACAATTACGCTCCTGCTTGGGGTAGTAAACAAGCAATAATCACAAGCTGATCAATCACTTGGCATTCGTGAATCATGAACTCAAGGTTCTCATAGACAAAAGGTTGCGCCCTTTGCCTATTCATGACTGATCAATGTCCAAGTTCAAGTAACACCTCACCGAAAAAGGTTAACACTTGAGTTGAGTTCCTTTGCTCGTCAGAAGCAAGGATTCAAGAATGCATGCCCTTTCCATGCTTGGGGCATCAAGAGTTGGTTAGGTTACTAAGAAACCCTAATCATTAGTGCTTTGGTTATCTATTTTTGCTCGGCGCTACGCCATGCACAGCGCATCCCAAAAAGGGGCATCTATAGACACCAAAACAACACCAATCCGATTATGTGACTGCAAACACTGATCGCTTTGACACACACAGCCCCAAGGGCAGCCCCCAGAGGTTAAACAGTGGTCCTAACCACTCTCACAACAGTTTTGGGAGGTCAAAAATCAATTTGGCACCTTCTAGGCACTTTGCTCATAATTCGTCCCTCCCTGGGATGAATTCAAAATGGGATCCGTCCTCCCCTGGGATGAATACAAAATCCGCTCCAGGGTGGGACGAATTCAAGGTTTGACGAGAAAAAAGTCAAATCTTGACAAATGGCAGCTCGGATCCGCCACCTAACGCCTCCTTCAGTTCATGGGAGCATGGGTGAGCATTTTCGAGCGTTAGAGGTTGTTACAGGGATAGTCATGAAGCCCCTAATCAGGGAGGAATCTTCCCTCCCCTGGAAGGGCATGGCTGCCATGTGGCACCTCTGCATGCTCATCCCAAGAGACCTCCAGGTCTATAAATTGATGAGTTTCCTCATCCCAAAATATACACAGTGAGAGCAATTTTAAGCAACGAAGTGCTACCATTTTATTTCCCCATACATCTTTGTGCGATTTGTGCCTTCTACATCCTTGATCTCTTTTAGAGAGGAGGTCATTGGGTGACTTTTGGAAGGTCGAATCTTGAGCCCAAAACCCGACATTTGGCCATAGAATACCACCAAATTTGTCGACAACACCTTGTAAGGGATTTTGGACCCATCCCAAGTGGATTGGTGCCGAAATCAGGTCCCAACGGTGGGCGGCCCGCCTGGGCGCCCCCGCATTGCCGCAGGCCTAATCGCCCTTTTTAGGAATGATCGGGAATGTGTAGCATATCTTCCTTTCTATCATTTTCATTCCTTGCATTTGTTTTCTATGCTGTTAGATAGTTTACAATTTTGATTTCATTTCATTTCGATTTATTATCATTATGCTATCGCGTTTTCGCTCCCACTAACTTGCAGACAAGCATTATCAAATTCCCATTGATGGAGGTCAAATTGGGAAAATCTGACCATCTGGGTCTTCCCAAAATGCCCCCAATTAGCTAACCCCAAGTTTGCAGGTGTTTTGGAGCCTCCGAGGCAGGACATTTGGGTAGTATCACTTTGGCGCTTTGTTGCAGGTGAATTCGTTCTACCCCGGAGCGAATTACAGTCGAATCTGTCCCTCCCCGAAGCGAATTCAAATCGGCGAGGAATTTCCCGACTGTTTCTTTTGCAATGCCTTCTTGGTGATGTTTCTATGCCCTTGCCAAGTTTTCATGTCATTTGGATAAGTTTTAGTTGTAGTTTAATTCATTTTCTCATCCGCTTATTGTAGGCTTGAGGATCGCATTGCTTTGTCTTGTTCGTAGGTGCTACTAATAGTTCCTTGTTCCTTTGAACGTAGGGTCTAAACATCGGAGGAGCAGCAAGGAATCAACACTCGTATACACAAGCGACGGCAACATTTGGTCCGCCCATCTTACATGTGGGCACGCGAAAGAGGGATGGCTTTCCATTGATGTGACCAAGAGACAAGTTTGATGCTCCTCGCCCCTAAAAGGGGAGGAAGCGGATTGTAACCGGATTTGAAATACATTAATAAAAGAAGAGGGTTGTTTCATTCCATTTGGGTTCCAATTTGTCTATGCTTTCTCCATTTTATGCATTTTTAATTCATAGCATCAAGTTTAGTTTCATTCTTGCATCATACTTGGAGTTTTTCCCTTTTTGTTTTCGGAATCTCGTGCTTTCACCTAGATTCCCTTTAGATGCACCGTCAAAATTCAACTTCATCCAACCAATTGTTGGCAATTTTGGGTACCTTGAGTACATTGCTTTTGGCTAAGTTTAGTTGTTGTCATTGATGTCAAAGAGTTATTGGTAGATGTTGTTTTTGATGTCAAGGAACCTTTGGAGCAACTTGTTTTTATATCCAAGGATGTGTTTTGGTTGAAGGTTTTAGTTGTTCAGTAAGTCTCCAAGAAAATCAGAGTAGCCCAGTTGTAAAAAAATCCAAAAAAAGATTAAGTAGAATAAGTTTGCAGGCTGCTGGAAAAACTGTCACGATTTCGTGACATGTTTGAGGAGAGAGAAAGTCACGATTTCACGACATGTTTGAGGAGAGAGAAAGTTTGGCCAAAACTATCACGATTTCGCGACATGCAGGAAGGCAGAGGCAAAGCGGGCAAAAGTGTCACGATTTCACGACATGTTTGAGGAGAGAGAAATTTCGACCAAAACTGTCGCGATTTCGCGACATGCAGGAAGGCAGAAGCACAACAGGCAAAAAATGTCACGATTTCATGACAAGTTTCAAAGAATTTGTACAGATGCAAGAAGTGTCGCGATTTCGCGACAAGTTTCGAAGAAGTTGTACGGATGCAAAAAGTGTCGCGATTTTGCGACAAGTTGAGTTGGCAGTGTTGAGTTGCAGGAAGTGTCGTGATTTCGCGACAAGTTTCGAAGAAGTCGTACGGATGCAAAAAATGTCGCGATTTCATGACATGTTCCAGTTTCACGAGCAGTTGGCAAGAAAGATCCCAAGGCAGGGAAAGCGTCACGATTTCGTGACATGTTTCATTTTCGCTAGTGCAAACTAAGAAAAGGATGAAGAAGCAAAAGGTGTCATGATTTCGCGATAGAGTTGCTGATCACGTCAGCAAAAGGCAAAGGTGTCACGATTTCACGATAGTTGCGGAGAAGAAGGCTTTGACGTCCAGAGCGTCACGACTTCACGACCAAAATCATGATGACGTCAGCAAGAGGCAAAGGTGTCGCAATTTCATGACAGTTGCGGAGAAGAAGGCTTTGAGGTCTAGAGTGTCGCGATTTCATGACCAAAATCATGATGATGTCAGCAAGAGGCAAAGGTGTCACGATTTCGTGACAGTTGCGGAGAAGGTAGTGAAGTCTAGAGCATTGAGATTTTGTGACAAGATTCATGATGACGTCAGCAAAATCTGTAGCATCGCGACTTCACGATAGCAACAAAGAAGAATGCTGTGAAGTCCAAAACATCACGATTTCGTGACAAGATTCATGGTGACGTCAACAAAGGCTGTAGTGTCACGATTTTGCAATAGCAAATCAAAGAAGGCGCTCGACAGGAGTAGTGTCACGATTTCACGACAGCGTGTAATACAAGGTGTACGGCAGACCAAGGCGTAGCGATATCGCGACATGTTTGAGCTTCGCACGAGAAAAGCTATAGGACAGCAGAGGCGGTTGAAGCCGATGAAGTTAACCTTGGTCGACGAAGGATAAGGTTTTACAGCCGACGTATTAAAAGATTGAACAGTCGACTAAAGATCAAAGATTTCATCTTGAGATTGTGAGTATTAAAGGAAGACTATTTGAGCATTTTTGTGCATGATTGAAGTGTGCGTTCGTAATGCGATCTACACAAGTAAAGTGTAGGGGATAAGTTTTATCGTTAAGAAGTTGAGTGTGCAAAGTCTTGTTGTTGTGGTTACACAGAAGGGTGAATACAGTACTATGGTGGATGCGCAAAGGAGTAGAAAGTGTTGGTGTTGTGACATTCGAAGACAGCGCACAAAAGTGAAGGGTTCGACAGTCGAAGTGCTGTGTACTGTTGTGTGCTGTTGTGGTTGCATAGAGAGGGAAGACAGCACTACGGTGGATACACAAAGGAGAAGAAGGTGTTGTTGTTGCAACATTCAAACAAAGCACATAGAAGTGAAGGGTTCAAATAGCCGAAGTGATGTGTACTGCTGTGTACTGCTATAACTACGTAGAACTGTGCGAGAGTTAGTTTCAACCAAACACAATTGTAACAGAACAGTAAATACTTGGAGGTAGTTTTGTGCAAGCATTTGAAGATCTTGTGAACCGTTCTTCTTTCACCAGTTTGAGGACTAGATTGAGGATAGAATTTGAGGTAGAAAGAGGACATTTGTGCTAGACCGAAGGACTGTGTTTAGTGCAAGTTTGAGGACCAGTTTTGCAGTGACAGAGTTGAGGACAGAGATCTCCAGCCAGAGCAGGGAAGACAGGTGTCTTCTATGGGAAGAGTTCCACTTGCTAAGGGTAGAGGAGATAGAGGTCCTCTAGAGGATCACTAGCAAAGTTGAATTAGGGGAAGGTGTCTCCTTTGAGCTGAGGCTCATAAACATTGTAATCGAGGAGGTTTCCCAGAGGTTTTGATATAACTTTTAGAAGAAAAGTTTATATCCATGGATTAATTTGCTATGTCCTATTTCAGATTGCTTCTTGTGCACTGTTTTACTGTTGTCATTACTGCTATCTTGTTCTGCTTGTTAATGATTTGAAAGCTGTAGTGATAGATCAAGTTAAAAAGGTCTTATACTATTCACCCCCCCTCTCAGTATAAGATTGTGTTCTTCAATTGGTATCAGAGCCAGTGCCTTCGAAAAGTTTAACAACTTGAAGGAAAAGTTTACAAAGAACACAATGGACTACTCGAGTAGCAATGCAGCACCTATTCTTGACGAATCAGATTTTGGTCTATGGAGTGCAAGAATGAAATTCTATCTAATGGCTCTCGGTAATGAGGTATGGGAAGTTGTTGAAGATGGATATACCATTCCTACAAATGGTCCTTACACTAAAGAAGACAGACTTCTACATCACAGCAATTCAAAAGCCATGAATGCAATCTTGAAGGGTTTACAAAAGGCAGATCTCACTAAAGTTATTCACTGCAAGACAGCCAGTGAAATGTGGAATCAATTGCAGGTTGTTCATACAGGTGATGCAAATGTTCGAAAGGCCAAGTTAAGACATTTTAAAGGTATGTTTGAACAACTCAAGATGAATTATGATGAAAAGATTATTGACTACATGCTTCGGATGGATGAAGTTGTTAATTCTATGAAAGACTTAGGTCTTGAACTTGCTGAAAATGATGTGTGTGATAAGATTTTAAGATCTCTTCCAAATAGATTTAGCGAAAAGATTTCTGCTATTGAGGAAGCCAAAGATTTAGATAAATTGAAAAAGGATGAGCTCCATAGTATTCTTGCAACATTTGAATTAAGGACACAAGTGAAAGTTGATGTAAAGAAATAGGTAGCTTTCAAAGCTATCAAGAAATCGAAGGGCAAACAGATTCAAGAAAGTGATGAGTCTTCTAGTAAGGAAGAGGCATATTACAGCAGAAAAGGCAAGTTTTCCAGAAAGCACAAAAGCAAGAAAAATATAAGATGTTTCAACTGCAGGAAATTTGGTCATTATGCTACCGACTATACTATTTCTAAAGATGAAAGTGATGAAGATATACAGGATGTTAAAAGCAAGGATTCTAAAAAGCACGAGTATTACAGAAATAGCAAAAATGAGTACAACAATCACCAGAAAAGCAAATATGAGTACAACAATCATGGAAAGAGGCATTCTCACAAGAATAAGAAGAGCTTCTACTTGGACAAAGCAAGTAAGTGTTCTAGCAGTGAAAGTGACAGTTCTTCTAGTGATGATGAAAATGAGATGTTGTTCATTTTAGAAAAAGAGGAAGAACCGAAACACAAATTCATTATCATGAAATGTTTTAGATGTGGAAATTTTGGGCACCTTGAGGATGGTTGTAAAAATGATGATTTGGCTGCTAGTATGTATGAGGATGTTTCAGAAAACCCCAATGAAGATGCATGTATGGTTTTTGAAAAAGGTAGCACCTCTAGTGATAAGAAATCTAAAAAAGGTTGTGATGACTCAAAGCGCCATCAAATAGAGGATCTTGAATGCGAACTCAATAATGCTCTTAGTGTTTTGAAAAAGGAAAGAAAGAAGAATGATCGACTCAAGATTAAGGTAGATGAATGCTATATGGAGTTAGATGAACTTGTAGAAAATCTTGAAGTATCTATGGCTAAGACACAAGAACTCAAGAATGAGTTAGAATCTGAAATTCTGGAGTATAATGAGTTATAACAGGAAATAGCTTCTTTGAAAGAAGAAAATAAAGAGTACAAGGATAAGCTCTACATATTTCGGGATAGCTCCAAGAAGGTTAAATTTCTCATCGAAGGACAGAGAAAACCAACAGATAAAACAGGTCTCGGTTTTGTTAAGCCGCACAAGGAACAGGTTGGGGAATCTAGCAAAAGATTTCAAAATAAAGAGTCCTGTTGAAAAAAATACTTCAGATCATGAGTCCATAAGTGATGAATACGCAGAAACAGAAAATGATATTCAAACTGAGAAGAAGAAGTTTTCAAGACCCATGAAGTCGAACAAAAGAAAATTTCACGGCAGATGTTATGTGTGTCACAGATTTGGTCACATGGCTGTACAATGCATGACTCAAATGAAGAGAGTAAATGACAGTTTTAGGAGATGTAATTTCTTTCAAGGGTATTGCTACTCTTGTCAACAATTCGGGCACAAGGCAATTTTTTGCAAGACAAATAACATGAACTGGGTTAGTCAGAACAGGCGAATTCAAATAACAGCCATGACTGATTTTGTTACCTGCTATAAATGCAACAATGAAGGACACCTAGCTAGATAGTTTAGAGTTGATCTTCTGAGATACGAGAACGAGACAAGCAGCATGAACAAGTTCAAGAATCAAGGCATGGATAAAAATAGGAATGATAACAAAAATAGGAAAAATGACATGAACAGGTCCAAGGATCAAGGTATGGATAAGAACAAAAAAGATAAAAGAAACAGGAATAGTAGTATTAACAGGTTCGAGGATCAGAACAGTGACAGGAACAAAAATACGGGAAAAGAATTCAAGAGAAGGCCCGACAAAGAAATCTTGGACACTAATGATGATGAGTGTTTAATGGGAGTGTCACTCCCAACCCTATTTTAATCATCTCATCAGGAGATGGGGGAGGGACTAAGCTAAGAGGCTCATTCTTAGTCCCAAGCCCCAAATGTGATCCTTTGCCATTGATGACAAAGGGGGAGAGATTTAAGTAAGGGGGAGAGTTTTCAAGAGAAGAGGAAAGCTTCAATTCAGGGGGAGCAAAACTTGAAGAGAGTTTTCAAGAGAAGAGGAAAGTTTCAATTCAGGGGGAGCAAAACTTGAAGAGAGTTTTCAAGAGAAGAGGAAAGCTTCAATTCAGGGGGAGCAAAACTTGAAGAGATTGAATTCAGTTTTGACTCTTGAAAGATGTGTTTTAGATAAGGGTTGCCATCAATGACAAAGGGGGATATTGTTGGCAATTTTGGGTACCTTGAGTACATTGCTTTTGGCTAAGTTTAGTTGTTGTCATTGATGTCAAAGATTTATTGGTAGATGTTGTTTTTGATGTCGAGGAACCTTTGGAGCAACTTGTTTTTATGTCTAAGGATGTGTTTTTGTTGAAGGTTTTAGTTCGTCAGTAAGTCTCCAAGAAAATCAGAGTAGCCCAGTTGCCAAAAAATCCAAAAAAAGATTAAGTAGAATAAGTTTGCAGGCTGCTGGAAAAACTGTCGCGATTTCACGACATGTTTGAGGAGAGAGAAAGTCACGATTTCACAACATGTTTGAGGAGAGAGAAAGTTCGGCCAAAACTGTCACGATTTCGCAACATGCAGGAAGGCAAAGGCAAAGTGGGCAAAAGTGTCATGATTTTGAGACATGTTTGAGGAGAGAGAAAGTTCAACCAAAACTGTCGTGATTTCGTGACATGCAGGAAGGCAGAAGCATAGTGGGCAAAAAGTTTCACGATTTTGCGACAAGTTTCGAAGAAGTTGTACGGATGCAAAAAGTGTCACGATTTCGTGACAAGTTTCGAAGAAGTTGTACAGATGTAGAAAGTGTCGCGATTTCGCGACAAGTTGAGTTGGCAGTGTTGAGTTGCAGGAAGTGTCGCGATTTCGTGACAAGTTTCGAAGAAGTCGTACGGATGCAGAAAATGTCACGATTTCGTGACATGTTCCAGTTTTGCGAGCAGTTGACAAGAAATATCCCAAGGTAGCGAAGGCATCGTGATTTCGTGACATGTTTCATTTTTGCTAGTGCAAACCAAGAAAAGGATGAAGAAGCAAAATGTGTCGTGATTTCGCGATAGAGTTGCTGATCACGTCAGCAAAAGGCAAAGGTGTCGCGATTTTGTGATAGTTGCGGAGAAGAAGGCTTTGAGGTCCAGAGCGTCACGATTTCATGACCAAAATCATGATGATGTCAGCAAGAGGCAAAGGTGTCATGATTTTGCAACAATTACGGAGAAGAAGGCTTTGAGGTCCAGAGCGTCGTGATTTCACAACCAAAATCATGATGACATCAGCAAGAGGCAAAGGTGTCACGATTTCATGACAGTTATGGAGAAGAAGGTAGTGAAGTCTAGAGCGTCACGATTTTGTGACAAGATTCATGATGATGTCAGCAAAAGGCTGTAGTGTCGTGACTTCGCGACAGCAGCAGAGAAGAAGGCTGTGAAGTCCAGAACGTCGTGATTTCGTGACAAGATTCATGGTGACGTCAGCAAAGGCTGTAGTGTCACGATTTTGTGACAACAAATCAAAGAAGGTGCTCGATAGGAGTAGTGTCGCAATTTCACGAAAGCGTGTAATACAAGGTGTACGGCAGACCAAGGTGTAGCGATATCACGACATGTTTGAGCTTCATGCGAGAAAAGCTATAGGACAGCAGAGGCGGTTAAAGTTGACGAAGTTAACCTTGGCCGATGAAGGATAAGGTTTTACAGCCGACGTATTAAAATATTGAATAGCCAACTAAAGATCAAATATTTCATCTTGAGATTGTGAGTATTAAAGGAAGACTATTTGAGCATTTTTGTGCGTGATTGAAGTGTGCGTTCGTAATGCGATCTACGCAAGTAAAGTGCAGGGGATAAGTTTGATCATCAAGAAGTTGAGTGTGCAAATTCTTGTTGCTGTGGTTACACAGAAGGGTGAAGACATTACTATGGTGGATGCGCAAAGGAGTAGAAAGTATTGGTGTTGTGACATTCGAAGACAGCACGCAAAAGTGAAGGGTTCGACAGTCGAAGTGCTGTGTACTGTTGTGTGCTGTTGTGGTTGTACAGAGAGGGAAGACAGCACTACGGTGGATGCACAAAGGAGCAGAAGGTGTTGTTGTGGCAACATTCAAAGACAGCACATAGAAGTGAAGGGTTCAAACAGCCAAAGTGCTGTGTACTACTATGTACTGTTGTAACTACGTAGAACTGTGCGAGAGTTAGTTTCGACCAAACACAATTGTAACAGAACAGTAAAGACTTGGAGGTAGCTTTGAGCAAGCATTTGAAGAGCTTGTGAACCATTCTTCTTTCACCAGTTTGAGGACCAGATTGAGGACAGAATTTGAGGCAAAAAGAGGACATTTGTGCTAGACCGAAGGACTGCGTTTAGTGCAAGTTTGAGGACCATTTTTGTAGTGACAGAGTTAAGGATAGAGATCTCCAGATAGAGCAGGTAAGACAGGTGTCTTCTGTGGGAAGAGTTCCACTTGCTAAGGGTAGAGGAGATAGAGGTCCTCTAGAGGATCACTAGAAAAGTTGAATTATGGGAAGGTGTCTCCTTTGAGCTGAGGCTCATAAACATTGTAATCGAGAGGTTATAACTTTTAGAAGAAAAGTTTATATTCGTGGATTAATTTGTTGTGTCTTATTGCGGATTGCTTCTTGTGCACTGTTTTACTGTTGTCATTACTACTATCTTATTCTGCTTGTTAATTATTTGAAAGCTTTAGTGATAGATCAAGTTTAAAAGGTCTTATACTGTTCACCCCCCCTCTCAGTATAAGCTTGTGTTCTTCACCAATTGGATATGGCTCCCACTTAACCCTGTCTCTATCTATAGGTACAATAGGTTTGAATAGTTGAGGATTGGCATTGAATCCAAGAGATATCTCCACTAATTGTTTCTTATCTATAGTCATAGCATTCAGATTTAGGATTCTAATATTCTCCATTAAAAAATTAATCACTTGCAAAGCCACAACTTTAGCAGAATAAGTAGCATCCTTAAATGCCCTTGAGTTTATTTCCTTTCAAATATGCCACCAAATATGAGGAAGGTTGAATTTCCAAAACCAATGAAGGTAGAGATACAGGAAGGGAGAAACCCATTGGATCAGCACATCCTCTAGATTGTTCAAAAACACCCATTGGATGTTCAAATATTTGAAAAAGTAGTTCAAAATCTCCTACAAGAAAGGACAACTAAAAAGAAAATGGAGCAGGGATTCCTCCACATTTTTGCATAAGAAATAAGCATTAGGTAAAATCATACCTATTTTTTTTAGATTGTCTAAATTTAGAAATTTTCCTTGTACGACTAGCTAGAAGAAAATATTGATTTTCGAAGTTAGTCCTTTTAGCCAAATTTTATCTATCAAAAACCAAGGATCAGAAGGACCATATTCTACTAAATAAGCTGATTTGACAAAGAATTTTCCATCCTTCTCTAATCCCCAGATGAATCTATCCGGAATTTTGCTTCCAGGAATTATAATCCACTTAATGATATTGAAAATTTCATCAAATGCCCTTCTTTCATCCACCAAAAGTCTTGGTAAGTCAAATGGTTTCCATCGGGGGTGGTCTTCAATCCTTTTAATGAAATCACAAATCTTATTCCTCTACAAATGATCTGTAATTGGTTTGACTAAAGCTATCTCTAATCTTGACTCTAGTGGAACCTCAATCTCCCACACGTCACTCCAGCGGTCGACAAACCTGTCATCTCCCAAACACCACCTACCCCCTCTATGAATATTTTATCTGCACCGTATCAGGTTAGACTAGATATGTGAAGCCTGGAGAGGTAAAAGGTCTCTAATAAACTGCTTCCCATCATTTAGGTATTTGGCTTTGACAATATCAACCCATCCCACTTTCTCCTCTTGAACTAGTCTCCAACCCTGCTTGGCAACAAGAGCTTTGTTCATGGATTTCAATATTCTCAGGCCTAAACTTCCCTTCTCCTTCTTTCTGCATACTTGATCCCATGCCACTAGATGAATTTTTTTTTTCTCACTTTCTCCTGATCAAATAAATGAGCATTGGATCTATTCTATTATTTTAAGAATCTTACCTAATATTAGGAATAGAAAAATGAAATATATCGGGATGCTTTGAAGGGTGGCCTTAACTAACATCACTTTTCCTTCTTGGCTTAGGAGAACCCCTTTCTATTTTGTAAGCTTTCTGTGGACATGCTCCACAATCGGTTCCCACAGGGATGATCTTGAAGCCCCAAAAAACATTGGTCTCCCTAGGTAGGCTGAAGGGACAGACCCAATATTACATCCCATAATATCTGGGATCCTCAAATGTCTTACTGGAGGAGTATTGAAGAAAAAAATAACACTTTTCCTTAAATCAACCTTCTGGACCATCGCCTATTCATAATCTTCCAGAATACTTTTGATTGATTTTTCTTACATAATTGAAGCTTGAAAGGATATAAGAGTATCATCGACAAACTAATGATGGGATATGGGACTGATGGGCATGGCCATATTAAGACCTACAATGGAATAGTCAACTTTGATGGCCCACACCAAAGATTTTTCCAACAAAATAAAAAGATATGGGGACAACGGATCTCCTTGATGAATTTACCTATGGCTCCTGAAATATCCTATCAAAGAGTTGTTCACCAGAATTGAGAACTTGGTTGAAGAGACACATGATTTGATCAAACTTATCCACTCTTGACTAAAGCTAAATTTATGCAAGACTTTGAAGAGAAACTCCCAATCAACCCTGTCGTAAGCTTTGTTCATATCCAGCTTGAGTAAGGTCTTGGAATTACTACTTTTGATCATCGAATGGATGATTTCATGGACTGCAATTATTCCATCCAAAATTTACCTCCCATCCACAAAACCACTCTGCAACATATCAATGATGCCTAGTAATAAAACTTTCAATCTATTCATCAGGGTCTTTGTCAAAATTTTAAAAATAATATTGCAAAGACTGATAGGCCTATAAGCTACAAAATTCTTAGCATTAGCCGTTTTAGAGATAAGCATCAAAAATACATTTAAAGGGATCCATTTCAAATACTGAACATATCTGATGGCATCACAAATCTATGACCCTAAAATATGTCAAAAATTCTAAAAATATTGGGGGAAACCCATCAAGTCCCGATGCTTTGAGCCCACCCATTGCAAAATTTGCTTTACTAATTTTATCATCTAAAATGGAGTATCCAAAACATTATTCATATCTGTAGAAACCAGAGGTGGTATGTTATTCAATAAGTGAGCTTCAGCCTATTGATTTTTGTTGATGTGGAACACAAGAGGTCCTTAAAAAAATCTCTACTTCGTATCTAATCTCTTTGATGTCTTCATAGAGTTCTCCATTTGCTTTTATGATCACCCTGATCCTATTGTTACTCCTATGCCTCAGCGGAATGGAGTGAAAAAAAATTGTGTTCTGATCACCCTCCTTAAGCCACAAGGCCCTAGCTTTTTGCCTCCACATAATTTCTTCCCCTTCCAGAATATTATGGAGCTCTGTGAGAATAGATAGTTCTTGCCTCTTTAATTTCGTAGAATAACCTTGAGTTTTAGCTATCTGCTCAACCTCATGTAATTGGTTGTGAATCTCTAATTTTTGAGGACAATATTTCCAAAAACCTGGTTATTCCAATCCTTCAACTTAGCATTTATAAATCTCAACTTGGAGGCTATTTGTGTCATTCAGGAACCTCAAAACCTATGACTCCACCATTCCTCTATGTTGGATTCTAGACTAGGGTGTTGAAGCCACATTGCTCCAAATCTAAATGGCTGAAATCTTGTGTCATGTTTTCCTAAATTTCTTCAATATGATCTAATTTATTTTACAATTTGCTTGGATGATAGCAAATTTAAAAAAAAAAAAGGATAATAATTAATTATCAAGTAGAAAACATTTTGACTCCTAATTAATTCACTACAGTTTTTATATGAATTTAAAAAAAAAAATTCAATTTTCCCTTTTTGAAATTTTTTCTTCAAATATTTATTTTTAAGGTGTCCTCTTTCCTTCTTTCTTGACTCTTCTAATTTTTTAATTTAATTTCATTAAGTATCCTATTTTATTTTTTTAAATCTTTATAGACCAACAATATTTTCATTCACCAATTTTTTTTTTTAATTCTCATAAAAGAACCTTCTAACATTTTAAATAGATTTAATAAATTTCTTGTGTTTGATTCTTAAAAAACTTCCTTACCTCCTCTTTAAAAATTTTAAAATTTTAATATTTAAAAAAAAAAAAAATCTTTATAAATTCTATTTGTCTCATTGAAGAAAAACATATTTTCCATACCTTATAAAACATGCTCAATAATCTAGTCTCATCTTTCTATCTTAAATTAATTAAATTAATTGATAAGGAATTATAAAAATACTTACTATAATGTAAATAAAAAATAAATTAAAAAACCACTTTTGTAATAAAAATCTATGGCCATCTAAAACATTGTGGCCTTCCACCTAATTAGAATTGGTGGACTTACACTCTTGAATATGGCTTTCCAATCCGCCTCAAACTCCAGTTGGCCATCTTCATGGCCATCAATTAGCATGTAATCTTGGCTATTTATATCCCTTTTGCTAACGAAATTTTCAGGCTTGTGTTTGGTGGGTGGTTTTGTATTTGTGTCTATTAATAGCCCTATTGCTAATGAAATTTTCAGGTTTGGTAGTTGGTTTTGTCTGTGTCTGAAAAATCACCCCCCTTCGAAGAAAAATCCTCGCTACTGTTAGATCATGCCCCATGTCTCCAAACATGCAGTTGAATCTCCCGCGTCAAGACAACATATTCTGAGTCGAGCTACCAAGCATCAACCAGGAACTCTAGTGATTGAAAACGGTGAATGGTTAGGTTGAGGCCCGAGAAATCAATGGCTACGATGGCCCAACTAAATTGGGCAAAGCTGAATAAGTTGCACGCAGAGTTGTTTAGCAACATCTCGAACAGCCATGTCATCCATGACTGTTACAGGTATTCTATTCAAAAACACTTGGCATGAGTGATGCATAAGCTGCTCAAAGGAAGCCTATGACATGGCAAAAATACACCCCTTGACCCAGATAGCCACATGGACGGTTCAATTGCCACCTGTTGGTTCAAGCGTATACCTTGGAGATTTCTGCCAGCATAACGACCAGTTCACGAACAATGGGAATGCTAACGCCAATAATTTGGAGGAGGTTAAAAAAAAAATTGCTTCTCTAAAAATGGAGTACTAAAATTTTTATGAGTTTTTAAAATGTTCGGAGGTCGTCTTGAAGATACAAGAACAACCAAAATCAAGGACATAACGATTGCGGAAGGCTCACAGTCTACATCACACGTGGAACAAGGAATTCGAACATTTAATATCTAGTGCTCCTGCATCTTTTAAAGTATGGCCTTTTGTTTTAGCTCAAGTCTTTTTTCTTTAAGCAGGGGCTTATAAATTACTGTGTACGTTTGTCCTAAAGTGACTTGGCATTTAGTGGGGAGACCTTTATAGTAAAAGGGGAACTCATGAATATTTTACGTGGGGGTATGCTTTTGTCCTTGAGTACCATTAGGACATTTGCCCTTTAGTGCGACCTGATTTTATACGAAGGCCCATAATTTCATGTAATTTGGGGGCATTTCTCTTTGTAAAACGAGGAGGCATAAATGATTGTATATATATATTAAAATTATAATGATCATGATCCACATCCAAAAACTATCCAGCTATCTTTGAGCAGTTGTTGTATGTAGATGATATATAATAGACCCCTAGTGTTCATGGCCCTTAATAGGTACAATTAGAAAGTTGGTTTTGAGGCCTAGTAGGTTGAGGTGCTAGGTAATTTTATGGAGGTTGACTATATTACATTGGATAAGGATACATCATGTAAATATTAGGTTGGTATCGAGGCATTTGAGGTAACTGATATGGGATATTATAAGGTGGTGGAAGAGGAGGGTTTGACATTTGGAGAGAAGGAGGTGTAGGATTAGTATAAGATTATTATTTATTCAAATAAACTTGCATATTTGGTAATGGTAAAGGATAATTTAAGCCTTATGGAGGAACCTATTGGTTTATAAAAGGAGGAAATTATTATAAATTTTATTGTATTTAGCTTTTTGCCTCCACAAGGAACTTATTTTATTGTAAGGAATTTTCCAAGAAATAAGTAGGTTTAATATTTATTTGATAAAATATTTAAATTCAAAATGAATTTAAATTTTATAAATAAATATTATTTATACCAAGGTTTAAATAAAATCAAAGGGTTTTAAAGAATTAATTTATAAAATTTAAATTCAAATGAATTTAAATATTTTATAAATTAATAAGCTTCAAAGGAAATAAGTGTCGACGTCTAAAATCGTTGAAGGTAATTCGAGCGTCGACGTCATGTATGGAGGAATAAAATTAGTTTATATGCTAATGTCTTAGAGGCATTTTAATTCATCCTTTTGCTCGGTAATCGAATGCGTGTAATTATGTTTGAATTCGTGAGGAAGAAAGAGAAGCAACCATTCTATTTGAGTACCAGCGAATAGCGTTTAAGGGGATTTACACCAAAAGACCTAGCTCCAACTAGACAAGTGGCCTTGTGGCAGAAAGGACAGCGTTAGGGTGTTGGGCGCAAGGAGGTTTGCATTCGAAACACAGCAGCAGCGGTATTTGGCAGTTGCATTGGTGTTGGAGAGCACCAAACGAAAGGCGTACGTTTTGCACAAAGCAAGCAGGGAAGGTTTTAGAGCATGTGGTGCTCATTAGTCCCCAAGCTAGCACCTAGCTTGCACGGCATTTGGATTCGTGGCTAGAGCGTCGGTTGAGACTGTGCGGTGTGTTCGAATCCCCTCCAAGGCAAGGTAATAAATTTTTATTTTAATTATTGTGTGTTGCCTAAATTTTGGAGCTAAAAGGGTGCATGAAATGATCGTTAGTTGGAAATGATTTTTTATAAGTTGGAGGAATAAGGTGTTAAGGTTTATTTTAATAAAGTGTTTAGTCATATTGATTTATTGAAATATTAAAAGGATATAGGGAGCTTATAATCTTAGGTTATTTTGAAAAGAAGAATGCATTGAATATTATTGGGATATTATAAGGTGTAAGTGGTAATTTACTTTTTGTAAATGTTGATGAATGTTTTCTTAAATATGGAGTGATAAGGTGTATATGCATTTTGATGTTTACATTGTATTTTGAGGAAATTAATCATCTTATAATTTCTTTGAACTTGGCAAGAAGTCTTTGAGATTTTTGGCAAATTTAGAAGATTCTTTCATCATAAAGAAAAATATTTGAGCAAGTTATGTATGGACTTGTTGAGCATATTTGAGCGAGTTCTATGTGGAC
The DNA here is from genome assembly GCA_028583015.1 of Wollemia nobilis. Taxonomy (NCBI): domain Eukaryota; kingdom Viridiplantae; phylum Streptophyta; class Pinopsida; order Araucariales; family Araucariaceae; genus Wollemia; species Wollemia nobilis. The sequence continues at coordinate 3,718,841 of JAQPPZ010006010.1, forward strand.
TTTTTGAGCAAATGTGAGCAAGTTCTGTGTGGATTTATTGATTATATTTGAGCAAGTTTTGTGTGGACTTGTTGAGCATATTTGAGCAAGTTCTGTGTAGACTTGTTGAGTATATTTGAGCAAGTTCTATGTGGACTTGTGGAACAGTATTAAGTGCAAATTTGAGACAGAGCTTTGGAGGTGACAGAGCGGAGAGGACAGTATTCTCTAGTGGATAGAGATCCATCAGCTAGGGTAGTGAGGACAAGTCTTCTGAGTGGGGATAATAGTCTTTAGTGGAGAGAGATCCACAAGCCAGTGTAGTGGGGGCAGTAGTCTTCTAGAGGATCACCAGTCAGAGCAGAGGAGAAGGATTTATCTTGTGGATAGAGATCCATGAACTTTATTTAAGGGAATCAGAATCTCCTTTGGACATAGGTCCATAAATATTAGAGGGAAAATATTCCCAAGAGATTTTATTTGAGAAAAAAATATAATAAATATTTTCACTGTGGAGTAGCCCGCATTTGGTGAACCACGTAAAATCATGTATCTCATGTGTGTGATGTTTTGTGTAATTTTTACTGCTTTACTATTGTTGATGGCATTATTTGGATTAAAAAGAAAAAAATATATTGTATACTATTCACCCCCCACTCTTAGTATAACCACATGTTCTTCAGTTGTTATATGTAGATGATATATTTGTTTTTGTATGAACATAGCCTTATTTATATGTATTGGAAAACTCATTTCCAGCATGATCTATTGAAAGTGGAATATTTCACTTTTTATCCCAAATTTTATCTCATAAAAGGGAGTGCATTTTTTGTTGTACCTAACACTTTAGTGGTTCATTTGTAAATTTGATCAACCACACCCTTTGGCTTTCACTAGACAAGAAATGATACACTAGAACATAGAACAAATGATGGTCTTAGCTGAGATAGTAATATGGTTGATAAGGTGAACAAAATGCAAGTTTGGCACCCTTCATCTGAAGTCCATACTCCTGACCCCCCTTCTCATGTCAAATGTGAGGTTAAAGTCTATGATGGGTCTAGAGGTCCCAAAGTGTTGAATAGTTGGATCCTAGACATGGAAACTTGGTTTACCTACAGTTAAATCCATGATGATGATAAGGTCCCCTTTGTTAAATTGAAATTATCTAGTGTTGCTAAAATTCTCATCACTAAGAGGCAAATCACATAGAATCCTATCATAATTTGGGATGAATTGGTCACAACCTTGAAGGCTACTTTCTATCCATCAAATTACAATGAGTATTTGCTTATCCATTGGCTTTGTTTGAGGCAAGGAAGCCAAATTCCCATTCAAAACAACATCTATCAGTTTAACCATCTATGTATCCTATTTTGAATTCAGTATCCTACATTGACTCTTGTTGCTAAGTTTAAGAGTCACCTCCATACACACTTGTTCCATGAGTTGAAATATACTTGTCTTGACACACTTGGTGCAGTTTTTAATGAAGCTCAGATTATAGAGGAGAAGTTTTCTACTCAGTCTCATTCACCTTGATTTTCTCTAGCTAGTGTGCCTCGATCACGTCGATCGTCCTCTTTGATAGCTCCTTGGTCTTTAGCAGGCATATTTCAACCTTGGAAAACTCAAAAGTCTTCTTTCTATCTAAATAAGTATTCTTCTCCTTCTTACTCTTGTCCTTTTTCTTCTTCTCCTTCAGCTTATTCTTTCCATGTATCTTGTAATTATTGTAAGAAGTTAGGTCATATGGCATATGCATGTCCAAAGAAGATGAAAAATAAACAATTTTATTGATGGACATCCAAAAAAGAAACTTCGGAGGAAGGAACCCTATAAATTCCTATTGAGACTATCAGTGAGGCTATATATATCATGAGTTAGAAGGAAAACTAAATAATGTTTCCTTACTAAATCAGTAGTCTTTTTCCAAAAGTCATGATCAATTGTTTGTTACTCATGCTCATCTTACACCTAGTCTTTTTATAGATTGTATCATTGATACTGGCATGTAGGAAAACTTGATTGCATAGTCCATTTTTTATAGGTTGCAGCTACTTGTTTTTCCTCACCCTCACCCATACCCACTAAGCTAGAAGGAAAGTAACACCTCTTCATCATCACACACACTTACACTTTTTATCCTTTGCTTTTGACCCTAAGTATGTTGACACTATCACCTGTGATGTCACTGCCATGGACTGTTGTGGTATGTTGTTAGGTAAGCCTTATTAGTATGATAAGAAAGCACATTATGATATATATAGTAACACATATACCTTTGGCATCATCATCGATATTTCCTCATTCATAATCGACCACCACCTCGTCTACCTCCATCTCACTCACCCCACACCACATTATTATTCATTCAACCACACCCTCATCATTCCCACAATAAAAACCTCTTGTCCACTTAGTATGTTGTTTCTGTGTAGGTAAATACTCATTGAGCACTTATTCCTCCTGCTATTGTGGTACCACCTATTCCTAGTACTCCTAGTACAGTTCCTGCTACTACTCCTCCTAATGTTCTAGATACTTCAGACACACCACCTACATCGGTTGTTATTTTGGTTGTTTTAATACCTACTATTATAGTGGTTTCTCCACTTGTTACCTCTCCTATTGCTATTTCTCTAGCTTCATTTTCTCATGTTGTTCCAGCAATTATTGCTCTTATTGCAGCTCTTGTTCCTATTGTCACACCTATTGTTGCTACTATAGTTCTAGCACTAATTATTTTTATTCCTATTATACCTTATCCTTCTTCTTCACCCTTTTATACACATTAGAGTCCAATGCTCATATGGTGGGAAGGAATTATAAGTAATGCGTAATATTATCAATCTAATAATTAATATTAAAATATAAATGTAAATATAAAATACAAAAAAAAACACCTTTTGTAATAAAAATCCATGGCCTTCCACCTAATTAGCCTAGGTGGTCTTACACTTTTGAATGTGGATTTCCAATCTTCCTTAGGCCTCCAATTGGCCATCTTCGTGGCCATCAATTAGCATGTAATCTTGGCTATTTATAGCCCTTTTTCTAGTAAAAGCCTAGTGTTTGGTAATTGGTCTTGTCTTTGTGTCTACAATTTCTACATCATTAGTCCTTCAATATTTTTACTCCTTTCTAGAAAGCTCCTTTCAAATATTCCTTTTTTCAAAATATATATCTCATAAACAATTACGTGAACTTTCACCACTAAATCAAACTTCAATTTATCACTTTAATTTATGCACTAACCTTATCACCATAAACATAAATCAACATGCATTATACTTTTGTAAATGATTTTGCCTTAGTGTTATGCGTTCTCTCCAATCTTAAAAAAAAAAAAGTACTCAATTCTCCTTTTTCTTAGGTTCGAGCTTCGAACTTCAATATAAGCTTTGAAATTGGACAAATAAATTAAATTTAGGGTATATTCAAATACCTTTGCTCACCAAATTAATTCTAAATTTATGTCGATATCACTTTGCTCGCTTACAATACCTATGACTCTTCTTGGACATTACTCCTTCCACCTTGGCCATTATTTTGACAGCTCTCTTGCATCAATAATTTCTTGGACTCCTTTGTAAGAAATATTAGGTTATTCCTTCTCTCCTCTAATGCTCTCAGATGTGCTCACTCGAATTCATCTCAGATGTGCTCACTCGAATTATTCTTAGCAATAATTCTAGTCATCTCTCTAGTTGACTTATAGCTCTAAAAATGTGGGAACTCTTCTAGCACACACTTACGAATAGTGCCTAATACTCTTCCTTAACTATGATTATCTCCAATGTATTTTTTATCTTGGTCAATCCTTCAATTACTTCCAATGTTTTGTTATCTCTTACTTTACCTAGGATGCTTCTCACCATGGTGCTCTCGCCATTTTAAATAAAAGAGACTTAAAATTTTAAATTCTTGGAATATTTGCTATCTAAAATTTTCTTGGATATTATTTCACATAAGTTATATTAGACAACTTGCTCTCAATAAACTTCACACAAGAAAATTTTATAGTTTAAACAAAGGTTTCAAGGGCATATATCACCTTTATAGACAGTCTCAACTCAACCAAATACTTTCTCAACTTAGCCAAATAGTTTTAGATGGAAATTTATCTCAACAACAATGGACTCACATAATATGTGTCTCTAATACCAATATAAGCAATTGTTCTTAATTTAATATCAATAATGAATATCAAGTTCAACGAAATTTTACAATATACCAGGATGCATCACACATTCAACTTATGATCCATAAATTGAACACACACTATATTCACATGGATGGAAAAATTGTAATGCATTATTAATACAAAATAATGTACTGTGTTTCACATTACAAGATCCCACATATGCTACTCCTACAAATAATATTTACAAGAAGGATCTTGACATTTCTTCAACTAACTCTTAATCTTCTGAAACTCGTGGGAGATATGACTCTTCATATTTCTCATATGAGAAATATATTTATTGACTCCATAATAATGGAAAAAATCTAATTATTACTAAATGACAAATATTTACAAGACTCCTAGACTCCAAATATTTACAAAGTATTTATAAAATAATTACAAGGTACTTGCAATGTAATTACAAGGTACCAAATAATATAATAATCTCCAACACAAGGTTTAGTTAAGGTCCACTAAATTACTTACAATATTAACCAAAGTATGTACATCATCCAATTAAGGCCTAGAATTATGAACAATGACCAATTAAGGCCCAAAATGATAAGTTGTGGACAAGGAAGACCAAAAGTTGCTAAATTATTTATAATATTTACAAAATTATGTACAATGGTCAGCTAATTTTGGTAGAAGAGAATAACTCACAGTAATTTATTTATTTTACTCATCGATACAAATATATATAAATTTTCTTACATGATTATGTAGAAAAAGAATCATGTATAAATCATAAAATTTATAGGATAATGGGAAATTCTAAACAAATAAGCTCCTAACATTTAATGTGACATCCTAACATCTAATGTGACATGATATGAGATGGAGGAAAATATCCAATAATGAATAACCATTATGAAATAAACTTTATAAAACTATAACCATACATCACCCCTTAATTCATTATTTGATAGAGAAAAAATGGAATAATGACGCCCCTAAATCTAGAGATAAGAGCTTTGGGAAAAATTGACTTTGTTATTGATTAAAATATATGTGCTATCTATGTTATATATATGAATGACCTTTACATAAGCAAAATACTAGGTTTTATTCTATTATATCCATAAAACACTTCTTTCATTTGATTATATTTCATTATATTCATCCATCCATAATTCAACTAGATTTTAATGTAGTTTATTTGAGAAATTTTCTACCAATTTTCAATTGTATGCTTATGTGTAACACAATATGGACAATTATTTTTGGAAAAATATTTATATTGTGTTGTGAGATCAACCTATCATTTTTTGCTTTCTACTTGTTCATTTCTTTTGAGACCATTTTTACTATAGCCAATTCTTGCAATAATATAATATATGTTAATAATCTATACAATATATTTTTTATTAGTATTTATATGATTGAATTTTGGTGCGATTGTTTTCATATTGAACAACCTATAAGCTATTTGTATCACAATTGATGTCCTTTGTTTAAATATTATTTGTATTACAAGCAATTTATCTATTTATGATAAGATCACCTATATCACACATGACATTTTCCATCAAATTATATGTATTACAACCAATTTTTTTTTTTTTTATAAGATCACCTTTATTGCATATGATATTTTTTGTCAAGGACTTGTATTTTATTTTTCTTTTCTTTATATATGACAAGTGACACATATATGATTTTGGCTAAACCAGTAGGAAGTGTAATAATTTTATCCCTATCGTCAACTGCTTTGTCAAGATGAAGACTTATATAAATTTTAAGTGTAGTGGAAGTGTCATCATTAGCCTCTTTGAAGATTATCTGTAAATATTTTGTACCATTAGCTCTAGACAATAATTTGTATTTAAGTATTAAGAACTTTATATTCATCTAGAGATTCATCTTCTTGTGTATCAAGCATTATATCTTCAATTTGTTTCTTTGTTGTTTTCTCTAAACTATTTTGATTCTATATTTTTCTTCCTACCTTATTGGCCATTAGATATCTATCCTTCTTCACCAAGTAAATTTTTTATTTTGATATTATTATTATCTTAGATATAAAGGATATATATCTAAAAATGCCAAGAGTTATCAATCTCGAGGCGCCTATCTTGATGTTTTTGTTAATTTCAGATTTTTTAATAAAAAAATAAAATTGTTTACGGCATGACATGTATGACCTCTTTGCCTCCCACCCCCTGTCTGCCATTGTAGGAACACCTCTCGGCGTAATTATACATATTGAAGTCAGGATGGAGGTGTAATGACATCTAAAGCAAATAGTTCATTTTTGCAAGATGTAGGAGATTCTAATCTTCCTTGTCCTAAGATAAAACATCTTTTACATACATTAACAATTTAAAAATATACATTGATTACTTTATTCAATGTTTGAAAAATAGAAAGTAAGTTATTTGTATGTCTCGGTACATACAACACTTATTCATTTGTGCATTCTAAGAAAGGTAACTTTAAGAAAATAATACCTATATATTTTATCTAATAGATTGTATTATTTGACATTGTCGTTGTCCAACCCTCTATTTCTTGAAAAGTATTAAACCAATATGCATTACCAATCATATTATTACTAGCTCTAGAATCAATATACTAGTTATTTTCCTTGTTTTATTTCTTAGTGTGTGTCATAAGTACCTTGTATGCTACTTCTATTTCATAATCACAATATAACTCTAATTCTTCCTATACCACATGCTCTTGTTGTGATGGAGAAGTTGATCTATAACCCTAATATCATCTATGTAAATTATTTTAAATTCTAGATTGATTTTTTTCGTGTGGTATTGTTTGAGAAGGGATTCATGATTGACTCATATTCAAAGCATTATATTTTTCGTATCTAGTATCATGACCTCGTCTCTCACATATATGATAATATTTTCTTATCTATTTTGGTTGGTTTGTGAACAATATGAGGATGAATTATTGGAAACCTTGGCATTTATTTGTTTTATTTTTATAGATATTAGAGCATTTTCTTGAAGAACCATATCTTAATTGCATTTCTAGTTCATGTTGTAGAATACTGATTAGTTCTTCAAAAGATACTTTACAATTAGAAACTTGCAAAGTTACTAATACGCTATATGAATTAGGTAAAACACATAGGACAATTGATGCTAAAATATTATCATTAATTCTTTCTCCCAAAGCATTTATTTTTACCTTTAATTTTACAATATTTTGAAGGAAAATTTTTAAATTTTCACTATCTTGCATTTGTAATGTGTATAGTCAAAACTATAAGTGATGAACGATTTCTTGATTTCTACCTTCAAAAATAGTGCATAAAATATCCTAGGCTTCTTTTGATGTTTTCACTTCAATAATATGAGACTGAATTTTACCTTTTTTATCATTTTCATCATAGTCTATTTGTGTAACTAGTTCTTTGGGACAAGTTTCATCTCCTGATATAATATCCTACACTCTTTTTACTACAAAATTAGTTCTCATTTTGTTTTTCCATGGAATAAAGTTTGGACCTTTTAATTGTTGTGACTCTAAGAGAAATAGTTTAGGAGTAGTCATTTTTAAATTTTTCCTTATAACTCGCCATTTATTCTTTGTATGATCTTTAAAAACATAATTGTATAATGACCTTTCAACCAATGCTTCCTTATAACTCTCTTTTTTCAAAAAGTTTTTTATTATAAAAAATTATATCATATTTTAAATAAATTCAACTTTATAAAGACCTTTCAACTCATATTTCCTTATAACTCCTTTTAAAAATGCAAAATGCCCTTTAACAAATTTTAACTTTATAAAATATTTTTCCTTGTAATATATTTTTTATAAAATTGTTAACTATAGAAACAAACTTTTAATATTTTTAGAAGTATTAAAGTATACTCTTAAAAATAAATCTTTGATAAAAAATTAACCTTTATTAACTTTATAAATGTGAATTTGATAATAAGGAAAATCATTTTTGGAATTTGAAATAACTTTTAGGCACTCAAATAGCCTTTATAAAACATATGGTGCTAATTTGCTTTGTTGTGAATAGGATTTGAAATGAATTTTACCACTAACAAGTGCTACATATACAAATGACCTCTTTATACATCCTCTCACTTTCTTCTAATAGGTGTTGTATCTTACAAATAATATCTTTAGATGCCGACACACTTTCTACTAATAGGTGTTGTGTCTTCAAATGTCCTAGATGTGATGGATTTGTTTACGTGTAGATAGATTTTAGGTGATCCAAAATTATCTTACGTCTACTCCCATAAAATTTAGTTAATACTCTCATTGCAACATCTAAAATAGGAGAATAGACCCCTAGTGTTCATGGCCCGTAATAGGTACAATTAGAAAGTTGGTTTTGAGGCCTAGTAGGTTGACTTTATGGAGGTTGACTATATTACATTGGATAAGGATACATCACGTAACTATGAGGTGGGTATCGAGACATTTGAGACAACTGATATGAGATATTATAAGTGATGGAAGAGGGGGGTTTGACATTTTGAAAGGAGGTGGAGGATTAGTATAAGATTATTATTTATTCAAATAAACTTGCATATTTAGTAATGGTAAAGTATAATTTAAGCCTTATGGAGGAACCTATTGGTTTATAAAAGGAGGGTATTATTGTAAATTTTATTGTATCTAGCTAGTTAGAGGTGGAATTTGACCTATGGGGTTTCCCTAAGAACTTTTCATCCCCACTTGACAATTTGACACTTATAAGTTCTAAGAAAAATCCTAGCTTTGGTTAGAAATGTAATTTTTTTCTAAAGAACCTACATTTGATGGTATGGATTGTCTAGGTAGAAGATTCATCATATTAGATAAACTAGATTTAGGTGAACTTTGAGATGAAGCGATACTAGTAGGAAAAGTGATCTAGACATTAGATGTTAGAAGATGACTTGTATTTATTTTATAATTAAGGGCATCAAAGGATGGATTACTTAAGGGATTATTTATATAAAAGTTCATTCTATAAAGGTGATTTGTATGATTCAATGTAGGACCTATACTTTCCCAAGTTTGGTTTGCAAGAGTGGACAAAATAACTAAGTTGATAGCCAAGGAAACCAATATATTGGAAGTAGGGTTTTGACTAATTCGGTTGTCCATTGGACTTTTTCCTTTTGATATCATGGGACTAGACATAGAAATATCCTTAATATAATTATTTTTATGTGCCCATATAGTGATTTATATATTTTCCATTTTGTGTTTTCCTTAATTGATACATAATCTAGTTCTAATGAATGATGTTCTTTACCCAATCATTATGTTTTTGGGTTTTTATTTATAAGATCAACCTTACATGAATATGTACTTGCATGAATGGATTTTTGGTATTAAAAACTAAATTTTTCTAATCTTGGTATATGAAGAAATTCGTCAAAAAACTAACATGAATCACTAGCAAACTCAGGAAAATTACTTGCAAAAAATAACTTTCTAATTTTTTTATAAGTAGGGAACTGTTGGATCCACAAAATTCAACTTAAAAATGACCCCTAATTTCAAAATTTTGAAAGGTCATACAAAATCCTAGGTCTAGGTTATTCTTTGACATTTTCCAAATAAAATTGTTCTCTAGAGTTTGGTTCAAATAAGATGAGTCCAAATTTTAATTTTTGTTTTCTTGCTTGTGTTTTAATCTTGAGGTTTCTAGTTTTCATTTTCAAGATGTCATTCAAAAATTCCTTTGATAAAATGTCTCTAAGATTTCAAAGGATTAATGGTTACTTAATAAATTCTATTTCCATATCCTAGGTCTACCTAAATGAATACCTTAGGTCCGTCGATTTAATTTTCTTGAGTCGTGGGTTATTCATTCACCACCTTTTCCCTCAAATATTTCATATTTCTAAGGTTTGAACTTATATACCTAAGTCTCAAAATTTACCATCCGAAGATATGAAAAACATGTCTAAAAATCTATACCCGAGCTACACTTTATTAAGCTGTATCTAATTTAATTTTCCTAAGACTATGTCTCCACTCCACATCTTATTTTCATCCTCAAAAGGCCTAAAATACATACCATGGAACAAAATTATTTACATAACATAGGTTTTTCTGTCGAAAGGAAGATAAACGGCCTAAAATACTTTGGTTAATATATGATGGACGACACAAGGAGTTTGTCCAACTAAATATGGCTAAAGAAGGATGATGCGGCCAATGGACGATGTGTGGCTCATAACCACTAGCCGAAATCAGATGGAAAATAGAGGATGAATCGGCCAAACCTAATGAACGATAAAAGTGTAATTGGACGAACAATAATGCATGGCCAAAAATTTTCAGTAAAAAAATCGATCAAAGCATTCTAGTCAAAACCGATGCTCGAAAATCATCACCCAAAGTATCTAATATTTTTAATTTTTTTTAAAGTCTTAAGGGCATAATCATTGTCAAAATAATTTTCCCCATTGTTCCCACAATTTCCACCACGTTCATGGTCCTTAAGAGTGTCTAAGCCTAAACCCCAATGCATAAATCATAAACCCAAAGTTTTCCCCATTCGAACCTAAGTTGCAAGAATTCTAATCAAAGATTCCTGTGAGGGTCTAACTGCATTGTTCTCCTTTTCTTATCATATCATATCATAGTTAATGAGTTTTTCCTAAGGTCAAAGTACAATCACCAAGGTCAAAGTACATTGATAGGAAATCCCCCCTAAACTATAATATGTGCACCCAAAGGCTTTTAGTTGAACAAATATGGATGGCTAAGGTTTATCTAATCGAATCCTAATGATTGGGAAAGAATACTTCAATCGATCCAAGGATGGAAAGAGGGGTTTCAACTGAACGTTCTGGAAGAAAAAGAGGACAAAGTGATGTTTGGCTAGTTGGAGATAAACAACCTAGATAGATTCAGTTGAGAACAAATCAACAATTCAAAAAGCTTCGATCAAGGATGAATTGATAAATTAAAATTTTTAACAGATTTTTTGGTCAAACCCAGATGAGCATCTAGGAATATTTTGATCAAATAGATATGAATGGCTAAGGCTCATCCAGTCAAATATTGATGAATGGTTTAGAATATTTCAATCGATTCAGGTTGAACAATGTGTTATGTTCAAATGAAAGTTGATATACGGTCTAGAATTAAGTGGTCAAGGTCAAATTAATGGCTCAGGTTAAATTCAATGGAAAAGGGGATGAGATAATTTCAAATGATTATATATCAATGAACCAGAAATATTTGGCTAATATCAGATCAATAACCCATAGATATTCGGTCGAAGAGAAAAATACATCATGAAAAATACAAGAATGGATGGGTTATGTTCGATCAATTATGAATAAATTATTGAGGGTGCTCGAAAGATGAAAAATCAAATACTGAGAATTTTTGGCTGATGAAAAAGTAAACTCATGCATGGAGTGGTGCTTCATTAATAGAAAGGATTTTATGGGCCCTCCGTCCAAGATAAGCCAGCGGGACAAAAGTGCTTGATTTAATGAGGATCTTTCTGAATCTAATTGGGTCCAATCAGAAGATTTGTAGGTACACAAGTCAAGTACAAGTGCCTCCTTAAATATATCGAAATACGTAGTTTAAGACAATGTGAGTTTATCAAATAGCTCATATTTAAATAGGTGCTTAATCCAATGACCGACCACGTACACCAACCAAAAGGTAAAATATCCATGATAGGTCATCATTATGGAATGTGAGGTGGTGAGTTGAGTATGGTAAGGGCACAGTGATAGTTGGTGTAAATTTTTTTGCACTTTGTGTGAGATAATGGTTTAAAAATGTATCAACAGTCATGTCAAACATAGTAAACTGAAAATAGTCATGATTCAGCACAAAGAGCCAAAGGATTAAGCCTAGCGAGAGTCAGGAGAATTTGTAAATTGTGAAATTTAGAGGGTAACATGGCTTCATCAAGTAGCACAACCTCTAAAAGCCAAGTGAAGCTACTAGAGGAAGAAATGCCATTTCGAAAGTTGTCAATACAAAGTGGCTTGGAACAAGTATGGGGAGAAGAAGACCTCTCTGAGTTTAGTTTTGAAGTGAGCTTAGAGGAATGGCAATGTCCTCTAGCCCTATTAAGAGGTATATTTTAAAGGTATTATAGAGGTAGAAATGAGAGAAGCCCTTTTTGTAAAAAATGAAAAAGCAACTTGGCCAATCGACTTTACCCCAGGGTATACTTATCTTTGACCTCCTATCATGGTTGGCCATATCATATAACCCAAAGACCAGAGTGATAGTGAATATCAAGAACAAGGCCTTCTATAGACTGAAACCAGATAATATTGGCCAAATATTTTACCTAGAGAAGGTCACATTGATCTATGATAAAAAGGTAGTTGTTGCACAAGCCCAACACATGATTGGCAAATCTTTTTACATTAGATTATTTGATTATGATCAACTAGTGTCTAATAACTTTCCTATTCATAAAATGGCATTACATAATTAGGAAAAATATTATGCAGATGTGATAAATATAGTGATGGGATTCAATACTTGAATTGGGTTAAAAAATAAGTCATGTTTTGATAGCTCAGTGTAATAAAGTTAGACAGTTATTTGTGTATAGATGGTAGAATCTGATCAGCGATACCATGGATAGATAATTCAATGAATTATAGAAGGCCATAGTCAATCATCAAGAGATGATATCCTTCTTATCACATTACTCTCTCCTCATCCACCTGATAGTAGAGAAGTTGATTCAAAGGGCAACCACTAAACTAGGAGGTGTGCCAGAAATAATGATTCAAGAAAGACTATCTTGTATCAATGAAGGTGTATTCAACTACTCCAATTTTTTTAGTAGATTCCTACCCTCAATATTCACTCACTCTATGATAAATAAACCTACAAGATGAGCCTAGGGATTATCAAATTCTTAACGGATAAGAATGCAAGGGACTAGTTATTCACAAATAATTTCACATACATCAAAATAAATTAGGCCAAGATACCTCCCAAGGCTTTACCAAGTTTTTATCCAAAGTTAGTAGTTTTTTTAGAGATTACAAGACAAATTGCAGAGGAGTCCAAAGTGAGAGTCATAAAGAAACAAACTAGGATTCCATGGATCATTGCCCCTTGTAAGATGGGATACTATATTTATAGGGGATATCCTAGTTTGTTAGGGTCATTGCAGAAGATGGATTCTTTTAGCTTTGTTGAGATTACATAGTAGCCATATGACCCCCATGAGTATTATAAGAAGTATGTAATCGAGAAGGAGCCTATGGCACACAAGGGAGACCTATTTGAAGAGATAATTCAACTAATCCAAAGATATGGATAGTCACTTGAGAATGTATGGAACAATAAAGACATGAAAATACCATGCACTTAGATTGATATGGTGGGGAATTACGATATAAAATTAAAAATATTGAGGGTAGCCATGGTGGAGAAAGTTACCCTATTAATACCAGTCATACCACTAGAATACTTTCAAGATCCTATCTTAGATTTTGTCACTCATGAACCTGAATAGGTGGAGATATTAACAAAATTATTTTTCCTAACTATAGTGGAAACAAAATATCCCTCTATTACTCAAAGCACCCAACACACCTCAGATATTTGGAAAGGAAAAGATATTTTTATGTTTCACCTCCTTCAAACCAACCTACCACTAAGGACCTGGCTAAAGCATTAATGCTTCCATAGTACTTACAATAATTAGTCATAGGTTTACCCAAGGTAAGACCCATAGCCTTGAGAGTAAATGATAGAGAGATAATAATATTTGTAGTAGCTTGGAAGAGAATACAATCTAGTGGGGGGTTTGATAACCTCCTCAAGGATTACCAGATTGAAATTCAGAGCCCCTCTAGTTCACCCACACATAAGAAGATCAGAATAGATATGGATCATGTTGAGCCTATAAGTCTTACTCTAATAAAAAGTAAAGAGACCAATGAGTTCACCCCTTTAGAGGAAGAGCACATCCAGGCTATATTAGAAGGGAGGGTGGTAGAAACTCAACATGAAGACAAAGGAGAAAGCTCCCTTCCCTCCTCCAAAACAATAATAATTATTCCTACTAAAGGTGTGGAATCACTTTAGATAAATCCTACAACAGGGGATGTAGATGTCACATCGGGAACATTGGCCTTATTAAAATATAGGATCCATGATCAAGCAAAGACTGCGCTTTTTGTGGAAAAGGAGATAACAGTATTAACAAAAAAAGTGAGCCAATTACAGGTAAAAATACAAGGTTGCAAGCTAAGAATGTAAGGTTGTATTCTAAAGTTAGTATACTTCAAAAACAAACACCCCAAGCAAGTTGTGATAGCTAATTTCTCATAAATAAGTACAAATAAAATACTATTACCAAGATGAAAGAAAATGCCAATATGATCAATAAAAATTATAAGGATTTTGGAGATGTGATAGAAACCAATAAGAAAATAAGGCCCCTGATATAAAATATAGATATAAAAATAGCAGCTATACTCCCTATCTATTAAATATGCAGGACTGAATATGACCAAATAAGGTCTAAGTCAATAGTCACATAAGATGGTCAGAATCACTACTACCAAGAGGGACATGATAGGACTACCAATTTTGTGAATGACAAAGCTTGATGGAAAATTATTACCAAGGAACTAGAAATATTGAAACAGGACGTGACTAAATGAATAGAATAGACTAATATCATCCTTCCCAAATTATTTAGTGCAGAGGGTTTTAGTGGGCTAGTCATCAAAAGTATCCAAGATCTTCAATGTGACAACATAGATGAAGATAAGTTTGCTAAGGAGCTCATCATGTTGCCAATATTTACTTTAGAAATAATCAAATTATTGAAAAGTAATGAAACTACAGTGAAAGAAAATAAGAACGAGGTATTGATGATTTTAGATAGAATTGTTGTTTTGAGTGTGTTCTATGAAGAAGATTGGATACATATTGTTGACTTAGTTGGGGTTATTCAAGCAGAAAAATATAAAATTAGAAAATCTAATCAAAAGCCATCAGAGGCAACTAGTAGTGTGGAACCTGCAATAGAGGAGAAGGGAGAAATAAAAGGAAAAGAAAAAGACACTAGGCCAAGCCAATAATAAAATCCAAGTGATTGACAATTGGATCCAATTTTGAGAAATTAATAGTCATTTTCAATTTTGAGATAGCTAATATCATATTATAATACACCCAACCAATAAAAGGGCAGGATATGGTGACAAGTGGAGGGTCTAGATTGAGGTAGTTTTGATAGTTACAAAGCCACCAAAGCTATAAGAAGGACAACCATAACCAGAATCAACATCAAGCATTGCATAGCAAAATTTTGCAAGAGGTATACTTGAGTGCCCTATCTTTGGATAGTTGTATTTCCCTTAGTATATCATTTCTCTATCTTGTTCTCATTCTTCCTGTCTATTTGCACAAGAATTCCAAAGAATATATTCAGTTAGCTAAGATCATTTCTAGCAAATGAGATAGATATTGGAGGCTCTTTATCACTATATTAGGATGAAGAGTTAGAGTTCCTCTATTACATTATTTGAACAGAGTGAACCATTGTATTAAAATTTCTATGAGATCTTGGCATTCTGCCAGACTCAATATTGTAATATCTTGAGAAATTTAATACAAATATCCAATTTCTTCCTTCTTGCAATTCATTGTCTTATGTGTGTATGTTACCCATTTATGTGTTACATTATTTGAACATATGAATGGTGCATTATTTTTTTGGTTAAATCATTTGTACTTATTACATTATTTGAATGAATATAAATGAACCAATTCTTTCTTTCTTCTTCATTCTAGTTCATAAAAAATCTTAATTCTTGCTATAATTACCCAATAGATAAGGCATCGGTCCACTTTCTTGAAGCTTAGGCTGGGAGTTGTTTAAAGCTTGGTCAATTTAACAAAACTTTTACTTTTTGTTATAAATATGGAAGAGCATGAACATAAACTGTTAAATATTTAAGTTCACCTCAGGGGCATCCTTACCCATTTTGGTTTGTCAAGAGTCTATTAAGACAAATATTTTTCCAAAATAAAGAGGTAGGTAGACCAGAGCCTATAATTTCTACTTGGTAGCAGGTTTTTCTTGTAGCATGATAAACAAATCCTAAGGATGCAAGAAAAATCTCCAACAGTTTAATGGTGTCGTTGTTGGTGAATGAAATCTTGAATTTGTAGATTCTTCCCAATGATAGTTTTTTAAACTTTAATTGGTAACAATCGGCCTATAGGAAATAAGAAACATCTAATTTTTAATCTCAAATATTATTGAGTCCATTTCCCACGTACATCCATAGTTTCCACTTTTTCTTCAAGAAATTAACGGTCATAAGAATTTTCTTGATTTTTAAATTTCCTCTTATTTCTTGAAAAAGATACATCCCAATAAGTACACCCTGTGAGGTTAAGAATGATACATGTCGAGCAATATTAACCAAAAGTCTATTATTTATGCACATTCTTTGTTGGTGACTCTAACTGATCGAAATCCAAAATCAAAATCAAGAAATAAGGAGCAGAATGTGTTGGTGTAAATGAGGAGAACCACTCAATAATTGCTTGCTGAATTTTCAAATCTAGAGGTATGCTTTAAGACCTATAATTCTAGTTCATCACCAATAAGTCATCACTCTAGAGAAAATTTAGATAATATTTTGGTATTAGATAATCTTGATACCCCCCCTGCTACTATTAGAAAGTATCCAAATACACCACCTTCTACTATTTTTGTAAAACCTATTAAAATTACTCCAATAATAAATATGGTCAATCCTCCTCCCCTGAATAATCAAAA
The DNA here is from genome assembly GCA_028583015.1 of Wollemia nobilis. Classification (NCBI taxonomy): domain Eukaryota; kingdom Viridiplantae; phylum Streptophyta; class Pinopsida; order Araucariales; family Araucariaceae; genus Wollemia; species Wollemia nobilis. The sequence continues at coordinate 3,735,739 of JAQPPZ010006010.1, forward strand.
TCACCTTATGGTGAACCAATAGATACAAACCTTTTCAATTACTAGTAGCTCTGCATGACCTCCCTAGTAAAGCACATATTTATTTACCAAAAATTCAAGGAAATAATGCAGTAACAAGAGAAGACCATATTAAGTATTTATTTTATGTTATGGATAGCCTCGAGGTTGAAGATGAAGATGTAGTTTTGATATTATTTCTTCATACCTTAGAGAAGGATTCTAGAGAATGGTTTAATAGCCTCCAAAACAATGATATTGCTAATTTTTCCAAAATGAAAATTATTTTTCTAAAAAACTTTGGAGAGGAAAAATAAACAATCATTGCTAACAGAATTGGCAACCATGAAAAAAAATAAAATGATACGATAAGTTATTTTGATAGGATATTTTCTATAACAAGAAATAAAATCCCTACCAACTTAAGGCCAAATGATGTACAATCTATCTATTTTTATAAAAATGCCTTCCTAGGAGAATTCAACTATGAATTAAGGTAGGAACAAGTAACCACTATAGATTCGTGTATGGACAAAGAAATAGAAATTGAAATAAATATGTTAGATAGTGGAAAAATGAAACTATACTCTCTAGAGGTAAGTCAACCTGATAATAAGCCTAAGAAAGTAGGATTCAACTTGCAAAGAAGAACGGATCAAGGTCCTATAGAAATATTAATCAAATGACTGAAATGTTTAACATAATGAATAATAGGTTAGCCAGAATAGAGAGAAATAAGTAAAACAATGGTGAGTCTTCACAATCTCAAGATGATAACTAGCAGAATGATAGTAGAGCACCCTTTAGGAGAATTTTTAATAGAAATTGGGGTAATAATAACTCCGATGAAGGGAATAGAAACATAAATAATTAGAAAAAATATAGAATTTGAAAAAAATTGATGTTGTCCCTAATCCCATACCCTCTATTAATATTACAAAAAAAATCCCTTATTATTGTTCAACCTGTGATGCACCCCATAATCGAGGTGATTGTGTAATATATTTAGGAATGCATAATAATATACATCTAGATGATAGGTCCGAGGGCTTGGTTCAATGGTCAAAATTCTTTGTAGGAGTGCAGAGACCAGGGTTCCAATCCCTTAGGCCTCGTAGTACTGGTGGGCATGTTGCGTCAACGTAGCCAACTACATAATTTGTTTACCCGATGCAATTGGAGGTTATAGTGGCGATAAGGAGCAAGATTCAAACCCATGAAGAGGTGTAGAAAATTATAATGTGTTATTGATTCCTCTAGTATAATAAAAATTAGATTTAGATGATGAATCTAGAGAAGATATAAGAATTAATGCATGTTGGACTCAAGAGGATGAATCTAGAGAAAGGCTATTTGATGAAAACATGGATTTATATATCTCTAACCATCATCCTAAAATCTTAATGGATGAAAATATGAAAATTTTGCAAAGACCATAGGATTCTAGGTATGAAACGATAAAACAAAGGAAATGAATCCCAACAACACAAGAGGTAGAGGAGTTAGAGGCAATCCATACCTTAAATTCAAGAAATAAAATTATACCAAACAGGACTAATAAAACATCAACCAATGAGACTAAGGGATAGCCTACTGTAAATAAAAATACATATAAAGAAAAAACTAAAAAGAATAAAAAAATAGTTATTCCTAAAACAATAGAAATAGAATAAGGATTACAAAGGGAGGAATGTGCAAAAATAATTGATGTCAAGAAAATAGAATTTGATGCTGGTTCACACTTAAGTGGAAAAAAAGTTAATATAATTTTTGGTGAACTAATGAAAGTTCAAAAATACAGAGAACAAGTCTGTAAAGCTTTTGGGTTGACTGAACAAAAATAAAATCAATCTTGTAATGCAATTAAACCCACTAACCATCAGACTAGAACACCCTCATCTGTTAGATCATTCTATGTATCCCTTAGATACAATTAAAATTCAAAATAAATGTATGTCATCCACAATTGTATGTTTGATAGTGGCACATCTCATAATATCATTCCTAAACAGATAGCAGATCAACTAAGGCTTATTTGCACAAGGGATTCTCTGACTATGACAGTAATGGATAGTAGGTAGATACTTTATGCAGAGATAATTACTAGTTTACTTGTTTATTTAGATCAGTATCCCAAAAAGGGTATAGTAATGGATGTTGTAGTAGTAGATGTGGATCATTTCTTCTCCTTACTTATGAGCAAAAATTGGGCATAATAGTTGGGTGTTTCTATTCAATTAGATTGATCTTATGCCACAATACCCATATTTAGGGAAAAAAAATGTAACTCTTAGAAGAGATTCTTTTAACAAGTATTCAATATAATTGATAAAACTATATTATACTATGATTAACTTTGTAAACTTTATCGAAGAGAAATAAATGGAGGTATATTCAGTTTGGCACACCAATTTTCTAAAATAAGTCCCTCATGCTAGAAACATGGATCCCAAGACCAGAGAAGTAGTTGATGCAGAATTCACTAGATTTCTAACTTAGGAGATGTGGACTATGACTTTTTATGGGACCAAATCCTAGACATGGGTAGGTGCATGAATCAATTTGACAGAAATTAAGGGTAACTATCTAGGAATCCCTGATGGATTAGAATTCTCTTGCAACAAAAATGTGGTCAAATATGAAGACTTACTGCTAGGACTAAGGAAAGTAAAATAGTTGAGCATAAATTTTCTAACTATCAATGGAGATGTAAATATGATTATTCAACAAATTAAAGCTAAGTATTAGACCAAACATCCAAGACTAAAACAATATAAATCGGTAGTCTTAGATGAAATTGACAAATTTTCAATATTTAATATTTCTTAAATTCCTAGATAATAGAATCACATTACAAATTTATTAGCAATAACTGCATCAGATGTTAACTACCCTGATATTGATACAAAATACATGGAAAAATTCCCCATTGTTTCTGTTTACAAACCTTCTGTGTCTGATAACATTGTCTATTTGCAAGTATTTCAGGATGATATAGATATTAAATATTTTATGATCCTCCAAAACCAGTATGCTGATGTGCTCTGTAAAGAGGAAGATGAAGAAAAGTTGAAATATATCATTGGAGAACCTATAGAAGTAATTCAACTTAAAAAAATATAATTCCCAAGAAGTTAGTTTCTTTAGAAATCTTGTTTAATGGTTTTGACAAGACATATAAACCACTTCTCAAATAAACAAAGACCGATGATGTAAACATTGGAACAAAAGAAGAACCCATAGTGGTCAAGGTTGATAAAGCTTTACCAAGAAAATAGAAAGAACAATATATTAGCTTTATAAAGAAAAATAAAGAAGCTTTTTATTAGACTTATAAAGATTTAAAGACATTCAATACTAATGTCGTGACTAATATCATTCCTCTTAAAGAAGATGTGAAGCATTTAGGAAAAAGCAAAGGAGATTCAACCCCACTTTACATCCAATCATACAAAAAGAAGTACAAAATCTATTGGATGCAAAGATAGTTAGAAAAATAAGATTCTCTTCCTAGTTAGTAAATCTAGTACCTATGAGGAAGAAAAATGGAGAAATTAGGATTTGAGTTGACTTCATAAACTTCAATAAAATTTTACTTAAATATAATTACCCACTTCTAAATATGGAACAACTATTGCATGTAGTAGTTAGCTCAGCCCATATGTCCTTATTGGATGGATTCTCAAGAAATAACCAGATTCAAATAAATCCATAAGACAGGCATAAAACTACTTTTACAACTCCTTGGGGAACCTTTGAATACCTAAGAATGTCATTTGGGTTAATGAATGCAGGTGCAACATTTCAGAGGGCCATGGACTTTACCTTTAAAGGTTTAATGTTCAAGATAGTTGTTGTATACTTAGATGACATAACAATATTTTCAAAAAATCCAGAAGATCACCTTGAACACAACCATAGTATTTACCAGATGCAAAGAATATGGGATATATTTGAATCCAAAATATATATATTTGGAGGAACACAAGCAAAATTATTAGGCCATATAGAGTTAGAAAAGGGGATAAGTATTGATCCTCAAAGGGTAGAAGCTATTGCAAAAATCCCTCCTCCTAAGAACCTTTAAGGAGTCATATCTTTCTTTGGAAAAATTAACTTCGTAAGAAGGTTTGTGCCAAATTTTGTTGAGATATTCAAACCAATAAATGATAAAAAAATGTGCTAACATAAAATGGATAGAGGAGAACATCCAAGCTTTCCAAAAAATTGAAGATGCTATCACCACTGCCCCAGTGCTAAATTATCCTGACCATTCCAAAGATTTTAATATATATCCATTCATGTTAGAACATACTATCACCATGGTCCTTTCCTAGAAATATGATGAAAATAATGAAAGGCCAATAGAATTTACGAGTACAGGACTAAAATGAGCCCAATTAAAATTCAAAATGATAGAAAAATAGGCTTATGTTGTAATACAAGCACTTGAATATTTCAAGGGTATTTTTGGGTCAAACAAAGTTATATGCTATATTCCTTTCATAGTTGTAAAGGATATTTTCACCCAATTAAAACCTATAGGTAGTCATGCTAGGTGGATGGTCAAGTTACTGCAATATGATGTAGAATTCAAAGCAGTTCATATCATTAGAGGATAGGGTTTAGAAAAATATTTGGCTAATAAGGAAGGGGAAGACATGAATAACATTGTCATAATGGATGAAATGCATGAAATTAGAAGACCTAAAAATGTAGAATATAAATGGTATGATAACATTTTGATATATCTTCAGACCTTGTCATTCCTAAGAGGCATGTTTGCAAATAAAATAAGGTCAGTAAAACAACAAGCACAAAAATACTATGTCCAAGAAGGTAAACTCTACTGGAGGCATCTAGATGGAGTATTATTGCTCTATATTTTTGAAAAAGTCTTGGATGTGATAAAATAATATCATGATGGATTCTATGGAGGTCACTTTGCACCAAAATCCACTACGAATAAATCATGAGAATAGGTTATTATTGGCCTTCCTTATTCAAATATGTTCATCATTACATAAGGGGTTGTCATAATTATCAAGTTTTTGTAGGGAAGAAACATTTAGCAGCAATACCCCTTAAGTCAATAATCATAGAAGCACCTTTCGTACAATGGGGAATTGACCTCATTGGTGAAATAAATCCCAAATCCTCAAGTAAACATAAATGGATCATCGCAACAATGGATTATCTTACAAAGTGGGTGGAAGTAGCCCCTCTAAGAAATTCAACAATTTAGTTAATCAAATTTTTTAGAAGAAAATATTCTAACAATATTGGAGTTCCAAAGAAATTAATAAAAATAATTGGAAGTACTTTACCTCTTTCAAAATGATAGAATTATGTGCCAAATATATTATAGAGATTTCCCATTCTGCAAACTATTACCCTCAAGACAACGGCCTAGCCAAGTCATCAAACAAAAATATGATAACAAGATTCAAAATATCATTGGGTAAGAATAAAAAAGGGTGGGATAGTGAATTGAAATTTGCTCTATGGGAAGATAGGTTATCTGTCAATAGAAATCTAGGAAAATCCCCATATGAGAGAACATTTAGAGAAAAATCACGTTTTCCTCCTCATATAGAAAGAATAACCTTGTCATTGTTACTACAAGATCATGAAAATCTTGATGCCCTATAAAGAGAGTTAGATCAAATTGCACTTGTGCAGGAAGAAAGAAGAGAAGCCCTAAACAGGATGACGGAAAGACTCAAAAGATGCTACAAATTTTCAACAAGAAAGTCAAAGGTACTCCATTTTTCTAAGGAGATATAATCATTTATTGGGACTCCAAAAATGAGAAACATGGAGAGAAGGGTAAGCTTGAACCTAAATTGTTAGGCCCTTATCAAATAATCCAAATTGTTGGATAGTACACTTACAAGTTGTAGACCTTAGAAGGGGAACAAATGAAGATTCCAATAAATGGCCAACATCTAAAATTATACAACCCTTGTTATAGGGTCAAAAGAGAATAAACAAATTATGTCTAGTTATATATATATATATATATATATATATATATATATATATATATATTACATCTAGAATTTAATGAACAAGTCATCACCTTGCAAGCATTCCAGTTAGGTAAATTTTTTATGTGTGTTATTTTCATATTTTTAGTCACTATAGGGTGTTAGCCTTACATTGTGAGTTTTGTTGTCAATGTTTTGTTTTATCTTTTTTGTTATGATTTGTTCTTAATCATTTGAAAAAGAAGAATTCAAATTAAAATAATATGATACTGATAACTTATAGATCATAATATTTAGCAATTTTCCCACGGTCCTAGAGCTAAAATAGATGAAGTTCGACACTCCAACTTTGCAGTTCATATTAATTATTCTGATTCAAGGAGAAAAATATAAATAATGCAAAATGGACAAGTGTTTGGGCTATCTGGATAACCTCTACCAAGGCTATAGATGCCTGACTGGTAGTAGAGCAAGTCTAGAGGGATTTAAGGTCATCTCCATCAGAACTATAAACGCTTGTCTGGTAGTGGAGCAATGCAAAGGTAAGTATCTTTTATAGTAAAATATTTAACAAGCATAACTCCTGCCAAAGTGATAAATTTTTTATTGATCAAGGAATAAAAATAAATACACAAACACACACTTCAAGCCAAGATATAATGCAATAGTAATATTTGACCAATTATGTTTAAATCCATCTTAATACATTCCTAAACAATATATATTTCATAAGAAAAATATCATTTGATTTTAACTAATTTCTTTGATTTTATTGATTGAAAATAATGTTAGTTCCTTTTACTGCTCTTTCAGTATTTAGGTAGTCTTTTGCAAAGTTGATACCTAGAATTGTTCTTTTTATAAGTTTTTTGCAAACCATGTTTTTGGTAACCATAGGTTCTAGGGTTCTCAAGTGTTTCATCACTTTTCCCAGTTAGAGCCTATGTTGGATCCACAAAATCCAACTTAAAAATGATCCCAACTTTCAAAAATTTGAAAGGTCATACAGGATCCTAGGTCTAGGTTATTCTTTGACATTTGCCAAATAAAATTATTCTCTAGAGCTTGGTTCAAAAAATATGAGTACATGTTTTAATTTTTGTTTTCTTGCTTGTGTTTTAATCTTGAGGTTTGTGGTTTTCATTTTCAAGAGGTCATTCTCAAAGTCCTTTGATCAAATGTCTCTAAGGTTTCAAAGGATTAATGGTTGCTTAATAAATTCTATTTTCATATCCTAAGTTTAACTAAATGAATCAAGATACCTTAGGTCCACCGATTTAATTTTCTTGAGTCCTAGGTTATTCGTTCACCACATTTTCCCTCAAATATTTCATATTTCTAAGGTTTTAACTTATATCCCTAAGTATCCAATTTTACCACTCGAAGATATGAAAAATATTTCTAAAAATATATACTTAGGCTACACTATATTAAGATTCATCCAGTTTAATTTTTCCTAAGCTTATGTCCCCACTCCACATCTTATTTTCATCCTCAAAAGGCCTAAATACATACCATGGAATAAAATTATTTACATCACCTAGGATTGTAGACAGGGGTGGGTACATTCTCGATACGGGTGATGATAGTTAGTATCAAGGTTAGGCAAGGTAACAAATAGTCTAAATGATAGGCTAACTCTGGTTGTCAAGGGTCCAAACATTGGATAGATAGGTGCAAAAATCTAGGACTATGTCAAAAGTCTGGTCTAGACGTCTGGGAGCTAGACGTCAGGTTATAGTTGGACGTCGGGTGAAGGGGCTGACGAATAGTTGTCTAGTAGTGACCAGATGTTTGGTTAGATATTAGACCTTAGTGAATGCTCAACCGCCATAATCGCTTCTACTCCATCACCTATTCATTAATACGCAACAGTAAACCTACAACAATAATTCACCAGTTGAAAACCTGCAACATAGCCATTAATGCTTCAAACCTGCAACAACTCCATTAATGACAAAAACCTGTAACTCAACTCAACACTCAATGCATATGCAGAATATGGATCAGAATAACAATCTTTGTATTATGTTTCAATCATGATTACAACATACAATGGTGATCTCAGACAAATTTTGTGCTCTCTCTCTCTGTCTGATGATTTACAAATGTTTGAAAAGGGGCTATTTATAGGGTTGGAATTTGGTTATCCCAACCAACTTCTCCAACCAATTCCAAAACTAATTCTTTTAACTAAATAACTAATAAGACGTCTAACATATGCTAACTAATCGTCAGGCCACTAGCCCAGATGTCTGGCAGTCAGACCAGATGTCTAACGGCCAGTCTAGACATCTGACAGTTAGCCCAGACATATGACAGTCAGACCGGATGTATGATAGCCAGTACAGACGTCTGACAGTCAGCCCAGACATCTAACAAAACTAGATGTCTAGTGACTTACAAGACTGGACGTCTGACTTATAAAATGGATGTCTGATGTCAACACTTATACAAAATTGCTCAGTTACATTTAAAATTATTTGGAGGATATGCCAGTCATCACTAGGGCTTAGAACTGCTATCTACAAGGATATTTAGCCAAAAGGAAGATAAACAGCCTAAAATACTTTCGTTGATAGATGATGGATGATCCAAGGAGTTCGGTCGATTAAAGATGGTAGAAGAAGGATGATACGGCTGATAGAAAATGTGTGGCTCAGAACCACCAACCAAATTTAGATCGATGATAAAGGATGAATCATCCAAACCTAATAAATTGTCAAAGAGTATATGGCCAAACAATAATGCATGGCCAAAAATTTTTGGCCAAAAACTTAATCAAAGCATTTTGGTCAAAATCGATGTCCAAAAATCATCACTCAAGGTATGTAATATTTTTTATTTTTTCTAAGGTCTCAAGGGTATAATCATCATAGAAATTATTTTCTCTATTTTTCCCATAGTTTCTATTGATTTCATGGTCCTTAAGAGTGTCTAAGCCTAAACATGAATGCATAAATCATAAACCCGAAGTTTCTCCCATTCGAACCTAACTCACAAGAATTCTGATCGAAGGATCCTGTGAGGGTATAACCACATTATTCCCCCATTATTATCATCTCATATCATAGTTAAGGATTTTTTCTAATGTCAAAGTACAATCACCAAGGTTAAATTATATTAATAGGCATTCTCCCTTAAGTATAATATGTGCACCCAAAAGCTTTTAGTCAAATAGAGATGGGTGGCTAAGGTTTATTTTGTCGAATCCTGATGAGCGATCAACAATGGTTTAGCCAATCTAGGGATGGTAGAGAAAGGTTTTGATCAAAAATTTTGGCAAAAAAAGAGGGAAAAGTGACATTCGACTGGTTGGAGATCAACATCCCAAATAGATTCGGTCGAGAACAGATCAACAATCCAAAAATATTCAACCGAGGTCGAATCAATGGCTTAGATTAAATTCAACACAAAAAGGATGAGACAGCTTCAGTCGATTAAAGATTAATGGCCCAAAAATATTCATCTAAGATCAGATCAATGTCCCCCAAATATTTGGTTGAAGAGAAAAATATAGCACAAAAAATATAAGAACATATGGGTTATGTTCAGTTGATGATGAATAAATAGCTTAGGGTGCTCGAATGATGATAAATCAATGGTTGATAAATTTTGGACAATGAAAAAGGAAACTCATTTGTGGAGTGGTGCTTCATTAATAGAAAGGATTTTGTGGGCCCTCCGTCTAAGATAAGTCAATGGGATAAAAGTACTCAATTTAATGAGGATCTTGCTAACTTCGACTGGTTCCAATTAGAATAGTTTCAGGCACATCGGTCAAGTATGAGAACTTCCTTATATCTATCCAAGTACGTGGTTAAAGAAAACATGAGTTTATTAAATGGCCCATATTTAAATAGGTGCTCAATCCAACAACCAACTACATAAACCAAGCAAAAGGAAAAATATCTATGATAGATCAGACCATTATGGAAGGTGATATGGTGAGCTAAGTATGGTAAGGGCATAGTGATTGTGTAAATTTAATTGTGCTTCATGTGAGAGAATGGTTTTAAAATGCATCAACAATCACGTTGAACATAATTAAGTAAAAACAATCATGATTAAGCATAGAGAGCCAAAGGATTGAGCCTAGTGAGAGTTAGGAGAATTTACAGAGTATGAAATTTAGAGGGTAACATTGTAAGGAACCTACTATTAAAAAAATATCACACACAAAATACTAAAAAATAATTGAAATATATGTAATAACATAATAACACTATGCAAAAGTAATTGCAGAATTGAAACAATCTCATCAATAACTCAAAATTGTAGGCCTCTTCGAGGAGGAAACCTCCTTCAATATTGCATTAACTTGCAAAACAATAATGCATACATGACTTCAAGCCTTTTAAAGAGAAATATACATGCAATCCTACATAAAGGCTCAAGAGTTGGATTACATGCAAAATACCACTTGAGCTAGAATCTTCTACCAAACATCGATTACAATCTTGATAACGGTTACATGCAATGGCACCACTTGGCTAGGTGCCTTACTTACCACATACATTACAAAGTATTACAAAATAATATTATAATAGAATCCCCCACTTTGGAGGTGGGTAATTACATATTAATGAGAATTACAAAATAACGTTAGGATGGGATCCTAACATGTCCTTCCCTTTCAAAAATCTTTGTCCTCAAATCTAAAGGTGAGGAAACTGGTGTTGGATTTGATGGAGAGACTGTAGCATATTCTGTATGGATTCCATGCCATTGAACAAGAACTTTAGTAATGGTACGGTTGCAGAGAGTGTAAGTCTGACGATCCAAAAACTATTCGGGTTCAAGAAAGATAGAACCGTCTTCATCTAACCCTGAGAGAGAATATTGAACCTATACATGATTGCCCACCATCTTTTTGAGAGAGGAAACATGAAAATATGATGGAGTTTGGATGTAGATGGAAGGTCCAATTTGTATTTGTGACACTAATCCATTGTAACACCTGGTAGGGCCCATAGTATTTCATAGCAAGTTTCTAGCATCTGTGAAACTAGAGGGACAATTGTTTGTATGGATGTAAGTGAAGGAAAACCATATCACCCACGTCAAAATTGTGCTCAAAATTATGTTGGTCAGCCTAATGGTGCATCTAGTTCTAGGTTGCATCCAAATTAATCTTCAGTTGATAGAGGACATCAACATGCTGACTAAGAGTAGTGTTGATTACATGGACCTTGGATCTACCTGGAATGTAGGAGGAAGTAATGGGTGAACGATGCCAATAAACTACCTCAAAAGGGATAACCTTGGTTGATGTGTGATAGGAAGTATTGTACCACCACTCAGACAAATAAAGCCATTTTTCCTAGTGTGTAGGATGATCATAATTAAAGCAACGAAGGTAGGTTTCCAAATATTTATTGATAATCTTCATCTAGCCATCTATTTGTGGATTATACGCTAAACTTATTTTGATCTGATTTCCTTACAACTTAAAAATTCTTGCGAGAAGTGACTAGTAAAGGTTGGGTCATGATCAAAAATGATGGAGGGGGGTAGACCATGAAGGTGAAACATAGAATCAAGGAAAATTTGGGTAATAGTGGAAGTTATGTAAGGATGGGAGACGAAAAAAAAGTGAGCATATTTTGAAGGATGATCCACTACCACAAAGATAACAAATTTGCCTCCAGACTTAGGTAATCCTTCAATAAAATCCATAGAAATATCTATCCAAATATGGTTAGAAATGGACAAGGGTTAAAGAGTGCATGGAGAACTCATTGTTTCTCCTTTTATCCATTGATAGGTATCACAAGCTACCACAAAATATTGAATGTCCTTTTTCATACCCTTCTAATAAAATATGCACTTAATTCACTCATATATTTTGAGAAATCCTGAATGCCCAATAGATGGGATAGCATACATTTTTGTCATGAGAATTTCCTGTAGTGGGGACTTATGGGGAACAACAATACATTGGTGATAACACAAATCCTGGCCATACCAAGTGTAGCCTGGACTTGAAGTAGGCTTAGTGTGTAGGTAAGCAACCAAAGTCTACAATTCATAATTCTAAAGTACCTCCTAGCGTAATAAATTGATCCATTGGGGAACCAACAATGAAAGGGCACACAGCATACTGAGATCCTCAAATTGGTGAGATAGAGCATCAGCCACAACATTCTCCTTGCCCTTCTTATAGGTGATATCAAAATCATAGCCCATGAGTTTAGAGATTCATTTTTATTTTTCAGGGTTGGCAACCCGTTGCTCCAAAAAGTATTTGATACTCTAATGGTCTATTTTAAAGGATAAATGATGCCTGATGAGATACGATCGCTAATGGGTTACTACATGCAAAATTGTCATCATATCCTTGGCATAAAAATATTTTTCCAAATTATAGTTGGAGAGAGATTTACTAGTGAAGGTATTTCAATGATGAACGGTTTGGAGAACTCTAGCATGGCCAAAATAGACATAGTGGTCATAACATGCTTCAATTCTATGAAAGCCTATTCAGCGAGTCTCATCCAAGTAAAAGAGTCATTCACTAACATGGAAGTGAGGGGAGCTAAAATTTTACCATATTTATTAACAAATTTATGATAATAACCTATAATCCCTAAAAATTCCCTAAGACCTTTGAGAGTGTGAGGTTTCGGCCATTCCTAAACTGCTTGGATCTTCTTGGGGTCAAATATGACACCCTCCTTAGTGATAATGTATCCCAAATATTCCACTTCTGTCAACCCAAAAGAAAACTTGGAATGCTTAGAATAGAGTTGATGTTGTGCCAATAGCTGGAGAGTATGATTCACATGCATAAGATGTTATTTCCATGAGTGACTATACACTAGAATGTCATCAAAGAAGACTAGGATGAATTTTTAAAGGAATGGGTGAAAAATGTTGTTCATGAGGCTTTGGAAAGTGGCAGGGAAATTAGTCAAGCTAAATGGCATTACCAAAAACTCATAGTGACCTTCATGAGTACAAAAAGTAGTCTTAGAAATATCCCTATACTTGAGCCTGATTTTATGGTACCCTGAGCGAAGGTCGAGTTTGGAAAAATTCATAGTCCCATGAAGTTTATCCAGTAATTCATCCACCATCGAGATAGGAAACTTATCCTTGATGGTGAGTTTATTGAGCTCCTGGTAATTGATATACAACTTCCAGGACCCATATTTCTTGTGCACCAATAAAATTGGATAAGAGTAAGGACTGTTGCTTGGTCGAACGACATCAACTTTTAATAATTCCAATACTAACTTCTCAATTTTTGACTTAATAGCAAGAGGATACCGGTACGGTCTAATGTTGGGTGGTGCATTTCCAGGTAACAAAGAAAACCCATGGTCATGAGAGTGGTGAGGTGGTAATTCTGATGGCTCAGCAAAAATAGAATTTTGCTTGGTCAAAATAAGTTACAAATCTTTAGGAACAAAATCCTCCTTTGAAGAATGGGGTTGGATCACAAAAATTTGAGTTATGACACCTCCAGATAATTTTTTTAGCAACTTCTTCATACGATTGGAATTGATAATTTGTAAAGACCCTACTTTTAAGCCATGAAGAGTGTGGGACTTTCCATTATGTGAAAATTGCATCCAAATCTCAGCAAAGTTCCATGAGATGACTCCAAATGTGCCCAACCATTGAGCTCCCAACACAATATCACATCCCCCTAGTTGAAGTGCAAACATATCTTGTTTGAGCTCATAGTCCCCAATATTGACCTTAACATTATGATATTTACCTTTGCAAGGTAAGGTCCTACCATTTTCTACCATAACCTCAAAGTAATTACATGTATGCACGTAACAATTTTTCTACTTAGCAATGCGGGGATCAATAAAATTGTGTGTATTACCAGAATCAATAAATATGGTAAGATGCAGGCCCTTGAAATAACCCATAACTTTCATAGTTAGGAGAGTAGTAATACCAGCAAGAGCATGAAAAACAATTTCAGCCTGTGGTTCACCCTAGTTTTATTACTCCAATTTGGGTGGTTTCTCTACTGATTCTATGTCATCATCACTATGGTCACTAGTGTTAGGCTCATCAATATCGATGAGGAACAACTTCTTTTGGGTGCACCTATACCTGCAAGAAAATTTTTCATCACAATTGTAGCATAACCCATGGGCGCATCACGCATCTATTTCAACAGTGGTTAGGTGTTTGGGTGCAACAGTGGGTGCAATAGGCTTTTGTTCATTTTGATTTTGGAATCTAGGAGGAAAAGAGGGTTTAGCTTGTGGAAATTTAGATATCTATATTTGAGCTAAAAATTTAGACTCGGATAAATGAGCCAAATTTATAGCCTTCATCATGGATTGTGGTTTAAACATCATGACCTTGGCTTGGATATCTTCCCTCAACCCACTAACAAAACAACTCGTAAAGAATCCTTCATTTGTTCCTATAGTTTTGTTGGTCAATTTCTCAAATTGTATTTGGTAATCTCGAACTATCAAATTTTATCTCAACTTTGTCAATTGTCCTATAAAATCATCATACTCACTAGGGCTAAAGCGAGTGAGTAATTAAGACTCAAAGTCCTCCCAAGAAGGATCATAGAGAGTTTTTTGCAACCATTGGTACCATTGTAAGGCTTCAATTCCAAGTTGAAAGAAATCATTTGAACTTGATTATACATGGGGACATTGTGGAGTCTAAATAATTGAGCAACACAACATAACCACCCATACACATCCTTCCCTTTGAACTTAGGAAAGTCTAGTTTTGGCATCTTAAAGGTAGTATCACGATCAAAACAAAGGTGAGAGTCATTTGTTCATTTTCCTTAACCTCAGTAAAATTGTGTGTTCATTATGATACTCAGACTTCCTTGGAACACCTTGCAATTTGGACTCAACTTCTACAAGTTATTCTTCTAGGCAAATTTTGGAGGTATCTTGTTCAATTTTGAAAGTTTGAAATTATATCATCAAGTTTTGACTTGTATTTTGTAAGCTAGTAACAACACTTAATAGGGTATCCAACGATATAGCGGTGTTTTGCTCTACCTATTTTTGATGTCCATGAGTACCACCTACATTTTGGGATAGCCTTGAACCTTTTTTACTAAATTACTAAAAATATAAGTTTGGTTTTAGGAGTTACTATTTTTAGTGAGTCCAAAAAAGTGCTTGGGTCTTATATATCAAGATGATTAGATCAAAAATACAATCATAATGAGCTATATCCTACAACATAGATTTTTGAGCTATATCAAATTTTGTATTTGTGGAACATTTGGCCAAAAAGGGCTAGTGGAAAATCATAAATTTGAGGAATTTCAAGAAACAAGGGAGTTTATACTCAAAAATTCTGTGAGAGGTGCAGAAGGGGCTAACTAAGAGAACAAAAAAAAATTAAGGATTTTTTGGGTTGTGTAGGGCTTTTTATGACTTTTTTAGTGTTATTTTTCCCTATTTTTGGTTTTAAAATTACTCAAAATAGAGTAATGATAAAACCACTACAACTTCTTCATTATAGCTATGATTTGCATGATTTTTTATTATTATTTTTTGGATTTTTTCCTCTATTTTGATGAGTCTACTGGTGTAGTCGATTTTTGATTTGGAGCTACAGTTCAAAAGTTGGGTACTGGATCAATTGTCTTTGATATTTGTGTTCTAATAACTGACCACCTTGTCACTATCCTATCACTTGTACTGCAGTTACTAGCATTGTTCTCATCACTGACCTAGGAATTCTCTGTACTATGCAGTTATTAACACTATTCTCATCATTGACCCAAGGATTCTCTGTACTATGAAATTATTAACACTATTCTTGTCACTAACCTAGGGAATATCTATACTATGCAGTTACTGATACTGACAATTCTATTTCTAACCTTGACCACCTATATTTTTTGACTATTATTGTTACTATTACTTATCCAACCGTTACTATCACTAACCCAAATGTTACTATCACTAACCTGATCGGTACTTTCACTGACCTGACTAGTACTGTCACTGATCTAGATGGTAATGGAATATTTGAAATTATTATAGATACTTGTAGAATCTATCCTAAATTTTAGTGCATGCAAAGTGTGTTCTTTTGTGATACGGAAGTCCTATTTTGTATGCTCACTTTTTGGGATTGTGAATGCAGGTTTAGTAGAACAAGAAGATGTGGGTTTTTTTAGGTTAAAATTTTTAATAGAACCAGGGTATGCTAGGTAGAGGAGTATGTAACACCCATAGGCCCTCTGTTATACCGTAGTGATGAACAATAGTGCTTGGACCAATATTTAAGGCCACTACCCAAGGAGGATTCCACACATACCCTTGAGCACACTATCTACCTCTCTAATAGTATGGGAGGGTAATCGTTTAGGATGTTGTGTCTCATGGACTATGGATGATATAAGGCCAAAAATCTTCCTACTGGATAAAATTGTTTTTAACCTAGAATGATCTCCCGATACATCTAAATATGCTTGAGAGCTCAATTTTGTGCATGAGTGTTGTTTGAGGCTTAGGTATTGGGAGCTTGACCACCCCTCACTTCACTAGACACTTTTTTTTTGGCAAGTTAAATTAAAAGTGGGTTTTTATCAAGGATCCCCAAACCTGATTACATCAAAATTCAAGAGGAAATATCCAAGAATGGACAATAGGACAGGCTTGAGGAAAGCCAAGAGGAACAAATTCAGGAAAGCGCTAAGGAATTCACTAAGGAATAAATTTAGGAAATCGCTAAGGAAAGCATTGAGGAATAAATTCAGGAAAGTAGTCAAGAAAAGCACTGAGAAAAATCGCGTGAGGCAATGTTTGAAAAGCTTGCCAGTGGGAGAGGAGAATGCGGCATAAAAGGACATAAAAGTCTACTTAAACATATTTTTAAAACTTCAGGTGCCTAACTTGAATTTTAAAACATCCCAAGGGTGGGAGAAAGAGGAATGCGTCAAACTGCCCAACCTACCAGAAAACATTTTGAAACTTCCCACAGGCAGGAAAATGAAACAAGTGCCTGAATTAAAATTTGAAACATCCTAAGGACGAGAAAACTAGAAACCACCCATGGGAGACCAAAAAATTTCTGAAAAACAACTTTCCATGCAGGAAAAAACCAGTATAAAGTAGAAAACCACCCTGCACTAATAGGTGGAGCAGAGGAATAGATAAAATAGTAAATCCTACCTAAACAAGGATGGGAAACAACCAGGGATGGCATAGGATCACACAAACTAAGAAAAAACCAAATCCCTTGCAAGCCTGAAATATGGAACAACAATTTGAGGATTTCCATAGGCCACGAAATCCTCATGCAATGGATCATCAGCCTGAAAAGTGGTTCAACATATAGAGGAGCTCCACAGGCTACAGAGTCCTCATGCAGTGAAAAAATGAAGCCTTCAAAAATGCCAACCCAACAGAGGAAGCAATAGTAGCAAAATAGCACACTGTAAGAAATAGATAGGAAAGTTCCATAGGAACCCAAGAGGAAGGAGTCACGAGGAAGCCCATTTACAGATGATAGAGCCCAGATAGAAAGGAATCAGCCAAAAATCCTAGAAAACCTTCAGCACCACCAATGAATAGCTTCAAGGAAATAGATGAGGAAGTCCTATAGGGACACAGTATAAAGGAAACCATAGGCCCCACCAGGCAGGCCATGAAAGAAATTGAAATCCTGCTGGACCCACAACATCAATCCCAAAGAGTAGATTCACAGTAGAAAGCACATGGTCCTCCTCCAAACCAAAAGTATGTTGTGCAAAATTGCTCATGAAGCCATTTCCACGGTCCCAGCATTCCACAATTGAAGATTATCCAAGGGCAAATGTCAAGAAGACACCTAAAATAAACTAGGAAAAACTAGGAAATTCAAGGAAAAACCCTGAACAAACCAAAAAACCCAAGGAAAGTCCCAGGGAAGAACCTAAAACCATCCCAGGACCTAGACACCAAAGAGAAACCCCACCACAGGGTAAGGAAAGGGGTAGAACATTGGAACAATGATCTTCCCCCCAAAATATATCATATGCAACACCTTCCTACCATGGAGGATGGGAAAAGAGGTGCCAAGGAAGCTGGGATAGGATCAAGGATCTAGGACAGGGCCAAGGAAGGGATGTAGGGAAGTGGAACAGGACTTCCATAGGAAGTTACCTGCAAAGCCCCCAACTTACTTCACTAGACACTTTATGGGCTATCTATCTTAGCCAATAATGATAGTTCCTTTATGATATTTTAAAACCATCAATATAGGGTTTCTAGCCTACTCAACTAATGAAAAAAAAAATAGACTATATTTTTTATTTTTACAGATTTATATTTTGGCTTTTTGAATAAAGGAAAAAAAATGAAAAAACATAGGAAAATTATACCTAACAAGTGAAAATGGATGAGCAAGAATTATTGTAGTCACAACAAAACTCGGCCCTGTAAAGTGCTCTAATACCACTTATAAGGAACCTACTTTCAAAATAAATATCACACACAAAATACTGAAAAATAACTAAAATACATGTAATAACATAATAACTCTGCAAAAAGTAATTTTAGAATTGAAATAATCTCACAAATAACTCAGAATCGCAAGCCTCTTTGAGGGGGCAACCTCCTTCAATATTTCATTAACTTGCAAAAATATACATTTGTACATGCCTTTATGCCTTTTAAAGAGAAAGCTACATGCAATCCAACCTAAAGGCTTAAGAGTTGTATTACATGCGAAATTCCACTCGAGCTAGAATCTTCTACCAAACATCAGTTACAATCTTGATAATAGTGACAGATTATGGCAGCACTTGGCTAGGTACCTTACTTTCCACATACATTACAAAGTATTACAAAATAATATTATAATAGAATCCTCCCACGTTGGAAGTGGGTCATTACATAATAATGAGAATTACAAACTAACGTTAGGATGGGATACTAACAAACATGGCTTTGTACTACCGATTCCACCATGTAAATTATATTAAAAAAAACATGTCTTTGTCAAGTGCCACAACCTCTAAAAGCTAGGACGAGCTACTAGAGGAATAAATGCCATTTCGAAAGTTATCAATAAAAAGTGGCTTGGAATAAGTATGTGGAGAATAAGACCTCTCTGAGTTTAGTTTCAAAGCAAGCTCAAGAGAATGGCAATGCCCTCCAGCCCTGCTAGGAGGTATCTTTCAAAGAACTTAAAGAGATAGAAATGATAGAAGCCCTTTTTGCAAAAAATGAAGAAGCAACTTGACCATGATAGTGTAGCTATATTTCATTTCATTATTAGGCTATATTTTTATTCATTATTTAGCATGTTTCTAATCTCGCTTATTAGCTCTATAACTGACGGGCTAATCTAAGCTCTATGTATGCTATATATTTCATCAATGATAATCTTTTATTGTTTCACTTCTCACATGGTATTAGAGCCTATGTTGAAGGCTCAATTTTTGAGGTCCTAATTTCTTAGACTTGGACATGAAGGTCGAGGGCTGATTTTTGTGTCTCAAGACCTGCAAACAGCCATCAGGCTAACAGGACTGGACACAGGACACAGATCTATCTCTCGGACCTGACAGGATCTGATGATACTAAGTGGCAGACATAGACTAAGAGGGTGGAGGATTGTAGATCTGGCGATCTGAATGGTGGTTTGACCTAGACACCGACACGAACACTGACCTAATAGGACACATGGCATTCTACCACTTGACGGACCAACTCGAACGTGACCGAGACATCTGACGGGACATAGGCTCAAAACTTTGGTCAACGATAGCAGCATAGTGGAGGCGAGGAGAAACGGAGGTGAACATGGGTGGTGCCCTCCCCAAGCATGGCAGTCGAAGCGGCCCCACATGGGAAAGACTCCACTGCCCTCTCGAGTAGTGTCTCCTCGAGAGGAGACACTTCAATAGCGAATTTTCTATGCTTATAAACCTTCATATAGTCGACCTCCACACACATGTGGGATTAAACTTTCAATTTTCTCACTGCACACCTCCACGACATCAACCTGACTAAAGAGCCAAATTTGGTTTGTTCCTGGACGATTGAAGTTGCAACCACTCAAAGGAGAGACGTCACTGCGATGAGCGATTTGCCATCAAAGGAAGCACTAATATGCCTTTGATATTTTGAAGAAGCACGGCGGACATCTGATGCATTCTGGCGATCGGATGCATTTTGGATGTTTTTAAGCCGAGATCGTGCTTGCCACCAAAATTTGCTGCAGTCGTCGCTTGGACAACAAAAGGTGTTAAATGCCATTGGATCTACAACATATTTTTTTATCTTTGTTGCATTATTAGAAGAGGAAATCCAGCGTGGCCGACAGGAAAGGCTCAAGGAGCCTTGTCAAATACAAGGGCCTCCCCTGATCTAAGCGAATCAGCCTGCTAGCCCACTTGGTCGTGGGCTGAGAGGTAGGACTCAGGGAGCCCCGAGGTCACGGGGTCAAAACCCATCGACCCCCCCCGTTGTACCATAGGTAATTTTTTTTAATTATTTTTTTCATCGTTTTCTTTTAATAAATTCTTTTTTTTAATTTAATTAAAACTTTAATTTAATTATTTTTTTCTATTTCAAATATTTTTTTGAATGTAGAAATGATAATTAAATGCTTAATTAAATTTTTATAAGAGGAATTGTTTAAAAGGGCTTGTAAAATTTTTTTTTTTTAAATTTAAGGGGAGGCCTATTTATTTCAAAAATCAAAGGGGAAAGTGAGTAATTTTAAAGGTGCATTTTCGACAACTCCCGACACCTATGGGTTTATTTCTGTGGGCACTTTTCTGATGTATGTCGCATTTTCATTCCTTTATGCACTACTTCATTAAAGTTAAAAATCAACATCACTCCCTAAGTCCTCAGAATAAATACAACCTATCTGTGCAATTTATTGCACTACAACGTTCGGTATTTGTGATACCTCTAGCCAGCAGTTATAGGTAATGTTGTCGTGATTGCACTAATGTATCTTTCGCCTAATATATGTACCAAAACAACGTCTAATATTGTTCTCTATCAATCGTCGGGGAGGAATAAGTACACCATTTTTGCATTTTTTTACTCCATCCACTACCCTAATCGTTCTTGTGTTTAGACGTAAATCCTGATGAAAGTATTGATATCCAAAGTGTTTAGGGGAAGTTACACCCCATGCATGAGGATGGACGACTTTATATGGTAGGTGTCATCAACGAGATGATTCCCTTCCAATACCGCCTAAGTATCATGTATCGTATAATATTTGAAATTACCTATAGTCTCCCTCACGTAAGGGCGGGTAATTTCTCTGATTTTTCAAAATACCTATAGTCTCCCTCACGTAAGGGCGGGTATTTTTTATGGTATAACGACCTGACATTAAGGTATAAATAAATGGGGACCATTTTGTGATATAAGGAACCTTCACTATGTCTGCAAAATTAATGACTAATGCTCATCAGTTGTTGAAAGGTCCTAACTATACACCATGGAAAAATAAGATGAAGGCAATTATAGAAATGGATGTCTTATGGGATGGTGTATCCGGAGCAACAACAAGACCTTCATCTATTGTTGGAGCTACAACTCCCTCTGCTAATTAGAAAGCCTTTGACAAGAAAGATAGCACAACCAAAGTGCTCATCTTGCTTGTTGTTTCTGATGAAGTTCAACCCCATATTATTGACTGTGAACATAGTAAAGAGGCATGGAATGCCCTTAATACTATCTATGAGGGAAATAATGATTCAACTATTCTATTTCTTCAATATCAAATGCACAGTCTAAGCATGAAGTAGGGAGATACAGTTGAACTCTTTCTTTGCAGATTGTCTGAGTTGAAAGCCAAATTGAGTTCTTTGGGAGAAATTGTTGATGATAAGCTCCTTAATTTAGTGGTATTGAGAGCTTTACCTAATTCTTACAGGGTGTTGATCACCTCACTTCAGGTGTCATAAAGAAAAGTTACCTTTGTTGAGTTGGTCAATTTGCTTATAGAAGAGGAGGCCTGCCAATTTCAAAGAGATGATTCTTCTAATTCCACCCTATACACCAACAGGCAAGGTTCTAATAAGAAAGGTCATGTTCAAAAAGTATGTAACTCTCACAAGGATTCCAAGGGCAAACAACCTCAACAAACGAAGAGATATTGTAAAATTTGTCACAAAGACAACCATTGCACAAATAGGTGTTGGAGTAATAACAAGCAACCTAAGAACAAGGGCCAAAAAAAACCACAAAACAAAAACAAGCAACCCTAGGTGAATGTTGTTTTTGAAGAATTTGACTCAAATTTTGAATGGGCACACAAGGTGCTCATGACTACCACAACCTCCAAGCAGAAGGATCATGTCTGGTATGTCAATTCTGGCACTAGTAAGCACATGACTGGTGACAAATCGTGGTTTAAAACATATAAGGCCAAGAAGGGTAAACCTGTCACTATTGCCGATGATAAAACCTACAAGTTTCAAGGAGAAGGTACTATTTCTGTCACTCTTCCTGATGGCAAGTGTCAGATTGAGAAGGTCCTATATGTTCTAGGATTGGCAAACAACTTATTGTTAGTCACACAAATTCTGGACAAATATATGGTTGTAATTTTTCATTTTGAGGGGGGCAAGAAGTGTTGTTCAATCACCAGGAGAGGTAAGCACATTGCAACCACTTCATATAAGCATGGCTTATTTGCCCTAAATACTATCTCTGCCCTAGATGTAGCCATGCTTGTCTCTACAAAGGAGGCAACTTCCTTGTAGCACAAGAGATATGGACATATGAGTTCTGGTTACTTACTTGAGTTAAGTAAGTATGAGATGGTAAAGGGTCTTCCTTCCCTTTCTACCACATTGCCAATTTTCTCTGACTACTTGGCAAGAAAGCAGCATAGAGTACCTTTCGAGATAAGCTCTATAAGAGCAAATAAACCTCTAGAGCTGGTTCACACCAATCTATATTGTCCTTTAACACCCAAAATTTGTGGGGGTAAGAGGTATTTTCAGTTATTCATGGATTATTACTCACGAAATATGTGGGTATTCTTTCTTCAACTGAAATCTGAAGCATTTGGCTTCTTTCAGCAATTCAAGAAATCTGTTGAAAATGCGTCAGGGACTTCTATAAAGACCCTCTGCTCAGATCGAGGTGGGGAGTTCACCTCTAAAGAATTTTTTGCATTCTTGTCTAAAATGGGATCACACGATAGTTGACTACTGCTTATACTCCTCAGCAACATGGAGTGGCTGAAAGGAGGAATCGTTTCGTCATGGAAATGGTTCGTTGCATGCTCACAGGAGTTAGAATTGGGCAACAGTATTGGGCAGAAGTTGTCACCATAGTAGTATATCTATTGAATAGGGCACCCACAAAGGCCCTACAAGTAATGACTCCACAAGAAGCATGGAGTGGTAGGAAACATTCCATCTCTCATATACACATTTTTGGTTGTAAAGCATTCATGCACATATCGGAAGAAAAGAGGAAGAAGCTAGATGAGAAAATATTGAAGTGCATTTTTCTTAGGTATGATGAGCACTCTAACGGTTATCGATTGATTGATCCCTTAACCAAGAAGATTCACATCAGTAGAGATGCTTTTTTTTATGAGGCTTTTACATCACAAAGCACATCAGATGTATACCTAGATCTTGTGGAATATAAAGTTGAGGAGTCTCCTTCATTACCAAAAATTAGAGGACCTTCTTCATCTTCTTCATCACCATAGAAGAAGAATCCAAAATGGTATACAAGTACAATCATAGACTCCAAGTTATACACTCCACCAAATTTGACTTTGGATAGACCTCGTACTTGCAGTATGGCTCGACAGGAAAGATCAACAGAAGAGACTACTAAGGTTGATAATATTTGTCAATATTTTGAGGAACTCTCTATAGATCCAGATAGAGAAATAGAGGATATGGATATAGATTATGATAGGGTGTTTATGTCCTCAACGAATGAACTTGAACCTACTTCAGTACAAGATGCCCTTAGTGAGCCATAATGGAATGCTGCTATGGATGCTAATTACATGTCTCTGAAAAATAACAAAACATGGAAGCTTGTAAATCTACCACAAGGAAAGAAGCCCATAGGATGCAAATGGATTTACAAAGTCAAGTACAAGGCATATGGGACAATTTATAAGCATAATGCCCGTCTTGTTGCAAAGGGCTATGCTCAAAAGGAAGGCATTGACTATGAGGAAACATTTGCACCTACTACTCAGATGACCACCATTTGAGTTCTTTGTGCTATGGTAGCATAGTATGGGTGGAAAGTTCTCCAAATGGATTTCAAGAGTGCTTTTATGAATGGTGATCTCCAAGAGGAATTCTACATGACTCAACCTGAAGGATTTGAAGTGGAAGGCCAAGAGCATAAAGTTTACAAGTTGGTCAAATCCTTGTATGGTTTGAAACAAACTCCTCGAGCTTGGTATATAAAAATGGATAATCACCTCTTGCAGCATGGATTTAAGAGATGTCCATCAGATACAAACCTTTATTTCAAGAAACAGGGTTTTGAGATAGTGTTGCTTGTACTCTATGTTAATGATTTGCTCATTACAAGAAGTTCAGAAACAATGATCTCTACTGTAAAAAGTGACTTGTGTACATCGTTTGAGATGACAGATCTCGGACTTCTCCATTACTGTCTTGGTCTAGAAGTGAGCCAGAAGGAGCACTACATCAAAGTGTCTCAGATAAAATATGCCAAGACATTGTTAGAAAAATATTGCATGACTGATTGCAAGCCAATGGCAACACCGATGGAATCAGGACTTCAGTTATCACGATATGATGATTCACCTCAGGTAGATAGTACTCTCTATCACAAATTGATTGGGAGTCTCATATATCTGACGAAAACTAGGCTAGATCTTGTGTTTGCTATCAACTATCTTTTTAGGTTCATGCAGGAACCTAAGACCACTCATTGGAAAGCAACAAAACATGTTCTTCACTATGTCCGTGGTACTATGGAATATGGCCTAGAATACAAGAGGAATGGTAAATTCTTCTTGCAAGGATATACGGACTCCGACTATGCTGGGTCATTTGATGATTGTAAGTCAACTTCAGGATATATTTTTCATCTTGGATCCGATCTTGTCTCTTGGCACAGTAAGAAGCAATAGGTGGTTGTTATTTTATCTATAGAGGCAGAGTATTGCGCTACACGTGAAGCTGTGTGCAAAGTACTATGGTTGCGTCACATTCTGACAAGTAAGGGTCATCCATAAAAATCTCCAATACACTTGTTTTGTGACAACCAGGGTGTTCTAAACCTAGTCAAGAATCCAGTGCATCACGAAAGAAGCAAGCACATTGACACACAATGTCACTTCATTTGATACGAAGTTCCCCGTCATCAAATTCAGCTTTAGTACATTCCCACCAATGCTCAAGTTATAGATATTTTCACTAATGAACTTGCATGTGTCAAATTTGAATTGTTTCACAGCTCTCTATGTATTGCAAAATGATGTAATAAAGGGGGATGTTAACATACCTAGTAATTTTCCTATTACCCAAATAATGTAATAAGGGGGGATGATAGCATAGCTATATTTCATTTCATTATTAGGTTATATTGTTATTAATTATTTAGCATGTTTCTAATCTCGCTTATTAGCTTCGTAACTGACGGGCTAATATAAGCTCTATGTATGCTATATATTTCATCAATGATAATCTTTTATTGTTCCGCTTCTCACAGACCAAATACTTTACCCTAGGGTATACTTCTCTTATGACCTCCTATCATGGCTGGCCATATCATATGATCCAAATACCATGGTGATAGTTAACAACAATAACAAGGCTCTCTATACACTAACACCAAATAATATTAGCCAAATATTTCAACTAGATAAGACCACATTGATCTATGATAAAAAAAGTAGTTGTTGCACAGGCCCAACACATGATTGGCACCTCTTTTTATATGAGATTATTTGATTATGATCAACTTGTGTCTACTCACTTCCTTGTTCATAAAACTACACTACGTAATTGGGAAAAATATTATGCAAATATGATCAATATAGTGATGGGGATCGAATACTTGAACTGGGTTGAAAAATAAGTGATGTTTTTAATAGATTAATATAATAAAGTTAGGCAGTTCTCTATGTATCATGGATAGAGAATTCAAGGAATTATAGAAGGCCATAGCAAAAATCAAGAGATTATGCCTTGTTTCTCATATTACTCCATCCTCATACACCTGATAGTAGGGTAGTTGAGTCAAAGGACAATCACTGAACGAGGAGGTGTGCCAGAAGCAATTATTCAATAAAGACTACGTTGTATCCATGATGTGCATATAGCTACTTTAAATTTTTTTGCAGATTCTTCCCCTCAATATATCACTCACTCTACAACAAAGAACCCTGCAGGATGAGCATAGGGATTGTCAAATTCTTATGGGAGAAGAATGCATGGGACTACTTCTTCACAGAGAATCTCACTTACATCAAAATATATGGGGCCAAGATACCTCCCAAGGCTTTACCAAGTTTCTATCCAAATCTAGTAGTTGCGTTGGAAATTATAAGATAGATTATAGAGGAGGCCAAAGTGAGAGTCATAAAGAAATATACTAGGATTCCATGGATCATTTTCCCTTGTAAGAAGGGACACTATGTTTACAAGGGATAACCTAGTATGTTATGGTCCTTGTAGAAGATGGAATTTTTTGGATTTCTTGAGATTGCAATGCAGTCATATAATCCCCATGAGTATTATAAAAAGTATGCAATCGAGGAACCTATGGCACACAAGGGAGACATGTTTGAAGATAGCATTCAACTAGCCCAAAGACATGGATAGTCGTTGGAGAACATATGGAACAATAAATACTTGAAGAGACCACACGCGTAGATTGACATGGTGGGAATTATGATACGGAATTGAAATGATTGAGGATAGCCATAGTGGAGAAATTTACCCCATTGATACTAGTCATACCACCAGAAGACTTTTAAGACCCTATATTGGAGATTGTCACTCAAGAACCTAAATAGATGGAGATATTAATAGTAGTTTTCTAAATAATAGTGAAAATAGAAGATCCCCCTATTACTCAAAGCACCCAACTAACCTCAAATGTTGGGAAAGGAAAAGAGATTGTTTCTATTTCATCTCCTTCAATCCAACCTACCACTAAGGACCTGGCTAGAGGATTAATGATTCCACAAAAACTACAATAATTAGTCACAAGTTCATCCAAGGAAAGACCCACAACATTAAGAGTAAACGATAGATATATAAGAATCTCCATAATAGCTTGGAAGACAATACAATCCTAAAGAACACAAGCTTATATCGAGAGGGGGGCTGAATAGTATAAGACCAATTTTTACTTTTCTTTCCCAATAAATATTATGCAATGTATAGATAGCAATATTAGCAATAGTAATCAAAGCAATGTAAAAAACACCACACACAATAGAGACACCATAATTTATGTGGTTCACCCAATGTGGGCTACTCCACGGATAAAATATTTCACTAAAATTTTCTCTATCAATCTCTTGGGAATCCTTTCCTTATTATAATGTTTATGGACCTTTGTCCAAAGGAGATGTTGATCCCCTAAATCAAGTTCATGGATCCCTATCCATAGGAGAACTCTTTGTCCTCTGCTCTGGCTGGTGATCCTCTAGAATACTACTGCCTCCATTGCACTGGCTTGTGGATCTCTCTCCACTAAAGACTCTTGTCCCCACTCAGAAGACCTATCCTCACTACCCTAGATGATGGATCTCTATCCACTGGAGAACATTGTCCTATTTATTCTATCATTTCCAAAGCTTTGTCTCAAATTTGCACTAAATATAGTCCTTCGTTCTAGCACAAATCTACTCAAAAATTCCACACAGAACTTGCTTAAATCTGCTCAACAAGTCCCCACATAACTTGCTCAAATATGCTCAACAAGTCCACATAGAAATTGCTTAAATCTACTCAACAAGTCCACACAAAAATTGGTCAAATATTCTCGAAAAGTCTACATAGAACTTGCTCAAATATGCTCAACAAATCCACACAGAACTTGCTCAAATATTCTCAAAAATTCCACACATAACTTGCTCAAATATGCTCAACAAGTCCACATAGAACTTGCTCAAATATGCTCAACAAGTCCACATAGAACTTGTCCAATCTCATAGAAACATAAAGAGAATTGTTAGAGACCCAATATGTTCTATACTCAATGCCCAATCACTTTCTCAACTCAAATTAGAATATAGAATAGTTTATTTTTTGGAACTTGAACAATAACTTTACACATCCACTTGACTAGGCTCAACCAACTCTACTCAACCAATCACTTAATGAAACACCTCTTTCTCATAAACCCTAGTCCAAGTATATAAACACCAACTCAAAATGTTTCCAACAATGATCAACAACAAATCTCACATAACAATGATACTCATATTCTTTTCAAACCCTAGTTCAAGTTCTTTTCTCAACAACTTACTTCAACAACAATGCTTATAAAACAATCTTCACATAGTAATGATACTTAAACCCTAGTTCAAGTTCTTCACACAACCAATGGCTCCAACAACAATGCTTATAAAACAAGGTTTTAACCACACTTCTTTATTCCAGAAAAAACTTGAAGCAATCACTCAAACACACTCAAAAGGAAACCCTAATCAAGTCCTTTTCACTCCAAACTTATTTTCTAGAAAACAACCAATCAACTTAAACTTTGGAAAAATATGCCCATACTTTTTTCTTGATAAGAGACCTTCAATAATTTGCCACAATAACACAATATTCCTTTGCCAATCTCAAAAGGATTAGATGACAATATCATGCATATATTAATTCATGAGTATACCTTATTACTCCAATCTCAAAATAATATCCAACACCATACTATTTTGAATATTCACCTCTCAAGCATAAATCACTTCACTATTTTGATTTTCAAAGCCCAAAGCTATTTCTACTTATAACTCCCTAAACTTATTATTGCAATAATCTATATTTCCCTTTTCTAAGGTAAAAGTATTTTACCCCCAAGTAAATATTTTTACCTCAATACTTTATAATAAATACTCCATTTTAATTTAGGCATTCACTAAATTAATTACAACATCATTTCTCCTTTATTAAACCTTAGCCTAAATTAAAATTAAATATCACAATAATAAAATGTTACCAGTTTTATTAATGCATGAAGCGCTTCTTCTTCCAAGTGCTTTCCTCTTGGATGTCACCACCGTGGACTTGTGTTCTCCCTTGGAGCCTCCACACCTTACGCCTTCACCTGATTTAGGCCATGCCTCGCCTTGGCTTCATTCGCAACCTCAAGCTACGTATTGCTACGTTCTCTACCTCAAGCCACACCTTGGATATGTTGGTTGTATTGTGTCACTCCTTGGCTACGTTTGCTGCCTTGAGCCACTCCTTGGCTAAGTTTACTACCTTGATCCACACCTTGGCTACGCTCTCTGCCTTGCACCACTCCTTGACTACATTTGTTTTCTCTAGCCACACCTTGGCTACGTTCGTTGTCTCTAGCCACACCTTGGCTACGCTTGCTGCCTTTCTCCACTCCTTGGTTACGCTTGTTGTCTCTAGCCACACCTTGGCTATGTTCGCTGGTGCATAAACATGATTTTCACTACTCTTTATTCCTTACAAACTTAAACATAATTGCACATTTTTTTATTATCGAGCAAAGGGATAATTTGAAATACCTCCAAGGCATTAGCTTTTATACTACATCTTTTCCACCATGCATGACGTCGAAGCTCGATTTACTCTCAACGTTTTTGGATTTCGGCGCTCGAATTTCCTTTGAAAATTTATTAATTTATAAAATATTTAAATTCTTTTGAATTTAAAATTTATAAATTAATTCTTTAAACCCTATGGTTTTACTTAAATCATCTTTCACTTTGCACCTTGGTATAAATAATATTTATTTATAAAATTTAAATTCATTTTGAATTTAAATAATTTATCAAATAAATATTAAACCTCCCTTTAGCTTTGCAAATAAACTTTCTTTGGTTTTTATGAAAACCTTTTAACTTATGGTTCCACATAATATTTAAAAATATTATGGAGCCCTTTGCCTTTAACTTTTGCATTGTTCCTCTTAATATTGACTTTATTAGATGCCGTTTTCCAGAATATCAATGACAAATTTGATAACTTGTTTCTTGACAAATTCCTTGATATTTAATGATGACTTCATTTTTTGACATCAATGACAACTTTAACTTTAAGGACTCAAAATGTCCAACAAATTTAGTAGGGGTTTTATAACCTCCTCAAGGATTACCAGATTGAAATTCAGAGCCCCTCTAGTTCACCCACACATAAGAAGTCTAGAATAGAGATGGGTCTTGTTGAGCCTATAATTTTTACTCTAATCAAAAGGAAATAGACCTAATAGTTCACCCATTTAGAGGAAGAGCACATTCAGGCTATATTAGAAGGGAGGGTGATAGAAACTCAACATGAAGATAAAGTAGAAAGCTCTCTTCCCTCCTCCAAAATGACAACAATTGTTCCTACTAAAGGTGAAGAATTACTTCAAATAAATCTTACAAAAAGGGAAGCAAAGGTCATAGGGGGAACAATGACCTTATTAAAATATGGGGTCCATGCACAAGCACATACTGCTCTTGCTGTGGAAAATGAGATAACATGATTAACAACCAAAGTGAGTCAATTATAGGTAAAAAATACAAGGTTGCAAGCTAAGAATGCAAGGTTGTAGTCTGAAGTTAGTATACTTCAAAAACAAACACCCCAAGCAAGTTTTGATATCTCACTACTCATAAATAAATACAAAGAAAAGACTATTACCAAGATGAAAGAAGAGGCCAATATGATCGATAAAAGTTGTAAGGATTTTGGAGATGTGATAGAAACCAACAAGAAAATAAGGCCCCTGATAGAAAATATAGATAGAAGAGCAAAAACTATACTCCCCATCTATGAAATATGCAGGAATGAATATGACCAAATAATATCTAAGAAAATTGATGAGTGTCATCAAATCTTCATCATTTAATCATTATGTGTCAATCCAGGGCGGTGTCCAAGGCTATATACGAAAGCAGGGGTTAACAGACTGATTTTTAGTTCATCTAGATCATGGCCTTATTCATGGAACAGTTAGTGTTTTGGGGGTGTCAGGTGTCCCTTTTAATCTCCTAGAAACTAAAATTGAGTGCCTACTTATCCTTGCATAATTGAAATTCACACAGTTGTAGGAAAAGCAAATCTGAACTATTGCAGAATTGAAAATGACAGAATTTAATTGACAGAATTTAAAATAACAAAATTGAAATCACAGAATTAACTATAACAACAATGAAACTTTTCAGAATTGAAACTTCACACCTGCAGAAAATGAAACCTAAGACAATGATGAAATTCAAAGGTTGGTAAGCAAATATTGCAAATCATAGCAGACTGAATTAACAAGAAATTCTCTGATGCAAACTGGAAATACAGACTAGAAATGCTGAAGCTGAAACAGAAAATGTTATGCTATAAAATCTATTCTAGATGACTTAACTATAATGCATTCATGTGCCACATGCTAGATGAAGTTTAATTCAATATTAACCATGCAAAAAGCTGTCAGATTCCTGTTGACCTGCTGCAGCAAGAAATTAGCAGAATTCTGTCAGGTAAAATCCCTCCTCTGGGCCTGGAAGTGGCCCTTGCTTCCTGAACCAAAAGAGGGCAAATATACTTGCTCTACACTATCAAATCCTCACACTGAACTCAGAAGCAAACATGAATGACAAATATTGCACCTTTATTTCATTATCAGCATATCAGCAGTGCAGGGGAAGTTCTGCAGACTACTGATCTGTTGTAGTACACAATTACAACACTTGGACTGCTCTATCTCCTAGCACCTATATCCTCTTATCCTATATTCTCCTATATGCTCAACCAAATGGGAGCATTTTATTTATACAAGCAAGGTACAATAGTGATAAGGTTTGGTGCTTCAATACAGGACTATTACAACTGTTGTAGGACTGTGTTTCCCAAAAATGTAGGGATCTGATCCATTAAACCTTATCCATTCTAGATGCTGGCTTTATCTGGTGAGGGACAGGTGTTGGAAAGGATAGGGATGTCCCTAGAATAGTTGCAACCACCGTTTACCTCCCTTTTACTGCAATTAAAGATGCATTTGACCAAATTTATGTCTTCTGTGCTTATTCCAGAGTTGCTCTAGAATATCAGGCAGCAGAATAGAGTTTATATTAATTCATGCTCCAGAAGTGCATGAGAATAGTTGTGATGGTGGAAATAGTCTCCATAAGTGCCCAGAATACTGATTCCATATTTTGCATGAGCTGGAGTGGACAAATTCCAAGCCATGTTGTATATGTACAATTGGCTGGAATTTGTATGGAAAAGTTCCTATTTTTTGCACAGTCAAACTGTTGACAAAGTTTTGGCACCTTTTGGTTATTTAAAATGGTTAAACGGTGGGGAAATCTTATGAAAGAAGCACAAAACCAAATAGATAGCAGCACCTTAATATTACAACATTAACTTAATGTAAAATATACTAAATAATACAACTAAAACAGATTATAAAACATAGATAAACAGTCAAAATAGGTCATATGCACTTTATCATTCCAATATGCAAACATCATCATATAATGCATAGTATCACTAAAATTAGTACAAAATCATATCATAAGTGGTTCCAAATAGTTTAAAAAGTTATCAAAAGTAGTCTTTGTATGAGGTAATGTTCTACCTCATCATTTCCCCCAACCTATTGTAATGCATGTCCTCATGCATTCTGTTCTGCTACAGCAACACAAAGATCTATGTCAAGATAGCGTTCAACATATTTCCATAGTCTACTTCCAACTTTGTAATATCCTTTGTGCTCTTTGATTTCCCTGAGCCACTCCTAGAATTGATCGTCTGATTGAGGGTCATTATCAAAGAAATATGGAACAAGGATGATAATTGTTGGATTCCTGTACCTGAGACCTATCCACTGCTCCTTTACCTCAAATATGGTCTGGATTATACATTCTGCCCTTCTTCTAGACCACATCAGGTTATTTGGTGAGATGGGTTCTCTCTTCTACAGTGATATAGGTAACTCTCCCCACCTATTTTTGCAAGCTGATAAAGCATCAACAAAAGATGTTGCACAAAAGGTTTGAAAACCATCTATGCATTTCTGCAAGTTCCCCAGATACATTTTTCTTACTCTGTCATCCCTCATTAGAGTATAGTGCTCACTGGTGGAGGTCCTATGGTTCAGGTGAACAGGCCTAATGAGCAAAACTGCCTGTAATTCCATGGCCTTGCTGGTTTTCTTTTCCTGCTCCCAATATATTTGATTCTGGAGTGTAGACTGAAAAGCCCTAAGCTGAAGATCACCAGTGAAGACATGGGGAAGGAAGATAACTTCGGTTGGCAAAAATAAATTATGCAGGAACAATTCACATAGCAAATTCTGGTGTTCTACAGAACTTTGCCAAAAAGCTTCTAGAAACTCACTAGGTGTTTCCAATTTGTGAGAGAGGCCAGAGGTGATCCTCATTGTTTGCCAATGGAGGTATTTTTCTTTCAACATTAAGCTGTAGAATCTGGCTGGCCTCCGACACTGAACCATACACTCTGCAATCTGGCATACATCCTGCACTTGTTCCTTCAATTTTTCAATTTCTGAATTTTTTTGTTCTAGCTCTTTTGTTAAGGTCTCGTAATGATGAGACCTTTCCTTCTAATTGATGACATCTTGCCATCCAATATGCCACATCTTCATTATATTTTGCTAATGTAACTATTTTTAGTGACCTAACTATTGGTTGCATTTGTGGAATGACATTAACTTGGATGCCTACATCCACCTTTTCAATTACAGGGGGCTCTGTCTGTGTTCCAATTTCTACTAGTTCAATCTTAGGTGCATTCAAATTAACAAGATTTTGAGGAGACTGTGGAATTACCTCTTCTTGTACTATTATTTCTCCCTCTGTAGGTGTTATTGATTCGGTTATCTGTTGTGTCCCTGGATGCTCATCCTTTGTTCTGTCTTCAACTTGTTGTGGTGCTTGTGCAACTTCTTCCTCTTCAATTGCTGCCCTAATTGGTGAGTTCCTCTCAGATAAGGCTGCATCACCAGCCAAGTTCAATAGAATATTGGCTAATTCATCTCTAGAGTCAGACCGAGGAGGATGCTGCTCCAGAAGTGTGAGTCTAGCCTTTACAACCTCTATCTCTTGCCATAACTTAGCAATAATATCATCTTTTTCCTTCAAAGAAGCTTCACTTTGTTCAATCCATCCTGTCTGTGTTTTAATTACACTCCTGGCTGCATGCAACTGAGTCTTGATGTCCATTTCCTCTTCTTCTTCAGTGCTCAAATCATTCTTTCCTTCTTCAGCTGCCTCAGATTCTTCCTCAGAATCTGGATAATCCACAAGTGGTGCAGACATTTCTGCAATAGTGGTGTGTCCCCCTGCTTCCTTTGTTATGGTTCTATCTTCTGAATCTGGTGGGTAATTGAGGGACATTGTAGGCATAGCCATATCTATTGCACTATCCATGCCCTTGGTACTTATATCTTCAACTTTCTCCATAGTTTCTTTCACCTGCAAGGTATCAACATGTGCAGTTCCTTCTTCCTTTTCCACATCACCTATGTTGGTGGATTTCTGAAGTCTTGAAGACCTTCTCAATCCCGAAGCTGATTGCTTTTGTTTCTTTTTAGATTGTGAAATAGGGCTTGTCAATCCTAGGGTAGGGTCTGCTTCAGGTGTTCCCTTCTCCATCTGCCCTTCCCTGCTTGAACTTCCAAATTGCTCAGTGGACTGAGTGGGAAAAATAGTTACATTTTTAAAAAATGTAACCTTCCTCCTCTTACCTACAGGATCAATCTTAGACTGTTTCTCTCTTTGCTTCCTTGTCCTGGAGGATGGAGGTCCCTGTGGTGAGGAAGGAATTTCTTTTTGAGAGGATTCAATTTCAATTTCATGTTCAAAACTTTCAATTTCTATTTTTGCTTCAGATTCAGGTCCTTCAACCTCTACCTCTTCTTCAGATCTAGGGCTTTCAACTGCCTCTTCCTCAATCAACTCATTCCATGCATGAAAAAACCTATCAAAGCTTCTAGGGTTTCCCCTGAAGTGATGTCTGCATATCATCTTGATTAGGCCATGGTGTTTGGGAGACCCTTTTCCTGCTTGGTACTTTTTGGCCATATTTACCAACTCCTGGTATAGGTACAGAGGCAGATTTACCTTCAATTCAAGGTTTGAGAGGTCATGACGAAGATGGGTTAAAATTCGCATATGATGTCCTGAGAGGATAGGGAATTGCCCATCACAGGTCAAAAACCTAATGACCCATACTGCAACTTCATCCCAAGGAGGTTATAAACTTGTTCTTTTGACCCCCTTGTAGATATTATTACTTAATACAAACTCAGTGGGCCTATCCTCATTTCCCCTGAACTGATTTACAAGTTCAACTAAAGTATTTTTCCCTAATTTTCCAATTTGAACCCCATGCAATGGTAATTCAATAACCTGGCTGAGAATTTTAGGGCTTACCTGGATGGTCATGCCGCTGATATGAATTTGGTTGTTGCGGAAGGTACGTGCGAACTCAGCAGCCAACCCTTATGAATACCCATCGAACTTGCGCAAGAAGGGCAGAAATCCCCCTTCAATAAAAATTTGCATGCATTCCCCATATTTCTACAAATATTCTATGTTATCTAGCTCAATTTTATTCTTCTGTCCTCCCATTATCAATGATTGGGGTTCTACGTATCTTAGGTCTAAAAATTTTACTATAGGTTTTTCTCAGCTTTGGAATACTTGAGTCTATAAAGAGTAATGCTCGAGGGTGAAGAGTAAATGAGTGCAGTGCCAGAATAACTTCCAAACATGCTAGGTAACGTGAACTTGGCACGTGGTGGCAATTCATTGCATGCAAAAGTTACCATCAATCGGATGTTACTGCGTGTCATCGTATAATTGCAGCTATCGGGAGTGATATGGGATAATTAAATTTTTACGAGAGTCCTCCTTTTCAACAGGCTTTGAGTTGTGTGCCATATTGGTCACATGCGGCAATTTTTGAAACTCCATGCCCCCTCAAATATTTGCTTTGGAACTCGAATTTGAAACCTGCGTTCCAAATACTATTTCCAACCCAATTGGCGCAAAACCTTCAAAATTTTTAATTTATTTGACTTTTTAGCCATGTGATTTCGGAGATTAATGAATTAACCTTTTTGTTAATTCATTCCAATCGATTTTATTGCATAGTCCATTCCAGAGCATATACCCTTTTCATTCCGAAACTAATTCTAAAGCTTCTTCATTCGAAAACTTGTTATGTGCAGCAGGTTCATTCCAGAGCAGTACCTTTCAAGAGCATTTGAAGAGCCTTTTCTGCCTTAGACTACCTTGATAACTTTCTGGAACCAGACCTTATGTATGCTTTATACTAACTAGGGATATCATACACTACATAATAAATATTTACAATATTAAAATAGAAAAAGGCACATACCTAAGAAACCATTCTATCTATATTTTGTACAAATGTTGTTTTCTACTGATTCTTTGTTCGCTACTCTACTGACTAAGACAGGTGCAATCTGAAAAATAGTGAAACAGAGGTGAGAATGAATGGAATGGTAAATAGTGAAACAATGGTGAGAATGAATGGAATGGTGGTGGGTCCATGAGGCAAACATGTCGAAAAAACTGATTTTCATGTAAGCCCAATTCAGATGTGCCTCAAAGAGGTTTTCACATTCTGAATTATTATTTATTATATATATATATATATATATTTTTTTTTTTTTCATTTTTTTTTATATATTTTGGTTCATGTCACTTGATTGAGTCCATCTTGGAAGAAGTGGTTTCTTCCAATACTGATACATCCAAGTTTCCTACTTGCTTGAGAAACTCCTCCTTGGTTAACGGTTTGTGATATATCCGAAGACGATGACCGTTAACCACCATTTTCCTTCTTGAATCATCTATTGGTGAAATATGTACAACTCCATTTGCAAATACCTCCTCAACCTGATAAGGTCCGAGCCATCGAGTCTGCAACTTGCCAGGATAGTCTTCATATCATGAGTCAAACAACAAAGCCCAATCACCTTGTTGAAATTTCCATTGTTGGATATGACTATCATGCCACAACTTGCGTTGTGACTGGATCATCTCAGTCTGGTGCAATGCATCCCTCCGTAGCTCATCCAATGCATTGAGCTACAGAATTTGGTCTATTTGTGCCTGTGAAAAATCAATACCTACATCCAAAGCAGTTCGAAGAGTCAATAACTCAAATTCAATAGGCAAAAGAGGCTTTTTACCATAAACCAATTCATATGGTGTGAATCCAGTAGTGGATTTCCAAGTAGTGTTGTAAGCCCAAATTGCTTCAGGTAACTTCTCCACCCAATTCCTCCTATGGGCTGCTACAGTTTTGGTTAAGATCCTCTCTAATTCCCTATTTGTCACTTCAACTTGGCCATTGGCTTGCGGATGGTAAGGTGAGGATTTTTGGTGTTTGATTTCATACAACTTTGTAAAGGCTTCAACAAATTTTGAGGTAAACTGAGGTCCCTGATCAGTGGTGATAGAATGTGGGGCTCCAAATCATAGAAATATTTGTGAATACAAGAAATCAACAACTTTCTCTTCTCGAGCATGCTTAAAAGCATGGGCTTCTACCCACTTGGTTACATAATCAGTACATACCAAGATATGCACTTTCCCTTGGGAAGGTGGATCAATGGGTCCTACAAAATCTAGCCCCCACATTTCAAATGGTTCTGTTCCTACTTGAGGTTGTAATGGCATTTCACTAGTGAAGGTAGGTTTTCCCATCCTTTGGCATGCATCACAATGTCTAACATAATTTTTCACATCTTTATGCAAAGATGGCCAGTAATAACTAGTACCCAAGATCTTTCGAATTGTACTCTTGACTGAATAGTGTCCTCCTGAAGGTTCATCATGACATGCTCGTAGGATATCATATACCTCATCCTTGTGGATACACCTACGCAAAACATGGTCAGGACTGCATTTAAACAATAAACCTCCTATCCATTCAAAAGAAGAACTTTGCTTGATCAACTATTTCTTTTGTTTAGGAGTAAAGTGAAGAGGAATCTTCCCTGTAGCTAAATAATTAGCTATATCTGCAAACCATGGAGATTGTACAGAAATAGCAAACAATTTCTCATCAAGAAATGCATCTTCAACCAATTCCTCTGTATCTGCATTTGACAATCTTGATAAGAAATCTGCCACTACATTAGACTTCCCTGGTTTATTGACTATAGTAATATCAAATTCTTGCAATAGTATTAACCAACGAATAATTCTTGCACTAACCAAAGGTTTATTCATCAAATACTTTATAGCAACATGGTCTGTGTGGATGAATACAGGATATCCTGTGATATAGTGTCGAAATTTATTAATAGCATATACTACAACTAAAAATTCCTTCTCGGTTGTGGTATAATTCTTTTCAGCTCTAGTCAAATTTTTACTAATGTAGTATATGGCATAGTGTTGTCCATCTTCAATCTGCCCTAATGCAGCTCCAATAGCAGTATTGGAAGCATCAGTTTGAATATGGAAGGGTAACTCCCAATTAGGACCTCTCAATACAGGTGGAGTTGTTAACTTTTCCTTTAAAACTTCAAAGGACTATTGACACCCAGTAGACCAAACAAATTCAGAATCCTTTGTTAACAATGCGAATATTGGATTAGCAATAGTACTGAAATTAGCAATAAATCTATGATAAAAGCCAATATGTCCTAAGAAACTACGGACATCAGTTTGAGTTTTTGGAGGAGGAAGGTTCTTGATGACCTCTACCTTTTTAGGATCAACTTTAATTCCATAAGAAGAAATATGATGTCCAAGAACAATTCCTTCTTCCATCATCAAGAAACATTTATCAAGATTCAGAGACAAATGATATGTTTCACAGCGTATTAAAACTTTTTCAAGTTGTTCTAAAGTATATTCAAATGTATCTCCAAACACTGTGAAGTCATCCATATAAATCTCTACACTTTCATTTGTTAGATCAGAAAAGATAGCCAAAATAGCTCTCTAAAATGTTGTTGGTGCATTGCACAAACCGAAGGGTAACACTCTGTAAGCAAATGTTCCCCAAGGACATGTGAAAGTTGTCTTTTCCTGGTCTTCTGGTGCAACCTGGATCTGATTATAACCACTAAAACCATCAAGGAAACAGAAAAATTTCTTACCAGCAAGGGTGTCCAACACTTGGTCTATAAATGGTAATGGAAAGTGATCTTTATGTGTGACCTTATTCAATTCCCTGTAGTCCACACATACTCTCATCTTCCCATTTTTCTTTGGAACAATGACCAATGGTGAAACCCACCTACTGTCTAAAATTGGATAAATGAATCCTACATCCAATAGTTTTTTGATTTCTTCCTTAACAATATCCTTCAGAGTGGGATTCAGACGCCTTTGTGGTTGTCTTACTGGTTTGACATCTTCAGTGTATATCCTATGTGTACACACATCAGGGTGAATTCCAATCATGTCCTTATAACTCCAAGCAAAATCTTGAACATGTCTCTATAAAACAACAAATAATTTGGCTTCTTGCTCATTAGTCAACCAACTATTAATGTTCAAAAAATTTCCTGGTTGTATCTCAATCTGCTTAATCCCTGGATAAACAGAGTTGAAAACCTCATATTTACTGATTAAAGCATTTAAGGGACAATGATGTGGCTGCAGAGTATGAAATACTCTTGATTCTAGTGTAAATGTGATACCTGATGGGATCATTTGCATAGGACAGGTGAAAGAAGTCAGAAGATGATGATGCCATCCATGTGGCAATGTGAAGGAGCTTTCTTGTAGTGGAATAGATGATAGATGTTCAGCAGTTTGTTCTTCATATTTCCATAACAAATGATGGACAAGAATTTGATCATCCCTAAGGCCTTCTTCTTGCAATGTTTTCACCAAAATTGTTTCATGTTCAAAGATTTCTCTTTCTGGTGAATTAAGTTCTTCAATATGTTCTTTTACTACAATGGTGGCCAAGGTGACAATAGTTTCCTGTTCTTCATCAGACTCAGGATACCATATCTATCCAAAAAATTTGGCTGAAGGTTGGGCTGGTGGATACAAGGAAATATTTTTCAGGTCTACACCATTTGAAATGGTCATCTCACCTGACCTGTAGTCTATAAATGCAGTTGTAGTGGCAAGCCAAGGTCATCCTAGAATAATAGGATAGCCATTAGCTGAGTTTCTAGGCTGCAACACTAAGAAATCTATAGGGTATTCCCAAGAAGACACTTCAATGGCAACATCCTCCAGAATTCCTTTCGGTTTAGCCATTGACCTATCTGCCATTTCCAAAACTGTGGTAGTAGGACTAAGGTTATTGAGCTGCAATTTTTGCATGGTTTCCTTAGTCATCACGTTGATTGCAGCTCCTAAATCGATAAGTACATTTGGAATTTGAACTAACCCAATAGTAATTGTAACTACTGGACTCCCTGGATCACCATATTTAGGGGGTACTAGTTTTCCAGAAAGTAGGTCAGCCAACTTACCTTCTACTTGTACAGTCTTAGGAAAGGCTTTCTTCTTCCTGCTAGGTTTCCTAATACACAGCTCCTGAATGGTTTTCCTAATCAGAGGTACATCCTTTATTGCCTGCAACAAAGGGAGTGAGATAGACATTTTCCTCAATTCTATGATTAATTCTGATTCAGGAGCAGTGATAGGGTGGTCAAACCTTTCAGGATACGGTAGGTCTACCGAGGCAGGTTCAATTTTTCCTTGTAAACTTTCTATTTTTTCTTCTTTTTGCTCTGTTTGTGGTTTTTTTGGACTTGAAAATTCTTGCTTTCCATCAATTTCTTCAATAGTGGGTGGTGTAGGGTCAGGTAAAACCTTCCCTGAATGTAACTGGATGTTACTATAGTCAAGGACATGGACTACAACAGTCTCTTCAGACTCAACTCCATAAATAGGGGTTGCTTGTCTATTGTTATTGGGGTTAGCCATAGGTGTGAGCTGGAAGTGGAGGTTGCTTAACTGGTTGTGTTTGTTGTGGTTGAACTCTTCCCTAAAAATTTTGATTAGGGGCTGGCAACAAGTGTTGATTTGGTGATTGATACCTCTGCTGCCCTTGATAGGATGGGTATTGTGGCCCCCATATTTGCCCTGACTGATTTGGTACCCAAGATGGATTAACTGAATGCCATGGCTGATTCCAACCAGAATGTGACCAATCTTGAGGGGCTGCCCAAGATTGATTCCAAGTTTGGGGAGGAGGTTCGGTATATGCCCATGGCATATTCCAAGGATTCTATCCCCAATTTGAAGAAAAGCGAGGGGTATTTTGGTTTTGTATGAAGTTGCCTCCTGGCCTTTGCCCAATAGCATGAAGTTCTTCAACTTGGGTTTCTAAAACACTCCGAAGATGGGGCAAAAGGTGACATTTATCAGTTTTATGCTCCTTTGAGAAAATGCCACAAATTGCTGAAATTGAAGTCTTGTCCAAAGGATAATCTTGTAGAGCATGCTTATTTATGCACCTAGGACAATAGATAGACAGGGGTGGTGAAGAATTGGCTCTTGTATTTCTTTCTCCTAAAGCAGTGTTTAGTTGAACAAGTATATCAGTTTTCATATTAGCCATTTCCTCCATCAAATATTTTATATCAATATTACCAGGATTCCTTTTCCTTCTTCTTTGCCTAGTGCGAGAATAATTTTTGCACAACTCTACAATATCATTAATATCAAGCTGGTTTATATCTCCTTTTCCCATTAAGTCTAATACTTCTCTAGAATCATCCTACAAACCTCTCAGAAATATAGTTTTTAATAAGTCAGTTTCCACAGGACCACATCTCTTTTGGATAAAGGTAAATCTATCAAGATAATCCTCTAAGTTTTCATCCTCTTCTTGTCT
This sequence comes from Wollemia nobilis, assembly GCA_028583015.1. Taxonomy (NCBI): domain Eukaryota; kingdom Viridiplantae; phylum Streptophyta; class Pinopsida; order Araucariales; family Araucariaceae; genus Wollemia; species Wollemia nobilis. The sequence continues at coordinate 3,777,673 of JAQPPZ010006010.1, forward strand.
TATCCGAAATAACTCATCCTTCCTATTTCTCACTCTACAATACTCCTGATACTTATCCAAAAATGCAGTTTCCATTTGATCCCAAGTGCGGATTGAATCTGGTTCAAGGCTCATAAACCACCGTAAGGCTGCATCTTTGAGTGTAGAGGGAAATAACTTCAGTTTCTGGTTATCATTGACATAGTCATAAGTCTGACACAGGACCTTGAATTCAAACAGAAATTGATCAAGATCTTCAGAAACAACTCCCCTAAATATTGGTAATACTGAGGGTGAAATTGTTTTCATAGGAGCATTCTGAGTAGGATTCAGACGAATAGGGTATTCAAAAGTTCTAACAGGAGGATTGTCAGCATCATGACCAACAATATCCCTATCATGTTCTCCTTGTTCTGCCATAGGTGCTTCCTCAGCTTTAATTTGTTCAACTGGTTCAGATGGATCAGCCCTATGGGTATGTCTAGAAGCAAGTGCCTCTAAGAGCTCTTCTTGCAAAGATCCTGCAATTTTAGTTGATGAAGAAGATGATTCTCTTTTAAGTCTTTCAGGAAGTTCATACACAGGCAGATCTTCACCTGATCATGAAGAATGCCTTGGTGGAAAAGAGCCAGTTCTGATAAACCTTCCTCTTTCGTCTCTTGGCCTATGCATTCATGCCTATTTACTAAATAAACTAAACCTCAGGTTTCCAAAAACTATTTCCTGAAATAGGACAGTTTCTGGACTGCTAGACCTCTCCTAACAACACCTAAGTTCCCCAGCAATGGTGCCAAAAATGATGAGTGTCATCAACTCTTCATCATTTAATCATTATGTGTCAATCCAGGGTGGTGTCCAAGGCTATATACGAAAGCAGGGGTTAACAGACTGATTTTTAGTTCATCTAGATCATGGCCTTATTCATGGAACAGTTAGTGTTTTGGGGGTGTCAGGTGTCCCTTTTAATCTCCTAGAAACTAAAACTGAGTGCCTACTTATCCTTGCATAATTGAAATTCACACAATTGCAGGAAAAGCAAATCTGAACTATTGCAGAATTGAAAATGACAGAATTTAATTGACAGAATTTAAAATAACAAAATTGAAATCACAGAATTAACTATAACAACAATGAAACTTTTCAGAATTGAAACTTCACACCTGCAGAAAATGAAACCTAAGACAATGATGAAATTCAAAGGTTGGTAAGCAAATATTGCAAATCTGTAGCAAACTGAATTAACAAGAAATTCTCTGATGCAAACTAGAAATACAGACTAGAAATGCTGAAGCTGAAACAGAAAATGTTATGCTATAAAATCTATTCTAGATGACTTAACTATAATGCATTCATGTGCCACATGCTAGATGAAGTTTAATTCAATATTAACTATGCAAAAAGTTGTCAGATTCCTGCTGACCTACTGCAGCAAGAAATTAGCAGAACTCTGTCAGGTAAAAACCCTCCTCTAGGCCTGGAAGTGGCCCTTGCTTCCTGAACCAAAAGAGGGGAAGAGTACTTGCTCTACACTATCAAATCCTCACACTGAACTCAGAAGCAAACATGAATGACAAATATTGCACCTTTATTTCATTATCAACATATCAACAGTGCAGGGGAAGTTCTGCAGACTACTGATCTATTGTAGTACACAATTACAACACTTGGACTACTCTATCTCCTAGCACCTATATCCTCTTATCCTATATTCTCCTATATGCTCAACCAAATGGGAGCATTTTATTTATACAAGCAAGGTACAACAGTGATAAGGTTTGGTGCTTCAATACAGGACTGTTACAACTGTTGCAGGACTATGTTTCCCAAAAATGTAGGGATCTGATCCATTAAACCTTATCCATTCCAGCTGCTGGCTTTATCTGGTGAGGGACAGGTGTTGGAAAGGATAGGGATGTCCCTAGAATAGTTGCAACCACCATTTACCTCCCTTTTACTGCAATTAAAGATGCATTTGACCAAATTTATGTCTTCTACGCTTATTCCGGAGCTGCTCCAGAATATCAGGTAGCAGAATAGAGTTTATATTAATTCATGCTCCAGAAGCGCATGAGAATAGTTGTGATGGTGGAAATAGTCTCCATAAGTGCCCAGAAGACTGATTCCATATTTTGCATGAGTTGGAGTGGACAAATTCCAAGCCATGTTGTATATGTACAGCTGGCTGGAATTTGTATGGAAAAGTTCCTATTTTCTGCACAGTCAAACTGTTGACAAAGTTTTGGCGCCTTTTGGTTATTTAAAATGGTTAAACGGTGGGGAAAGCTTATGAAAGAAGCACAAAACCAAATAGATAGCAGCACCTTAATATTACAACATTAACTTAATGCAAAATATACTAAATAATACAACTGAAACAAATTATAAAACATAGATAAACAGTCAAAATAGGTCATATGCACTTTATCATTCCAATATGCAAACATCATCATATAATGCATAGTATCACTAAAATTAGTACAAAATCATATCATAAGTGGTTCCAAATAGTTTAAAAAGTTATCAAAAGCAGTCTTTGTATGAGGCAATGTTCTGCCTCATCAAAAATAGTCACATCATATGATCAAAATCACAGCTGCCAAGAAAAACATGATAGAATTACCAATTTTGTAAATGACTGAGCCTAATAAAAAAATTATGACCAAGAAACTAGAAATTTGGGAACAAGATATAACTAAAAGAATAAAACAAACCAATATCAGCCTTCTGAAACTATTTAGTGTGGAAGGTTTCAGTGGGCTAGTCATCAAAAGCATCCAAGATCTTAAATGTGACAACACATATGAAGGCAAGTTGGTTGAGGAGCTCATCACCTTGTTAAGAGTTACTTTAGAAATAATCAAATTATTGAAAAGTAATGAAAGGGTAGTGAAATAAAATAAGAACAAGGTATTGAGGTTGCTAGATAGAATTGTTGCTTTGAGTACATTCTACGAAGAAGCTTGGATACATATTAATTGGGGCTAGTCAAGCAAAAAAATATAAAATTGGAAAATCTAATTAAAACCATCAAAGGCAACTAGCATTGTGGGACTTGCAATAGAGGAGAAGGGAGAAAAAAAAGAAAAATAAAAAGACACTAGGCCAAGCCAACAATAAAATCCAAGTAATGGACAACTAAATCTAATTTTGAAGAATTAACAGTCATTTTCAATTTTGAGATAGCTAATATTAGACTGTAATACACCCAACCAGTAAAATATTAGGAGATGATGACAAGTGGAAGATCCAGATTGAGGAAATTTTGACAGTTACAAAACCATCAAAGCTATAATAAGGATAGCCACAGCAAGAATCGACATCAAGCATTGCATAGCAAAATTCTACAAGAGGTATACTTGAGTGCCCTATCTTTGGATAGTTGTATTTCCCTTAGTATATCTTTTCTCTATCCCATTCTCATTCTTCCCCTCCATTTGTGCAGGAATTCTAAAGGATGTATTCAGTCAACTGAGATCATTTCCAGCAATCGAGTCAGATATTGGAGGCTCTTTATCACTACATTAGGATGAAGAGTTAGAGCTTTGTTACATTATTTGAATAGAGTGAACCATTGTATTAATTTTTTTATGAGATATTGGCATTCTATCAGACTCAATATTGTAATACCTTGAGAAATTTAATACAAACATCCAATTTATTCTTTCTTACAATTGATTGTATTATGTGTAAATGTTTCCCATTTATATGTTACATTATTTGAACATACAAATGGTGCATTCTTTCGTTGGTTACATTATTTATACTTATTACATTATTTAAATGAATATAAATGAACCAGTTCAATATATTTTCTTCAATTTGGTAAATAATAAATCTTAATTCTTGCTATAATTACCTAATAGATAAGGCACTGATCCACTTTCTTGAAGCTTATATTAGAAGTTGTTTAAATCTTGGTCAATTTAACAATACTTTTACTTTCTGTTATAAATATGGAAGAGCATGAACATAAACTATTAAATATTTAAGTTCACCTTAGGGGTATCCTTACCTATTTTGTTCTATCAAGAGTTTATTATGACAAATAATTTCCCAAAATAAAGAGGTAGGTAGACCAGAGTCTGTAATTGTTGCTTAGTAGTAGGTTCTTCTTGTAGCGTGACAAACAAATCCTAATGATTCAATAAAAATCTCCAACGGGAACCAATGAATCATTTTGAGAAAATTGTTTTAATTCTATGGTGAATAAATCTCCTTAAAGGAGTTAGAAATAATATTTTCTTTTTGAGTGAATCTCTCCTTGAAGCTCAAGCAAATCATTCCTTGAGTTTTTCTTGGAGAAATTTTATTGTTTTGGGGTGAATTTATAGCTAGTTAGATATAATCACTAGCTGGAGTAAAATTGGAAAAAAAAAATTCCAAGTTTTAATCCAAATTCTTTATACCTATGGTTAATTTAAATTTGGATTCAAAATTGAGATATTTTCTAGATTTGATGTTGTCTTCATTACTTGCTTCATGAAAAATTTATGATTCTAAATTTTATAATGAAGTTTCCATTTACAAAGCACCTATAAAATTAGACACAAATAACAAAAATGATGTGAAATTCAAGGTCAATTTGAGAATAGACTTGATAAATCATATCCCTATCCCCAATAAATTGCTTTGGATTCAAGTTTTGAAAATTATTCAAATTTTGAGCAAATCACTAGCTTTATGAGATCCTCAAAACGGAGCTTTGATCTTTTTTAAAATTTTCTAGGTGATTGGCTCAATTAAATTGAATCACTACCTAATTAGGAACTTCAAAAAAAACTTATATTTAGACCAATTACTTCCCACCTATGGTATAATTCAAGTTTGGCACCAAAATCATGAAATTTAGCCAAATAACGAATTAAATGTTTATTGTGGGATGAATAATAGGGATTCATCCCACTATATGTGACAAAATACTATGTTTATTTATGCATGGTAGGTATCTCAATGATTGTTTCTTTGTGGGGTGAATAATGGGGATTCATCCCACTAGGCATGCCAAAAACCTATGTTGGGTTGTGGAAAAGTTTGACTTCTCAAGCACCCACAATTTGGGTTTCAATGATAATTGTATGGAAGAGTTCAAGGCCTCTTCCAATCTCTACATTTAGGTCATCTTCTTACTATACTTACTAATTTATAATCTAATCTAATCTAGTTGCATAAAATAAATGTAGAAATTAAAATGCATGAAAAGTAAATTTGTGAGGTACAAGGAATTAAAAGTAAATACAATTATAAATATCACAAAGAAAGTGTGTGATCAATCAACACATGAGAAATTTGAATAAAAATAATATTTTTATTTATTAAGATATAATTGTAAGAGTAATGACAAGATGGAGAAATATTTATACCTCAATCACCATGCATTATTCAATCTAAGAGGGCACTGCTATTAGTGGAGAGCAAAAGATATCGATTTCCCATCAATTTTATGAATTACAAGAGCATAATGTGGGTTTCACACAGTGTGGCTCTTAATTTCTCATGGTCAAAAGATGTTTATATTGGATCCTATAGGTCCTACTTATAGGAAGAATTTACCCCTAATTTACCAAAGTGAGAAACTATTACTCCTATTAAAAGTAAATTTTTGGGGGAATCTATAATAAAACAATGCATCTTCAAATATTGCATACCTCTAATTATACCTCAAAAAAACATTATAAGGCTTCTAAAATGAGTTATGGTGATACTATATTCCAAAGTATCACTTTTCAAAGATCTTCAAGATTACTCTTGTTCTTTTACCCCTTTGTTTGTTTATGATCAATTTGCTTTAATTTGCTCGCAATTCACCAACATTCCTTAACACTCTGCTTCTACAAGCCAATCACTTCACACTACTAATATATTATTCTTAAACAAATAGGTCTTTATGGAGTGAATCAGTACTTTCCTTTGACTTAACCAAAGTTTGAGGGATATTGGAAGTTATTGATGGATTGATTTCATTGTTTTGTAACCTTCCAAATTACAAATACCAAGGTAATTACTTGGCACTACACTTGTATGTGTCATAAATAGGATAAATTAGGATATTGATATTAAATAAATTGTATAAGGTGTCATATGTGGCCTACCTTAGAATGAAAAGTTGTATGTTGATATAAGAAGATAATTCTATTGGCCATGAATGAAGATAGATGTGGTAAAGTTGTGGTGAGATGCTTAGATTGTTAGCATGTAAATGTGGAGCATAAGAATCTTATTGGTCTATTGTAACCACATGATATCCTACAGTGTAAATAAGATGTAGTATCCATGGATTCTATCATTGGTATTTTATTAACTCAATAAAGACATGATTCAATATTGGTGGTCGTAAATGCATTAACAAAAGTTGTCCATTTCTACCAACCATAAACACTATTAAAGCTGATAATATAGTCCAATTTATGTCAAGGAAATATTCTATTAGGATTTATTACATCATATACCACATGATAATTCAAGAGGTATAACCATCCCTCATGAGGTGCATACATGTAGTATAGGACAAGGTAGTTGCAAGTTTATTTAGTTTTATTTGGAGGTTTTTTATACCTAAATTAGGCATCCTATATACTTAAATACATGTTGAGTGATAATTTTTCCCAATTGCAAAACCACCATCACAATCAGGGTATTTTTAGAAAACCCTCTCTTGCAAAGAAATTCAAAATTTATTTGCAAGAGAGGGTTTTCTAACAATACCTTGACTATGATGGTGATTTTGCAATTGGGCAAAATTATCACTCAACATAATTTTTGTTAGAAGGAGGGCCTTGAATTGGTCATTTTATTGCTACTTAAATGCTAAATTGTTCATTGTTATTTGAAAGGTTATTGGAGGTATTGATCTTGACTAATGATGTTTTGTTGACAGGTGATCACATTTATTCGATTAGATAATTTTCTAACTTATAATACATTAATGCTAACTTTTTTACAAATTTGAGAATTTTCTTAGTTGTTAAGGTTCAATTGATGTGTTATAATGGAGGGATATGATGATTTATTCATTTAAATATCTAAAAATTATTAGTCATTTCACACATCTTTGCAAGATGTATTTCTTTGACTAACAAAAATTTGTACCAAAGTTATATTCTTTAAGGTCCACTAATGACAAGGTTTACTCCAATGATGATAGACAGTCCTTTAAACATATTTGGGCCTTCACATGATGTGCTTATAGATCTTATGTGTTATCTACCTCAATCTAGACATGACATAATGAGGTCACCTAAAGCACACATTTAGGCATTCAAAAATAGTATGAGTCGTTTGCAAATAATGCATGAATACATTGCATGTGAAACATGTTTGATAAGGTTTCTGATTATTGGTATATAAATTTATATGTATACTATCACTTCTTGGGCTCAACTAGAAGCAACATTTCTCAGCCATTTTGGAAAATTGGTTGACCCAGTTATGATATTAAATCAGTTTGTCTCTATTTGTAAGGAACCTAATGAATCCATGAGACTATTCAATGATAGGTTCCATAGGTTGTATACCTAACTGGTGACACATTACATCCTTTCAGAAGAAGAAGCCATTCAAATATACATGGGAGCCTTAGACCGCTTTACTTCTATGTTTTTGGGGAGACTTCTTAAAATTACATCCTTACCCAAAGCCTACAATGAGGTAATAACATTAGAACAACAGTTGATTTTAAAAGGTGTTAATATGGGTCAATTATCATTACTTGGACCTAAATATCATAGCTAGATACCACAAATGAGTCAATCTGATGCACATCCTTCTCCCATGATGAATTGTTGTCCTAGTGTTATGTATCTCAACCAGTACTAATCTATCAATTTTGCACCCTTGGATCAAATGATGTCTAATGTGAGTAATCAACATGATAAAATTGACTGTCTAGATGTTACAACTACTTTAGATATCATCCAAAATGAGGTGTAAGTTTCAAATTCAATACCCATCAATGAGGATTGTGGTAATCAAGTTAATCAAAATCTAGAGATTGATTTAGTTTTAGAAATACAAGAACCTTCAAAAATGGAGGAAGATGAATCTGAAGGTCATATCCTGAGTTGTACCTGAATGAACTTGAACCTGAAGAAGAATCTAAAGATGGTATGAAATAAGGGGAATCACTCATTTTGTTCCTATTTGAGGTGCAAGAAATTGAAATCCTTGTCCCACCCAACAATCCTATAATGCCTATGTTACCTCAGATAGAGAAAACTCTAGAACATGAGTGGTTCATATTTGATATAGTTGATGATCTAGAGGAAAATTTTGCTTTATTCAAGATGACTCAAGTAATTGATTAGGAATATGTGTTATTTAACACATCCCTTGACCGACAAGATTTATGGTTTGAAAAGGATGGGCATATTTTTAATTGGGTGACTAATTTTGGTATTTTTAAAAAATAGGTAATTGATGAAGAGGAAAGGCTACAAGAAGAGGATGATGAAAACCATGAAGGAAGTACAAAAGGTAGAATCTCAGCTTTTTTTTTCAACCATTCGAATGCTAGGTAAAATTTTGCATGATTGTCTATTGGATTTGAATGTTGTTGATAATGAAATGTCATTTGTGGTTAACAAAGAATTTGAATTAATGCCTACTCACACTAATAATAAGGTTGCTATGTTGAACAAGACAGAAGTAGATGTGTTTGAGTTGCTAAATCAAGTTCATCAACAATTGACTAGTCAACCTGAGATACAAACTTATAATGATCCTTATATAGTAGATATCCTAGATGCTTGCAAACTGCTACATAATTATGATTGGTCTAAAACTATGAATAGTGGTTTGGTAGGAAAATTTTTAGAAATAGGGTCAAGTTTGGAAAAGCTCATGTTTAATCTTAACAATGAGGATAGTATTTTGAACAATGAATTGAAAATGGGAACTCACACAATGCTGAGATAAACTACAATAAACATCCTACATAGTAAACACAAAATAATTCAAAATCAATTGTGGACTCATGAGTTTAATGGATCAAATTTCAAATATGGTAGTGATGGTATTGAATCAAATTGGTGGGGTGAGAGAGGTAAAATAGGGTCCTTTGTATTTTTGGGCCTAATCTTATTAGGGTTGGATACTTATAAAGCTTGGTATGCATATCATGATGGATATCTTTTAAATTGTGGTAATCATGTTTGGGATCCAGGGAAATGACAATTGAACTTTTGCATCATCTTGTATATTAGTGTATATAGTTTTGGTTTTTGGTATTTTGCATTTAGATTTTTCCTTTATGTGGCACTTTTGTACATAATCTCTTGTTTTCAAGGATTTTACTATTTTATTTTGTGTCAGTTCATATTAGGTTAAGTTTTGGTTTATTTTTTAGTTTTTCTTTTCATTTTTATACTTTTGGGTGTGTCCCTATGATTGAGGTTGTGTTTTGTGGTAGATACTAACTCCTATTTTCTTTTTTGATAGTTTTTCTTTGTCATGTAGGTTGGATTACCTATTTTTAAATCAGGTGAAATTGATAAAAGGGGGATGAAATTGTTTAGTAATCATTCTTAGATTATGTACTAAGATGGTGGAAGGTGGAACAATGAAATATTTCACTAAATCTCCACATGTAACTCACATATTAAAGGGTATTCTTTGAAATATTGAAGGATAAATCCATTTTGATTTGCAAATTAAGGCAAAAATCTAATACACTCTATCTTTAGACTTGAGTGGTCTCTAATCCAGGTGGTAGGTAAATTTTGCAAAGCAATATAATGCTTAATAAAAAAAGAAGGAAAGAAAATACAAATCAATCAAAAGGTTTAGATAATCTTCATCGGAGCTATGGATGCCTGATTGGCACTGGAGCAATGTCTAGATAAAATAAAAGAAAAAGAAGTAAATGCAAAATTAACCTAATAGTTGGGTGATTCAGATAATCTCTACCGAGGCTATAGACACTTGGCTAATAGTAGATAAAGGTCTAGAAGAGATCAAGGTCATATCCATCGGGGCCATAGACGCCTAGCTGGCAGTGAAGCAATGTAGAGGTACATTTTTAATGAGTGACATTATATAGCCTAAATGTAAAATAAATGATGGAATCTGAATTGTTTGAAGAATACAAAATGAATCACATTTCACACACTGAGCATAAGCTAATGGTTCATTTGTTTTTATTTGAAGTTGTTTAACCCCATCTTCTCTATATTTTACTAGGTAGTTTGTTTTTCTGATCTTTGATTTTCTTGATTTTAGATCGGTTTCTTCATCTGAAATGCTCAAGAGCATTTCCTAGTAGATTCGACATTTGTTGTGACTATCGCACAACACACCCCAATTTTGGGGACCCACTTGAAATTTTGTTGTTCATGGAAAATTTTGGTGTTCTTTGAGTGTTTTTGGTTGAGATTGTCATGGTATTTGAATTGGAAATCATTGTGGTTAATATCATTGACCCTCATATGTTTAGCCTCATGTTTCTTCTTACCAATAAAGGCATCTCATTTTTAAATACCACATTGTTATTTCTCCTAAAGCCTATCTTGTGGCTCTTTTGTGCAACATAGGCTTAGTTCAAGACATGTATGTCGAATCGTTCTTGAGTCTAGCTCCCTGATTATCCATAGATCAAAAAAATATAAAATTAAATAACTAAATGAATAAAGAAAAAAGAAAAAATAATATATATATAATAAGTAAAGGAAAAGCAACATTGAATTTTGTGTTATACTTCATACAGTATCAAAGTTTATTTCATTTAAATCTTTTATTATAATCCCTTTTTATGATGTATTCTCATGTTGATGTCTGTGCCTCCCATGTGATGAGACGGATGATGACACACATGGCGTGAATAAAGATACCTAGAAAATGTATACAATACCAACGAGGATGCAAACGATGTGCGTGGTATACGAGGCTTGCTACGTGGACCGGTGACATGGTGACGATACACAGGATGGGAGTATGGACTATTAGAATGACATGGATAGATATGTCAATGACATGGATTGCCAACCCGGATGGGCCTACATGGTAAACATGGAACTGATACTATGGATACGTAGATATTACAACAATAGGGTCAACACAAATAGTGATAACTTAGGCTAATCACAGTGGACCTTGTTGAGCGACACAGATTGTAGCAAATTGGGAGAGCTAGATACCCACCACGGAGTAGAGATAAATTGAATATGAAGACGTGTGGTGTAATTTGCCTTACTTTGTATTCGTATAATGGATGAGATATCGTATTACTGAACATCAAAACATAAAGTGGACTTTGACAAAGCAGTTATTATTCTTATACCCATGCTCTCCGATGGTCTAAAAATTATAATGTGTGAAAAGAAGGTGTCATATCTTAGTACTTATACAGTGGATTGTAGAAATTTCACGTTCTTGCACAACCAACAATGCTTCAAAAGTGGAAATTTAGAAATAATTTTACTGCCTTCAGTGAAGATATCCATCATCTAATTTATGTATCTTGAAATAATCCTTCTACAATAATAAGCTTACATAATATAAATAACTATAGCATGGAACTCGTGGTGTCATGAGGAAGCAAGCATAAATCGATAACATAGATCTTCTAAGTATATTTTTGGCTTAGAAGTATTAGAGGTAAATGAAAGGTGGTTAGAGAGTAATTCAGGTCAGCTATTAATAAAAAAATTTAGTTTATCAAGGCATAGTGAGGTCCATCTAGAATATTCACTCCTTCGAACTAGTTCATGCCAATCCAATGATACTCATTTGTATAGGTCATAGAAATGATGTCATTGACATCTACACAAATTGAGGAAATAGCATTTCTTTGTAAATCGACACCATACACTTTGAATATTATGGAATTGAATGATATCATGGAATAGCATGGAGTGGTGTACTTGGCCCATGTCATCTTGTTGGTGGTGTGGAAAACCCATTCAATATGGACGATTTTTGCAGGGATTAAAGGATGAGGTGTGGTAGATGTTGGATGCAATACTTATCCAACACCATCTAGGTAGCATAGCTAAGGATAATTATTGCGGTATATACTACCATCAGAATAGACATGCTCAGTATGAATCATAATGGCATGTGATGAAATTGTGCGCAAATCCTATAAATAAACCATAAGGAGAAGAAAGGGTGAAGTTGTGGTATATGTTGTGGATATCCTAGCCGAATATCTTATGATTGATTATTGTAATAGAGAACAGGCAAATGATAGGATGAATTCATGCTATGCATCAGGGTTAACGAACTAAATGCCAATGTAGTTTCAAAAAGGAGGTATATTATATGCAGAATGTCATTTAATGAAAGCAAAGTAAAATGAAACATAAATAAACCTTTGTGTCATATGGAGGTAGTTATTACAAGATTCGGTGGATCATTTCATCACATGTCCAAGGTTTTCACAGAGCTTTAATAAGAGGTATAGGTGGATGTAGCCATTATAACATGATGTATAGGTGCAACGATTACAAAGGGAAGTGGTATAAAGTCAAATAAAAATATGAAGTTAAGGCAAAGTAGAAGCATTTAAAAATACGAGGCAAAAAGGAAAACAAGTAGGGAAAGGAAACGAACAATTATCTTTTGGTTGTTATTGGAAGGTTTTAAATACAGCATTGGAACAGAATACAAGGGATGAAAAATTTTAGAAGAAATGGGCATGAAGAGCTTTGAAATATTTTTAGGTACTGCAATGGAATTCCTCAGCTTGTAGACAAGACAGAAGGTTTTAAATGTAAAGTTTTATTGAATATTTTTTTTCTCCATATGTTGATTTCATCATATGGTGTTTATGCATGTTAATGGTTGCATCATTTAATGTTGTTAATGTATGGTTTATTTTCTTATACTCTTGCACTTAACCTGATTTAGATTGTGTGGATGTAGGTCTAATCTAGTTTTGTTTTTAATCTTCTTTTTCTGTAGGACAAGCAGAAATAATTTCTTTATTGCAGTTCACCTTTATTTCTTTTCCACATTTTTGTTTTCGTCTTATTTTAGATTTGTTTTATTTCTTTTTCTCTAACCCTAGCTTTTGTCTTCATTTATATTTCATTTTATTTTCTTTAAAATTCCATAAAGCACTCAAAGCCCTAAAAGGCTATAGCGTTTTTTACAAAAAAATCAATAATGGGGATTTTAAAGTAATTAGAAAAATCCAAATAATTTTACTTATTAAGCCTAATATATTAGATTATTTGGACACGCCATTTTTTTTTAGGGTTCAAAAATATCTTTTTGCACTCTACATGTTATATCATTTTCAAATTTAACAATGTTCACACATTAAAAGGGATTTTGCAATTTCAAGTTTTCACACAAATTCACACTACTTTGCAATTTAAGTTCTCCATAAATTCACCTGTAAAATGGAACACTAAATTCAAACTTTGTACTTTTAAAGATAAGCAAATTAATTTCATTTAATGTGAAAGAGGTAAATTTTAATAACTTCTAAATTTCATTAAAATGAACAATTAATCTTCAATCAAAGTTTTAAATTACAAAGTTAAATTTTAGTTATTTTTATTTTATGCTCAAATAGAGCTTCACAAAGCAAGATAAAATCCATTCACAAAGCAAGATAAAATGAATCCAATCGTCATTCAAGATTCACATTTCGGAGAAAGATTTTAGTCTTTTCTTTCATGCTCAAAGCAAAGTCTAACAAAGAAATATAAAATTTGTTAAAATTTGCTTAACAACAGAAGATAAAATATAACTAAAATTTTTCAAGATAAAATGAATTAAATCAAAATTTCAGGATGGTCATATGAGGGTCAATCACATCACATTTTTATTTTCTTTCAAATTTCATGAACAATAAAGAGCATGGTAAATCAAAGTAATACCAAACCACATGCCCCTTGTTAACAATCACTTGCACCTCTAAGGTATTTCAGTACATTTTACACATTTTCACAAGCATTCAAACACACATAAAGCAAATAAGAACCTTGGAGAAATTCTGAATTTCTTTGCAAGAGAGGGTTTTCTAACAATACCTTGACTGTGATGGTGGTTTTGCAATTGGGTAAAATTATCACTCAACTATACCCTTCACTATCATAATAAAATTTATTCAAAATATTAATATCTAACATGTGGTATTATAGCAGGTAGAAGGAATAAATAATTCTCCTTCTAATCCTCCTCTAGCTTTGATACAAAGAAATCCAAGGTGCACTCTATTTAAGAAAATTTTCAAGATTGAGATAAGAAGTTTGTAAGGTAAAAAGTACCTTGTATGATATTATCACCATGAAGAAAAATTCCATGATAGAAAAAATATATATATCAAGGTGTAAAACCCTTATCACAGGCAAAATCTTACAAGCAAACAACCAAGACAATTGAGGCTAGAAACGAAAGCCATAAGAAGCTCCTTAAGAATAAGATAAAGAAGCCATTGTAGCTTCTTAGCAAGAAGAAAATTTAGCACCAAGGAAGCCATAGAAACTCCTCAAATTTATAATAAAGTAAATCCATAGGAGCTCCTTTAAAAATCACAATGAAATAATCCATTAAAGATTCTTAATAGTTGCAAGAAACTAAAAAGAGATAAGCATCAAGATTGGTAAAGAATATTGTTTAAAAGAGTGATTCATAAACTAACAAAATTAATATATTCTAAAGGAATGGGTTAAAGTACAAAAAATGCACAAATAAAAAAAATCAAAGTCTCAAAAATATCATTTGAAAAGAGAGAAAATTAATCTTTCCCTATATAAAAAAAATCTATAAGAAGGTCAATATCCTCCAAAAGGAAAAATATTTATTGAAAAAATAGATGTTTCTTCATCAAAGCACAAACATTACAACAAGAAGTGAAGGTAGAAGAGAACACACATAAAAAAATAAATGTTCCAAATTTGGAACAATGGGTTAAAAGGATCATGCATGAAACCCATGCAATAAAGCATACATCTAAGAAAGGAGGAGAATGTGGAAGCAAGAAGAACAATTAGTTGAAGCAAATATAACCACTATTAAAGAATATGTTTTCAAACCAATTCAATGTGCATCCTATGAAACAAAGCAGAGATATTTATATACACAAGGTTGCTCAAGATATTTGACAGTAAAATCAATCCAATAAAATGTACTAAGATGAGAGGTAATTGTCCATAAAAAAAAAAAATCAAGACATTAGAATTAATAAGAAAAAATGTGGGCATGTTTATTGATAGAGAGAAGATCCATGTTTTGTAACAGCATGAGTCTTAACTAGGTTGAACGAGTAGAATATAATAGGAATGAGAAATTAGAATGAACAACCAAAGTGAATGAGAGAAATAAATTACACCTGAGACGTCACCCAAAATAGACACACAAGATGCCACCTAGAATGACCAAGGAAAGCATGTGAATGGAAAATGCACCACCTAGAAAATAGAGAATACTCAAATAGGTAACCAAACATTTGAACTTATTAATGAATCTATCTAAAGAAAGGAGTAGATAAGAACATCAAAGCAATTGAAGAACGTAAAAGAAGAAAATTTTCATTAATCAACCATAAATTTTGAAATATTAGATGATAAAAATTAAGGTGCGATCAAAGGTCTTAAAAGGCACCAAGAATTATATGACACATTTTCAAAATAAGTGCATATAAAGGTGATAAGATTAATATTGGTTCAATTATCATCAATTTTGGAGAAACATATTTAATCTCACAACTATAGTGAGAAGAAGAAGGAAAAAGGAAACAAACGTACAAAGTTTTAGAAGTCCATATTTTAAATAAATATGAAATTGTAAAACAATCAATTATTCCACTAAAAAAATCTTTTTGAAAAGAGAGAAACATTTAGGAGGAAAAGAAGAGATTTTTCACCTCCATATTCCATACTTAATTCCTTTGATATTTGAAACATCATTTAAAATTTGAGTATACGATTATATATACATGTCAAAAAGAGTTTTTTGAGGTTGACTCAATTAAAGAAGAATATTTAATTCTTGTAAAGGTTTACCATAGCTAGGGAAGCATCAAAATTCTTGGCTTCATCACAATGTAACTATCATCGTCAAGCTACAACTACCTATGCAACAAAAACTTGATGGCCAACTCATACCCAATGGCAAAGAAGAGCCCTGAGACTTCTAGTGACTTTATTAAATACCATAAATATAAAATAGTATCAGGACTCATCATGAGATTCATCCCTTCCTTGGGCTATAATATTTTGATAACACACTACAAGATCAAATCCCAAAGAATATATATCTCGAAGCTACCTTTATTTAACAATCATCATTCAATAAGCTTATGGTAGCTTTCAATTTTGAACATAGTCTCTTCTTAGGTGCTTCAGCTTGGATTTGAATACTTCTATCTTTCTTCAAATTTGTCTTCTCACTATGCAATCCTCTTAAACCTCCACTCTTAATAATATAAATCTTAACATGCAATAATTGTATTATTCATCGTCCTCTTTTCTTCCAATATATCCAGCAAGCCTCCAACAACTTCAAACTTCAAATGGGCATGTCATCAGATAGCAATGATTGTCCTAATACTTTCATTCAGATTATCCCTCTGTAGCTTTTATACCACTGTTAGATTTCTAAGTATATTAATTTATAGAAAGCTCTTTCTAGGATCAAGTATAAATAAACAATATATCTCAATGTTAGAACAACAATATATCTCACAAATATACACAATATACAAGGATGATTCTTATTGATACATTGCTTGGAGAGAGATCTCCAATATATAATATTACATGTCTTTTTAGTACTTTAACTATTGCTCTTCTCAAACATCCAGGAGATGCAACCTTTCATATTCCTCTCATAAATACAAAACTCTCATCTTGCCACATATTATGTGACTCTTCATTCTCTCTATTGACACCTTGCACTTTATCTCATATTGATACATTATATAAAATATAAATCATCTACTAAACTAGTATTACAAGGGATAAAATAATGTAATACTTCCAAAAAAGCATGGAGATCTATTTGGAACAACTCTAAAATTATCGTTATTTGTTCCCAAGGAGCCTTTGGTGGTCTTCTTACAACATGGGACAAAAATATTTTATCCAAAATAGGTGGAAAACAAAGCGATCACTATATTTCTCTTATATTTTATGGAGGAGGTTTCTCTTTCCTTTATTTGAATGTATATGCCCCTAACTCCCTAATTTACAAGAAGAAATGTTGACTATCAATTATTTCCTACATTGAAGAAAGTAAGCTAAGAATTTGATCATAGCTACAAATTTTAATTAGGTGCTCTTTCCCTCTAAAAAAAGAGGTGGCTCTAGTATTAGAGATCTTGGAGGAAGTATGTGGAAGATATTATTTATCTTTCTAGTCTGCAAGACATCAAGCCTTCTAAAGGCCTCTATACTTGGACTAATTGAAGGAAATGAAATCATTTAATTACTAAAATAATTTATAGATTCTTGGTCCAAGAAGACATTCTCATATGTTTTCCTTCAATAACTAGAAAAATCATTCAAAGCATAATATCTTATGATAAGCCTATCCTTTTGTATAGTGGTAACTACAAAAATTTAGGTCCAATTTTAATTAATTATAACCCAGATTGGGTTAGCTTGAATGGATTTTGAGAGGAAGTTGATCATGATTGGAAATCTTGGTTCCCCTTTCATGATGCTTAAGATGGATGGAAGATAAAAATTTCTAGGCTAAAATTTGATCTTGGAAGTTGGATTAAATTGCATCATCTTATTGATAATTCTAAATAACTCCTCCTTCTTCGGTTGGAAGAAATAGAAGAGCTTTCAAAGCTAGCACCTCCTAGTGAAACACTAAAATATGAGAGAGATTTCATTATCTCCTTGCTTCATGTGAGAGCTAGGCAAGAAAAACAAATTTGGAGACTCAAATCCCACATGACTTGGCTATGGGAAGGAGCCTCCAACACCAAGTTCTTTCATATTAAGGATAATCAGAGATATAAAAGGAATATGATTCATAAAATCTAATTGGAAAATGGTGATAAAGTCTCCAATTTTTCAGAGATCAAAAAAGTTTTATGTAGCCATTATGAATCTCTTTATAAAAATTAGATGGAAATCATGCTACTTAGGATGCATTGTTGTAAAATATTCCTAATGTAATAACTAAATATATCAAAAATTCTCTTTGTTCGGTAGTCACTCTGGAAGAACTTAAGGATGTTGTATTCAAATCTGCAAATGATAGATATCTTGGACCTAATGGATTCACTAATACCTTTCACCACCAATTCTATGATCTGGTAGATATAGATCTTCTTCAGATGATCAAGGCTACTCATAAAAGAGGTAATTTGGTTGGTGATATTAATTCTACCTTTTTATATTTAATTCCAAAGGAAATAATACCTCAACCTTTAGTCAATATAGACCTATTTCTGTATGCAATGCTTCATATAAATTTATGATCAAAATCATAACCACTAGAACAAAAAATCATTTCGATAAACTTATCTCTGATGAGCAAGTAGATTTCGTCTTTGGTAAGCAATTGTATGACAATAGTGTGATTGTCCATGAGGCCTTACATACCATCGTTAAAGAACAGAAAAAAGGATCATGGTTAAACTTGACATGGTCTATGCCTTTGATAGAGTGGATCTAGATTTTTTGGCTTAGGTGCTTAGTTCTTTTGGATTTCCTTCATCTCTTTGCAAGTAAATTTTTGGTTGCATCAAAGACCTGTGGGTTGCACCTATTGTCAATAGCTCTCTGAATAGATTTTATAGACCTTATAGAGGTTTATTCCAAGGTTTCCCCCTATATCCTTATCTTTATATTATTTTAGTTGAATCTTTGGGTAGATCTATCTCTACTGAAATAAGGGCTAACAAAATAACTAGAATAAATATAGTTGTTGGGGTCAAGGAGATTACTCATGAATAATTACTTGATGATACTATAATTATGGGGGAAGCCTCCAAGATAAATTTCAAAATGACTGAAGTTTGCCTAGATATCTTTCTAAATACCTCTAGAGTTACTCTTTGTATCAACAAGTATAAATTTTACAACACTTCCCCAACTAAAAATAGGAGCTTTGCTCAAATTCTTTAGTTTGCTCATGGTGGAATTGACCACTTTAAATATTTAAGGGTTCCTTTGAGTGTCCAGCTAAACATTTTTAACTGTTGGTCTAATTTTATGGAAACGATTTATTGGAAATATGAGCAAGTTTTGTTTTCATGATGTCAAGAGTCAGTTTTAGTGAGCAGCATGAGGTCAAGCATCAGTTTTCGTGAGCAGTGCAAGAAAAAGATATTATAATATGCTTATTATAATATTTAAGGTGGTCAAATAAGGTCTAAAAGAGCAATTGGAAGGCCCAAGAAAATAATATTATAATTTTATATTATAATATTATAGTTCTAAAGTATAGATCTAAATAATTAGATTAATTATAATAACTTTGTTATAAATTAATTTAAATTTAATAACCCTAAGGTTATGGCTACAAAGGGTAAGCAATCAAATTCAAGGCACCAACGTTGACTATCCTTTCCACCTACCGACGTGTTTAAAGGGAAAGAAAATTTAATATATATACCATATGCCTTGGAACAAAAATGTTATCCTTCGAACGAATTAATCGAAGTGCATGCAAAAATTGTGAACGACATGGAATAAGAGGACATGTCTTTTGCTTATGTGGTGGTCAACTAGTGAATAAAAGGGAGGAGGCTTGAATCCTCATAGCCAACCATGGCGGTTGGGCCAATGGCATGCGGTTGTGGCTTAGGGCGCTAATTGGCGGGAGGTCCCACGATCGAACCTCAACTGCAACATTCTTTTCGAGGTGCACATGTTTAGTTTTTGGCACCAAGGTAAAGCTTCAAAGCGCATGAGGTGTGTTTTGGTTCTAAGGTGAGCATCTAGCTCATGTGTCATATGAGACATGACTAGGGTGTTATGGAAAGCGCAAGTGGGAGTTCAAATCTCACCAAGGACAAAGGTACTTAAATTTTTGAAAATTAATTATTTCTAAGGTTTAAAAGGTGGCATGATTAATTTTTATTAAGGGGGAGTTATAAGGTTTTTAAAGGTTAATTGTTTTATTATGATTTTTGATAAAGTGAATTGAAATATGAGTTATAAGGTTGAAAAATGAAATTATATTTTAATTGGGATAATCTATAATGTGTTGAAGAGATAAGGGTTTATAAAGAAAAATTATTGTGATTATTTTCTTTACACAAATTGTTGATTTGCATTTTGAAGTGTGGATATTATAAGGTGTAAAAGAGATTTATTGCTATGTATGATGAAATATTTTGAGGGATCAAATTGAGTGAATGATTGAGAAGATATTGCTACCTAACCTTTGAAATTGGTAAAGAATTGATTGTTATTGAGACAGGTGTTTGAAGTCAAATCTTCTTCAAAAAAGAGGTAAGGGTACATTAATCCTTGAGAGTGATTGTTGGATGTTATGAATGATAAGTTGGAGTGAAAAGGTCCTTGTTTGATAAGCATTTTTGAGTAAGCCTTTATATGCATGATTGGTGAATGCTTGAGTGAGAACTTGAACACTATCTTGAACTAGGGTTTATGCAATATCATGAGTATCATTGTTATGTGATTTTGGAATCATCTTGAGTTGAGTTTGAGTTCCATAGTGAGAGGTGTTGAGAGCATTGGATGAAATATTTGCTTAGAGTTTGCAAGCAATTTTTGTTTCATTGGTTGAGTTAATTGAGTATGGTTAATTGAGTATGGTTAATTGGAAAGTGTTGAAGTGATAGTTCAAGTTATGTGAAACAAATTGTTCTTTATTCTTAATTGATTTGAAGAGATTTTGGAAGTGATTGAGTGTTGTGTGAGAGTGAAACATATTGAGTCTCTAACCATTCTCTATATGTTTCTATAGTTAAGCAAGATATTTCGAGAGTGATTGAGTATTGTTATGAGTGTGAAACATATTGAGTCTCTAACCATTCTCTATATGTTTCTATGAGATTAAAATAATATTCTATGTGAAACTTGTTTGTGTGATTGAAGAGGTTTTTTGTGAAATATTGAGTTGAGTTGAATAAGCTTTTTTGAAAGCTAGTGGATATATTTGAGAAAGTCCTAGAGTGGACTTAAGGACGGAGTTGAGTAAGCTTTTGCAAAAGCTTAAAATGTAGATTTGAGGTAAGTTTTAGTGAAGACTTGTTTATCAGATTGGATAAGTTCTAGTGTGGACTTGTTGAGCAGATTGGACAAGTTCTAGTGAGGACTTGTTGAGTAGATTTAAGGTAAGTCTTGGTGAAGACTTGTTTAGCAGATTCGACAAGTTCTAGTGAGGACTTGTTGAGCAGATTCGAGGCAAATATTTAAGAAGACTTGTGAGCAGAGTTGATTGATTGATTTGTTCAAACCTTGAGTTAATGTTTGGAGTAGATCTAGCAGAGTTGATTTATGATTGAATCAAACTTTGTGTTAAGGCTTGAGGATATATTTAAGGATAGATTTTGGTGCAGATTTGAGGATAGGTTTGTGCTAGACCAGAGACAGATATTGAGCAGATTTGTGCTAGACCGAAGGACTATGTTTAGTGCAGATTTGAGGATAAATATAGAACATATTTGTGCTAGATTGAAGGATTATTTTTAGTACATACCAGATATAGATATTAAGTAGATTTTTGCTAGATCGAAGGACTATGTTTAGTGTAGATCAGAGATAAACATTGAGCAAATTTGTGCTAGACCAAAGGACTGTGTTTAGTGTAGATTTGAGATAGAACTGAGAGCAAGCTTTGGAGGTGATAGAGCAGAGGATAATAGTCTCCAGTGGATAGAGATCCATTATCCAAGGTAGTGAGGATAGTGATATTTCGAGTGACAACAAAGTCTTCAATGGAGAGAGATATCCACAAGCTACTACAGTGGAGGTAGTAGTCTTCTAGAGGATCACCAGCCAGAGCAGAGAAGAAAGAGTTATCCTATGGATAGATATCCATGAACTAGATGAGGGGATTGGTGGGATTGGTGTCTCCTGAGAATAGAGATCCATGAAATTGATTAAGGGATTGGTGTCTCCTTTGGACAGAGATCCATAACCATTGTAATAGGGAAATGATTCCCAAGATATTTTTTGAGAAAATTTTAGTAAAATATTTTCTCCATGGAGAAGCCCACATTGGGTGAACCACATTAAATTGGTGTCTCTATTGTATGTGGTGATTTATGCATTGCTTTTATTAGTGCTATTTATATTGCATTGATATATTGTATTATATAGCTTGAGTAAAGAAAAGTAAAAAGTGGTCTTATACTGTTCACCCCCTCTTAGTATAAGCTTATGTTATTCAATTGGTATCAGAGTGGGTTCCTTCGAAAGAGTTTAACAACTTGAAGGAAAAGCTTACAATAACATAGATGGATTCTAAGGATGGATCTTCAAGGAATTCAGCACCATTGTTCGATGGGAATAATTATGTACTTAGGATTATGAGAATGAAGATTCACTTGATGGAACTTGAAAATGAGGTATGGGAAGTTGTTGAGAATGGATACATATTGTTGGCTACTCCACCTAATGATAAATATGGTAAGCTTCTACATCATTAAAATTCAAAAGTAATGAATAGAATTTTCAAAGGTTTACGTAAAACAGAGTTTATAAAGGTTATGCACTGCAAATTAGCAAAGGAAAATTGGGATAAGTTGCAAGGTATATATGAAGGAGCTAAAAAAGTCAAAAGGGTAAAGTTGCAAAATTACAAGGGAATATTTGAAGACCTAAAGATGAAGGATAAAGAAAATATTGTTGCATACCTACTTCATGTAGATGAGGTTGTTAACTCCATGCAAGGACTTGGGCTTGAAGTTCAATAATATGATGTGTGTGATAAGATTTTAAGGTCACTTCCAAAAATATTTAGTGAAAATATTTCAGCTATAGAAGAATCAAAAGATATTAATATTTTGACAAGGGATGAATTACATGGCATTCTCATAGCTTTTGAGATGAGAATAAAAGAGGAACTTATTTCTTATAAGGAAACAGCCTTCAAAGATACTAATAAGACAAAGGATAAGAAGTTAGATTCAAGCAATAAGTTATCTAGTGATGAAGAAGCAAATTATGGAAAAAGAAACAAGGACTCAAGAAATTATAAAGGCACGAAATTAGTTAGATCTTTTCATTGTGGAAAGTATGGTCATTATGCATCTGATTATCCAGAAGTTAGAAATAGCAATGATGAAGAAAAATGAGATCATAGGAACATGGAAATAGGAAAATACAAGGACCAAAATAAAAGTAGGGATGGACAAGGTACACAAGGAAACAATTTTTTCCAAAGGTATAAGAAGAGTTTCTATGAAGACAAGGCAGGTAAGAGCTCAAGTGATAGTGATGAAAGTTCCTCAGATAAAGATAAATATGAAGTTCTATTTTTGGCAAAAGAAAAAGAAGTGGTTAGGAAAAGGTCACAAATAATCCTCAAGTGTTTTAGATGTGGTAACTTTGGTCATATTGAAGATAGTTATACAAGGAATGGATTTAGTTTTAGTGATTATGAATATGAATATACACTTGAAGGACCAGAAGATAATCTACTCTTGGAATTAGAGGAAGAAGGAGGTGATCCTATAGAAGACAAGTTAGAAAAGTATGAAGATGATCCCAAAGGCAAATGAATAGAGAAAGAATCATAGAAAGGAGAAGTTGATCTTGAGGGTGAGCATATTCATGCCCTTGATGCATTACGGGAGGTAAGAAAGCAAAACTCAAAACTCAAGCTTAAATTTCAATAATGTGATGAAGAGAAAGGAAAGATTATATAGGATCTAACCAACTCAATTGCTAATACAAGGAGGTTTAAAGAGAAGTTAGAAGCTAAGGTTTTAGAGTGTGAAAGGTTAGAACAAGAAGTATCTTCACTAGGGAAGGAAGTAAAAGAGTCTAAATATAAGCTACACAAGTTTTGGAAGAGCTCAAAAATAATAGATAATATTATCAAGGTACAGAGGCGTTCATCAAACAAAACAAGACTTGGATTTGAATAGGAACAAAGAAAACAAGGAGAGGAGTCAATCTCAAGCTCCGAATAAGAAGAAGCTTCAGAAGAAGATAGTGTAAGAGAAGTTGAGACTTATGAGGATGAGTTAATAAAAAAATTTACAGGAAAATGAACAATGCACAAATAAGGAATAGATGGAATAGGAAGAAACACAAGGTAGAAGAGACTAAGATATCAATGGGGTTAAGGCAAGGTAGTTTCAATGGATGATGTTTCTCATGTCATAGGTTTGGGCATAAGGCTTCAAAATGTAGGACACATGGAAGACAAGAATATGGGAATTTCATAAACAAACATTATTTTCAAGGGTATTGCTACTCTTGTAATCAGTTTGGTCACAAGGCAGTAAATTGTTGGGTTCATGATAAAAATGGATATGGCTTTACCAGAAGAAACTTCAAAACAGTTGTACCTACAAGAAATAACAACATTAAGTGTTATAAGTGCAATAATGATGGGAATACAGTAAAGTGGTGTAGAGCAAAAATTCCAGAGACAAGTAGGAACAGGAATAGTCAAAGGAATCAAAAGGATCAGTTGAGGAAGAAAGTGGATAAAGGTAAAGATCAATGCTTGTTGGGATTAGAAATACTCCCACCCTAGAATTAACCACCTCAAGAGGAGGTGTGAGATGGGCTAAGCTAATAGTCTCATTCTTAGCCCCAAGCCCCAAAGGTGACCCTTGTTAGAGTAATATTCCATTCTTTGGGATATTTACCCTTTTACTCCACTAGGTAAAATAGGTAGTATATTGCATTATACTACATAGATTATTACATTTACTTTTTACTACTTACCACGGAGATATTTATTGTTCTAAATATCTATTGGTAAACCTAGGTTAGTATCTAAAATATCCTAGGTGAGATATTTTAGATTAGTAGTTAGTTCATACTTCTCTACCTAGGTTAGTTGTTAGCATATTACTCTCCTAACGCGCTCTGTTAGCGTTATTTGTGCTATTTGGTTAATATTCCTATTTTGTAACTTATATAAGGCTACGACATTTCCAAGTCTAGTCTAATGTTGAATTATTAATTTATTTCATTTTGGAGTGAGTTATTCTCACATTGGCATCCGAGCTGGGGTGGATAACACGAGCATCGCTCGTTCCACCTGGTACCTGTGAAGCCTCCTCCCTCGACGTATTCTTCTAGCCATGCTACCCATTTCATTCATGAGGCCTTGACAGTTGCATTGGCCTACGGGCCCATAGGTGTTGGTTTCTTGCTTGACACAAGCAGGGCGGTTTACCCCATGTATGGACAGGTGGTCAACACCTACAACCAGGGCGGTTGTTCCCCATATAGGATGACTTGACCTTGACAATCGGCCTAAATCTGGCCCACCAAGGATGGCAGGAGTGCCCTCCTACAGGCCCAGGACTGGGCTCGATAGTCGAAGACCAGCATTCGGCGATCGAGAAGTGAGGGAAAGTGTGCCTTCCTTTATCCGATGATCGACCTGATTCACATGACCTTGGGCATAGATCTTGAGGTGTTGACCTATCCTAGATTTAGACCACCCTGGACAAACCACCTGGCTATGCTGACTTGGCAGATACATCGACTCGATCAACACCTAGCAGTCGCAAGTTGATGTGGCTCGAGCAGTGGCACGTTGACCTGGATCTAACCTGGTAGCAATTTGATCTAACATGGCATCGATCTGGCATGATCCTATGTGGCATCGATCTAGCATGATCTGATGTTGCATCGACCTAGCGTGACATGGCATCCACTTGGCGTGATGTGGCAGTAGTGATTTCGTCCATACCTCACGGACCGATAGGTGGTGGGCTCTTATTGGTGGGAAACTAGAAAAAAGGGGCATCCTTCGATTTCTTGAAGGTAATTGACGTTAAAGGTTAGCCCTCCGCATTTTAAAACCCTCCAAAGCTCGATTTTGCGTGCATGTGGGACAATAGTCACGTAGTATTTTTTTTTTAAATTTCTTTTCAAAGCCGTCACTTCCCAAATATAACCCAATGCTGAATGTTTTCAAACATGCCTTGTTGGCTCATTGGTTAAAGCCCTCGTTCCGTCGCGTGAGGTCTTGGGTTCAACCCGCGCACTCTTCTTTGTGCAAGAAATAATATTTTTTCATAAAAATGATTTTCTAAAGTTTTTTTTTTTATGTTTTTAAAACTATTGTTTTTGATAAATTTTTATATAGTTTAGCCTTCTTTGGGTCCTTTAAATCAATTTTTTTTCTTATTAAATTGATTTTGTTTTCCCAATAGCTATACTATATGACATTTTTTATCATTAAACATATTTTTTTAGCATTAAAACTTAGACAATTATTCCAGACATTTTTTTTTGCAATACCTCCTCTCTTTCCTATAGTTTTCTCCCACATTTTTGGAGATAAAGAGACATAGGAACTCCATATTCTATTGCAAAACCAAAAGACACAAACTTCACAATTTCATGAAAATTAAAAATTGGGCAAGGAATAGGGTCATTTTTTTTTGCAACACAACCAAATTATTGCTTTTGTTTTCTCCTCCAAAGGGGATATAAGACATACCATTGCAAATTTTTTGTTGCAACCTTGAGAAGAATTTTGAACCTTTTTTTGATCCTAATGCTCCACCTATTTTTTGAATGTTGAAGACATAAACCAAGTCGTGTGTCGACTGGTCTGGAAGCCTTTCAAACGCGGGTCGTGTGTCGACTTGTCTTGAAAGGAGTGCTTGATTTCTAATTTTGTAAAAATTAAGGGGGGATAGAGGACACATTTGTGATTCTTCTTTTTTTGCAAAATTGTAAGACAAAGGGGGGATATTTCAGAGTAATAAGGTGCATTCTCGATTGTACTCGACACCTTTTCTTAAAATTGGCTACACTAGGTGCATTTTTGGTTGCATCCGACACCTATAGTGATAAAAATTTGGGTTGCTCTCTTTTTTATTATTGCACTAACCATCATGTTTTTTGCAATTAAACAATCATAAACATTGAAGAGCATTTCAAAAACCCAAACTTCACTAAATCGTGCTACACCTTGCATAGGTTAAACAAGTCAATTTTCACTCCCCATCAAAGGTCATAATCCAATCACCTTGATTCACTCTCTTTGTTTGGCTTAATTTCCTCAAACTTTTCATCCTTCTTGAAAGGTGTTAAGGCAGGTGCCATTAAATATCCTAGAGAGTAAAATCAGAAGTCTTTCAAAACCTCCCCTTTAATTTGCTCTATTTGTTTGGCTTAATTTCCTCAAAACTTTTCATCCTTCTTGAAGGGTGTTTAGGCAGGAGCCATTAAATATCTTAAAGAGAAAATTAAGATCTTCCATATACTCTTTTGAGGGTATATTGAAAGAAAGATCATCTTAGTACAAATTGTAGGACCTTCATCATGGCAACTATCAATAAATACTTAAGTGATACACAATTGCTAAAGGGTCCTAACTATTCAGCATGGAAAACTAAGATGAAAGCCATCTTGACCGTAGAGGACATGTGGGATTTAGTTGATGGCATTGAAACAAGACCCGCATCACCAGGAGTAGATCAAAAAGCATGGGACAAAAAGAACAATCGTCTTCTCATGTTGATACTCCTTGCAACTACTGATGAGATCCAACCTCACATAAGTGAAGCTAAAACTGGTAAAGCTGCATGGGATGCACTTAGTACCATTTTTGAAGGCAAGAATCAATCAACTGTTCTAAACCTTCAAACACAACTTCATACACTCCATATGAAGTCAGGTGAATCAGTAGAACTATTCCTCTGCAGAGTGGCAGATCTGAAGTCTAAGCTTAATGCTTTAGGGGCAAAAGTAGAAGACACCATTTTGACTTCAGTAATTTTGAGAGCTCTTCCCGAATCCTACAAAATGTTGATTACATCCCTTAATGTTTCACAAAGAGTTGTCACCTTTGTGGAGTTAGTCAATTTGCTTCAAACTGAGGAAGCAAACCAACTCCAAAATGATGAAGTGTCGAACAATGCACTTTATTCAAACTATAAGGGTGATAAGAAGAAAGAAAACTTTCAAAAGGGGGGATCATCTTCAAAAGGTAAGGGAAAGAAATCTCAAAAGAGGTTTTGCTCATATTGTAAAAAGGACAACCATGACACCAATCGGTGTTGGTTCAAAAACAAGCAAAACAAGAAAGATAAAGGCATAGCACATAAGCAAAACAAAGGCAATATTGCTAGTGAAGTGTCTAGTTCTGATTCTGATTCTGGTTTAGAAAAAGCACACAGAGTGCTCATTGCTAAGACAATATTGTAGAGGGAAAACACATTTGTCACCTTGAGCAAACACCATTTCCTCTCTCTTTTTTAGGCTTCATAAATAGCATAAGTTTTTGTTTGAAGTACTTGTAAAAAAGGGGTGTTTGTACCTCTTTTAGGCTTCATAAATAGCAAACTCTCATTGTTTGAAGTTCTTGTAACAAAAGGAGGGAATTTTCTGGTGTAAAATTGCCTAGGAGGCAATATTTGTAAAATCCTTCACAAAGCTTCTTAAGTTGCACATATTTTGCAATTAAGGGGGATATACTTTCTTTTCTTCACAATTTTTTGTAAAAAGGGAAGAAGACTTATAAGGGTGCATTTTCGGTAGCGACCGACACCTTAGTCATACTTCTTTCAAAAATTAATTACAACATGTTTTGCAACAAGAAGGGGGGAACTTATAAGGGTGCATTTTCGGTAGCGACCGACACCTTAGCTACCTTATCTTTTGCAAACTCATATTGTAAACTAAGTGAACCTCGTATGAAGTGATCTATTCTACTACACCTAGCGATTGCAGCGGTTGGTTACCCATGCAATTCGGTTGGATGATGAGATTACTATAAGGACATTCGTTGGTGTGAAGACAAAGTGAGGAATGACCCATTTTTTGCTTAGGAGCAGCCAGAGCATTGTGACAGAGCAAGAACCAACAATTCAACATATTTTTCACTGTATTGGGGCAGTTATATACATTACCCAAATAATGTAATAAGGGGGGATGTTAGAGTAATATTCCATTCTTTGGGATATTTACCCTTTTACTCCACTAGGTAAAATAGGTAGTATATTGCATTATACTACATAGATTATTACATTTACTTTTTACTACTTACCACGGAGATATTTATTGTTCTAAATATCTACTGGTAAACCTAGGTTAGTATCTAAAATATCCTAGGTGAGATATTTTAGATTAGTAGTTAGTTCATACTTCTCTACCTAGGTTAGCTATTAGCATATTACTCTCCTAACATGCTCTGTTAGCGTTATTTGTGCTATTTGGTTAATATTCCTATTTTGTAACTTATATAAGGCTACGACATTTCCAAGTCTAGTCTAATGTTGAATTATTAATTTATTTCATTTTGGAGCGAGTTATTCTCACAATCCTTTGCCATTGATGTCAAAGGGGAGAGAGATTTGAGTTAGGGGAAGAGCAGTTTCTCAAGGGGAGCATAAGATAAAGTAAATGGTAAAAGGTAATTGGGTTGCCATCAATGATAAAGGGGGAGACTGTTGGAAATATGAGCAAGTTTTATTGTCATTGATGTCAAGATTCAGTTTTAGTGATCAGTATGAGGTCAAGCATCAGTTTTCGTGAGCAATTCAAGAAAAATATTGCTTCTAGGCCTAAGGGAAAATAATATTATAATATACTTATTATAATATTCAAGGTGGTCAAATAAGGTCTAAAAGAGTAATTGGAATTCCCAAGAAAATAATATTATAATTTTATATTATAATATTAAAGGTCTAAAGTATAGACATAAATAATTAAATTAATTATAAATTAATTATAATAACTTTGTTTTAAATTAATTTAAATTTAATAACCCCCTAAGGTTAGGGTTACAAAGGACAAGCAATCAAATTCAAGGTGTCGACATCGACTATCATTTCCACCCGTTGATGTGTTAAAAGGGAGATCAAATTTAATATATATATACCATATGCCTTGGAACAAAAATATTATTCTTTGAACGAATTAATCAAAGTGCATGCAAAAATTTCAAACAACGTGGAATAAGAGGACATGTCTTTTGCTTACATGGTGGTCAACTAGGGAATAATATAGAGGAGGCTTGAAACCTCATAGCCAACCATGGTGGTTGGGCCAATGGCATGTGGTTGTGTCTTAGGGCACTAATTTGTGGTAGGTCCTATGATCGAACCTCAACGGCAGCATTTTTGTTGAGGTGCACGTGTTTAGTTTTTTGTGCCAAGGCAAAGCTTCAAAGCGCACGAGGTGCTTTTTGGTTCTAAGGTGAACGCCTAACTCACATGGCATATGGGCCACAGCTAGGGCATTATGGAAAGTGCAAGACAAAATTTGAATCTCGTCGAGTACAGAGGTACTTAAATTTTTGAAAATTAATTGTTTCTAAGGTTTAAAAGGTGGCATGATTAATTTTTATTAAGGGGGAGTTATAAGGTTTTTAAAGGTTAATTGTTTTATTGTGATTTTTGATAAAGTGAATTGAAATAGGAGTTATAAAGTTGAAAAAGAAAATTATATTTTAATTGGGATAAGCTATGATGTGTTAAAGAGATAAGGGTTTATAAAGAAAAATTATTGTGATTATTTTCTTTACACAAATTGTTGGTTTGCATTTTGAAGTGTGGATATTATAAGGTGTAAAAGAGATTTATTTCTATGTATGGTGAAATATTTTGAGGTATCAAATTGATTGAATTATTGAGAAGATATTGCTACCTAACCTTTGAAATTGGCAAAGAATTGATTGTGATTGATATGTGTTTGAAGTCAAATCTTCTTCAAACAAGAGGTAAGGGCACATTATCCTTGAGAGTGATTGTTGGATGTTGTGAATGCTAAGTTGGAGTGAAAATTTCCTTGTTTGATAAGCATTGTTGAGTAAGGATTTATATGCATGATTGGTGAATGCTTGAGTGAGAACTTGAACACTATATTGAACTAGGGTTTATACAAGATCATGAGTATCATTGTTATGTGATTTTGGAATCATCTTGAGTTGAGTTCCATAGTGAGAAGTGTTGAGAGCATTGGATGAAACATTTGCTTAGGGTTTGCAAGAAAGTTTTATTTCATTGGTTGAGTTGATTGAGTATAGTTTATTGGAAAGTGTTGAAGTGATAGTTCAAGTTCTGTGAAAAAAATTGTTCTTTATTCTTAATTAATTTGAAGAGAGTTTGAAAGTGATTGAGTTTTGTGTGAGAGTGAAACATATTGAGTCTCTAACCACTCTCTATATGTTTTTGTGGTTAAGTAAAAGATTTTGAGAGTGATTGAGTATTGTTGAGTGTGAAACATATTGAGTCTCTAACCATTATCTATATATTTCAATGAGAATAAAACAAGATTCTGTGTGAAACTTGTTTGTGTGATTAAAGAGGTTTTCTATAAAATCTTGAGTTGAGTTGAATAAGCTTTTGTGAAAGCTAGTGGATAGATTTGAGTAAGTCCTAGAGTGGACTTAAGGAAAAATTTGAGTAAGCTTTTGTGGAAGCTTACAATGTAGATTTGAGGTAAGTCTTAGTGAAGACTTGTTGAGTAGATTGAAAAAATCTAGTGTGGACTTGTTGAGCATATTGGACAAGTTCTAGTGAGGGCCTATTGAGCAGATTTTAGGTAAGTCTTGGTGAAGACTTGTTGAGCAGATTGGAAAATTTCTAGTGAAGACTTGTTGAGAAAATTTAAGGCAAGTCTTTAAGAATACTTGTGAGCAGATTTGATTGATTGATTTGTTCAAACCTTGAGTTAAGGTTTGAAGCAGATCTAGCAAAGTTGATTTGTTTTTCAGTCAAGCTTTGTGTTAAGGCTTGAGGAAAAATTTGAGGATAGAGTTTGGTGTAAATTTGAGGACAGGTTTGTGCTAGACCAGAGATAGATATTGAGAATATTTGTGCTAGACCAAAGGATTATGTTTAGTACATATTTTAGGATAGAGATAGAGTATATTTGTGCTAGACCAAAGGACTGTGTTTAGTACAAACCAAAGACAGAGATTGAGTAGATTTTTTCTATACCGAAGGACTGTGTTTAGTGTATATTAGAGATAGAGATAGAGCATATTTTTGCTAGACCAAAGGACTATGTTTAGTGAAAATTTGAGACAAAACTCAGAGCAACCTTTGGAGGTGATAGAGCAAAGGACAGTAGTATCTAGTGGATAGAGATCCATTAGCTGGGGTAGTAAGCATAAAGATCTTCTGAGTGAGGACAAGGTCTTCAGTGGAGAGAGAGATCCACAATCCAGTACTGTGGAGGCAGTAGTCTTCTATAGGATCACCAGTCAGAGCAAAGGAGAAGGAGTTCTCCTATGGATAGAGATACACGAACCAGCTGAGGGGATTGGTGTCTCCTATGGATAGAGATCCATAAATTTGATTAGGGGATTGGTGTCTCCTTTGGATAGAGATCCATAAGTATTATAATAGGAAAAGATTCCCAAGAGATTTTTTGAGAAAATTTTAGTGAAATATTTTCTCCATGTATCCTACATTGGGAGAACCATGTTAAATTGGTGTCTCTATTGTATGTGGTGATTTGTGTATTGTTTTGATTATTTTTTTTGGCATTGCATTTTTATATTAGATTATATAGCTTGAGTAAATAAAAGTAAAAAGTGGTCTTATACTGTTCACCCCCCTTCTAAGTATAAGCTTGTGTTCATCACAATTAACAAGAGAAAATTAACTTATATCAATGGGTGTCTTAGTCTCGATGGCAAACTAGTTTTGATTAAATTTACTATTGTAAGCTTTTCTATATACCAACTTATGATTTATCATGCTCCTGTCTCAATCCTCCAAGAACTAGAAAAAAAATAGGAACTTTATTTGGCAAGGAGGAAGGCAATCTCTCATAAAGAAATTCTATCTTGTCAATTGGAGTCAAGTCAAAAAGGAAAATGTTAAGGGGGCTTACGTATCTAGTCTTCTTTTATTATGAATAACGCTCTTGGATCCAAACTTATCTAAAAATTAATAAATCCTCAAATGATGCTTTGGAAATAGGTTCTTATTCACAAGTATGGTGAAGGTAATCATGGCATGCTACTACTAAAAGGTATCCATAAAAAACTAGGCATCTCTAAAATTTGGGTATTGATTGTTAAATTGGTCTAGATCATTAAATATAACATCTTTTATGCCTAGGAAATGGTGATAGTATTAGGTGTTAGAATGATTATATTCTAATTTCTTCTATTTCTAAGGAGATTTTTCAATTCATGAGTCAACTCAAGATAGATAAACTTTCTCATCTCATCAATCGAGAAGGCAATCATCAAAAATGGATTTAACTTCATGGGTTGGATATAGAATAGCAAAGGGAGTGGTCTCAGGTATAAAAACAATTCATTAGCTTTCTTCCCACAAACCTAGACAATGAAGACTACTTTATTTGAGGTAAAATTAATTGGCCAGACAACTATTTAATTAAGGTTGGTGCATATATTCAAATAAGTGAGCCTATAGAAAAAAAAAATTGAAACACATTTGGGATCAAAATATCACCCTAAAAATTAAATTTTTTCAATGGCTAGTTTAGCAAAAAAAATTCTAACTCGGGAAAACCTCTCTAAAAGAGGTATTTTGGGCCCCCATATTTGTTCTAGATGTTTTAAAGACTATGAAACTCAAGCCCATTCATTTTTTAATTGTGAGGAAGCTACAATGATATGGATCTCGCTTGCTTTCAACTTTAGAGTCTACATTAGAAGTAAATTAAATATTGAGTCTTGTACTAAAATATAGAACAAAAGTACCTTAGCTCCTTTCAAGGTAAGCTTCTCATAAAAATGTTATGGTCTTTTATTCCTTATTATTGCATGTGTTGTATATGGATGGATAGGAGCTATAGAATATTTGAAGGAAATTCACCTCACAAGGTAGTTTTGATACACAGGATAAAGCATGCTATCGTGGAAAAATCCAAAGCCCACTTTAAAGGTAAGCAATATCATAGTGCTCTTCCTAGAGTTGAGTTACGTTTTCTCAAAAATTAAAACCTTCAAGATATAATTAGCACCTCTATTGC
Organism: Wollemia nobilis; assembly: GCA_028583015.1. Taxonomy (NCBI): domain Eukaryota; kingdom Viridiplantae; phylum Streptophyta; class Pinopsida; order Araucariales; family Araucariaceae; genus Wollemia; species Wollemia nobilis. The sequence goes on from JAQPPZ010006010.1 coordinate 3,811,632, forward strand.
CAACATCCTAACTTGTCAACTGTGTTTTAGGTTTCTAGTTCTATTCTTTGATGGGGCTTCAAAGTCTAACTCTGGAATAGCTACTACTAGAGGAGTTTTATGGTCAAGACCACATTCCAAGATTCTTGAATTTTGCCTAAATTTAGGATAAACCACAAATAATGTAGCTAATTTGATGGGCTATAAATTTGGTCTAACCCTAGTAAGAAGAGAAAATATCAAAACCCTTTCAGTTTATGGGGACTCTAAGCTAATCATATAGTTTCTTTTTGGAAAATAAGAGGTCAATACTATTTTTCTATAATTGTTGCTGAATTAAGTGTATAAGACTGGGAAAACTTGAATAGATTAATTGACATCACATTCGTAGGAATTTGAACCATTTGACAAATAAAAAGGTCGATGAAGGTTTTTTTTCATCCTTATTTAGAAAGTTTAATACCAAGAATTATGAGAATGTAAGAGATGACTGCATAGACTAAGAATATTGACTCTATTTGTTCTACGGATTGTTGTGGACCAAGGACTTCTTTGTTCTAGTTATTTTGAATATACTTGGGAAGAAATTTTATTTTCATAGGTATTCTTGCCCTTGTGGGATTCCAGCTCTGGCTACATGCATCCTTGGTTTGCTTGTGATGCTTGTAGCACCTAGCCAACTTGTAATATTTGTGTTATATTAAATAATTAAAAAAATTTCTTTAAAAAATATTAAATGATCAATATTACTTTTTAAACGTTGGTGATTTAATGCTCTACATCGACTACACCAACTACACATGCGATAAGATAGTGATTTATTTATTTACATGCATGACAAGACATTGATTCTACATTAGTAATTTAATGCTTTGCATCTTATTTTCTAAATGTTAGTGATTTAATACTATACATCAATTGCACGCATGATAATACATTGATTTCATTATTTTCATGCATGATATGACATTGATTCCATTATTTTAAATGTTAATGATTTAATGATGAATATTATTTTATAAATGCTAGTGATTTAATGCTTTGTTTCAACTACACACAATAAATTCTATTATTTGCATGCATAATAAGACACTGATTTCTTTATTTTAAATATTAGTCATTTAATGATCAAAATAATGATTTCATTATTTTATTATTTTTTATATATTTTTTTGGCAAAAAGGATTTTTAATTTACATCTAAAAAATAGAAACTAAGGTTATATATATATATATATAGACACACACACACACAATAGGCAATACTATCATCAATGGTAAAAGTAAAAATAAAAAAGAGCTTCCCCAATCCACTAAGTCCACCATCTAGGAGGGCATCCATAGCGAGTGAGGTCTCCTCAATTAAGAGCCCAATTAGCCATCACATTTGTCACCCTATTCTAATCTCTAAAGATATGTATGAATCCCTATTGTCTCAAAGTACTATTGGTTCAGTTGTATTTGCTCAATTATTCTATGTATTATCCAATTTATATTTTTTTGTTTGCCTTTTTCTCCCTTACGTCTAACCCACTACAACAATATATGCAAAAAAGAGTAACCATGCAAATATAAATATAAAATGTAGTACTATCATCAATGGTAAGAATGGAAAAAAAATCCTAGTATGACGAGTCCACCATTTGGGAGGGCATCCATAGCAAGTGAGGTCTCCTCGATCAAGATCCCTATTAGCCATCACATTTGCCACCATGTTCTAATATCTAAGATGTGTATGAACTCCACTATCTCAAAGCATTTTTGGGTCAATTGTATTTTCTCAATTATTCTTTGAATTCTCTAATATGTATTATTTTGCTTGCTTGGTCCTTTTAAGTGGTTAATCATAATTTGGGAGTTTGGTTCTACCTGTATTTTCTTCCATCCCACCTTTACAGCCTAATGTAATCCTCTTAAGATGGCATGTCTCTTTATCATTTTATTGGATAAGCTACCTAGGTTTTTCATGAAGATAAAAGCAAGAGTGTCATTCAAAAGTGGCCTTTTTTTTCCATACTCACTCTTCTTATATTTCCTCTTAAGGCTCCATCCGTATTAATCTTACCAATACCTCTAAATAAAATGTTCAATTTCTAGTTTGGATTACTTGTGCGCAATTTGGGATTACCATTTTTTATGTGACCACCATTGGAGGCACTTATAATCTGGATATTATCTAAATACACTTTTTATTAGAATTTTGATGCCCTTTTAATGGGTATTATATTGACTCCCTAATATTGGTTGTGATCCTTTTTCAAACAAAGTGGTTGTCTCTATACTCTTGGTTGAAGATATTATTATTTCTCTTCTTCCACAAATCCCATAGAAGAAGAGTCATCCCCACCCAAAAAATATGTTGAGTGGGTTGGTTTATTTTCTCCTATTTAGGCCACTCCCTCCAAAGTTGTTCTATAGAAGAAAATATTAAAATATTGAATAAAATATAGTGATTATATTATTTTAAACAATAGTGATTTAATTTTGAAGATAGTGATTTTATTATTTTATTATTTACATTGAATAAAATATTCTAAGAATATTATTTAGAGTATTAGGAGATATTGAAGGAATATTCTTCAAAGAATTAGAGAAAATACCTCAATCTACCACACAGTGATTCTATTATTTTATAAAATCTTGGATAGTTATGCTTGTTCCTTTCCTTGATTAAGTTCAATGTGGTAATTCTCATTAAGGTGATTAATTGAGTGTCCCTATCCATTATGATGTAAATCGTGGACTAATGTATGTGTCCTAATTCATGAGCTTTTTTATTGTGTAAGTTGTTGATTCCTACCTTGATTGAAGGATGATGTAATAAAAGAGAAATATTAAGAAATAATTACTTCATGTAATATAGTTAGAGTTAGGTGTTTAGGAATCATAGCTAAATAGGTGTTTGATATTTCATTATTTAAACCAACCAACTACACCTTCATTGTATATATACATAATTTTGTTTAGTACAATCATGTTTTGCACCCTACTTGTCCAACATAAGTTACTCAAATTATTCACATGTTCATGGAAATGATGACAATGCAATTTCAAGTTCTATAAAATTTTATTTATGTTAATGTTTATTGCTTCCAAAATTAATAGTTTTAGCATAATAATGCATATTATCCTATATCCATTCATCTTATGTTGTTGTTATTGTTGGAAATTTTGAGTAATTATGTTGTCATTGATGACAAGTGCTTGGTGCAAGGCAAAGTTCATTTTGATATAAGAAAAGTGGTAAAAAGAAATGGTTATAATATTTTATATTATAAGCCAAAGAGGTTGGTTAAAAGATTGAAGGCAAAAGTTTTACCCCATGTGTTTAAAAGAAAAGAGAAAATGTTATAATATTTTAATATTATAATAATTAAGCCAAAATGGTTTATTAAAAAGGAAAATAAAAAATATATTGGACAAAGGCCTTAAAAGGAATCAAGCTGACGAAGGACTCCATGCAAAAATATTGTTTAATACTAAAATTAAATAATATAATATTTAACACAAATTTAAATTTTATGTTAAATATAAAATTAAATTTGAAATTTTTAAAGGTGCACAATTTCAAATTTAAATGAAGGCAAATAAAGGTTTTCACCGACATCATAGCAATGCTTCGAATGCAAATAAAATAGAGAAGCTAAATCAATTTTCAAAGGTTACTAAGGTTAATGCGCAAGTCTTAATCGATCGTGGAGTATAGAGAAAAGTGTTTGAAACATTTCCATCGAGCAAATGGCAACGAATAATAACAAGGAGGTGCACATTGTGTTTCAGCAAGGGCTGGTGGACCAAGTGGCAAGCTTGTCCTGCCTAAGGTGTGGCAGAGAAGAGGTTCGCATTTCGTTTCTTCCTAGCATCAGTTGAAGCATTTTATCCTTTTCAAGTGAAATTGGTAGGAAATAAAAGGTGGAGATCATGTGTTAGGTCTCAACCGCTTGACTAGCACAAGTGGTCGAGCATTGTACTTAGGATTTTGAGGTCGGAGGGTTGATCCCCATTCGTGCCAGCAAGGAATTTGTTGTAGAACTATTATTATTAACATGAACCATTCACCAATATGCAAAATATCAAATCATTCATCCATAATATATTATCCATAATAACAATCCACAAATGAGAGAGAGATAGATAATACCCTTAAGGTAGGGAAACACCAATAATAATCCTTAAGGAAGGAATAACTCCACAAGATCTCCCAAGATGTGAGGCCACTTCGTGGGCACGACGATTACATAAGATTCTTCTTCAATGAATGAATTCTTACAATGACAAATATCTCTTCTTTATATATCCATATTCTTATTCTACTTTGGAAAGCCTACTACTAATATTATATTATATTATATTATAATATAATATAATATTATAATACAATCAACCTTGGGTTATGTGTGGCCCATGCCAACCCTTATACAATATAATAATATATCCCCAAATATCTATTCCTAGGTACCCTACCATGCCACCCTCCTTACAAATGTTTTGTCCTCAAAACATATGAAGAAACTTGATAGTATGATTTGCTAAGCAATGTTAGCAATTGGTACCAATATCGATCATCCATCCATCCAAGTGAAACCCGATGATTTTGGTATGCCATTTTGTTACTTGAGTATACAAATCTACTTTGTTGGCTCCATGCTTCTGTTGTTGTATTTTGATAACTTGAATGATGGTTCCACTTGTTCCTTGATGCTGATGAACCATGCTGAAAACCATGATCACCATGCTTTCTTTGCCAAACACTGCCATAGTTGGTGCCCTTCTTATTACATGTAGAACCATAATATTGTTGCCTTGAACCATGCCTCCAATATTGTTTTCGCTCATGGTGGTGTGGATGGCGATATGGTTCAACCTTTACTTGATGTTCTACCTTCTTTGACTTCTCAACATTTGGCTCCATTATTTTAAATTCCTCTACACATTGTTCTTTCATGTTCTCTTTGTTTGGTGTGTCCTTGTGCTCTTCTATTAAAGCTTCCTTGGACTCTGTTATTGTTATTTCCACTGAATCAGTTTTTGCTACTTCTTCCATGGACTCTTTTGCTGCTACGGCCTTCTTGGATTTTGTTTCAGGTTCTTCAATTTGTTTCTCTACAACCGCTTCTTGATTTTCCTTGGATCCCTGCTCCTTAAGCTGAGAAATATCCTGTAATGTTATCTTCTTTTTCCTGTACCATAACTTCATAAACTTCTTTTGCACATTAATGTTAACAGTACCCAAAGAATCTAACCAAGGATAACCAAGAACAATATCCTTATCATCCATCTCAATAGCATAGAAATCTGAATGTAAAACATATTTATCCATGGTGATCTTTAAATATTCAAAAATCTGAACATTCTCACCCTCTAGTTGTATGTCCTTGATTTTTGTTGCTTGAACTTACAACTTCTTAGCCAAAGCAATATTAATAAAATTATATCTACTACCAGGGTCAATGGAAATAATAACCTGTTCCTTTTGAATGCTTCCATGAACTTGCAAAATAGACTTTTTAGATTCAAACAAATTCCTTTGTCCATTTTCTAATTTATCTTCTACCAAAGGTATGGTTTCCTCCGTCTGCATATTGACATCTTTTTTATCTTCCCTGACCTTTTCCTCTTTCTTCTTGAGTAATTTTGTTTCTTTTTCATAGTCTTCATTTTGTTTCTTTAAAACTTCACATTCTCCTTTTATTGCATTCCGCTCATTTTGAGTTTCCTGTAGTTTCTTTTCATCGTCTTCGATGATATCCATTAGGTAATCTATATAATATGGATCCCATATACTCAAGAATTCATGCTCTATTTCATCCCAAGTATATTCATTATTCCTTTCTTTACAAAATTTATCCACCAAGACAAAGCTTTCCCTTTAAAACATATATCCAAGAAGGATTTCTCAAAAGAAATATTATGATATGGATACCTAAACTTTTTCCACCATTCCCTAACATCAATATCATCTTCTCCGGAAAATATTTCTAGCTCCATAAGTTCACCTCCAGATAATGCAAATCTAGGGTTTCATGAAAATATATATCATGCCCTAATGCAAACTAGGGTTTTATGGAAATAAATATCTTTCCACTGATTTGAAGCTAAAATTCCACGTAGACAACTAGATCTACCATTTTTCTTCCAAACAAAATAAAGTGCAACTGTTTTGCTTACCCGAAATAAACAAAGTTTGTCTTTTGAAAAATTCGTGACTTGAAAATTTGTTTCTACCCTTATTCCATATGACTGACTTTAGAAGGTCGTATCTCTCTCAATATTTCTTAGATTCCTTCATATGACCACTCATTTTAAAGCTCTTCAAATTTTGCACCAACGGATCCAAGAATTGCCTGAATCGGATACAATCTCGCAAAGATATGGCTTCTGAAAGATGAGATGTTTTTCCACAAAAAATTTGCAAAATTCATCACTATCCTTGTTCTGGATACTAACTTCAAAAGGTCGTATCTCCCTTAATACTACTCAGATTCCATCATATGACCACTTATTTTAAAGCTCTTCAAATTTTGCACCATCTGATCCAACAATCGCCTGAATTGGATAAACTTGCGCAGAGATATGGCTCCTGAAAGATGAGATGTTTTTTCCAAAAAAAATTGCCCTAATTCTAGGGTTTCACACAAAAATCCCCACTTTGCCAAAATCGTTGCTCTGATACCACTTGTTGTAGAACTATTATTATTAACATGAACCATTCACCAATATGCAAAAATATCAAATCATTCATCCACAATATATTATCCACAATAACAATCCACAAATGAGAGAGAGATAGATAATACCCTTAATGTAGGGCAACACCAATAATAATCCTTAAGGAAGGAATAACTCCACAAGATCTCCCAAGATGAGAGGCCACTTCGTGGGCACAACGATTACATAAGATTCTTCTTCAATGAATGAATTCTTACAATGACAAATATCTCTTCTTTATATATCTATATTCTTATTCTACTTTGGAGAGCCTACTACTAGTATTATATTATATTATAATATAATATAATATAATATAATATTATAATACAATCAACCTTGGGTTATGTGTGGCCCATGCCAACCCTTATACAATATAATAATAAATCCCAAAATATCTATTCCTAGGTACCTTACCAGAATTTAATTTTTATAAGGTATGCTCTAAGTTGATTAATTTTGGCTATGCTTGGTGTTTTGTGGATGTGATTTGGCATATAGGAGGTATAAGGGAAATTAATTTTTGCATAATATTTTAAGGGTATTGTTGTCATTTATTTTATATATGCAAAGGTTGGAGTGATAAGGTGTAAATAGTTTATTTTAAATTGTAAATATTTGTTCTTGGATATTAAAGTAGATTGGAGATTGTTTTATAATAGTGGAAGATAAAAGGTGTAAAATGATGATTTTATTGTTTGTAATTCTTGGTTTATAAAAAGAAATTTTTGAGAGGGTTTTGTTGAGCTTTAATGCATTATCTTTGAGAACAAAAGAAGAGTCCTAGAACATTATTTTCAAATTTAATTGAGCACCTTTTTGAGGGAAAATTCATGTGGATATTTTGAAATAGAATATTGTCATCGAACATTTGAAGTGGCACAATAAGGATTGGTTGATTGTGAAATAGGGTTTAAGGTCATATTATATTCAAAGGAATTAATAGGTATGGGCACATCACTCCTTGTTTAAAGTGTTTGTTGAAGTGAATGTTTTGGAACATAAGGTGGAGTGAAAAGGATTGTTTGATAAGCATTGTTGGAAATATTTGAGTTAGAATTTGTGCTTCATTGTTGAATGTTTTGGAAATATTTGGCATAGAATTTGAGAACAAGTTGGGCTTCTATTATTGAAATATATTGATACATTTGTGCTAGAGTGTGTGAACTACTTGTGCTAGGGTTGAAGATAAGTTAGTGCACCTATGTGAAATATTTTAAACATTGGTTTGAGAGATATTGTGGAAGCAGTTGAGATCAATTTTGCGAAGGTAAATTGTGCATGAGTGTGATTTATCTTTGAGAGAAATTTTGCAATAAATATAGACCAATTTTTTGAAGCAAGATATATATTGTGTTGTTTTGTTTTGGCAAGAGATAAATATTGGATTAGTTGAATGCAATATTTGTGAATCTGAAGAACATATTGGAATTTTGGTAATGTATATCATTATCTATATATTCCATAGGTTAAACATATTCTGAGTAGAATATATATGTTTGAAGAAAACATATCTGAAAAAAGATATAATCTTTGTTTGTGTGCAAAGTTTTAAAAATTTTGATTAGGTTAAGTGAGCAGCATTAAGGCAGATTTGAGAAAGTCTTTTGAGAAGGCTTGAAGGTAGATTTGAGCAAGTCTTTTGAGAAGGCTTTAAGGCGGATTTGAGCAAGTCTTTTGAGAATGCTTGAAGGTAGATTTGATAAAGTCTTTTGAGAAGGCTTGAAGGCAGTTTTGAGCAATAATTTTGAGAAGGCTTGAGATAAATTTGAGATAGAATTGAGAGCAATTTTGGTTGTTGATTTTATCAAGCTTTGTGTTAAGGCCTAGGGTATATTTGTGAACAAAACTAGATAAAATTTGTGCTAGACCTGAGATAGATTTTGGTGCAGATTTGTGAGCAGATTTAGAGTATATTTGTGCTAGACCTGAGAAAGAGTTTGGTGTAGATTTGTGAGCAGATTTAGAGTAGATTTGTTCTAGACTTGGGATAGATTTTGGTGTAGATTTGAGATAGAGTTGAGAGTAGGCTTTGGAGGTGATAGAGTAAAGAGGACAATAATCTCCAGTGGATAGATATCCATTAGCCAATGCAGTTGGGATAGAGGTCTCCTATGGAGAGATATCCACACGACATAGTAGTGGGGGTAGAAGTCTTCTATAATATCACAAACTAGAGTAAAGGAAATAGAGTTTTCCTATGGAGAGAGATCCAAAAGCCAGAGCAAGGGGAAAGAGTTCTCCTGTGGAGTGAGATCCATGAACCAGATGGGGAGATAGAGTTCTTCTATGGAAAGAGATCCACAAACCAGTTGAGAAGATATAGTTCTCATGGATCAAGTTCCACGAACTAGAGAAAAGGGGAAAGAGTTATCCTGTGGAGAGAGATCCAGAAACTAGAGCAAAGTGGATAGAGTTCTCCTATGGAGACAGATACACAAACTAGAGCAAAGGGGATAGATTTCTCTTATGGAGAGATATCCACAAATTAGAGCATAGGGTATTGGTGTCTTCTTTGTATAGAGGTCCATAAACATTGTAATAATAAATTGATTCCCAAGAGATTTATTGATAAAATTTAGAAGAAATATTTTCTCTGTGGAGTAGCCCACATTGGGTGAACCATGTTAAATTTGTGTATCTCTTGTTTGTGATGATTTGTGCATTTATTTTATTACTGTTATTGATATTTCCACTGATAATATTGGATAATATTGTTTGAGAAAGAAAATTAAAAGTTGATCTTATACTCTCAGTATAAGCCTGTGTTCTTCAATTGGTATCAGGGCAGGTTCCTTCAAAAAAGTATAACATCTTGAAGGAAGATATTACAGGAACACAGATGGCATATCAGAATGGATCTTCATAAAATAAGGTACCATTATTTTATGGAAACAATTATGCTTTTTGGAGCATAAGAATGAAGACTTACTTATTGGCACAAGGATATGAGACATGGCAATCGGTTGAGGATGGATTCACACCTACAACTACTCCTCCCACAAATAAATATGGTAAGTTATTATATGTGAATAATTCCAATTCTATGAATGAAATTTTAAGTTGATTACGTGAAGAAAATTTTATGAAAGTTATGCACTGCAAATCAGCAAAAGAGATATGGGATAAATTGAAGCAAACATATGAAGGAGATAAAAAGGTCAAAATGGCAAAACTGTAAAATCACAAGAAAATATTTGGAGATTTGAATATGGAAGATGAGGAAGATATTGCTACATATTTACTTCATGTGGATGATATTTTTAATACCATGTGAGGACTTGGATTTGAAATTGAAGACTCTAGTGTTGCTCATAAGGTTTTAAGATCACTTCCTATGAGATATGATTGAAAAGTTTTAGCTATAGAAGAGATGAGAGATATTGAAAATTTGACTATGGATGAGTTTATAGATTTTGAGATGAGAACAATAAAGGATCCCAAGTCCAAGAAAGAGGTAGCTTTTAAAGCATAAAAGAAGACAAAAGATAAGAAAATAAAATCAAGTGGTGAGTCAAGCAGTGATGAAGAAGCTAACTATGGTAGAAGAAATAAGGACTCAAGAAAGCACAAAGGTACGAAAATAGTGAAATATTTTAATTTTGGAAAGTTTAGTCACTATGCATCTAATTTTCTAGAATCTGGAAGCAGTAGCAGTGAAGAGAAATAGGATCATAAGAAAAAGGAAGGAGTAAAATATAGGTATGAAAAGGAAAACAGGTATGGTCAAGGCAAGCATGAAAAGAAATTCTTTCAAAATCACAAGAAGAGTTTCTATGTTAATAAGGTAAGCAAGAAATCGAGTGATAGTGATGAAAGACCCTCAAAAAGTGAAGAAAAAGAGATTCTATTTATGGCAATAGAAGAGGAATAAAATGCTCTTGTTGTAGATAAAGTTGAAAAGTATGAAGATGCTCTTGAAGACCAAGAAGTAGAACAAGATTCATAAAATGAAGAGGAAGGCATAGTAGATCTAGAAGCAGAACTTATTGTTGCTCTTAGAGAATTGAAAAAGGTTAGAAAGAAGAATTCAAGACTAAAGACTCAAGTTCAAGAATGTGAGGAATAAAAAGAAAAGCTTATACAAGAACTGACAAAATAAATAGCTAAGGCAAGGATAGTTAAAGAGGTCATGAGTGAAAAGTTAGAAACAAATGAGCTAGAATGTGAAAGACTTGAACATGAGGTAGTTTCACTAAGGATGGAAGAGAAAAATTCTAAGGACAAGTTACACAGATTTGGGAATATTTTAAAAACTTGGGATAATATTATCAATGCATAAAGATCTTCATCTATCAAAATAGGACTTGGTTTTGAAGGACAAGAAAAACAAGTAGAAGGGTCAAGCTCAAGATCAAAAGAAGAAGATATTTCATAGGAAGAGAGTGAAGAATAAATTGAGACTTATATAAATAAGTTGAAGAATAGAAGCTTTGCCAAGAAAGGAAACAATGCACAAACAAGGAACAGGGATCATCACAAAGAATAAATGACTAAGAGACCAGTGAGCTCAAGACAAGATTTCTTCAAAGGATGTTGTTTTTCATATAATAGGTTTGGTCACAAGGCTATGCATTGTAGGACTTATGAAAATAAGGAGTATGGTTTTACTAAGAGGAACTTCAAATATGGATATCTCTTTCAAGACTATTGCTACTCTTGTAATCAATTTGGTCATAAAGCAATCCACTGCAGGGTTCAAAACAAAAATGAGTTTGGCTTCACCAGGAAGAACTTCAAAATATTTTCACCTTCTAAGAACTACAAAATTAATTATTACAAGTGCAATAATCTAGTGCATAAGGCTAAGTAGTGCAAGATAGAGTTTCTAGAGCTTCCAAATACAAGCAATAACAGGGACACTCAAAAGGATCAAAAGGGTATGTTGAGAAAGAAGGTTGACAAAGAAAAGAGCATTGAATTCTGGGAGTATAAATACTCCCACCCCAAAATTAATCACCTCAAGGAGAGGAGGTGGTAAGGGGACTGAGCTAAGTGTATCGTTCTAAATTTTTTGCACCCTTACCTTTAGGCTAAAGGATCCGCGCCCAGAAGGGGGATGGGCAAAGGATGGGACAGTACCTCGGACTGAGAGGCCCTTTGAAGGTCCCGCCTCTCGGGGGAGGGGTATTAAGGTGATTTTTTTATGAATGGTGGGGTTCACCAGGAAAAGTTTAGTGGCAATTTCCACGCCTAGGTTGGGAATGTGTTTAATGTGTTCAGTTTTATCTTTAAACATCCAAATCCTAGGTTTGTCCTGATGAATCTAAGTGTTCTATTATGAAAATGCAAATTAAATAAATACAGAAAACAGATTTGGACAGAAAACAGAAAGAATAAGCTAGATTAAAGAACTATACCTGATCCGGATGTCTGATGAAGGTTCTGATTTTTGAAGTAGTCCAGATCGTCTAGAATTTGACAGGATCGTCTGAGATCTGACGGGATCGTCTGAGATCTGATGAATTCGTCATACGAATTCATCAGAGCCCTACAAACAGAGAGATAGATACAAAATACCAGAAATGCAACTATTCTAATAGAGAAAAATGGTGTAAAATGGCAACATAGATGCTAAGGTGATGATCACAAATAAAAATTCAAGTAGATTATGACGTTCTAATGACAAATTATGACTTCATTGTGCACTTAAGCTATATGGGTGAACTCCAAGATGCAGAACAATAAGGAATAATAACAAATTTAACTAAATGCAGGATAAATCAACAAACAAAGTGAGAAAACGCAAACCTTAGGCACTGATTGCCCCTAATGTTGACTGTAGTCAAAATCATCTCGAATTGGTATGAAATCATCTCTAATTGAATAGGATCGTCTATGACGATCTGAGCTTGCTCCGGCTGAAAAACAATGAAGTTCTTGCAAACAAACTTGGAAAAATACAAATGCAAATGGTGGTTTAAGATAGTCTAATGCATGTAGAATTCGTGTTACAGGGAATTTCAGCCAGGGGGAATGCCAAGAGGGGGTCCTAAGGTTAAATAAGCTTAGGAGGGAGATTAGGAGGTTGGAGATCATCCTAATTTGGAAGATATCCAATGGGGGAGGTCTCTAACGACGTAGACACGCTTCTGCTCGGATTAGAGACGACGTTGAAACAGAAGCTAACTATGAACAAATCAGTTTGGGACAAGATCGTCTAGACATTCTGCTCCAGACAAAATCGTCCGATCTGAGGCGATATCGTCTGATCGGCGACAATATCGTCAAACAAACAAAACAAACTCTAAAAATGGCACAAAAAATGAGGAAACGGGCAGTAGGCGGTTTGGGAGCAATTTTGGGGTTAAAATTTGAATTTGAATTATTACTAATGTAATTTTAATTATTTGCTAAGGTTTACTACGCCAATTTTAGGGTGCTACATTTTGCCCCCTCTTTAGCGAATTTTCCAAGGAAAATGCGTTAAAGATGAGTTCTTCTCGATCTACGAGAAAGCAAAAATTTATTCCCATTTTTAGGCGACGATTCTTGGTCGAATCGTACGACAGCTTACTATGATGCCCCCTCCGTGTTTTTACCCAAATCGAACGTTTGAGGTAAAAATACGAAAAAGCAAAATTTTAAAATGTTGTTAAGTGTTTTTGAAGAAAATTAAGAAAAATAGGGTAAAACCCTAATTCATTTTTACTGTTCATTTTTTGGTTTTGGTATGATGTACATAATTTTGATATATATTTATGATCTTTTTTGTGATATGACTTGTTTATATGTTTTATGATGCTTTAATGTTTGAATTGTTTGCTTATTGGATTGAGGATTCATATAATTATGTCGTTTGGAAATATTATGACTTTGATATCATGTTGTAAGATTTTAAATGAAATAATCTAATGTAAAAAATTGGTGGTTGTTTGTGGTGTGATAATTTGATAAAAATAAAAGGGACTTTTAACAATAATTTCAAAGGACATTGTCGCTATTATAGACCATTTCATGGAGTCGCCGCTCACTCGGTCGTCAAGCTAATCCTAGTATAGAAATATTGCTAAAAGTAAAAGGGTGCTTAAGAGACTGTCTTAAGACTTTGTTGTGATGATGCAAATGATGATGATGATGATGATTTGTTTTTCAGATTTCCATGAAAATATTATGCATGAAATATTTTAAAATGACTTTTGCTAGGCATAAATTCCTAAGTGTGATAAAATTTTTGGATAATTCCCTAGGAATTATACCATCATTTCAAAATTGAAGTTTGACATAATGACATGAAATATAATAGGTGTTTGTTTGTTTTAAAGCATAATTGTGTAACATAATGATTTAAGTCATATGTTTTTATGATTTTAAATAAATGGGGAATAAAATTGGTACAATGGTTTGCGCTAGGCATAGAATATTTAGGTATAGACTTATACCATCATCACGAAATCCAAAGAAAAAAATAATAGATTTATTGCATGGTTGATTTTTAATTTTGGTCTTCAGAAAATATGAAGACGAGGACTTGCGCTAGGCATAAAATTCCAATTTTGGTTTTTGGAACTATACCATCATCGCGAAAGTCAATAATATATATAAATGTAACTTGATTGCATGTTTTGGAAAATGATTTTGATTTTTTTGAGAATGCATGTAGTTGTCTTTATACTAAACAATTGTTCTTCAAAGAAGAAAATGAATTTATTCCAAAAAATTTGCAAAAATATTTCAAAGTATCTTAAAGACAAAAGTTAGATTTATAAGGAATCCCATGTGCATATGTGATTTCATTACCAATCTTGATTTATCATAATGATACACAAAATCTCTCAAATACAAATGTGTGTGCAATTGCATTGTTCATTTACCAAGTTTTGAGCAAGATAATTTGATACAAGTGATTTGAATGAACCAAATAAGTGTTCATTAACCATGATTTAGATGCATACAACCATACCGGACTACTATGTAGGTCGGGTTATCAAGAGCTAGCTAATCCATAAACAGACATAGGTCTATACAAAAGAAGGTCGCTAATGTGACGGACATATCACCATGCTAGGAGTTACCCAAGGCCAAGCGGGTTGGGCACAAACCACCTATTATGGGGCTTACCTCACAGTTTTCGAATAATTGAGAATTCCATGGATTCAAGCTCATCAACCCTTCTTTTCTTTTCAAGGGGTAGGGAAAGGGATTTTATTGCTTTTGCTTTTGCTTTTCTCTTTTGCTTTGCTTTTACTTTTTTTTTTTTTTTTTTTTTGTACTTTTGTATTTTGGCTTGATATTTGAAATAATGCTAAAATAACTTGTTTCTTTTTTCTTTTTCTTTTGAACTTTTATTTTCTTTCTATGCTAGGGATACTTGCTCGGATTAGCTGTAGAGCAAGGGATTTTTATTTCGGGTACGGGTGAGCTTGTCCTTTTGCCAATTCTCAAAGATTCTAGACCATGTGCATGATAGGATAGCAGGGGAAACTTTTCGCTCAAGAACCACTTCTACTATGTAACATAGCATGGAAATTACAAATGTAATCATTTTATTGTGAAAAGATATGCTTGGTTTAAGTAAATACCAAGATCAATTCTCTATGCTCAAACTTTATTTAATTGAATTTTGTGTACTTTGATATAAGAGAGATTAGTAATCATGCCAGATAAAATCAAGATATTTATTCATGTGAGTGTGAAAGTGCGGGATTCCAAATAAATGCTCATTTATCCAAAATAATTGAAAATATAACTGCAAACTCCAAGAATTGACAGGTATAAAAAAGATGTTTTTGAATATTTTGACGATTTGGATGATTTTATATATTGTTTTATATTTTTGTTTTAATTTATGAAATTGAAAGAAATACAATGTGATTGTTTTTTGAAATTTTTTTTTTTATTTTTTTTTTTTTATATGAACTTTTAGATAATGGAATTGGTGGTATATACAAGATTATCTATATACACTATACAATGTTATTTGAGTATAGCATGTCTAAGGTTGCTTCAAAATCAAATGAGGTTTTAAAGGATAATTTGGTTGTGATGAAGGTAAGAACAAAAGGTGATGAATAAAAGGTAGTGATAACAAAATCTTTGTTATAATGTAGAATAATGTAGCAAAATATTTTACTTTTATATGTGGAAAATTGATCATGTTACACAATAAAATGTAAGAAGGATAAGAAGGTTCTTCATTCTTATCACTATCTTCCAAGTCTTGATAATATGGAGGGAGTATATGTGAAAGATATGCACGGGTGTTATTTGGTAAACAAGGATGATCATATATGAATGAAGAAAAGTGATGGATAGAAGATAATTGTGACAAAAGAGAATGTATAGAACTTGATGTTTCAACCGTTAAATATTCTTCAAATGGTGTTGGGTCATTATGTATGGTAACAATTTTACTTGCAAGTTCAAATTTCAAATATTGGTGAAGAGTGGAAGGGACAACCTTCATTGTATGCATCCAAGGACTTCTAAGAAGTAGGTTGTAAGGTGAAGGACAATATCCTACATAGAACAAAGCATCCAGGATCTTGGATCCAATATCAAGGGGAAGAATTATAGTACCTTGAGCTTCTTGAATTTCATTGTTAAAAGATTTTATAATAACATTTGATTCATTAATATCTTCTTCCTTTGATTTGAGTTTTTAGAATAATTGATAAGTGCATAAATTAAGAGAGGAGCCATTATCTACCATGATAGTTTTAACAAGTATTTCTTTATTAGATCCTGTAATGTAAAGATAATAGTCTTCTTGTGGAGTAGAGGAAGGAATCTCCTCATCATAGAATGAAATATGGTTAACCTCAAGAGGGTTTACACCATTAATTATGTTCTTAGAGAAAATATGATGAGGAATAAATTGTTGGCTAGGTATCTTGAACAAAGTTTCCTTATGAGAATTTTGTAATACTTCTAAAAGGGATATCTTTGCTTGAGGATTAATCACTTGTTGTTGGCTATCAAAGGGGATTTTAGATTGACATTTTGATTCTAAATATGAGCTTTCTATGCTTACATTCCATTTTGGATCATTCTCTAGAGCCAAAGATAGTTTTGAATGTTGGTCAAATGAGGAATCCATCTCTTGAATATCAGATTGAGTTGATTGAACTTGAGGTTGCTCTTTTGTAGTTTCTGTTACTATATTAATAATATCATCATGATGGTACACATTAACATGCAATATTTGATTGGTTTCTTGTTGTTGATAATTGAATAGGGGTTCTTGGGAGATCCCTATGTCTTGATTGATTATTGGTATTTGTTGTGTAGGAGTTTGATTGTTTACTTGGAGATTTATAATCAGTTGTAGATTGTAATTCCTTTATATTAAAAAGACCCTCATCAATCAAATATTGAATTGAACATCTTAAATCTTTACATTTTTGTGTCATATGTCCATCTACTCTATGATATTCACAATGTAGCTTAGGTTTAAACCAATCTGCTATGGTATCAGGTTGTCTTATGGAAGGGGGATCAATCCTATTTGTGTCAAGTAAATACTTGAGAATTATATCCATTGGTTGATTGAGCTTTGTAAATTTACGTGATGAAGGTTTTTGAGAGGTTTTTGATACGTGCCTTAGAAATTCAGTCATAAAAGGGCCTAATGGTTTCTCACCTATACTTTCTTTATTATGGGTAGAATGATGATAGGAAGATTGCGAAGTAGGAGGTGAGTGCATGGTAGAATTGGAAGAATAATTATTTTCGTGTTGAAATGAATGTGTTGTATTGAAAGAAGAATATTGAAAAGGTGGTGGAGGATTATATGTGGATCGATAGATATAATATGGATATATGGGAGAATAGATAATATCGTTATGAAGAGGATTGGCAAAGGGATTGTCCTGTTGGGGTAAGGATGAAAAATGAGAAAAGTGTGATGGAGGTGGTGTTGAATAGGGATGAGGTTGGTCATAATCAACAAATGTATTTGGTTGAATTCTTCCAACATTACTGATGGGCTCATATTGATTTGAGTAAAAACTCATGGTTTCTTTAGTACTTCTAAAAGTAATATTTAGTATCTACTATTTAGAATTGAATTTAAAACATACAAACCTGAAATGATGATTTTGCTACCTTTTTTTTTTGTATACATATATATATATATATATATATATATATATATATATATATATATATATATATATATATATATATATATATATATATATATATATATATATATATATATATATATATATATATATATATATATATTTTTTTTTTTTTTTGTTTTTTTATATTTTTGAATCAGAAAGATGCCTATGTTATTCACGTCGGGTTCACCAAAATGTATCGTTCCAAATTTTTTGCACCCTTACCTTCAGGCTAAAGGATTCGCGTCCGGAAGGGGGATGGGAAAAGGATGGGACGGTACCTTAGACTGAGAGGCCCTTTGAAGGTCCCGCCTCTCGGGGGAGGGGTATTAAGGTGATTTTTCGATGGATGGTGGGGTTCACCAGGAAACGTTTAGTGGCAGTTTCCACGCCTAGGTTGGGAATGTGTTTAATGTGTTCAGTTTTATCTTTAAACATCCAAATCCTAGGTTTGGCCAGATGAATCTAAGTGTTCTATTATGAAAATGCAAATTAAATAAATACAGAAAATAGATTTGGACAGAAAACAAAAATAATAAGCTAGATTAAAGAACTATACCTGATCCGGATGTCTGATGAAGGTTTTGATTTTTGAAGCAGTCCAAATCATTTGGAATTTGATAGGATCGTCTGAGATCTGATGGGATCATCTGAGATCTAACGAATTCATCAGAGACCTGCAAACAGAGAGATAGATACAAAATACCAGAAATGCAACTATTCTAACAGAGAAAAATGGTGTAAAATGGCAACATAGATGCTAAGGTGATGATCACAGATAAAAATTCAAGTATATTATGACGTTCTAATGACAAATTATGACTTCATTGTGGACTTAAGCTATATGGATGAACTCCAAGATGCAGAACAATAAGGAATAATAACAAATTTAACTAAATGCAGGATAAATCAACAAACAAAGTGAGAAAACGCAAACCCTGGGCACTGATTGCCCCCAATGTTGACTGCAGTTGAAATCATCTCGGATTGGTACGAAATCGTCTCTAATTGAACAGGATCGTCTGTGACGATCTGAGCTTGCTTCGGCTGAAAAACAATGAAGTTCCTGCAAACAAACTTGGAAAAATACAAATGCAAATGGTGGTTTAAGATAGTCTAATGCATGTAGAATTTGTGTTACAGGGAATTTCAACCAAGGGGAATGCCAAGAGGGGATCCTAAGGTTAAATAAGCTTAGGAGGGAGGTTAGGAGGTTGGAGATCATCCTAATTTTGAAGATCTCCAATGGGGGAGGTCTCTAACAGCGCAGACACGCTTCTACCCGGATTAGAGACGTCGTTGAAACAAAAGCTAACTATGCACAAATCAGTTTGGGACGATATTGTCTGGACGTTTTGCTCCATATGAAATTGTCCGGTCTAAGGCGATATCATCTGATCGGCGACGATATCGTCAAATGGACAAAACAAACTCTAAAAATTGTATAGAAAATGAGGAAATGGGCTGCAGGCGGTTTGGGAGCGGTTTTGGGGTTAAAATTTGAATTTGAATTATTACTAATGTAATTTTAATTATTTGCTAAGGTTTACTGCGCCAATTTTAGGGTGCTACACTAAGAGTCTTATATTTAGCCCCAAAGGAGTCTCATTGCCATTGATTTCAAAGGGGGAGAGATTTGAGTAAGGGGAGAGCATTCAGTCAGGGGGAGCAGTTTATCAGGGGGAGCAGATTTAGAATCAAATGATTTTAAAAAAGGGAAAAAAGGAATGTTTAGAAAAGGGTTGCCATCAATGACAAAGGGGAATATTGTTGGAAATTTTGAGTAATTATGTTGTCATTGATGTCAAGTGCTTGGTGCAAGGCAAAGTTCATTTTGATACAAGAAAATTGGTAATAGAAATGGTTATAATATTTTATATTATAAGCCAAAGAGGTTGGTAAATATATTGAAGGCAAACATTTTCACCCATGTGTTTAAAAGAAAAGAGAAAATATTATAATATTATAATATTATAATAATTAAGCCAAAAGGGCTTATTAAAAGGAAAATGAAAAAGTGCTTTGGACAAAGGTCTTAAAAGGAATCAAGTTGACGAAGGACTCCATGCAAAAGTATTGTTTAATACTAAAGTTAAATAATATAATATTTAACACAAAGTTAAATATTATATTAAATATAAAATTAAATTTGAAATTGTCAAAGATGTCAAATTTCAAATTTAAATGAAGGTAAATAAAGGTTCTCACCGACCTCATAGCACTACTTCAAATGCATGTAAAAGAGAGGACCTAAACCATTTTCCAAAGGTTACTAAGGTTAATTTGCAAGTCTTAATTAATTGTGGAGTACAAAGTAAAGTGTTCGAAACATTTTCATCGAGCAAGTGGCAGTGAATAAGGACAAGGAGGTGCATGTTGTGTTTCAATGAGGGCTAGTAGCCCAAGTGGTAGGTGGGTCCTACATAAGGTGTGGCAAAGAAGAGGTTCACGGTTTGATTCTCCCTAACTTCGGTTTGAAGTGTTTTATCCTTTTCGGTGGAAGTGGCAGGAAATAAAAGGTGGAGTCCACGTGTTAGGTCTCAACCGCTTGGCTAGCGCAAGCAGTTGAGCGTTGCGCTTAGGAGTTTGAGGTTGAAGGGTTGATTCCCATTCACGCCAGCAAGGAATTTAATTTTTATAAGGTATGCTCCAAGTTTATTAATGTTGGCTATGCTTGGTGTTTGGCAGATATGATTTGGCATATAGGAGGTATAAGGGAAATTATTTTTTGCATAATATTTTAAGGGTATTGTTGTCATTTATTTTATATATGCAAAGGTTGGAGTGATAAGGTGTAAATAGTTTATTTTAAATTGTAAATATTTGTTCTTGGAAATTAAATTAGATTGGAAATTGTTTTATGATAGTGGGAGATAAAAGGTGTAAAGGATGATTTTATTTTTTGTAATTCTTGCTTTATGAAAAGGAAATTTTTGAGAGGGTTTTGTTGAGCTTTAATGCATTATATTTGATAACAAAAGAAGAGTCCTAGAACATTATTTTTAGATATCATTATGCACCTTTTTGAGGGAAAATTCATGTGGATATTTTGAAATAGAATTTTTCTATCTAACCCTTGAAGTGGCACAAGAAGGATTGGTTGATTGTGAAACATGGTTTAAGGTCATATTATATTCAAAGCAATTAAGAGGTATGGGCACATCACTCCTTGTTTAAAGTGTTTGTTGAAGTGAATGTTTTGGAACATAAGGTGGAGTGAAAAGGATTGTTTGATAAGCATTGTTGGAAATATTTGAGTTAGGATTTGTGCTTCATTGTTGAATGTTTTGAAAATATTTGGGATAGAATTTGAGAAGTTGTGCTTCTATTATTGAAAGAGAATGAGACATTTGTGCTAGAGATTGTGAACTATTTGTGCTAGCGTTGAAGACAATTAGTGCACCTTTGTGAAATCTTATAAACATTGGTTTGAGAGATATTGTGGAAGTAGTTGAGATAAATTTTGTGAAGGGAAATTATGCATGAGTGTGATTGATATTTGAGAGAAAATTTACAAGAAATATAGACCAATTTTGTGAAGCAAGATATATACTATGTTGATCTATTTTGGCAAGAGATAAATATTGGATTAGTTGAATGCAATATTTGTGAATCTGAAGAACATATTGGGATTTTTATAATATATCATTATCTATATGTTCTAGAGGTTAAATGAATTCTGAGTAGAATATATCTATTTGAAGAAAGCATTTCTGAAAAAGATATAAGCTTTGTTTGTGTGCAAAGTTTTGCAAAGTTTGAGTAGGTTAAGTGAGCAGCATGAAGGCATATTTGAGCAAGTCTTTTGAGAAGGCTTGAAGGCAGATTTGAGCAAGTCTTTTGAGAAGGCTTGAAGGTAGATTTGAGCAAGTCTTTTGAGAATGCTTGAAGGTATATTTGAGCAAGTATTTTGAGAAGGCTTGAAGATAGTTTTGAGCAAGTATTTTGAGAAGGCTTGAGGACATATTTGAGATAAAATTGAGATTAGGTTTGGTTGCTAATTTGATCAAGCTTTATGTTAAGGCTTGGGTTAGATTTGTGAGTAGAGTTAGAGTAAATTTGTGCTAGACCTGAGACAAATTTTGGTGCATATTTATGAGCAGAGTTAGAGCAAATTTGTGCTAGATTTGAGACAGAGTTTGGTGCATATTTGTGAGTAGAGTTAGAGTAAATTTGTGCTAGACTTAGGATAGATTTTGGTGCATATTTGAGATAGAGTTGAGAGCAAGCTTTGGAGGTGATAGAGAAAAGATGATAGTAGTCTCTAGTGGATAGAGATCGATCAACCAATGTAGTGGAAACAGAGGTCTCCTATGGAGAGATATTCACAAGTTAAATCAATGGGGGTAGAAGTATTCTAGAAGATCGCCAACCATATGAGAGGGGATAGAGTTCTCCTATGGAGAGAGAGATCCACAAACCAGAGCAAGGGGAAATATTTCTACTATGGAGTGATATCCGTAAACCAGTTGGGGAGATATATTTCTTCTATGGAGAGATATCCACAAACCAATTGAGGAGATAGAGTTCTCCTGGATCAAGTTCCACAAACCAGAGAAAAATAGAAATATTTCTCCTGTGGAGAGAGATCCACAAACTAGAGCAAAGGGGATAGAGTTTTCCTATGGAAAGAGATCCATAAACTAGAGCAAATGGGATAGAGTTCTCCTATGGAGAGAGATCCATAAATAAGAGCATAGGGTATTGGTGTCTCCTTTGGATAGAGGTCCATAAATATTGTAATAAGGAATTGATTCCCAAGAGATTTGTTGATAAAACTTAGAAGAAATATTTTCTCCGTGGATTAGCCCACGTTGGGTGAACCACATTAAATTTGTATCTCTCTTATGTGTGATGATTTGTGCATTGCTTTGATTACTGCTATTGATATTGCCATTGATAATACTGGATAATATTATTTGGGAAATAAAAGTAAAAGTTAATCTTATACTGTTCACCCCCTCCTCTTAGTATAATCCTGTGTTCTTCAGTTATAGGAACATGTTTTTAGAATTTTTGCATTTCATTTGGTTTAGGAAAGACATATTAAGCTCATGTAATATTAATCATTCTAGAGAAATGTGTACTTTATGTGAATATTATTACTATTCCAATCTATTTTCTAAAGCACTAAAATTAATTTTGAGATAGTAATTATATTTTTTCTATATTAGCATCCAATAAATGTTAACTTATAACACCCATGTGTTGTAGGTGAGTTGGAGAGGATAGGGCAATCCTCCAAAGGAGGTCCCAGGATCAAATCTCCACCCTACCAAAAATTTGAATTGGGTATCTAAAATCCAATTGATAATTTTGGTGCGGGCAGGGTCGGGTGCGACCCCCGGGTGACTTTGACGGTGTAGAACCCCCCTGTTCATGGTCTCTCAAACCAAGGCGGCTCTGCAAGGGGTTTTTCGCTAAAAAAAAAAAAGTTAACTTATAATATAGGTCTAGTAAATATGGTAAACTAATAATTTTTTTGTGCGTAGATGTAGAATTAACTAATGAAGCTATTTACTTCTTGAAGGAAATCATTTCCTCGCTCAATATTGATGGTGTATAATTTTTAAGTATTCCTTAACACAAGATTCAAATCCTTATTTTTATGGACAACAAGTTTATTTTAAACCTTTTGGTTTCACTATTTCCATAGTTATAGTAAATGCATTTTTCATTTTTGTCATCCCCTTGTTCTTATTTGTTTAAAAGTAATGAATGGACATGTTTTCTTCGATTTTATTTCTATATGTGCTTTGATAATGAATTTATATCATGGGTGGAAATACATCATAGACTTAAAATCCTTATTATTAATAATGTTATGGCTTCATATTATCACTTTATATACCTTAGTGTATCTCGATGGAGGGTCAATTGAGGAAAATCCAAAAATATGTACTCCACTAAATAGCAAAGTCTAATCCATAAAAATAATATGAACATATTGGAAATATAAGCAAGTTTTGTTGTCATTGATTTCAAGAACCAGTTTAAGTGCGCTGCATCAGTTTTCGTGATCAATGCAAGAAAAATATTGCTTCTAGGCCTAAGCAAAAATAATATTATAATATACTTATTATAATATTTAAGGTGGTAAAAAAGTTCTAAGAAAGCAATTGGAAGGCCCAAGAAAATAATATTATAATTTTAATATTATAATATTAAAGGTCTAAAGTATAGACTCGATTAATTAAATTAATTACAAATTAACTATGACAAATTTGGACGCTTGTCCCTTTCATGGTGCTTTCAGTGGCATAAAAGGTTTAAAATTATTGTGGCATGGTGGTTATAGGGGTGGACTGCACGAAGATCTGTGTGGCGGCTTCTGGGGTGAACAACGCAGAATACTATGGCGGCCATAAAAGATGGACAACCTGCCCGAATTCATGGTGGGTACCAATTCCACCATGTAAATTCAAAAAAAGAAAAAAATCAAAAAAAAAAACTATGACAACTTTGTTATAAATTAATTTAAATTATAATAACCCTAAGGTTAGGGTTACAAAGGGCAAGTGATAATATTCGAGTGTTGGCATCGATGAATTCCATCCACCCGTCGACGTGTTGAGGAGAGTAAAAATTCAATATAAACACTATATGCCTTGGACATAGAAATCATCCTTCAAAAAATATTCGATGTGTGCATGAGATATTTGCGAACATGTAGAATAGAAGGTAAGGTTTTTGTTGGCTACATGGCAGATGAGTGTGAATAATTAGGAGGAGACCTAAAGTCTCATATCCAACCATGGTGGTTGGGCCAACGACAGGCAGCTGTGGCTTAAGGCACTCGTAGCCAGAAGGTTTCGTGATCGAAACCTGATAGCAACTTTTTGTTAAGGTTCATGCGTTAAAGTTTTTGGCACCAAGGTGAAATTCAAAGCTCACAAGGCACCTTTTGGTGCCAAGGTGAGTGCCTAGCTCACATGGCATGTGGGCCATGACTAGGGTGTTGTGGAAGTGCAAGTGGAAATTTGATTTTCATCGAGGATAGATGTACTTAATTTTTAAAATATTAATTTGTTTCTAAGGTTTAAAAGGTGGCATGGTAAATTTTTATTAAGGGGGAGTTATAAGGTTTTTAAGGTTGATTGCTTCATTGAGATTTTTTATAAAATGAATTAAAAATATGAGTCATAAGGTTGAAAAAGGGGAAAATATTTTTTATTGGATGAGCTATGATGTGTTAAAGAGATAACGGTTTATAAAGAAAATTCTTGTGATTATTTTCTTTACACAAATTGTTGGTTTGTATTTTGAAGTGTGAAGATTATAAGGTGTAAAATAAATTTATTTCTATGTATGGTGAAATATTTTGAGGGATCAAGTTGAGTGAATGATTGAGAAGATATTGCTACCTAACCTTTGAAATTTGCAAAGAGTTGATTGTGATTGAAATAGGTGTTTGAAGTCAAGTCTTCTTCAAACAAGAGGTAAGGACATATCATCTTTGAGTGTGATTGGTGGATGTTGTGAATGCTAAGTTGGAGTGAAAATGATTGTTTGATAAGCATTTTTTAGGTTGGTTTTATGGAATGAAAGTTGATACTAGAAACCTTGTTTGATAAGCATTTTTGGAAAGCTTTCATATGCTTGACTAGGGTTTGTGAAAGAACATGATTATCATTGTAATGTGAAGTTGTGAACTATCTTGAACTAGGGCTTGTGCAAGATCATGAGTATAATTATTATGTGAGATTTTTTTATAAGCATTGTTATAAATAATTGTGTGAGTATCCATATTCTTGAACTAGGGTTTGTGAAAGATCATGAGTATCATTGTTGTGTGAGGTTTTTTTGATAAGCCTTTATTGAGTGATTGGTTGAGTGGAGTTGATTGATCCTAATTGATTAGAAGTATTGGAGTGATAGTTCAAGTTTTGTGAAACAAATTGTTCCATATTCTGATTTGATTTGGAAGAGAGATTGAAAGTGATTAAGCATTGTTGTGAGTGTGAAACATATTGAGTCTCTAACCATTCTCTATATGTTTCTATGGTAAAAATAAGAGAGATTGAAAGTGATTAAGCATTATTGTGAGTTTGAAGCATATTGAGTCTCTAACCATTCTCTATATGTATTTGTGAGATTATAAAAAGATTCGGTGTGAAGCTTGTTTGGTTTATTGAAGAGGTTTTCTATATTAGAGTGAGTTGAGTTGAGTAAGCTTTTGTGGAATATTACAAGAAAAATTGAGTAATTCCTATAGGGGACTTAAGGATAGTGTTGAGGGAGCTTTTATGAAAGCTTAAGGATAGATTTGTGTGAGATTTTGTAGAATCTTACAATGTAGATTTGAGGAAAGTCTTGGTGAAGACTTGTTGAGAAGATTAGACGAGTTCTAGTGAGGACTTGTTGAGCATATTTGAGATAAGTCTTGGTGAAGACTTGTTGATAAGATTGGACAAGTTCACTTGTTGAGCAGATTTGAGGTAAGTCTTGGTGAAGACTTGTTGAGCAGATTGGACAAGTTCTAGTGAGGACTTGTTGAGCAGATTTGAGACAAGTCTTGGTGAATACTTGTTGAGCAGATTGAGCAAGTTCTAGTGAGGACTTGTTGAGCATATTTGAGACAAGTCTTTTAGAATACTTGTGAGCAGAGTTGATTTATTGATTTATTCAAAACTTGAGTTAAGGTTTGGAATAGATCTAACAAAGTTGATTTGTGATTGATTCAAGCTTTGTGTTAAGGCTTGAGGATAGATTTGAGGATATATTTTGGTGTATATTTAATGATAGGTTTGTGTTATACCAGAGATAAATATTGAGCATATTTGTGCTAGATCGAAGGATTGTTTTTAGTACAGATCAGAGATAGATATTGAGCATATTTGTGCTAGACTGAAGGACTATGTTTAGTATAGATCAGAGATAGATATTGAGAAGATTTGTGCTAGACCGATAGACTGTGTTTAGTACAAATTTAAGACAGAGTTGAGAGCAATATTTAGAGGTGACAGAGCAAAGTACAATAGTCCCTAGTGGATAGAGATCCATTAGCCAAGGCAGTGAGGATAGGTCTTCTGAGTGAGGATAGGAGTCTTCAGTGGATAGAGATCCATAAGCCAGTGTAGTGGATGCATTAGTCTTCTATAGGATCACCATCCAGAGTAGAGGAGAAGGAGTTCTCTTGTGGATAGAGATCCACGAACCAGCTGAGGGGATTGGTGTCTCTTATGGATAGATATCCATGAAATTGATTAGGGGATTGGTGTCTCTTTTGGATAGAGGTCCATAAAAATTGTAATAGGGAAGGATTCCCAAGAGATTTGTTAAGAAAATTTTAGTGAAATATTTTCTCCGTGGAGTAGCCCACATTGGGTGAACCACGTTAAATTGGTGTCTCTATTGTGTGTGGTTATTTGTGCATTGCTTTGATTACTACTGTTAATATTGTCATTGATATATTACATAATATTGATTGGGAAAGAAAAGTAAAAAGTGGTCTTATACTATTCACCCCCCTTCTCAGTATAAGCTTGTGTTCTTCAGAACATGCAAGAAGATTTACAAGAGTAGTATATAGGTGCAAAAGAATTGGTAAACTATGAGATTTGAACCTCAAATGTTTAATCATTCTTGTGCAACTATCATAAGTTGTCTAGTTACAATTTACTTTAGATATTGATTTGGAACTAACCTTGAACTTCTAGAAAAAATTGTGGTATCCATATGGCATTTTGAATGTTTACTTGTTTGAAACTTGAAATTAATGTCCTCTTATTAAGCTTTATTAAGGGTCACATGCTCTTATTAAGAAAAACAAGCTATTACTTATTACTATGATTTTCTCTTTATTGTAATAAACCTTAGTTAAAATCAAACAATGAACTTGATCTTAACATTACCAAAATAATAAAATATACTAAGCAAACTTGAAGAATTAATCTTAAATACAATGACTTATATTTCCCATTAGTGGAAAACTACACAAATCATGTTTCAACAATAAACGGTCACTTGCTTAAATGTTTGTTATAAAATTGAAAACATGTATATATATTTCCATTGAAATGAGAAAACTAAAAAAATCATATAATTAACATTGCAAAAAATGGTTGACATAAGCATGCAAATTCTCTTCTTAAATGAATTGTTAAATATTCATGGTAAGGATGGTTCTTATTAAAATTTTAAAATGGATTGAAAAATAGATTACAAATGATTATTCTCATTCTTTATAGATGCCTCAACTATAAATTTATTATCAATAACTTGCTCTCTCCAAATATTACATTCTCTAATTTATAATTTTTTTACTCAAATCTATTTAGCTAAATAACATACAAAACTAAAATATTTTTAAAATTTATAATAAAAATAAACTCTCAAGATTATGTTGCACCAACAAGATCAATAATTAACTGGTATAAAGTAGTTTAATTGTACAAATTTATTTGATTATTTTGATTAGTCTTGGTTTTTATTACTATAATGTCAATTTTACACCAAGTTGTAAGCTTATTGTAGTGGTAAGGGCTTTAGCCTCTCTTTGGGGAAATCCAAGGTTCAAACACCACTTAGTATGAAGGGACTAGAACCCATCATAAAAACCCATGATTTAACTCAAAATTTTGAGTTGTAAGATTATTGTAGTGGTATGGGCTTTGGTCTCTCTTTGGAGAGGTCCAAGGTTCAAACCCCACTTAGTACAAGGGGATCGAGACCCCTCATAAAAATGTGTGCTTTACCTTAACATTTGAATGATCATTGGAAGATTGGAAAGGAAGGTTGTGAACATAGAGAGCTTTGTTAGGGTTTGCACATAGTGCCATCACCATTGCATGTAGAATCCTCAATGTAGGTGAAGTGAGTGCACTGTACATACATGCAAAAAACAAGATAAATTAGCAAGGTCCTAAGGGCCCATGAAGGAGTCAAAACATGGGAGAACCTCAAGATGATGGTAGGATGATGGGAGGATAAATTGGCATAGAAACCCCTTTTGTTAAGTAGTTTCATATACAAACAAAAGAGAATGGAACGAGATGATACTCGATATGGCATAGATGTCATGGAAATAAGGGGTCTAATTTGTTGCTTTATGGATTTTCATATGATCCTTAAAGCAAAGGTCTCCCAAATAGTGGACAACCAAAGGTGAGTTTCAAATTTTTTTACTATCCCAATTGGTATTTTCTAGTCATGCTTGTAATAGAATAGGATAGAGAAGATATATTTCAATGAGTTCCATAGTTCTTTGGTATATTGGGGCTCTTCATGCCCTAGCATACAAAATTTTAAAGCAAAGGCGAAAATACCCTCAATTGGACCTGTTTGGGTTAAACATTTTGGTCTCCCAATGGATTTTATAACCCACAAGTCCTAGCTACAATTGGTGATACCCTAAGCACTTTTATGAATATAGTTGATAGTAATCATAATTTTGAACATTTTATTTATGCACGAATCTATGTGTTGATATATTTTTACAAACCCCTCCTAGAAAAAGTTAAATTATAATTTTGGTAGGATACATGGGAATAATAGGTGGACTATGATAATGTTTCCTTTAGACATAAAATTCTCTATGAATATTTCCATCTAGCTAAGTATTTCCCACATAAAGAGCAAAAGAAAGAAGATAAGGAACATGAGGGATTCCAAATAGCAAAGAAAACCTATAACTAAGGATAAGGAAGTGCTTTCAACAAATATTTTTATAATCCTAGCCATGGATGACCTCCCAGATGAAGAAGAATATGGATTTAAAATAGATATTATGGAAACACATTTTGAGGAAGTACACGGAGAAATAAATATACAAAAAGTCAAAAGATCAACAAAGAAAACATTGATGGGGAAAAGTAGTAACAAGGGAAAGCTAAACTAGATGGCAAGGAACTATTAGAGAAAGAATAAATAATAAAATTAAATAAATAGAAAAAGTTTTTCATCATATGGAACCACCAATATGCATTGGTACCCTATACATAGGCATCAGAAGCTATGGGGATGAACTAGGAACCTAGTAAAAATATGAAGTTGGACATAAATCAAAAGGTGGGAAAAAAGTCCAACCAGCAACACATGGAAAAGGAAGGTAAAAATTAA
This sequence comes from Wollemia nobilis, assembly GCA_028583015.1. NCBI lineage: Eukaryota > Viridiplantae > Streptophyta > Pinopsida > Araucariales > Araucariaceae > Wollemia > Wollemia nobilis. The sequence continues at coordinate 3,841,444 of JAQPPZ010006010.1, forward strand.
TTGAGGAAGGTAAAGTTATAGTAATTATCAATATTTTTAACCCTTTTTACTGATGAAATTTATTACATGGAATATTAGAGGACTGAAGGGAAGTCCTTCTAAACAAAATTATATAAAAAGAATAATTCAGATAAATCAACCATAAATTGGTCTTCCTCCAAGAGACAAAGGTATCTTTTGAAGAAATGGATATAATAAAAATAAGAATATGTCAACCCAGTAAAGTGGTATCCTTGAGTTCCTAAGGAGCTTCAGGGGGAGTTACATGCTTATGGGGCCCCAAAGAACTAGTGGTACACTATATAGTTGGCATCAAAGGATTGATTAGTGTGGTAGCAAAAAAATGATAATATGACCAATAAATTCACTTTATAAATGTATATACCCCAAGAACCATTGAAGAAAAGAGAAATTTGTGGAGGAACATAGACCATATATCTCCACAATTTCTTGGATTATGGATATTATTGGGGGGATTTTAACACCATTCTCTCTCTAGAAGAAAAGGTGGGAGGAAATTGAAATCTAGATAGAGTTACATATATCATTACTGAGTATATTTGATACCTACACCTCATAGATATTAAATCTAATAATGGTTTTATAACTTGGTCCAACATGAGACTAGGCCCAACTCGCATTTTAGAAAGACTAGACAAGTTCTTTGTATCAAAAAATATCTTAATATAGGGACATATCCAAAAGGTGAAAATATTAAATAATGCAAGCTCATATCATTGTCCTATAATGATAGGAGTCTAGAAAACTAATCCAAAATAAATGCCCTTCTAGTTCCAACTCATGCGGCTCAAAGATAAATCGTTTAAACCATGAATGCAACAGTGATGGTAGGAAGAAAAATTGGGACATGGCACACAAGTGTTCTATTTTTCAAATGACTACAATATATCAAAATTAAAATTAAGATATGAAATTGGGAGGAATTTGGATATGTCACAAAAAAAAAATTATTGAATGACTAGAGGAGATAAATGATCAAATAAGAAAGGAGGGGCTCACAAAAACCAAGGCTAAAATAGAACTGGATCTTACAAACCAAAAGGAGGAATGGAAAATACAAGAGGAGCTATTATGGAAACAAAAATCTAGAATCAAGTAGCTAAGAGAAGGAAATATAAACATAAGTTTTTTCCATAGGTCCCTTTTAGCCCAAAGGACATATAACTTTATCTCTTCTATGAAAACTAAAGAAGGGGGGACTATTCACACATGGGATGGCATAAAATTGATAGCAATGAACTACCTTTCAAATTATCTCATGGATCTATAATCCCAACAAGAAATGCAATAGGGGATACCCACACTCTTTACAAGAGAATAAAATGATATACTAGGTGCATTAGTAACAATGCAAAACTTGTAGAAGGTAGTATTCAAAATGCAAAAAAGGAAACTCTAGGTTTGGATGGATTCCCTATTGAATTATACCAATAATTTTAGAATATTGTGCAAGAAGACCTTTTGGAGGTGGTTGAAGAAGTGACAAAAGCCAAGGATATATTGAAGAAAATCAACAAAACTTACATAGCACTAATACCAAAGGAAAGGGAAGTAGAAAATATAAGTGGATACCAACCAATAGCATTATATAATATTTTATTAAATATTATAACCAAGGTCATTTATGAGGGGCTAAAACCACTTCTGCACAAAATAATCTCCTTCGAACAATATGGATTCATAGAGGGTAGATAGATAGTGGATGAGATAGTGCTTCTCTACGAAGCAATACATTATATGGAAGCATAGAAATCCCCACTATGTTTATCCAATTATATCTATCTAAATCCTATGAGAGATTTTATTGGCACTTCTTAATCCAAGTTATGATAAATTTTGGATTCTCTAAGGAGTGTAAAAAATATATCAAAGGTAGTATATCATCAGTATCATAATCAATTATCATCAATGGATGCCCCACAAAGCTATTCATAGCATCAATAGATATTAAGCAAGGGGATCCCTTCTCCCTATACCTATTAATTATGCTAGTTGAATGTATAGGGAGAAAATTGGTTAATAACAGAGATACTAAGAGATTGGATGGAGATTTAGTTACTAATGAAGCTAGCCTGATCATCCATTTAAAATTTTTTGATGATTTCATATTATCAAGAAAGGCAACAATTAAATAAGCAACTAAAATAAAGCAAATCTTGAACTACTTTACCAAGGCAATAGGCTAGATGGTGAATAATGATAAATCCAAAGTAATCTTCTTTCATTTTTTACCTTGATAAGAGGCCCTAGTACTTTACAGACTTGGTTTTTAAAAAATATCGCTCCTAGTTATCTATTTATGGGTCTCAATCAATACTGGTAGAGAAAAGGAGAAATGGGTATGGCTGAAAAATAAAACAAAGGGTAAAATCAGAAAATGGGCAAACATGTGGCTATCATCAGGAGGGCATATTACCTTAATCAATTCAGTGTTATAATCTATCCTCATCTATGTGTCATTAATTCTGGATATCTCGAAGGTGGTGCTTCGAGAGCTTGATCACATAAGTCATAGATTCCTCTAGATGGGTGCCATGGAGAAAAGGAAATGGACCTTAGTAAACTAGGAAACTTTGTGTTTACCAAAATAGGAAGGGAGACTAGGTTTTAGATCTATAATAAAAAAAACAAAGCATTGGCTATAAAATTATACTAGAGAATAATTAATGATCCCAATGCATTTTGGACTAGAAATCTATGAGTGAATTATGCAAATAACAAGACCCCAATAGATATTATCTAATATCAATTGTCTAATGAAGGTTCCTCTATTTTAGTGATACTCAAAATAGGAGATAAAATGATCAAAGAAAGGTTTTTTTCGGTAGTTAATAATGGAAAATACACATATTTTTGGTTTAACTCATGGGATGGACATCCACCTTTGGTGACTCAATATCTAGAGTGGACCCTAGTGATGGAGGAGCTACATAGAAATCAATGGATAAAAGTAGAAATATACTATAGGGACCAAACACGAGGACCAAAAGTTGAAATATACTAGATTCCATCAAAAGAATGGTCAATCCAACTTCTAGAGAGACTAGTAAAGGAGATTGACCAAATCAGACAAATGATATAATTATCATGGTCCTATGAGGAGGATCAATTTGGATGGAATAGTAGGACTAAGGGGGTGTGTATAGTAGCATAAGGATACAAAGCATTATGCCCTAGCACTACTCATCTGAATCGATATCTACTCACACAATTCTGGATGTAGAAGTTATGACCAAAGGTGAGGTCTTTCAACTAGTTACTCCTCCATAAAAGGGTACTTACAAGGTATAAATTATTGAAGATGGGAGTCTCTAAATATTTCATATGTACATTGTGTATAGAGGAGAATGAAAATTTCAACCACCTTTTAATAGAATGCCCCACAATGATGAAGTTGTAGAAAATGTTGGCATTTATGCTAGGTCTACATTGGACCAATAGTCAGTCTATAAGAGAAATATGCAGAGTGGGGTAGATAGTTATGTGGAGCAAATAGTGTGGATGGGGATGATGATCCTACCTTGGAATATCTGGAATGATAAAAATAGAGGGATATTCAAACAAGAGACTAGAGATATCTAAGGTTATGCATAAGGGGTTAACCCCAAAATGTATTTATAAACATTTGGCGAATGAGTTTCAAAATCTAGGTGAATAGTATCTAAATCCATGTAGAAGGTTCACTATTATTAGACGTAATGTTGGAAAATTTTAAAAAGGGTAAAATAATTATAAACTTGGGGTGAATTGACCCAAAAAAATTTGCATCCAAAATAATTTGGCTAATGGGCCCTGGTCAAGGGTCCCATATATTAGCCAGTTTCAAATTTTGAAAATCCTAATTTTAGCCAATTTGACGATAAACAGTCGCTATGCATAACCTTAGAGATATCTATTGTGTGTGGGTGAAGACCATATCCAATATAATGAAGACCATACCATTCATGTTGAAGTAACCACAAAAATTACATCAACTATGGGAGAAAATAGTGGCACGACTCAAGATCAATCTCCAAACGAATAAAGCTAGAAGAGTCAAATCACTGGACAAAATGATGGATAAGACCCAAAAATAGCAGCAACCACCACTAGGATTTGAAAAGGTAAATATATATGGGATGTTAAGGGCTAATCTAAGTAAGACCAATGTAGGGAAGATAGATAGACTACTGAAAGATAACCAGACATTCAAATTTATAGATAATTTAGGTACACTTTCCAACAATATTTTTGAGAGATACGTCATTTTGAGAGGGAAGTAGGAGGCTCTCAAGGTCATATGGAATAGAGTGATGGTGGATTCGAAATATCAAATATTTATTAACTATCTTAAATACCCATTGAGAATTAGGAATGCTAGTTGGAGTATTTAGAGGATTGTAGAGAAAATCAGTCAAATACAAAGTAGTTTTGTAAAGGTGATATACACCCATATACCAAGAGAGTAGAATAAGGTAGCTGATGAAAGGGTAAACTAAGTTTTAGACAAGAGAAATATCATTTTCTATGGGCACCTTTCTTATTGGTGAGCACAAGAAATAATGAAAGAGCTTCTACATATTAAATATATTGATGAAAAAATTCTTAGTAATGTGTAGAGATTCAATTTTTGTCACTTTTATATTGAAAGGGAATTTTAGTTCTTAGAACAATGGTTGAGATAGATAAAATTGATATATCCAATTTCAAAACATGGGTGAAAATCCTGTTGGTCAAATATGTAATATGCTTTGATGATCAATATAATATAATCACTCTTCTATCAAAAAAACAATATCAGGTTTAAACAAACCTAGTTTTTTTTTTTTTGGTAATTATTTTAATAGATTAACAGTGGGTTTTTATAGAGGATCCCAAAACCTTATGTACAAAATCAGCCTGGCTGGAATGTGCATCATACCTTGTGGCTGGAGGAATAAACTTGATGACAGAAACCAAAAACTGCTAATTGCCCGAAGGCTATAAGTAGGGCCCTTATGTCTGAATATCCTAGAAACAAACCACATTTTACCAAGGAAAACAAAAATACTAGTTGGATAAATTTGACCATCGAAAGCAAAAACAGCCAAACCAAACGAATGACCTTCTGAAGCGAGGAGAACATCATGAGAGGATATCCGCATTGGCCAAACTCACCACCTCAGACGGGAAGCATGAGCGCCACACAACGAGACATGTGGTCACAAGCCCTTTGTTGGCCATGTGGTCTGCCACGCGATTTCCTTCCCTAAAAATATGGCATGCCTTCCACCTGTCACGTTGAGAGAGGAGCATCCTAGCCTCAAGAATGATGTTGTAGACCCTCCAAGATGGGTCTTTAGAGCCTAGCAGATAGTTGACTATATTGAGCGAATCACCTTCGACTATCAAAGGCCGAGGATCCTCGGAGAGGATTTGGATACCTTTCAAAACACTTCTGGCTTCAGCATAGTGATTAGTCTGGGCACCCAAATCTTCACAATAAGCCAGCACGAGATTCCTGTTATGATCTCTAACCACACCACCAGAACCAGCAGGGCCAGGATTGCCTTTGGCCGCACCGTCAAAGTTTAATTTAATCCAGCCCATAGGGGGCTTGGTCCAAATAACATCCCCACGCTGAGACTTAGAAACACCATCAAGAATAGGGAAAAGGCCCAAACTTTGGAAGATCGGCTGCTTCGCCAGGAAGGCGGGGACGGGAACTAGGAACAACTTTAGAATTCTCAATGGTGAAGGATAAGGCTCTCTGAGCGACATAGGGAGGTACTCTAGGGACCTTGCCGAAGACTCTGGAATTTCTCTCTAGCCAAATCTGCCAAATGGAGTGGTGGAAAGAGGCCTCAAGAAGGAAGCGAAGTTTAGGATTCTTGAAAGGATTGGGCCATTGGTGGAAGGCATCTTTGAGGGAGCGGGGAGTGCACCAAAGGATTTGAAAGGAAGACAGGACAGTGCCGAGGACAGAATGGGAAAAAGGACAGTGCAAAAATAAGTGGTCTGTCGTCTCACAATCAGAAAAGCACAAGAAGCACCTGTTGGGAATAGCAAAACCCCTCTTATGGAGGTTGTCGATGGTTAAGGCTTTATTATGAAAGGCAATCCATGCAAAGTAGTTAACTTTAGGAATAATACCCTTCCTCCAAATCACTTTCCACCGGTGATCCATGGCAATCTCGCAAGTAAGAAGGTCATAGGCGGTCTTGACAGAGAACAGACCATCCTCCGTGCCACGCCAGATGATTCTGTCATCTCTTCTAACAGATGGAATTAAAACAGACCGAAGAATATTAGACAAAAAAGTCATTTCATTGTTAAAGCCGTCCAGGACTGGCAAATTCCACCGAGGGGGAAGAGAGCTCCGATCAATGAAGTCTGCAACCTTAAGTTGGGAATTTGGATCCACCTGGGCTTTCAGGCCAGCAAGGTCCGCTCTCAACTCGAGAGCTCCATCGATAACTCCACCTGTCCTTCCAGAAGAGAATGGAGTTGCCATCACCCAAAATCCAACGAGCACCAGAGTCGATCAGAGAGTGGGCTTGAAGCACAGATTTCCAAAAGGCAGACGCTTCAGGAGGAATCCCGACATCAAAAAGAGAACTCGATCCAAGATACTTCCTCTTAACCAACTTGACCCACTCTTCTGGGTCATTAGTCAGGATCTTCCAAGCGTGCTTAGCGATTAAAGCAGTGTTCATGAGTCTTGATCTCCTCATTCCCATGCCACCTTGGTCCTTTCGCAAGCAAACCTTATCCCAGGCCACAAGAGGAATTCTGGATTTTTCTTCATTGCCAGACCACAAAAAGGTCCTCTGAATCTTTTCAATCTTGGAATGGACGAAACAGAGCGGCATGAACACGGACATGAAGTAAGTTGGGATTCCTTGGAGACAAGCTTTGGTAAGGGTGGCTTTCCCGACTTGCGACAGAATTTGCCTTTCCAAGTGCTCAGCTTTTTGTGAAGACGTTCCAGGATCATGGCCCACAAGCTTCCATTGGCCCGGCCATTACAAGCCAGAGGAAAACCCAGATAAGACGCAGGCAGGGAATCAATAGTGCATTCCAAAATTCTAGCTATACGGAGCTGCCTTCGCATAGGAGTGTTAATAAAATAAATTTTGCTTTTGATGTAATTGACTTTATGTCCGGCAGCCTTTTCATAACGGGAGAGGATTCGCTTGATGGATTTGGCTTGAGTGACGGACGCCCGATTGGAGATGAGGGTGTCATCCACAAATTGCTGATGAGAGACAGGATCGACTTTGGAGGTGGGAAAAATGCCAGAGATCTTATTCGACGAAGAGCCTCTTTCAAAGACCAACTCAGAACCTCAACCAGAAGGATGAATAGAATAGGAGATAGAGGGTCACCTTGTCTGAGGCCTCTGGCACTTTGGAAATACCCAGCAGGGGATCCGTTGATTAGAACAGAAAAGGAGGGAGTGGATATGCAACTACTGACAAGGTCAATCCATTGAGGGTGAAAACCAAACTTGAAGAGGACAGCACAGAGGAACCTCCTGTCAACTCTGTCAAAAGCTTTATTCATGTCTAGCTTAAGGAAAAGAGCAGCATTTTTGGAGCGATGAGCAGAATGGAGGGTTTCATGGATGGTGATGACACCATCGAGAATGTTTCTGCCTTTCACGGTGCTTCCTTGAGAAGGACCAACCAAGGAGGGAAGAAGGGACCTCAGACGGTTGGCTATGGACTTGGTTAAGATTTTATAAAAAACATTGCAAAGGCTAATGGGACGATAATCAGAGAAACTTTTACAGGCGGAAGACTTAGGGATGAGAGCAAGAAAGGTAGAATTTAGTTTTGGATGGATGGATCTGGAGGCTTGAATCTCCTGAATTGCTTCGCACACATCCGAACCCACAACATCCCACATAACTTGAAAAAAATGGGGGGGAAAACCGTCAGGCCCAGGCGCCTTGTCTGGTTGCATGGAGAACAAAGCTTCTTTAATCTCAGACATAGAAAAAGGCTCCAGAAGCTTAGAGCTTACCTCGGGAGGAACTTTGGCTGGGAAGTTATCCAACAGAGATTTTTGAACCTGGAGATCACTGTCGGGAGGAACACCGAGCAGATCCTGGAAGAAGTCAACCGCTTCACTTCGGATTTCCTCAATATCCTTGGTAACGCGTCCATCCTTGCACACCACTTCCCTGATTTTGTTAGCCCCTCTGTGCCGCAAAGTTGACGCGTGAAAAAACTTCGTATTGGAGTCTCCATTTCTCAACCAGAGGTCCCTAGATTTATGGCGCCATAAAGTTTCTTCCCTTGCAAGAATAGAATGATAATCCACCAAGAGCCTCCTTTCCTCCTCCCTGAGGCAATCGGTGTAACCTTCGAGCTCCATTCTCTCCTCCACCAATTTTAGGTTCGCAAAAATGGACCTTTTGGACTCAAAAATGTTGCCGAACACCTCCTTGTTCCATGTTTTCAAATTCCTTTTGATTAACTTGAGTTTTAAGGCCACTCTCTTGGAAGCGGAACCTGCTACCTTCTGCTGCCACCAGGCTGTAACCAACCCTCTAAAGTCCTTGTGAGAAATCCACATGGACTCAAATATGAAGGGGGTTTTAAAAATAGGCCCACCAACTGTCTCTAGGACAATAGGATTGTGATCAGACCCAATCCTCGATAAGGCCGAGAGAGTTGCCGCACCGAGTATGGGAATAGCCTCTTGGGATATGAAGAATCTATCAAGCTTGACTTGAATAAGATTGCTCCCAATCCTCCTGTTGCTCCAAGTGAAGGATGCCCCATTGAGGTCAATGTCAAGCAAGTTATTGGTAGAAACAAAATCTCAAAAGTCTTCCAGACTATGGCTAGAGTGGTCTGATCCTCCTTTCTTTTCAGATGGGTGAAGAGGACAGTTGAAATCTCCCCCTAGAACCCAAGGGAAATTACGGAACGTTTCCCTCATCTGGGAAATAGCCTTCCACATTTCTGCTCTCTCCGAGATAGAGTTTGGGGCATACACATTAGACAGGGATCCAAGAAAAGTTAATGGCTTTGGAATGAAACAAAACATTGATAATCCTGCTAGAAGTTGAGAGAAGGCTGCCCTCAAAAATCTCTGGATCCCAAAGAATCATGAGACCGCTTTGCCGTTCCCACCGCGAGATCGGAGAGGAATTTTGCCTTAGCCCAAATGACCTTAGCGGCTACGCGAGAAGAGATAGCATCGGTCTTAGTCTCTTGCAAAATTAGGATGGACGGATTCGTCCTTTTTCTAAGATCAGCCACCAATCTCCGTTTGGCAGGTGCATTAAGCCCTCTCACATTCCATGAGAGGACTTTCATCTCAACAGTTTGATATTCTTCTTACCTCCCTTTCCTTGCTGGAGGGGAGGTTTTGGGACAGACGAGTCACCCATCTGGGAATCAGAATCATCCTGAAAAAGCAGCCGTTGAGTACCATTTGCAACATCTGTCGCCGTCTCCTTGTCCCGCCTGTATTTGTTGGGGGGACGACCTTGCTTCCTTTCGCTACCAAAATCAACACCTTGCTTTCGGCTTCTCGTATTACGAGGGCTGATATTACAGCATCTGCTCACCCCTTCTTCCTAGTAGGTAATCTTCCAGCACATTTTAGGACTCGAGGTGGTTATGGTCCAAGATTTTGGGTGAATCTGCTTGTGCGGTGATTGGTGGAAGGGACTGGTCCTTCTCCTCTTGTGGTCCAAGGTGAGGGCTTGCACCACACGGCTCAGAGACCGTTTGGGGGGAGACTGCTTCCACCGGGTGGGAGGATTCGGGATGGTCCCTAGATGGGCCTGGAGAATCATGCCCTTTTGTAGCAGGGTGCTTTGTCTGACCTTCACCGTGTTCCAAGGGGTTGCTGGAATCCTGTTTCTTCATCCCTGGATTTTGAAGAGGATAGTTGGACTGGAGGTGCCCTTGAGAACTGCACAGGGGGCAGAAAGTCGGTCTGTTCTCATACACAATGGCTTGCTTGTGAAGAATGATATCTCCAGACCGGAGAGTGATGGATGATGGAAGGTCAGCCTCCAAATCTGCCAGAAGGCAGAACCGAGCTTGAACAAATCTGGTTCGAGCTTTGGTGGGAGGGTCAATGGTAACCAACTCACCAATGGAGCGTGCAATTCCTCTGATTACATTTTCATGCCAACAAAAGAGGGGGAGACTCGGGAGTCTAACCCATATTGGAGCAATGTTGATATTTTGGGTCTCGGGGTTGAAGTCCATACCCCACTTCCTTAGAAAGAGACTTCTACGACCTAGGAACCAGGGACCACCACCCAGGATTTTACAGTAGTCCTCCTTGTTATTCAGTCTAATCGCAAAAAAACCTCGGGATAAGGCCGCCAACTCCATGTGACCAGAGGTTCGCCATTTACCTGCTGCCCACTTGCGAATGGTCTCCATGTCGGGACGGCCGCCAATAAACTTACCGATGAGGGTAAATTTTTCGAATTCCACAAAGCTTGAAAGAATTTCTGTCGGGATGTCCAACTCATCCCCAACAGGAAACAACTCCTTGGAGAGCAGACCGCTAAGGGTTTTTGAAGCCGTTGCCTGAGCGTACGACTTCTGAGGTCCACCTCCCCATTTGTCTGGTGGATCCTTGTCATGACCTACATCCTCTTCGGTTGGAGAGGACTCCTTAGCGCTCCCGATCTCTGACTGCCCTCCCTTCGCCTTGCTGTGCCCTTGGTTCAGTCTGTTGGCGTTCCCATGATCTCCCGCAGAAGATTTCCCGCCCGCTGTCATCTTGGCCGTCAAAACCCTCCTCTCAAAACAAACCTAGTTTAATGCAAACCAAAATAAATGTTATTTGGTTTTAATTTTTTAGATTTTTTTAAATATGATTTTCATTACATTTAACTATTTCATTACCATGGATATATAAGTAAAGCTAGTTACAATTCAAAATTATATTATAGTCATTACGAATTATTAATTATTAGACATTTAAAATTTTATGTCTATCTCTCTATCTATATGTCTCATTTATTTTTCCAATCATAATGAAATAATTTTTATCTTCCAAATATTGTGTATCTTCTCTTTGAACCAAACTACCCAAACCTCGTAACTATGTCCTTATTGTTATTGTATTTGTTTTTTTTTCAATTTACATGGTGGAATCAGTAGCCGCCACAAATCCGGGCAAGTTGTCCGGATTTTATATCTGCCACAGTATTTTGCGTTGTTCGCCCTGGAAGCCACCACACAGATCTTCGTACAGTCCTCCCCTATAACCACCATGCCACAATTATTTTAAACCTTTTACGCCACTGAAAGCACCAGGAAAGGGACAAGCATTCAGTCCGACGAGGCCCGATATTTGAACCTTGGACCTCCATCCCCTTACAAGGTTTGGTCGAACCAATTGGTCTACACCTCGGACCTAATATTATTGTATTTGTTTTGATTTACTTCTTACTAAAATAAACTTGGAAAAAAAATTATAATTTTAATTCTTTTTATATAATTGAATTTTTATACATAAAATATATATAATAAAAATTTTAGATAATCTTTATAATCGAATGTATAGGATTGAAATGGATCCCACCTATATTACATCATGACCACATAGTGGTATTACAACAACTTAGAAACTATGCATATATCTCTTGGCAAGTTTCGAACATAAGTATAATTAATGTCATTTAATAATATTAAGATAATTTTTATTAATTACATGCTTTTTAATTTTTATTATTACCTAAATTTTACTTATTTTATTCGTTGGTTACATATTTAAAGTTTAAATCTAGATATTTTTAGATTTACCTTTCAATTATTACTTCCACCATGTTTGATCACCTCTTTAAAATTCATGTTGTTATTCTGAGAATTTTTTCTAAAAAGTTTTAGTTGTCTCTATGGGTTTGGTATTAAGATGTCTATAAGTTTTTTATCAAAATAAAAGAATCTTCTTTAATAACAGAAGTTTCAAATGTCAAGCCTACGATATTTAGAGAAATTTTACTGTGTAACCATTTATCTATTATCAATCACAAATATTACTCTCAAGATTAAATAATCTCAATGCTATTGTATAATTTTGAAAATGGATGTAACATTGTAAAGACTCAATCACAACTTCTTTGACTTGTGAGATCAAACTATATTATGTGTTCAACATGGTTGAATTATTTCTTGATTATTTCCTAGTATTTCTTACTTATAGATATGTTGAATATAGTAGGCACTTTAAATTGATATAAAGAATATTAAGGCTTGTACTTACTTTTGCTTCTTACTTATTCCTCTTATTAAAGTTTTTTTATTCACAAAGATAAAAAAAAAAAAATTATGATTTTCTTCCTAAAAGCTCCTTTAAAATATAATCATTATAGATAGTCTTTACTTACTAGCAGGGTTATGCATAGTGGTTATTCATCATTAATTAAGGAATATTTTGATTTTTGAAATTTGGAATTGGTTAATGTTGGGGACCCTTGACTAAGGTCCATTAGCCAAAAAAAATTGGGTATAAAATTTTTTTGGGTAGATTTACCTCAATTTTATATTAATTGGACCATTTTAAGTTTAAATCTTCAATATTACCCCTAATAATAGGGGACCTTTTCACCTTGAAATTATAAAGAATTTTGGATTTTGAAACTGATTCACCCCATTTTTATAAATACATTTTAGGGCCAACCCCTTACACATAACCCTACCTACTAAGCACATGAACTGAAGCACCTCTATATAATATGATTTCCAAAATACTTAAGTGGAATCCATCCAAGCATTTCTTCATATTATATTTTCTAAAATTATTACTTGATTGGATCTTCTCATAATCAACCTTTGTCTTCTCTTATAATACGAATTGAATCTAAAAAATGTTCATGACCTTTTAAGATGCATTGTTTCCTATAATATGTTCTTGGTAAAAGATTATGATATTTGGAGTTGAAGGTCTAAACTCAAATATTATGTTAATATGCATTAATATTTTTTATAAAGATCAAAATTGAACCCTTAAAGCATGGAAACAAAATATACATACACTAAATATGTTAAAAAAATAATACCAAATATTTCTCAAAGTCCTATTATTTTCTTATTATTTGTATGGTACTACATGGCCAACAAATTCATAATTTTATCCTTCAAATTCTTCAATATATTTTCTAGTCCATGTTTGCAAGAATACTAGTGGTCTTCAAGTTGTATAGTAACTACTATAATATTCTAATTTCCTCTTGTAGATGCTCTTGAGTAATATGTATATGCAAATCATTTATTTGAAGATAGGAGTTACTTGCATGTACAATGAAATCCAATGTTTCTTGATTATAAATTTTGATTTTTCTACAAAAAAAATATATATGGATTTATAATCAAGGTTACTCATCTTTGTTCTTGTCATTATATTCTAGAATTATTTGATAAATTATTCCAATGTTTTATTTTCTCATTGTAAAATCTAAAGTATGTGAGTAATAATTCTTGACCTATCCATTGAATGAAAATTAGCCCAAGCTGTGGTGAATGCCTCTCTCGTCTCATTGTCCAAACCCCCCCCTCCTGGACTTGAATTGGATCTAGCAAATCATTTCAATCTTCTCAATTTTTCTGCAACACCCCGCACTTCTGTTGACGAGTCTGTTATCAAGTGGGTCTTACCTCCTTATGGGTGGCACAAGCTTAACTTCGATGGCGCTGCCAAAGGCAACCCTGGAGCGGCTGGCAGAGGTGGAATTCTCAGAAATCACAGAGGAGAAATAATTTTGGCCTTTTCTCAGAACTTAGGAATTCAGTCTAACAATATGGCCAAGGCTTGGGCCTTGTTCCAAAGCTTGATTCTCTTGGAAGGCTTGACTATAAATAAACTCATCATAGAAGGCGACTCTTTGCATTGCATCAACTGGATCAAAGGAACCTCTGTGCCTCCCTGGGCCCTTGTTTCCATCTTCGATGAATGCAAGACACTAATTGGTGTTTATCCAGAATTAATCATTCAACATCAATACCGGGAAGGAAACAAAGCTGCGGACTGGCTTGCTAATAAGGGAGTTGATGCAACAGACATTCAAGTTTGGAGATATTCCTTCCCAATCGGCCTAAGGGATGTTTCTTCAAGTTCCAATGTTTGCACAATGTGAGTGGGTTACTGATCTTCGGGTTTTTCAGCTGCGTTTTGGCATCTTGGAGCGTTTTCGCATCATTTTTCTAAGTTGGTTGCAAAATCTCAGCTTGTCGCGTTATCACGAACTTTCCTTTTTGCTCAGGCCGCGAGGTTGCTTCTTGTCATGATATCGCGACACCTTTCTCTTCCTCTGGTGCGGTCTTCCAACTTGTCGCGATATCGCGACACTTTTTCTCTCCGGGTGCTTTTTTGCAAACTTGTCGCGATATCACGACACTTTTTCCCTTCGGGTGCTTTTTCGCAAACTTGTCGTGATATCGCGACACTTTTGGCCTTCAGGCGCGGTCTTGCTTTTTGTCGCTATTTCGTGACACCTTTTCTCTCTCCAATGACGGTCTTCCATTCGGTCGTGATATCGCGACAAGTTTTCTCTCCAACGACGGTCTTCCATTCTATCGCGATATCGTGACACTTTTTCTCTCCGGGTGCCTTTGCGCAAACTTGTCGCGATATCGTGACATTTTTTCTCTCCAAATGCGGTCTTCATTTTTGTCGCGATATCGCGACGCTTTTTCTCTCTCCAATGGCGGTCTTCTAGTCTGTCGCGATATCGCGACCTTTTTTCTCTCCAACGGCGGACTTCCATTTTGTCGCGATATCGCGACATTTTTTCTCTCCAACGGCGGTCTTCCTTTTTGTCGCGATTTTGGGACACTTTTTCTACTTGGCAGCAGGCTTCCTCTTTCGTCGCGATTTCGGGGCTCTTTTTCTATTTTTGCTACGGTCTTCATTCTTGTCGCCATTTCATGACACCTTTTCTCTTCGAAGCGTTCTCACTTCTTGTAGCGATTTCGCGACTCCTTTTTCTTGTCGCGATTTTGCGACTCTTCTTCTCGATCGGCTCCAACCCTGCAACTTGTCGCAATATCGCGACACTTTGCAACATGTCTCGATATCGCGACTTCTTCCCTTCTTCGGCTCCGATGGCGCTTCTTGTCACGATTTCGTGACTTCTTTTCTTTCTTTGGCTTCAATGGCGCTTCTTGTCACGATTTCGCGACATCACCATTTTGGTCGTGATTTCGCGACACCTTCCCTAGTGTGGAGGTTTGCCAGCTTTCTATTCCTTTCTTCTTGGACCACCTCGGTCGATATGGATTTATTGTAATCTCTCTTGTACAAGGTTCAGGGACCTTTCAAAACCCTTTCTACCAATCAAAAAAAAAAATTAGCCCAAGCATTGTAAAAATATATTGCTAAAACAAATCTAGGAGATGTGATGTTCATTTTCCAAAGAACTAACATTTATTTATCTTCCATTACTTTAAGGTCCATTGTGATCATATATGACCTATGATCCATAAAATCAATAAAGGACTAGATACTAGCAATAAAGATAATAGTTTGGATAGATAATTTTCCAACTTAGCACACTTTTCTTTCTATATTTTAATCTATTGATGTATCTAATACCAAATACATTCTAGGTGCAACATTGACACTATTGGCTAGACTATGAACATCATTATATATGTTGGAGATCTAGAACATTAAATCAAAAAGTAGGCTCAATGAGAAAAACCCTCCAAGGAGGCATTAAACCAATGTGTAGATCATCTATGATTCCAAATATGTTTAATAATAACCAATCCTAGGGATACCATAACTAACTATCAAATACAATTTTGGTAAAACCTAACAAGTCTATTTTCATGAAATCTACAAACATGGAAAGATAGGACCTATGAGAGACCAAACACTTTGGGTAAACTTGTAGTATAAAACCAAATGAGGTATGGTGACTACCCTTGAAATAAATTACATTTATCAACATAACCTAAGATAAGATCTAGGACAATGGAGGTAGACACCTTAAAATAGAGGAGACTGTCACCTTATGACTTATCTTTTAACCTCTTATTTTGTTTTTCAAATTTGATTTGTAAGATGGATCCACTCCCACTTATAGAAATACACCTACCCTTTTTTGTGTCCAAATGCAATGGAAAAGGTCATGGAAAAATGATAATAAACAATATAAGACTTAAAGTCTTGATTACAATAATCATTTGCTCAATATCAATCTCAAATGGTGTTAATTATAACAGTTCCTAAATTAATATGAACTAAAAGTAGAATAATTTTACATGTTCTTTTAAAGACAACTCTTAAATGAGAAGGAAAGTGAAATGCAACTTTAGAAATCCTTTAGGAAATCAAGGAGCATAGTTGATGATCTCAAAATACTAGCATAATCTTGATATCTTTTTTAGAAAAATTAATGCCTTGAGTCTAAGCTGAAAGACTAGTGGTTTTTACTCTAAAAGTATCATTATGTACCACCAGATACAAGAAAATATAATTATTATCCCTATTCTCAAAGTATCATGCTTATATGAGAGAGTTTGGGCAAATTCCCCCATGCTATACAATTTGTCTTGATAGGTAAGGACCCATTTATCGAAAAAGTAGTATGCACTCAACACCTTATCTTTCTATGGTATATCTTTCTATTTCCCTTTATAAGAGGTCTAAATGAACCTATGTTAAACTATTCTTTCCATGTCTTTGCCCTTTTATGGGTTCTTATTAACCATTTATCATGCATGGTCTTACTTTATGTTAGAAAATAAAGGATGCCAAACCCTCCTTTAACCTTGGGAAATATGCATAGCTTACATGATATTCCAACCATTCTATTTGATCCATCCCATTAAGAGCAAATTTAATGGAATATGACTTGAGTAGGTCTTAATTATGCACCTTTGGATTCTAATAGATGCAATGATTAATAAATTTGAGGTTATTAGCACTTTACTAAATACCTATATTTTTCTAGCTAGAGATAACAATTTATTATGCCATGTTGGAAATTTCTATAGGAATTTAGCTAATACTAAGTCCCACATTCCTTGGGAGATACATTCATCCCAAATGGGATCCATAAATACTAAATTATTGGGCCATTATGGGTAACTCTCCATGCTATTTGGTATATTTACAACTTGCAAATTAGAAGAGTAGTAAAAGATATTAGGCTTTCCATCATTAATAAGAGAACTACAAAAATTACAATGTGATTGAATAAATTTCCATTTAGTATTTATATCCTCCTTACTACTTTGAATGAAAATCATTGAATCATCTACAACAATGGTAATTGGTCATATATATGTTGTTGGGAAGTTTTATTCCTAATAAGAGATTGACAATTTGTGCTATATTTAGTAGGCACCCAAGGGCATCTATAGTGATAGCATAAAGCAAAGGAGCATTTGGACATCCTTATCTGATCTATGCAAACTAAAATTCTTTTATAGAATATCATTCACATGAATATGTATTGAAGCATATTTAAAAAATGGAGAGATATGTTACCAAAACTTGTCGCCAAATTCTAGCCAAGTGAATAGTTTCAGGATAAAATCCTAGTGCATTTAATCATAAATTTTAACAAAATCAATTTTATTTAATAAGGAATCCTATACATATTATTTTGCCTATTGTGACACTTCCTAGGCCAACACAACATTATTAAAAATGTGTCATCCTTGAATAAAGCCTATTTCTTTGTCCCTGATAAGTTTTTGGGCAACAAGTAATACCCTAATTGTCGAAGCCTTTGTAATGATCATATCAAAAATATTAAAAGGATATTGGATCTCCAACCAAATATGTGTTCCTCATAGGTTTTCTTTTGGATCAGTTTTATTAGGTCATAGATAATAAAGGAACCAAGAGATCCATTCATTATGTCATCCTTATACATCATTTGAAAGTCCTTATTGAGCACTAGCCAAGGTACCATCTAGACCCTAAGCCTTGTCAGTATTCATTTCTCATATTTCTTGTTTAAGCTCATCCTCTGATAGGGCCTTATATAAAGTTTTGGATAAAATGGGGTAACAAGGTTGGGAATATATTCTTGAACATAATTGGCAAAAATTGAATCAAAATCAACTAGCTTTTAAAAATAGAGTACCATATAATACTAAAGAAAGTATCTACAATGTATTGTGCATCTATGAGGATTGACCCATATTTCATGTACAAAATATAATGTTTGTTATGGCACTTTTATGCCTAAGATAGCTAAAGAAAAACTTAGAGTATTCATCACCATGATCCATCTAATTCAATCTTGCTCTAGTTTTAGCCCCATTGGTTTTATGTGCTTTAGAACCATCCATAGCTTAAGCTAATGTCTATTAAGATGTTCAGCATATTGATGTCAAAGTAAGAAAACCTTTATTTGAATTTTTCCCTCAAATGATTTTTGTTATCAATCCATTATATGTACATGCTCTAGTGAAGATGCAATAGCTCTCTATATGGCAACTTCCCATCACAATTGACCATATTTTATTTAGTGGGCAAGGGGAAGAGTTCCACCTTGTTGGATAAAGTTGAGATATTTCTTAGAGTCAAGATGAGAGACATTCAACTTGTAAGTACGATCAATATTAATAGGATGTGGGGGCTTATACTGAAAATAAAGGATCATTAGAATATGATAAAACATGACCATATAAGAGACCACTTCAACCAACTATTTATGAGGATACCATTCATATAAGGATTTACTCAAGTAGATATTATCTAGTTTGTTATCTCTTTTGTTCCTTCCCATTCTACAATTGTTCCAAGTAAACCACTTAGATATATCTATAAGAATTTGGTCAAATAAAGGGTCAAAGACACGTAGAGATTATCTATAGTAAAGCTAGCTACTAGATTCTTCATTAGAAAGAGAACAATAACCTTTGCAAATTTAGTCCTAAGGATTTTCCATCATATTGGAGTGCCTATCTAAAATATTTTATCATAGATAAAGAATCTACCATCTAGTCCCATTAGATTAGATGTCCAACAAAATCATTTGGAGTGTATATTGAACATAGCCCAAATATTTAATTATCATGCAACAAAGTAATCTAAATACACTTGTCAAGTGGATCACACCCTATTTCAACCATAGTGGAGGACAATGAGGGATGAAGAACAATGGTTACCCCCTTAATCGAGTTATAGTTTATAAAAATAATATATACTACGGTTACAATAGTGCTCTAATTGGATGATTGTGATTTTTACCTATTGGAGGATGATGATTTAAATCTTATTTTGTTAAAACATGCATTTTATATATAGGGAGGTAAGCCCACACACATTTTGGAATAACACTTGTAATCCATGGGTATTTTATTATCTAGGGATGCTCGACCCATATTGTAGGACATCAAGCTAATTATTGAGATGTGTTCCTTCTTCAAATATGTTGTTTTAGTCTTGAGAATGAGAAGAGTGATAAATGAGTATGATAAATAATGGTGAGTGGATTGGAAATGGGTGAGGAATTGGGAGAGGGGATGGGAAGGATGGGTAGGGATTAAAAGCTAAGTATTATTTGACTAAGAGCCATTTTCCTCAAGTTATTGGTCACTCCACTTAATTAATAGGGAAGGAGCAATCATGTTTTCCCACCATGCATCAACCCTCCATCATTTCAATGCAAGAAAGTACAAATTCATTAGAAAATTCCTGCAACTAACTCTCCTTGTCATAGAAATTGTGGCTAGAGAACCTAGAAGGATCTATACTTAGAGGGACATCTCTTGAGCAAATAAAATTATCTTTAATTTCATAATAATAGTTTTAATCCTCCATTTGGAATCTCTTGGCCAATTTCTTAGGATAATCATGGATAAGATTACTAACTTTATGATAATAAAAATAATACATTGGGTAAATTCAAATAGAAATTCAATTGGGAAACTAAGAAACCTAGGCCAACTATAGTGATGGATGAGGGAAGGACAACAAAAATATCCATTCGTATATATATCTTGGGATGCATTTTGATACTTGTATATTTTTTTCTTTAATATCTACATGAGATGACATGACTCAATTGTTCAATTTGACCAAAAAGGAGTGGAAGGATAGATTTAGAAAGCATAATTTAATCTAGATTGGGTATTGAGCCTTAGAAAACCTTTCAAGTGAAAATCTAATGACTAGCTTTGCATGTAAGCTAGTTGCTCGTAAATCACTTTTGTATTGTAATGCAAGGTAGTTTACACATGAAGTGAGTTCAAGAACTTTGTAGATATATATTGTCTCCCTCAACCCCTAATGGACCCAACTGACCACCATCTACCTAGATCACAAATATACCTAACCTACTTGGAGAGTTCAACGTCAAATGAGATTCCTTCAAAAAGAAAACAATTATATTTTTTTTATAAATTTCTAGTTAAAACAAAAACTTGATTGGAAGAGAGAATATGGGTGTCTTACCTCATTCCTTGACTATGAATTTGTATGTTGATGCTTGAATTGTGACTTGATGTCATGTCATATGATATCGCCCATCTTCTCATCAAAATCAGTTATCTTGAAGTCATCTTCAGGGTAAATATTTGGGTTTGTGTCTAGGTTTGTCTGGGTAACTAGTATGGGCCTGTTGGGCCCAGGGATTCAGTAGACAATGGAACCAAGGATTTTTAACTAGGTAAATAAATAAGATGTGACATTACCAAAAATTTCACTCAATTATGGCATTAGGGGATGAGAAACCAAGTGACAAATGGGTAACTCTAAATGGGTATTTCAACAAATGATTGGGAACGATACCTTCTACTCACATGATGCAGGAAAGGATGAAGTGAGTTGCAAAATCAAAGTTAAATGGGATGAGGTCTTATGTAGGTAAGACATGGGAGAGGGGACTAAAGAAGGCACTCTTTGCATCACTTGTAAGGTTAGCCCTACTTACACAAGTGATAATAGGAGGGGCAACAACCATTTAAACCAATTAGGGACTATAAACAATAGATGACTCTATGCACGCTAAGACATTGAGATCGTGTTGTATGCTATCGTCAAGAAATTAGGATTTATATATCTTCTAACACATTCTCGGGTTTATTATCTACTATTCTCACATGCATAATTTCTTATTTTTTGCTAGTTACTAACTAAAATGCTTAATTATAAATAAAAAAGGTTTTTTTAAAAGTAAAATCATCAATCTTGCACCTGGGGATGCAGCGCAACAGTTCGGGATTTTGCTCTTCTTCGGGAGGTTCAAGGTTCAAACTGCGGCATGGACGAGTGTGTGAGGGGGTGGGTGTGATGGCTTTGTATTAAATTCTCTATTGATAAGTATAGCTCTCGACTTTACGAGGGGTCATGGTTGGGAGGAGACTGCTCAGCCCTGTACATCAGTCATAGAGGTTTCTCACAATAACCTAACCAAAAAAAAAATCATCAATATTACACTAGAATATTACAATTTGCATAGCAATCCCAATCCATGCATAATAATAATTACATATTGGATGTTACTGCCATCACGAGTCTCTCACAATCAATTGGTAGTCATACTAAGATGATCATCATGTTTGTGGGACAAGATCCACATGTGTAGTCTTTTCGTCTTTTTCTTTCTCAATATTGTATGGCTTGATTATGTTCATTATTGTATTCTCTCATTTTGGCTACAAACAACTTATTTTGATTAGCTTCATAATGTTTCATTGTGTAGTAGTTTTCGTTTGTGTTTAATTTGTAGTTGTGTGTAGTAGTGTTCGTTGTGTTCAATGTGTAGTTGTGTATGGTAGTGTTAGTTATGTTCAATGTGTAATTGTGTTAGGAATTACATTGACTTGTGTCCAAGTGTAACTAAGTTAAGGCTAACTATTTTGATTATTCTTATAAATTATTATTCTTATAAATTAATGTTGTTGGTAGATGAATAAACAATTATTTTCTTTCTTTTTATAATCAATTTTTATTTCGTCGGATTGAACCCTTGTCCCTTTCCTGGTGCTTTCAGCGGCGTAAAAGGTTTAAAATGATTGTGGCATGGTGGTTATAGGGGCGGACTGCGCGAAGATCTATGTGGCGGCTTCGGGGCGGACAACGCAGAATACTGTGTCGACCATAAAAAACTAGACAGCTTGCCTGGATTCGTGGCGGCTAACGATTCCACCATATAAATTCAAAAAAAAATAATAATCAATTTTTATTTAAATTAATATAATTATGAAAAAAAATAATAATAAAACAATATAATTATTTAAATTAATATAATTATTTTTAGCTTTGACGCTCTGAGACCCTTTGAGCGGGAGGTCTTCTTTCTTCCCTTCTGAATCTTGAATCTGGCTACTATGTATGCTTAATTTCTCTATTGTGGTTCGTGACCAGGGTGTTTTTCTTATCGGTGGTCTTGTTGGTATATTCAGCTCTCTTATGGGTTAGGTATTATCATTCTTATCTGGGGCAGAGGGTTGAATGTTGACCCAAACCTGTAGGGGTGATCTTGGGTTGTTATAATGCAGTGGAAAATTCTAGTTGTTGACATTTTGGATGGCTCTTGCTCTGGTTGGTGGGTGTGTTAGGTGGCTGCGTTTCTTGGGTTGTTTGCTAGTTTCGAGGACTTGGTTGGGTTGTGTAGCATTTCTTCTAGGTTTGGTAGTTTCATGTTTTTTTTGGCTTTCCAAGAAGAGGTGTGAGCTTGGTATGGTGTTTGGTTGCAGAAATCTAATGGTGTTCCCTTGTCTGGCTTCAGCTCTGATGGCTTGGTTGTTCTGGTTGGATGGTGCTTGGACGGCTCTATTGCTAGGGTTCTCTACCAATAGTGGGTTCATGGTTGATTTGTGCTGCTTTATTATGGGTTTGGTAATTTCTTGTTATATCTGGTTGTTTTGAGGACAGGGCCAAATACCAACTTAAATTAGTTGGGGTGAAAGTGGGTTGTTATGTTGCAGTGGCTTTCGGCTTTTGGTACTATGTATTGTGTGGGTTTCCTAGCTTCGACGGTATACAGATATCTCTTTCTCTAGTTCTAGCAGTGGTGATGTGTTTGATCCCAGGGTTCTAAGGCTTATTTTTTTTTGGATCTTACCCTTCTCCCTCTCAAATCTCTTGGATGGTTTTTATGCTATGGATTTTGTTGACCGGTATTTCTAGTGTTGTTTTCTTAAACGATTATTCTCATGAGGGGTTATCCTATTATGTGCTTTTTTGGATAGATTTGTTGATTGTGATGACATGATTCCTCTGTTCTCCTTTCTTGTTAGGCGGCAAATGCTTCGGTTTGGGCAGTTTTTATTTGTAAATTTATTTTTAACTGTAGCATTTTCATTATTCTGCTATTTTTCTCCGTTGCTTTAGATTCAGAGCACATGGTGGTTTGACCATGGGACAATCTCTTGTATTTGCTTGATAAAAATCTGCAATATAGTTGCTAGGAGGTTGTTTCATTGAATTTTTGAGTTTGACTCATGGAATCCAACTCAGTCTTTCTTGATGTCTTATTGTTAGATCTAAGGTTTGGGGATGTCTTTCAAAACCCTAATTATAATAGGTTTGGGGACCATTTTAAAACCCCTTCTATTATCAATCAAAAAATATAATTATTTTTAATTTAAATCATAATTTAAAAACTTGTAAGTTTTTGTAAATTATCCAGCCTAATGCATGGTAGATAAACAAGATATACCAGTTTTTTTTTTATAGGAGTGTTGGTTACAATCACACTATTTTAAATAATTGGCAAACGCAGGGTTCAAACCATAGGGCTGCATCCACCAAACCTATTTCACCTTCTTGTTTTATAGCCCAACGTAAAATGGACCACCGGGTGCTCAGAATTCATACCATCATCATCATTTTTTGCGCACTTGTAGAATTCATATCGGACTACTACCTTTGCAACAAACTTCCCCAAGGTTGGAACCTAGATCTCTTCCTCGTAAGTGTCGAACCAAACTAGCATTTACCAATCCACTAGCCCTTGAAAGTAAAGTAAAGTTGCTCCTCACATGTAGTTAGAGTTAAAAATGAAGACTAATAAACCCCTCGTTCTGGTTCGAATCTCCACTCTACCAAACACACATCAAATACCCAAAATCCAGTTGATAATGTTGATGCGGTCAAGCTGGGCACAAATCTCGGGTGATCATGGTTTCTCAGACCAAGATGGCCCCGCAAAAGGTTTTTCGCTAAATTCAAAAAAAATAAAGCTAATAATAATCTCATGCAAAGGGGTGGGTGTGTGGTGGCTTTGTGTTATGTTCTCTATTGATAAGTATAGCTCTAGCTATCGGCTTTACTTTACGAGGGGTCATGGTTGGGAGGAGACTCCTCAGCCCTGTGCATTACTGTCGTGTGCATACTTTACTTTACGAGAGGTCATGGTTGGGAGGAAACTCCTCAACCCTATACATCGGTCTTAGAGGTTTCTCACAATAACCAAATCAAAAAAATAATAATCCCATGCAAAATTGTGCCCGTAATTAAATATATATAACGAGAATAATGTGCTTCATAAATATGGACTATTAACAAATGTTTTTGCATTTACAGTCGGGATGGTACATACAGATATAATTATTGTAAGTTTGTATGGAAATAGTAGAATTGAAATTTTTGCCCTTAAAGAATTTATTGTCTCTGAGAATATATCCGTAGTCCATAATATCATAGTAGTACAGTTAAATATGAGGATTCGTCTGCCACAAAGAACTAAAAATATAAATATATCATATAACATCGCAGTAGTACCGTTAAAGATGAGGATAATCATTTGCCAAAAGAGAGCAGGTGACAGGGGATGGATGAAAATATCCCGCGCCTCTTAAACTTTTAATTCCCTCAAACAGACCAACAAAACAAAAAGGAACAAAATTTTGCGGGATTAAATATGCCGCGCCTCTCATCAAACCACAGATAAACATCTAATTCCCTCAAACACACCAACAAAACAAAAAGGAACAAAATTTTGCAGGATTAAATGTTGGTAATGCGATGAAAGCGGTTCCGCGCATTGACTTGCAGGTCCCGTGGCAAGCAACTGCAGCGCCACGTAATCACGGCCTTGCCATTCACTCTGCCAGATTTGGAAGCTTCCTTTCCCACATTCTTACCCGGCGCCGTAATACTGACAAACCAAAGCAGAAGGTGGTAGAGTTTCGAACCTCTGCCCTTCCCTCTCCAAAAACTCCGGGCAGATTCCCTATATCGACTCATCTGCAATTTCGCTGTGGAGTTGCGATCCATAGATTTACTAAAAAGCCCCCAAAATACAATATTGTGTGAAAAAGAACATGTAGTGATATGGGAGATTTGGCTACGAATGCCTAGCGATTTATGGTGAGAAATATATATAGCCTTTGCGGTGAAACGATAACGAGGGGCCACATGGATTGTGGTGATTCGCGTGTACGAGGAACGAATGAGCCCGTGGCCAGAACGTGAAGCCAACGCGAAGCCACACTGAAATCATGGCACTCACAAAGCAACAATGCCAAAAACATAAAGGATCTGAAATATCTATAACAACACATATTGAATATGTATCGCTTGCTTTTGTTCCAAGCTATCTAATGTGGCTCAATAGCTCCTGACTTAATAAATGATATTATTCTAATATTTATTGATTTAAGATTTTACTTGGAACAACACAATGGTTAGGACTTTGGCCTCTTTTTGGAAGGTCTAAGGTTTAAACTATATATTGATTTAATTTTTTAATTAATATAAGGAAGATACAATTATTTTAAAAAATATATTAAAGTACATTAATTAATCAAATATATTTAAAATTTAAGTAGTTATAATTTTTTTTCTTCTTGGATTCACGAGGAGTCCCCTCTGAGCCAGTCCCCTTTGAGCCATGACCCCTTGCAAGGTCAAGAGCTATGCTTATCAACATGGGGTTAACACATAACCACACAGGTTTGAACCTTAAACCTAAAATTGTTCCCGGAAGACAAGTGGTTCTAATTATTAAAAATAAATTAAAATTTTTATTTGTATTTTTTTAATAAGATTAAATTGCTTTCAAAAAAAATTAATTGTATTTTTTAATAAGATTAAGTTAGTTGACTATATAAAATATTACTAAAAATTTATCAAATATCTAAAATTTAAATAATTATTAGAACTATAATAACAAATATTGAAACTTTAATCAATTATATTTTTTATTAATTTTTTGAATTAATTTAAAGTGTTTGAGATTATTAAAAAATAAAAAATTTAAACTTTTACTAATGTTAATTGAAGTTATACTTATCCTATGAGTGTTGGTCTACGGGTAAGGTCATCACTTGCATTATGGATGATAACTCGGGTTCAATCCCTATAATAAATATGTATAAAAAATATTACTAAAAAAAATTAAAGCTATACTCATATCTATTTTAATTTTGATTAATTTCTTTTAAATTTTACAATGTGAAAGTGTGTAAAAATAATATAACTTTTTTGAAAGGTAATGGTTTATATAATGATATGTCAATGGTTGAAATTACTAGCTTAGATATATAAAATGTATATATCTATAAACGCCGAGAGTCATCAATCTAGAGGCATCTATCTTATTTTGGGCACCATTTTAGTTTAAATAGTCTAAATATTTTTTAAATATTTTAAATCCACCGTAACCCTTAATATCCACGGATAATTTTCTTAATGTCAGTTTTTTAATAAAATATTAATATTGTTTAGGGCGTGGGACCTTAATGGCTGCCATTGTAGGACGCCTGTCAACGTAATAATAAATAATATCACAATGATATTAATGGAAAATAAAATAAAATTTGGATCATAATTACTTTAAATAAATATATAAGTATACATGTTAAACTGTAATGCTAAAAGTATATTTAAAGCTCAAAGTGGAAGGACACGCAAGGTTTACGTCTTCCAACGTTATCGACTGAATTATAGATATAACTTTATTCGAACCAATAGGAAGGGGGCTGCACCCCACGCTATGTCAAAACTAAGGTTAAAAAAAGGACTGACGACATTATGATGTGTGAATGTCTCATATGAATAACATGTGGGCGACTGTTGGCATTGACATTATGAGAGTGGTGAAGTTTGTTGTGCCCAACACTAAGTTCTAGTTATTATTATATTAATGGTTTCATGACATGTGGTATTATATTCATGTTTTTAGGTATGGATGAACTTACTCCTTTTTTTTAATGTCTTAATATATGATATGGGATTAAGAGGATATTGAAAGGGGTTTAGAAATTTTTATCTTATTATTTTTTTATTTATAATTTATTTTTTAAATAAGTTATATGTGATTTTTATTGGGATTATTTTATTATAAAAATAAAACATTATTTTGTTTTAGTTATATTTTTAATAAGTTAATTAAAACATATTCATTTTTGTTTTTTTTTTATCAAAGATAGTTTTTATTTGTTTTTCTATCAATCTTCATTTTCCTCAGATTGTTGAGTTTTCACAATCAACTTCTTTTATATCATATGCCTATTGAAATTTAAATTCTACCAAGATAAAAATTCAACACCATTAATAGCTAAAATATTTGTTGCCTAACTTTTATATCTATAAATATCTTATCTATAACAACCTCACAATTTCTTAATACTTTTTTTATGGTTTTTATTCATTCTTCTAATATTCCAAGATATTATTTTCATTGTTTTTTTTTTTTTTTTTAGTCCCACTTCTTGTTAGCACTTGTGATATTTGCTTTTGTTTTCCCATATCAATATTTGTTTGGTTTTTTTTCTCTTTGTTTTTCTTATTGGATCTTCCTCTCTTTTTTCATTCCTACCAATACTTTCATCTTCATCAATCTCTTTAATCT
This sequence comes from Wollemia nobilis, assembly GCA_028583015.1. Classification (NCBI taxonomy): domain Eukaryota; kingdom Viridiplantae; phylum Streptophyta; class Pinopsida; order Araucariales; family Araucariaceae; genus Wollemia; species Wollemia nobilis. The sequence goes on from JAQPPZ010006010.1 coordinate 3,869,177, forward strand.
TCTCACAATGCTCATAGTAAGACTTATTATCTTTAGGTTTGTCTTGTTTTGAAGGATCTGAAGCGCAAAGAATAACCTCAAAAGCACAACCTTTTTATGATGTCCTAGAAACCCTAAAGTGCAAGGATGCTCTTATGTAGCAATTACTTTCTTATTCTCCTCTAAAAACCAAAATTGTTATGGGTTTCCTCCATCCTTATATCTTTATTATGTTTCTCTTGAAACCTTGAAGTGGAAGGGATAACATCTTCATTCCTTGCATTTTTATTACTTGGAGAGGATTATATACTACTTGAGAAAAATGAAGATGATTTACTTGGAATAAACTTGACCTCTTTTGTTATCTTTGTTTTAGGATTTCTCTCCACATCTTCTTTTGCACCTTTAATTCCTTCTAAACTTGCCAAATGATACTATAGATAGGCTATATTGGAGGATGTTGCATAACCCCAATGCTCTTTGGGCCAATAATCTCTATGCTAAATATGCTGAGAACAAAAGTCCTGAAGACCTTGTTCGCTATCAACTTTCTACCAAAGGTTCTCCTATTTTAGCAGTTCTTAAGACTGGTGAGGATTTGATAAAGAAAAATTTATTTTAGATCATTCATAATAGTCAACAGGTAAATTTTTGGACAGATTCTTGGGATGGTCACAAGCCTTTGATAACTCAGTTTCCTGATTGGAGGCCTTGGATGGAGGAGCTTCACCGAGCTAATTGGATAAATGTGGCTAATTACTGTCGGTACCATACTGGTAATTCAAAGGATGATAGCTATTGAATCCCTATTGAGAACTGGTCTATTCAAATCCCAGAAAGGCAAAGACAAGATATCCAAGGCATCCTTCATATGAGATCCCTCTCTTGGTCCCATGAAAAAGATTGTTTTGGATGGAACAACACTACTAAGGGTGAGTATTCAGTTGCTCAAGGTTATTTGACCTTATGCCATAATATTCCCAACCATTCTTCTGACATCTTTTCTCTATTGGGGGCTCAAAAGCTTTGGCCTAAGGTGAGGTTCTTTAATTGGCTTTTATTGCATCGTAGGGTGCTTACTGGTGAGCAAATTATGAACCGTGGTTTTCATGGCCCTTTTAGATGTGAAATGTATGAAGAGAATGTAGAAACTCTCAACCATATTTTTATTGAGTGTTCTTTAGCCTCTGAGCTATGGAGGAGAATGGCCAATTTACTTGGCTTACAATGGTCCAATTTTTTTACTTTTGATCAGCTTTGGAGGGATTGGCCTAATCAAGAGGGTGTTGATCATTTTATTAGGCAGTTAGTTTGGATGGGTTCTACCATTCTTCTTTGGAATATTTGGAATGAAAGGAACAACCGAATTTTTAATCAAGATAGGAAGGATATTCACTATATTTGGCAAAAGACCATATCCAACTTAGTTGAATCGGTCCATCAACTCCTTAATCACCCCAAAACTCCCATCAAATATGGGATCAAGTGATGCAAATATTGAAGATTAAATCTTCTAAGGGCAACCAACTTAAAGGGAATGTGAGTATTAGTAAGATGGATAGGACAAGAAATTGGCAACCTCCTCCTAAGGATTTTGGAAAAGTCAATACTCGATGGAGCCTCTAGAGGGAACCCTGAAAAAGCCATTGTGGGAGGGATTGGTAGACTTTCTGATGGCTCCCTGGTTTTTACTTTTGCTTGAGAATTTGGGTATTCTTTCCAATAACCTTGTTGAGGGGTATGGTATCCTCAGAGGCCTTCAGGAGGCTACTAAGGTTGGATGGGAAAAGGTGTTAGTTGAGTCTGACTCTCAAATTATGATTAATATCTTGAAGACTCCTAAGAATCATAAGGTGGATTGGAGAATAAAAAGAATTATTGAGAAGATTCAATTAATCCAGATGAGATTTTTGAAAGTTGATTACAATCATGTGGTCAGAGATCAAAACAAGAGTGTTGATGTTTTAGCTAATTGGGCTTTGGACAAAGGTGATCTTACTTGTTATGTCCACCCTCCTAGATGGTGGGCTTCTCAAATTAGGGAAGCTCTTCTTTCTATCCTTTCTTTGGATGGCTCGAGTTCTGAAGGTACCTAGTTTCTTCTTGTTTTTTTTTTTTTGCTTCTCTTTGGTTCATTCAGTTTTTTTAGTTCCCTAGCTCATTCTATTATTTATTTTGTTTCCTCTATTGATTCTTGCCTTAATAGTCTTCTGGTCTAGATAGGTCATTGTTATGTTCTTCTTGTTTTATTTATTTATTTATTTTTAGTTTTTTAAGGTGGGTGGGTTTTTTTGTTTTGTTTTGTTTTTGTGTTCTTTGTGTTGTTTTTTGTTGTTCTTGTGTTTTTGTTGTTCTTGTGTTTTTGTTGTTTTGTGTTTTTTTTTATATATGTTTTTTGTTATTGTTCTTGTGTTTTTTTGTTCTTGTTCTTGGGTTTCTCTTTGTTTGTGTTAGTTCGTGTTTTTATGTGTGAGTGTTTTATATGTTTTTTATTTTTGTTTATTGTCTGATGTTGGTTGTTTTTTATTTATTTTTTTAATTTTTTAGGTTTTGGTTGTGTTTATTTTTCTTGTTTTTTTTGGGTTATGTCTTTGTAGTGTTGTGTTGTTTTTGTCTTGTTTGTGTTTTGTTATGTGGTTCTTGTGTTTTTCTATGTGGTTCGTGTTGTGGTTTCTTTTATCTTATTGTGTGTGTTTGGTTGTGTTTTTATTTTTGACACACTCAAGGAGCATGTTTTTTATTTTATTTTATTATTTTTATTGCTATTTACTTATTTTTAAATTGGTTTTGTGTGTTTGTTTGCTCCTTGAGTATGTCAAAGGTGGTAGGCCAGGTCCGAGTCCTAGGTGTTTTTGGTGGAATGGATACCCCTGTCTTCTTGGATCTTACCCGAAAGTGGTATATATTTTGGGGTTTTTTCCACAAATTAAAAAAAAATACTATAGATAGGTTTTCTTTACCTCTTCTTTCAGAGTGGAATTTCCTTGATCTGATCTAGCTTCTATTACTATATGATTTCTTTGCTTCATCTTGAAGTTTATCTCATGGCTAGAATTTTTTATTTCTTTCTTCATAGTTTTCACTTTGCAAACTCTTGCCATGTGTCCAATCTCATAACAATTGTGGCAACAAAATACGATATTTTCATAATCTACTTGTTGATCCCATTCTCTTGATTTAGATTTTATCTTAATGGATTGTGGCAAAGGTTTTGAAATATCCATAGCAACACATTCAAGTATATATAGCATGCTTTCGCTCCTTAGTAGTTAGTCCTTCCTTGAATTCCCCTAGGGTATTTCCAATATTCTTCAAATCATCCTTATTTATAAGATGATATGAAAGTCCAAAAATTCTAACCCATACTAGAAGCTTCTTAATAGTTTTTGTCTCAACAGAAAAATTTGCATCCCATGGTCTCAAATAAAGCGCATATCTTCCCCTAAACCATGTACCACCAACCATTATTTTATCCCTAAAATCTTAACTAGAAAGATAAATGAGAAAAAAACCTTTAGGAAGAAAAGTCACAAAGTAATTTGAATTTAATCACCACTTCCACTTGATCCACTTTTGAATCTCCAAAAACCCTGGCCATGATCTATGGAACTTATATATTAACCCTCTACTTTTAAGAACCATTATAGCATGCTCAATCATCTCATCCTTGATACTCACTTCTAGTGTAACATCTGCAACTTAGATCAAACTTGCCATGTATTTGCTCTTCTACTTATCTCCAACTTGAGCCTCCATACTTCCAATTAGGGTGTCTTGACCTCCCATTAGGGTTTTTAAATATGAATTTCCTTCCATACTAGATAATGGGGCTTTCTCTTGGTTTGCACTTCCTCTTGACTCACCTTCCCTCTTAGTTTGCACTCACTCCCAACTTGCACTCTCTCTTGCCTCGCACTCACTCCCAACTTGCACTTCCTTTTGGCTTGCAATAGACCTTGTCTCTTTTTTTTGATATTCCTTCACTTCAATTATTTTTTAGAAATAATGTTCCACACATTCGTGGTAAGGGTTTGAAGAATTGATGCCCTCTGGATGAACCCATTGCTCTTCTGCCATGACTGACTCTTGGCTTGCATCAGCTCGCGTTCACACTCATTGTTGCACTCACTCTTGGCTCACACTAATACTCATTGTTGGTTGCCTTCTAAATTTGTATTGTTATTTAAGTTATGTTAATATTAATTGAGTGTGCATGTGTATATGAGTGGTACAAATCATTTAGTGGGGATCAAGTTATAAAAATAAAATAGTTTTTTGCATTTATAAGGTCATAGGTTATATAGGATTATTTTTATAGCCAATGTTGTTTATTTAATATGTATTGATCTAATTTATATTTTTTTAGTATTCACCTTTAAACATATTTAAATTGTACATATTTTTATTAAGGTGAGGTAAAGGTTATATTTTTAATGTAAAAAACCATTACATTTATTAAAATATAAAATTTTTACAAGTACATCCTTAAATAGTTATTAATTGTCCATCAAAAATGGAGAGAAAACATGCTTTAGACTACTAACTATTTTTATGACATCTACTAAGATTGTGGAGGATCCTCTTTGGTATTGTTCCTAGTCATCACTTCTTGCCTACAACATTTTTTTAGACCTGATATAGAGGACGAGTCACCTCAGTAACCAAACCTACCACATTCAATCTCAAGTTTTGTGTATCTAGCTGAAGAAATTACCAATGCAGAAAAATAGTGTGAGGAGCATTCCCCTAATGTTCAATCAATTCCTATAAATAGGCCATTAATTGTTCATAAAAAAATAGAGGTCAAAATGTCTCATATTGCTAGATTTTTTATCACATATACCAAGATTATGGAGGCTTGTCCTTGGTAGATTACTCCTAGTCATTACTTCCTATATGCAGCGTATATTTTGACCTGGCACAAAGGATGAGTTACCTTGGTGGTCAAACCCATCTTATTCATTCTCAAGCTCTATTTATCTGACCAATGAAATACCTAGTGCAAGAAAACAATGCAAGGAGCATTCTCCAAATATTATTCAATTAATTCTTACAAATGGGTCAACTTCATTGCCACTTTATTGGCCTATACTAAATTTTATAGCAACACAAAAGAAACAGCATTGACCCTATAAATAACACTATAGAATGGAATAGCAAAGACCTATCAGAAAATGGAATCATTTTTATCTTTTTTATAAAGAAAAAATATCAATTATGAAGAGGTGACAAACTTCTAGAAACACCAGAAGGAGAAGAGAGTCTCCATGGATAATATGTTTCCATGTGAACCACTACGGGAGAAAATGTTCGAAGAAAGAAAAAATTCACTTCCAAGTATCCTAAGCTTTATGAAAATTCTAAAAGAGGTGAAGATATTCAGGTTCTTAGAAAAATACACCCAATGGGTTGAGAATCCCAATGTAGATAATCCATTTACTAAGATGGAGGCCTTGGTGAATTATACCTCAAATGAAGATAGCTTGTGTGGGTTTGAGATAAGCAAACCAACCTATGTAAAAACAATAATCCCAAATATACTTGGGTGAAAAGAGGCCTCAATGATAATTTGGGTTGGAAACCATGGATAAGTATGGTGATAGCCATTCATAATCCAATCTAGACTTATAATTAAGGAGGGGTGTCTCTAGATACCTAGTGTGGAATTATTTTGTGTCATTTAATTATTGGGTGTCATGCCATAGAATACTTCTTGATCACAAGCAGTGTTATAAAGTCTGGTGAATCTTCCACTTTGATTCGAGAAAATATTATCTAATAGACTCTAAACAGACTAAATATCTTTGAAGTGAGCTCACAATATTTGTTTATGTGCTCATGTTTATCCAGATGAAAAATTTAAAAGTTTTTGTTCTTTGACCAAGATTTGCATAACTCTTCACTTATGCTTTATAGTAGATTGGTACTTTTATTCATTGTCCATTATAGCAATATTTTAAACACATTAATGTATTTGGAAGGAAAGAGAAATAATATGTTGGTTCAATTATATTCGTTTAAATAATTTAACAAGCACAACTAATTACAACGAAAGAAACTGTCAATTACACATTCAAATAATGTAACATGTAAAAGAGACACATACAAAACTTAGCATAGAGAATTGAAAAAGGGAAAAGGCTCATAATTGTATTAATATCGGTGAGTTTTACAATGAGAGCTTGGATTGAATTGTCATAAAACTCTTTTAAATAAATACAATGAGAATTCTTGTCCAAATGATGTAACAAGAATCCTTCACCCTTCCATTCCAATGTGGTAATAGTAAGGCCTCCAAACCTATAACTCAATAGCTAGAAATGATCTAAGTTCCTGAATACTTCCCTATTAAGACCTGCACATAAATGGAAGGAATAAGATATGGCAAAGAATAAAGACACAAAAATGTAATACAATGGAAATACAAGGGTATTCTTAGTATACCTCTAGAAAAATGGCTATGCAAAAAGCTTGATCTTTTTTCTGGATGTAGTAGTCCTTTTTATAACTTCAACTGCCCTATATATGTTATAACTATTTTCATTTGGGCCCTCCATCTATCATCATATTCTGCCCTTGATTGGCTTAGTGTGCTACAGTACAATAATAGATGTCCTTATTTATTTTATTAAAAATTGGTAATTGGTTACCTCTAAATTTTAGACCTTCAAAATGGGGTATAGTTGTATGTCATAAATATTTCACGATTGACCCATTTTTGTGGAAAATGCACTTTCGGGTAAGACCCATGGAGGCAGGGGTATCTATTCTACCAAAATTCGTCCAAGGCTCGCACCTGGCCTACCTCCTTCGGTATACTAAAGAGCATGGCTAAAAAATAAACATAAATAAAATAAAAATAAACTAGAAACATCAATAAACAAAAAAAACACAAGAGAAAATAAATAGACGAGACAAAAAAAACACAAAAGAAAATAAACAGACGAGACAAAAAAAACAAATAAAAAAAATACTGTAAGAGAAAATAAACAGACAAGACCAAAAAGAAAATACCACAGGAGAAAATAAATAGACAAGACCAAAAAATAAAAAAACCCAAGGTTAATGCAACAAGTAGAAATCATAAGGCTTTCTCCATCATGTTTCACCATGACTAGTGCATCCGGTTGACCTATTCCTACATTTCGTCCTCATTTGTTGATTCTTTACCTTCTTCTATGGTGGGCCCAACATTATTTTGGATAGTTTCTTCAACCTTGTTTTTTTTTAGCTCTACCCTTCTTCTGTTGTATTTTCCTGAGGAAGCTATTGAGGGCAATCTAAATTTCTTCCTCTAATACCTTTCCCTTTGTTTCTATCTTCCTAGAGATCTCCTATTTCTGAATCAACAATCTCCCATGCCTCTTCAAAAAGTTCATGGTTGTAAATACCAAAACCTAACCATTCATAAAAGCCACCCATTCCATAAACCTGCATAATAAAATAATATGCCTAAGTCTAAACTTAGGTAAATTTTTCTACACATTATCCTATTTTATAGATTTTGTAAAATCTAGAAAATCTGCATAGGATAGCATATCTCCCCACTTTATATGTGTCCTAGCCACCACTACCCCTCCCCTTGCCACATCTCACACACCTCACTCCACTCTCACCTACCCACATGCCACATCTCCCCAATTAAGTGAGACACTTTTGGTGACTCACTCTAACTACCCCTAACATTTGGAAACCTTGGCTTGCCACTTGGCAATGCTAGCTTACCACCTCCCCTCTCCCTTCTCATCTCCTAAAATTCTATAAAGGAATAATCACTTCATCACCCAAAAAAGACGATAAAAATATACCATCATGATACCCAAATTGCATCAAGTGGTCATCAACATCTTTGAGGATTAAATCGTCAAAGCTGAGGAGAGAAAAACCCTAGCCTACTGTCATCCAGTTCCAAATTTAGCACCATGTTTACATAGAAGAAAATGCAGCCCTAAATTTTCCAAATGCACCTCTACATTTGACTAGATCCAAATGCAGACATGTGTTTACCAAGGAGCAGATTCAACCATCAATAGACCTAGATTACAGTAGGTAAATTAGCAAGGTATAAAAATTATTTTTTGTCTTTTTGTGCATCATTTTTTACATCCTACAAGCATTTATATTAGGGTTTTTGGTAACATTATTTTATGTATATCAAACAAGTGCTACTAACTCTTTTTCATGTTTGCATCCATATATGTAGGTGGCAGGTTCTTGAAAAACTACTGAAGCAAAGGATGGCTGAAAGGATACCTAAAGCCCATCCAATCAGCTCATAGTAGTAGAGAATACATTTGGCACCATATTCCTATTCAAATTGCAAAAGAGGATTTCCCCCCTTTTAGCAATTATAATTTGAAATCAAGCCTATTGTAATTATACCCCTGCATACTCGAGGCAAAAAACATTGTAAATGGATACCAAGGCTCCATTGAAATTCAATATAAAATAATTTCATTGTGCATTGCTTGTTTCAGTATTTTATTGCTTGGTGTTGTCTTATTTTTACTCCCAAAATGACGATCATGATGGGACCCCCAAAGGGTTCTATTTGTTATTGCCTTGTTACTTTTTAGTTTCTAATCTGAGTCTGTTTGTTGATTGCAAGTTTCTGAAGCTTCATTTTATAAAAATTCAATTATTATTCTTGAGATTTTTAAGGTCTGTTCATGCTACTTTTGTACTTGAGAAAATGCAGGCCTACATTTGGGAAACATAGCCCTACATTTGGGAAAAATAGTTCTACATTTGGACGCCTATACAAATACAATCCTACGTTTGAGGAGCTAGAGAAGAAGAGCAAAAGAATTCCATGTAAGTGATCTGATCCCATATTCAAACTAAGTATTTGCAAAAAAAAAATAAAGGTTTTTTGTTTTCTATATTTGTATTTCATTATAGACATCAAATTAGGTATTTTTAGATATTTTGAAATATTTGTAGATATTATAAAAGCATCAAGTCAAGATTACATTTTAGGTTGCACTTCTTACTTTTTAAATTACAAAAGATTTAGTGTCTGCATTTTACATATTTAAAGTACATTCTAGGGCACTTTTTTTCTTCAGACTTACTCTAATCTATTTTTGAGTTATAGTCAAAAATGCAAACCTGCATTTGGTTAATCCCAAATGCAGCCCTACATTTGACCAAATGCAAAACTGTATTTTACCAGTCCTAAACACAACCCTGCATTTGACTCTATGTATTAGAACCAGTTTAAATTTTAGGGCCTGTTTGAAGCCTGTTTTCTACATCTAATTTAGGGTTATGTTTGTTTCTTTAATTTGTTTTGTCTTTGTCTATTTTTTATTGCACTTTTAGGCATTAAATTTGAATTGCATCATAGATTGCATTCCTAGTTTAGCCTTGTGTTTATTTTACAAAACCTTAGAAAACCAAAACAAAAACACCACACACTTTGCATGTATCACCATTTTACACCTTTGCATGACAAGTGCGAGGAAAACCTCTTGAACGAGTTGGATTTCATCACCAACTATCAATAGAGCCCTAGAATAAACCATAGTTAGTATGATAGTTTCTTGGACTTCATCACCAATAAACTGGTTACTCTTGAGGTTAGCTTGGGGTAATCAAGGTTAGATGCCCTTCAATTCCTAGGGCTTAATAATTTACAAAATCACAACTGTCATTTATGCCCAAGCTCACACGAGGGTGAAGTGAAAGCCCAGATGGGCTAGTAGCAAGGCACTAGACAACACAACCTCTCTCGAAGAGGTATTTTATTTTCCTAAGTTACACCCATCACCAAGCCTCATCTGGGAAGCTTCATCAGCCATTTGTAATTCATCCTTCGTCAGAGGTGTAGGTTAGGACATACCTTTTTAGATTTCATTACACCATCTGTATTGCATAGTTTTTAGGCCTAGGTTACACAAAACCCCAAAACTCAAAAAAATCTTCAAAAACTTAAAATATATATTATATAAATCAAATAAAAAATAAAACTACAAAAACAAAAAATATTTGTTTGATTGTGTGTTTGTTTGCTTTTTAATTGCATCACATATACATATACAAACCTACACATTCACCACCCCATATCACCCTAGCTATGATAACAACCTGAAGTCAATCCAAATATTGTATCCAAAACCAACCATGTGCATCTATGAATCATTTTGATCAAGTTTCCCATGCTCTAGCTAATTCTGTGGCTAAGCAAGGGGGTGTATCATAGACCATGTACCTAGATCTATCTATTGGGATATTATATCATAAACCCCCTTTAGATACAGATATGATGCAGGGTTGGTCACAACTCCATCCTAGAGATCCCCCACACTGAGCCACCCACATTGTCTGACAATCGCATTATCTACATAGATTTTGATGCCCTCATAAGCTATCTAAATTTGGTCTTTCCATCCTTGCCACTACTCACTATTCCATCCAGGTCGATTCCTACATTCCAGTAGGAACCCACCTTTTCCTATATGCAATACACCAACCAAATCACCACCAATCCCCTTTATGACTCCATATCCATACCCATGAACCAAAATCCCCCACCATCATCCAATCAATACATCTCCATCCCATCCACCCACACCACTATCCACTCTAACCCACTCTACAAAGCATAAGTCAACATTGCTTCATAGGTACCAACATCCATTCCACCTACATAATTACCCCTAGTAGATCATTCATAGCATACCATCTCTACCTTAGCTATAATCCCTATGCCACTTATCCTCCATCGATATCCACTCAAATTGTTGAGACCCATCAAGTCCAAACCTTTGCCCCATATTTCACCATGCAACTAGCATCTACAATGGCTATACAAAAAGCTTTGCATCATTTACATCAGTTTCTTGCTGGTAATTCTAATCAAAGAATTTATCCCATGTCACAAAAACAATCATAGGTGGAAGACCTCAATCATCCATCCACATAAAATTAAAATAATTTCACCCAAGATTCATCCTAGGTGTTGAGACTACCCATGATAATCATACCCACTCACCCACTTTATATCACCCATGCCACTTTGTCAACTCAACACACCATCATCCCCCCATATCCACATCATCAACAATAACAATTCCATAATCAATACCAACATAACACCCAACAACATCAAATCCCAACCAACACTAATCCATTATCCAATCAAAACTTCATTCCATAAAACCACTTCACCATGCATCAAACTCACCCAACCTACACACAACAAATAAATCAGGGCTTTCAATCTCCATTAGAGGACCCTAAAATTTAATTTTTGTAGAACCAAATTGATAGCTTGGCCATGTAGATGTAGGTGAAATTTTGCATCCTTTCACCCACTCTTTCTTTTGCAAGATGATGGTCCATAGAGATAGCTAAATTTTGTAGCTGATATTTTATGTTGATGCTTAAGATGAGTCTCAACGACAAGGGTAGATGACACTCATGCTAGGAGTAATAGGGTGGAAGTAAAGTTTGAATGGGTGGATGAATTGATTGTTGCCAAGAGGAGTGCAATACCAAAATATTACCCTTTGATAAAGTCACCATGAGTGGGAGAATGATGAAAAACCTAGGTACATGAAAAGATAAAGTTGACGGATAACTAGGCAGACGAATGTTCAAGGTGGATCCCAAATCCCCGCCTCGACCTCTGGATAGAAAAACAAGATTCCAAATCCTCATATATTATATGGATAGAAAAATGGGATGGCAATAATCCAACACCTAGTCCCAAATTCCCGTCAAAAGAAAATTGACATATTGCTTGAGCTTCCACCCGAGAGAATAAAAGGAACTTTGACGTGACCTATAAATTCTGCCCTGACTAGGGCAGAGTCTTTGGAGAATGATAAGGAATGGTTTATGCCTAAATACCAACCCTATATAGGGTGGTATAATGGGTAAAATTTTGGGAATCCAGCAGGTAAGGGAGTATGATCGAATGCCCGTATGACACCAGGATCACTACCCATCAAAGCAAAGCATCGGGAGACTCCAAGGAAAGGTATTAATGATCATAGTTGCCTAAGTATGACATGTTAGTGGGTGTGAAGGTGGTATTTTGAATTGCATGACTTCTTAGGTAATCAATTCTGGTTGCTCACTCATTTGACTTGAGATATATCCTCTACATGAAGGGGTAAAGTATATGAGAGTGTATGACCCTATAAAAGTGTCAAAACAATCAAGGGCTTAGATCTATGAAGAAGTACCTAATACCTCCCAAAAAACCACCATTTTCCCAAGGAGCAAAGTACCATCTAAGCAATTATCCATTCCAACAATGCCTTCTCGCCTAACTTTATTAATGCTTGTTTTCAAATTTATTGTAAAATTCTATAAATAATGGAATGTTAGTCATTCCAGAGGGTGGTTCTTTAGCTATTACAATTCATATGTAAAGTTTCCACCATTCTGTAAATACAAAGTATACTATGGTTTGGTCTCCAATTTGGTCCTTATATCTTTTGTTAAATGTAAGTACTTATTTTTGCTTAGGTTGGTCGAGTGAACCTCCTTTAATTCTACATCCTATATTTCACACACCCCATTCGTTGGTTCTAAAACTCACCTTTGATCTATAGGTGCTAAGTGTTAAGCAGGGACACAGTTGGGTGATCTGTTAGGTGTTGATAGAGCATGTGTCTTGATGTGACTATACCCATCCTTCTGAGTTTTGGCTATGACCTCCATTTCATTCCTTTCTAGCTTTCTTTTCCCCCTTTTTTTTTGACACAAGTAGCTAGAACTCGAGGAACCGACCTTCTTCAAAGATCAACCACGAGGCCACCAGCCTTGCGACCATTCAATGTTGGGTAGGATCCATTGTTTGTCCAAATCTCGCACCAACATTAGACACCTATAATTTTATATCAAAAACCCACTCTATGATAATTGCTCAATCACCCAATTCATCCTTCAGTACCATCACCATCTTACCCCACAGATTTCACACTACCAAATTTTGACAAATTCAAAGGGGATGAGGACCCCTAAGAGCATATAGGTGCATTAATCCATGTGTGCTTTAGAATACAATAAAATGACCCTTTGATGCTCTAAACCTTCCCTTAGACATTTGGAGGAGATACCCTAGAATAGTATAATTATTTGCTACACCATAGTGTTTACACATTTGAGCAATTAGCGGACCATATTCTAGAGCGGTTCTCTCTAAATGTTAGAAAGAAAACCACATTGACCAACCTATTCAACTTATGTCAATTTGAATATGATTCAATCTATTATTATGGAAACCACTAGAGGGTAGTTATAACTAAGTTGTCATTCTCTCTCCATATGGTGGAACTTACAAGAATGTCAACACGAAATTGTTTGAAACCTATCACTTTATTGTTAAAATTGTAACAATACACAATATTCAAATAAGCACTCGCCCAAGCTATAGTAATCAAAGAAAATAAAATTCAAGAGAGTGATATTAATCTTAAGAAAAATGAATGACATAATAAGAATCAAAGGGGGAACAATTAGGGCCAGTCAAAAGTTGGTCAAGTGAATCAAGTGGTCTTGAGCCAACCTCAACAACAAACTCAACAACCTCAAGTTCAATTCCAATAACCTCCACAATAACAACAACCGTAGTAACAAACATATCAAGCAGTACCATCCCCACCTCAAATGCAAAATCAAGGCAACCAAATAAACAACTGAAAATATCGATAATACAATCGACTAGCTCGTAAATACACCCCATTACCCAAGCCACTTACCAATATTTTCTAATTGTTGTATGAAGCACAAATGATTACACTACCACATATTAAACCTGAAGACCCCAAAAAGCATGGCAAAAATTTGAGTACCAATATTGCACCTTTCATTATAAAAAAGGTCATGATACTAGTACTTGCTATTTGTTCAAAGATATAGTCCAAAATATGATAGAAAAAGGGACTATTAAGATTGATAACCCTTTGGCACAAAAAAAATAGAACCTTGGTATTTATCATACATCACGTCCTCATCATGAGGAAACACAACAAACAACGAGGGCATCAACTTCTACAATTACCCCTAACCAAGTCAACCATATACACAATGCACAACAATACCAAGGTTTTGTGGGTGATATCCACATAGTAACCAGGTGTCAAAGGAATACCAACCAAACACAACAATAAAATAAACCAACACCAGTGGTACTCCCTCCTATGGCACCATAACCTGTCATGCCTATATAATTGAATCACATCAATCCACCACCATAAATTCATCTCTAAAACCATCCACCAAGACCAACCATCACACTGAGGAGTTCGTTGATGCATAGCCTAAAATTAGCCTTGGCTAAACTATCAATATATGAGCTCATACAACGGTCTCCCCCACATCACGAGGCATTGATGGAGATCCTAAAATACATTGAAATTCAAACCTAAGACCCCAACACCTTTGCCAAATTTTTTGGAAATGTTTAGACATGCATGGAACCTTCATTCTCATTTATAATTTTGAAATAAAAATAATGCCATTTAAGTTACCTGATCCTTTATTGCATATCATAGCTCATATCAACCAAAATAATTTTAAACAAGTACTAATCGACATTGGATCCTCTATCAACATCATTACCACCATAACACTTCAACACCTTAACCTTCCACCTTCACACATTACAACCTCCACATTTACCTTGTGAGCTTTCAATGATGCCCTATGTTCCATGGTTGGAACATTCTTCCTACCTATGAGAGTGGGAGTTAAGACCATCCACACTGGTAAGACCCCAAGGTCTTACTATAAAATTATTAACAAATTAATGTAAATGTAATCACAGGCCACTCAAAGGGGTCTCCCTTGTAATCGCTTTGCCGCTATAGGGGGCTCCCTCCTTTAGAATCTATGATTCTTATTCTTATTCTTCTTCTTGGATGATTTGATATGGATGGCCAACCTAATATATATATCTACCCTAAAGCTACGTTGGTGAAGAGACATGATGGTTCACGTATGAAGAGATGTGATGGTTCATGTTATGAAGGGTTGTGATGGTTCACTTTATAAGTTAATAATATAATAATTAATTGATTAATAATACTAACTAATACTAACTAATAATGTTAGGATTGAGGATCCTAACATGCCACCCTTCTTAAAAAAATCTTTGTCCTCAAAGGTCAAAGTAAGAAGCTTTGTCCTTTGTTTTCCAATAAGGATTTGTGTAAGTTCTTGGACTCTTTTAATGGCATCCTTTTGTAGGCAGGGATATCAAGAAGGATGAAGCATTAGTGAGGGGTTTCCAAGAACAATAGTAGAATATTCCTTAGGAAAATCATGATGACGATGGGAGGGCAACCCTTGGGGTTCCTCAAATACTTCAGAATGATGCATCAAAAGTGATGGTAATGATTTCATATCCTTTTTTGGTTCCTTGGTAGAGCCAACGGAGAAGGAGTGTGTAGTCACTCTGTGTTGGTTTCGAATAGGTTTGGTCATATGGAAAGAACACACTATTGGTGAGGAAGGTATATGTAGGTCTTGTAGAGTGCATGTTTGGCTAGCATTGATCACTTTGGGTATGTTTACCTCATCCTTGCTTGGTACATCAATCAATTCTTGCACATCGACCTCATTGTCTTCATTGTAGTGAGTAGGTGCACTATTCGCTTCGGACACAACTACCTCATCTACTTGCTCTATGGAGATACATGGATCAACTTCCTTCAATAAATACAATGTTAGTGTAGCACATTTATGGTGGGGTCCAAATTGTTCATCACAATTATCACAGAGTCCTTTTGCTCGTCGTTCCTTCATCTCCTCAAAGCTAAAATGTTTAATTTTTAAAGTTCGATTAGATTTGGGGGTTGTGTAAGTGCTTTGTGCCCTTCCATTATGCATAGGTTTGGGAGTGATGTAAGTGGTCGACGATTTTTCCATAAGTGGTTTCCCTAATCGTTGTTGTGCATTGATTTTATCTTTAGCTAATTTTACCAATCCATAGGTCTGCATCATGGTATAGGGATTGAACCTTGTCACCTCCATTCTAATTTCCTCTTTTAATCCCCTAATGAAGCCATTGATGATAATTGATTCATCCAATATTGTGTTGTGTTTGGTGATATCCTCAAACCGAGTTTGATACTCATGCATAGAAGTGATTTGATGAAGATCTTTGAGCAATTCCCATATGATTGGGTCCCACATGGCTCTGATACCAAATGGTAAGACCCCAAGGTCTTACTATAAAATTATTAACAAATTAATGTAAATGTAATTGCAAGCCACTCAAAGGGGGCTCCCTTGTAATCGCTTTGCCGCTATAGGGGGCTCCCTCCTTTAGAATCTATGATTCTTATTCTTATTCTTTTTCTTATTCTTATTCTTCTTCTTGGATGATTTGATATGGATGGCCAACCTAATATATATATCTACCCTAAAGCTACGTTGGTGAAGAGACATGATGGTTCACGTATGAAGAGATGTGATGGTTCATGTTATGAAGGGTTGTGATGGTTCACTTTATAAGTTAATAATATAATAATTAATTGATTAATAATACTAACTAATACTAACTAATAATGTTAGGATTGAGGATCCTAACACACACCATATTCCATATTCTAGAGAGAGATTTTAGTTCCATCACCACCTTACCCTGAGCATTTTGAGATGCCTAAACTCAAAAAGTTGAAAGGTGATGAATATGCTCAAGAGCACGTGACAAGATTCATCAATATGTTATTTCACCTTCAAGATAATGACTCCTTGATGTTAAGGACATTCCTTATAACATTGGCTAGGAGTGCTTTGGAATGGTTTAATCATCTACCATGCCATAGCATATACACCTTTGATCAATTAGTGAACACATTCTTAGAATTCTTTGCCTTTAGCGTTAGGAAAAATGCAAACACAACTGATTTGTCTAGCCTTCATCAATTCGATGATGAGTCAGTAATGGAATATGGGAACATATGGAGAACGATTATGTCAAAATTAACCTTCACCTTACCCACTATAGAACTTACTCATATGTTCACAAGAATTTTCTCAAAACAGATATCGCTTTTAATGTAACTCTAATAATTCAAAACTTTTGAGGAGTCTCCAACTCATACCAAAGTCATTGAGGATATAAAATTCCAAGAATAAGAGATTAAGATCCGAAAAAAAGAGTGGCCAAATAAGAATCTAAAGGGAATCAAACGTAGCCAAAGACATCTCTAGGTAATCAAGTTGTTTTGAGTGTCCTCGGGCCATAAAATCAAACTCCACATTTACAACTTAGCTATCAGGTGCAACCTCCACCCATGAAGTATCATTCACAACAGATGCAACAATCGTAACAAAAATTGCAAAATCAATAGCATCGATTGCCTCGCCAATATACGTCATTGCTAGAGTCTTTAGCTTCAATCTTCAATCACTTATGCGAGGTGCAGGAAATTACTCTCCATAAGATTCGACCATTGGATACTAATCATATTAAAACCAAATCTTATAGGGAGGATTAATTTTACAACTATCATCAGCAAAAGGGGTATGAAATTCAATCATGCTACACATTCAAGAACATAGTGCAAGATATGATTGACAAGCAGGAGATTCAGATTGATAATCCTCTTGCTTTTAATAACCAAAACATAGGATTCTATTAAGACCCTTTACCCTAGTGAGTGATGAACACAACACCTACAACCACATCAGAACAATACCAGCAGGTAAACCAGGTACAAGCTACCCCACTCGCTCAAGGATTTGTGGGGATGATAAACATAGTGACACAAAATGAATGTTACCCAAGTCAACTTGCACTAATAACGGACCCTATGAATGTCCCTTCCACATCATAGGCACCTCCATTCTAAAACCCAAGCATACCTACCCCACCTCAATCAGTGCTAACTTTAAGAAGTAGACTTACCAAAGTTTAAAATTTTCATCGACAAGGCTCTCCATCTATGATTTAATCCAAAAATCAATGCCACATTGCGAAGCCTTGATGGAGATCTTAAAATCAATTGACTTGCCTTCATAGGACCCCAATACCTTCTCTAATTTTGTGGGGCAAGTTCAAAATTATAGTGAGCCTACAATAACTTTTCATGATCATGAGATCAAGACAATCCCTATTGAGATACCCAATCCTCCCTTGCACATCATAGCTAGTGTGGATGGAATCCCCTATAAATGAGTCTTGATCGATATTGGCTCATCAATCAACATTATCACCTCATCCACCCTTGCACATCTCAAGCTTCCATCTTTTGACATTGCAACATCTGCATTCACCCTTTGATCCTTTAATGATGCACTATGTTCCACCATTGGAATGGTAGTCCTTCCTATTCAAGTTGGACACAAGACCATTCACACACTCTTTCATATTCTAGAAGGGGCCATGCAATACAACTTGTTGCTTGGCTAGTCTTGAATCCAAGATATGAAGTGTGTACCTTCAATTCTCCATCTAAGCATAAAGTACATACATGAATATCAAGTGCATTGCACCCCTGTTGACTTGGAACTATTCTAGTTATGTAGCATGATATCACATCCTTATGAGTACCATCAACTCATTTAGATATCCAACCTAATCATCCCACCACACATTCACATCTTCCACAAAGTTTTTCCATGCCCTCATCATCTCACCCATCTTCATCATTACAACCCTCATCATTATCACAACCTTCATCATCATTGTAACCACCCTCATCAACTCCTTTGGGGACCCCTTCTCATTCATCAAATATTCCCATGAGAAATACAAAAAATGCACCCATGTAATCAACTTCACCTCCACCATCATTCGTTTACACCTCTCCATATCCAACATCTTCACCTCCTCCTTCCACACCTTTAATCTCCACCATTTCAATAACACCCTCTCATATCACTCTCGTAGGAGAATAACCATCATCATTTACTCACATTTCATCACACCCACATCTTCATCATCATCCTCATCTTATCCTCCCTTGCATGTCAACATTCATATGACTAACCCAAGTCTGGGTGAATATCTAGTACAAGATATTACATTCACCCCTTGCTAGAGTCAAATTAAAGATTTGGGTCACCCCCACACCATGTCATTACCTATAGGCACCATTTTCCCCCTTGGGTGTTATACAAGTTAAACCAATTTTATCTATGGTGGCATTGATGTTGCCATAGATGCACCTCCACAATCGAAAGAGATGGAATCGTTTCAAGCTAACATCGATTACATGTCAAATCCATCCTTTGCTATATGATATTTTTATCATTGCCATTAGTGCAAAAACGGCTTAGGACAATATGAACATGATACTCGAATCCTTGTAGAACCTCTCTATCAAATTTCCATATATAAATTAGGCTTGGGATATCACACACACTTACCTAATGAGCTCCTTGCTAACTCCCTACAATGCATTAACTTAGGCTTTGAGGGAGACATCGATGGTAATGAGTATACTGATATCGATAATACTCACCTACTTAGTGATCACTTACATATCACTACTTTATCTATTACTAACTCTGACAAGTTAGATCATGAGTCAAAATATTATTCTAATTCAGGAGATGATCAAGAGCTTGAGAACAACTAGAGGTCAGAATATGGCTAGAGGATCAATTCCATTGCCTCTTTTAGATCGAACGATGAATCTACCCCTATTGAGCCTCTCAACAATTTAGACAAATTCTATATTCATATCTTTTCGAGGTTACAACTCCCTCTCTGATGTCAGTTTATTCCACCTAAGGTTGTTGTTGCCCGTGCTCCTTATAGGGCACCCCCCATCATCCCAATTCTACCTCAACCACCCCCTATACATTTGCATCCATCCATTTTTTATCATCTCTTCCCACAATATGGATATTATCTACCAACCATCAATATGATCTCCATTGATCTCACCACTCCACTCCATTATCCTAGTGACCCTTCCAAATTATTACCTCTCAATCTTGAGGCTATTGATTTTGATCATGCCACCCTTTTGTCATCATCGTCCAAGTTTCTCCCTTCTGAGGACATGTTACAACCATTCCATATCTCATCATATCCTCATTTAGATGTTTTACAAACTGATATTGAGCCTAATGACTTATCTAACTTGCTCAATCTAGTTGATGAAATTTACTTGATCCCTAATCCTCATCGACTTCAAGAGGGAACACATATATTAATATAAGAGATGGTTGACATCGATATTAGTGATGATCCCGAACGTCCCCAGATTCTCAAATTGGGGAAAGGTCTTTCAACCAAATAACATGTTGCATTCTTCTCTCTTCTAAAGAAGTACAGGGACATGCCTATTTTGGACCTGAATCTAGTGGTTCATAATTTAACGCTAAATTCAGCAATTAAGCTAGTTAAGAAAAAAATTTGAAACATGCATCCAAAAATCACTCTCATGATTAAATATGAATTACAAAAAATATTGGATGCAAAACTCATCCAATCCATTGACTATCATGACTGGGTGTCCAACATGGTTCCTGTCAGGAAACCAAATGGGAGGGTGCGCATATGCACCGATTTTTGTGATCTCAATAAAGCCAACCCCAAGGATAAATTTCCTTTATCGAACATCGATACACTGGTAGATGCGATCGTAGGCTAGGAAATGCTCTCTCATGGATGGCTTCTCAAGATACAATAAAATCTGAGTTAATCTAGAGGATCACACCAAAACAACCTTTACTACGTCTTGGGGGAACTTTTATTACAAGGTCATGCCCTTTGGCTTAAAGAACATTGGTGCTACTTACCAACGAGGAATGATGTATATATTCCATGACTACATGCACAAGATTGTCAAAGATTATGTCGATGATCTTGTGGCTAAATATTTATTACGTCAAGACCACATCAGTATTTTAGAGAAAATATTTCATCACCTTCTCGAGCATAATGTCTGATTGAATCCTAAGAAGTGTGTCTTCAAAGTCACATCTGGAAAACTCTTAGGGTTCATCATTTCAAAGAAATGCATTGAAGTCAACCCACAAAATATCAAAGCAATCGTACACATACCTCTCCCCACCAATCTTAAGTAGCTTCGTAGCTTATAGGGGAAGATAAAGGTCATCTGATGGTTCATCGTGCAACTATCGGATAAATGTCGACCTTTAAATCATCTTCTAAAAAATGGGTGGCTTTTCATTGAAACAAATATTTCCAAGAGGTCTTTGTAGATATTAAACAATAATTGGCTTCTACGTCGGTATTTTCCCCTTTGAGACCTAGTGCATCATTTTTATTACACATCTTGACCACTAACTTCACCTTAGTGACAATATTGGTCCAAAATAATGAGGCATGTAAGGAATAAGTCATATACTATATCTGTTACACCTTAGCCTCGTATGAGATCAAATATACCTATGTGGAGAAACTCTACTTAGTATTGGAGATGGAGAAACAAATGATTTACTTTTTTTAAGTAGGTTGTCTCAGTCTAAAAAATGAGAAGAGTGATAGATGAGTGAAAAATAATGAATGGGTTGGTATGGGTGAGGAATTGGGAGGGGGTATGGTGAGGATGGGTAGGGATGAAAGGTTGAGATAATTCTTTGATTGAGAGGCATTTTCCTCAAGTGATTAGTCACTCCACTATATTAATATGAGAAGAGTGGTCATGTTTCCCCACCATGCATCAACCCTCCATCATTTTAATGTAGGAAAGTATAAATTCAATGATAGGTTCCTGCAATTAACTCTCCTTGTCATAGAAATCATGGCTAGAGGACTTAGGAGGATTTGTATTCATAGGAACAGTTGCTTGATTAGATAAAGGGATCTTCGATTTCAAAACAATACCTATAATCCTCTTATAGTCTCCTCCATTTGGTATCTCTTGGCAAATTTTTTGGGACAATCATGGATAAGATGACTAACTTTATGACAATAAAAACAATGCATTCAACAAGTTCAAATAGAAATCGATTAGGAAACTGAGAAACCTAGGCCAACTATATTAATGGATGAGAGAAGGACAATAGAAATATCCATTTTTACATAGATCCCAGGATGTATTATGATACATGTATGTATTTCCCTTGGAGATATACATGATATGACATGACTCAATTGTTCAACTTGACCAAAAAGGTAATTCAATCCAGATTGGATATTGATCCTTAGAAAACCTTTCAAGTGAAACTCTAATGACTAGTTTTGCATGTAAGCTAGTTGCTCGTAATGCAAGGAGGTTTATGCATGAAATGATTTCAATAAATTCACAACTATATATCCTCTCCCTAAACCCCTAATCGACATAACCAAGCACCATCTACCTAGATTACAAATAGACCTAACCTACTTGGAGACTTTGACATCAAATAAGATTGTCGTCAAAAAGAAAATAAAAATTATAATATATTCATAAATCCCTAGTTAAAATAAAAACTCAATTGGAATAGTGAATATGGTGTCTTACCTCGTTTCTCAACTATTGGATTTACATGTTGATATTTGAATTGTGACTTGTTATCATATACTATGATATCACCCATCTACTCATCAACTATATAATATTGGAGTCATCTTCAAGGTAAATATTTGGGTTTATGTCGAGGTTTGTCTAGACTAACTAGTATGGATCCCCTATTAGGCCTATGGATTCAATATATGATGGGGCCAACAATTTTTAACTAGTTAAAGGAGCTAGACATAATATTACCAATAATTTCACTCCATAAAGGGATGAGAAACTCGGTGATAAATGGGTAAATCAACATGGGTATTTCAACAAATGATTAAGAACAATGCCTTCCACTCACATTATGCAAAAAAGAATGAAGGGAGTTGTAAAAGCAAAATTAAATGGTGTGAGGTCTTATCTAGGCAAGAAAAAGTAGTGGGATCAAAGAAGGCACCCCTTACATCACTTGGAAGGTTAACCGTACTTACACAAGCGATAATAGGAGGGAAAACAACCATTTAAACTAATCAAGAACTATAAACAACATATGACTCTTTGTATGCTAAGACATTGATATCGTATTATGTGTTAGGGTCAAGAAATGAGGCTTCCCACATCTTCTAGAGTGTTTTAGGGTTGACTATATACTATTCCTATATGCATAATTTTTTCTCTTTTTTTGCTATTTACTAACCAAAATGCTTAATTATTATAAACTTCATATTTTTTGTAAGTAAAAACCATAAATCTTATACTAGGATAAATATTATTAAAATTAGTACAATTTACATTACATTCTCAATTGATACACAATAGTAATTACATACTAGATACCATCGTCATCATGAGTCTCTCACAGTCAATTGATCATCCTACTAAGATGGTCGGTATACTTGTGGGACAAGATCCACATATTTTTTTTTTGTTTTTTCTTTCTTGGTATTGTATGGCTTGACTGTGTTCAATAATTTTTCTCTTATTTTGGCTACAATCAACTTATTTTGACTAGCTTCATAATGGTTTGTTGTGTCTATTGTGTAGTAGTGTTAATTGTGTCCATTGTGTAGTAGTGTTGGGAGTTACTTTGACTTGTTATGTCTATAATGTAACTAAGACTAACTATTTTGATTCTTCTTGAAAACTAATCACAAATATATTTTTTACATTGTTTTGGTTGGTGGTGAATGAATAAACAATTATTTTATTTCTTTTTAAAACTAATTTTTATTCAAAATAATATAAACTAAAAATATCACATTTGATGATAAATGGTTTGAAAAAATTAGGAGACGTTAATATAGGTGTTGAGGATAGCACAAATATTCTAGTAACTTGTTTACAACACAAATACTCTAGTAACTTGTATACATAAATTATTTGGTCATATCCTATTAGAAATATGATTTGATGGTAGGAAGTTGAAAAACACTTTATTCAAACATGTATCCTTAAGATAAATCGTGTACAAATGATTCAGTCACATACTACTAGAAATATGATTTGATGGTAAGAAGTTGCAAAATACTTCATTCAAAAATGTATCTTTAAGATAAATCTTGTACAAATTTTTTTGATAGTTTTGACTTGTCTACATCTATAATTTAAATAATAATAATTATTATTATATTTATAAGCTTTTATTAATTCTCCCATAGTATGTCAAAATTAAAGAAGTATCGAGCCTCAAAAATAATTAAATTTTGCTTAGGGTTTTTCGGTCGTATGTTGTTATCGCATGTTTGCTCTTTCTACGGTTGTCGTGCCATTAGGGATATAAGCACTCTTATTTTATAATTCTTTGTGCTAACTTTTCCTATGGTGGGGGCTTCTCCCCTTGTTCTGGTTACCTCTCAAACCATCACTTCACAATTTAGTGAAGTTGTAGTTGTAAAGAGCCATGACACCAATCAATAGATCCAAGAAGTTTATCCCGAAGGTTTTCCACAAGGTAATTCCTTTGTGCCAGACATAGTCCTACCCATGCAAGATTTTGATAAAGCTTGCAACTAGCTTGAGAGTCACACCCTCGTTGGGTATTTTTTGGGGAGGATTCCTAGTGACTCACTAATCCGTCAATGGATTCAACAAGTCTGGCAGCCATATGGCATAAAAGTTGACCACATTTAGAACCTTACTAAAGGCTTCTTTCATTTCTAGTTTGCCAAACCGTAGCATGTCATTGTGGTTATGAGCAAAGGTCCTTGGTATATTAGAAATACCCTTTTAATTCTTTAGCCCTGGCACCATAATTTTATGGTCTCTATCGATGTTTCCTTGTGTGTCCCCATTTGGGTGGAATTCTTGGGTCTTCCCTTGCCCCTTTGGTCATTCCTACCATAGCTTGTCATGCCCATTGGCAAGTATGTGTGCATGGAGCCATAAAAATTCTATGTTGTGTGGCCATACAAATGCATCTACATTGAAATTGATCTCTCAAAGGACCTCAAGGACTCTATTGATATTCAGGTTGGTGAGACCCATTTTCAACAATGGGTGGTCTATATAAATCTCCCCAACACTTGTTATCATTGTTAGTCCACAACTCACAAGATAAAAGACTACCCTCTTATGGAGGGTTGATTCAAAAATTGAGCTCTAGTAGAAGCATCAGCACCTTCGACCGTAGTTCAATCTACCCCTCCTGCTAATGGAGGGGAGGAATGGATATTTATCACCAAGAAAAATGGTAAAGGAAACCAACCATAGCCTTTTGTGGGAGCTGGTAAAAAGGAGTCTCAATCAGGCTCTCAGCCAGGGAGCTCTCATGCAGCTACTACAAAAGGAACTTTTGTTTCTCCTCTTGTAGGTACCTGTAATGGTAGTACCCAACAAGTCTCCTTGACTCCTCAAGGCTCCCAGATGGCTCAATCATTGGCTATGCCAGAGTTCATCCCCTCAAGCAGATGCCCTATCTCTCCTCCTAGTCCATCTAGTGAATTTCCTTCATGGAACCCTCATCGCTCTCACAATCCAGCTAGGGAGTCCTCGGATGACCCTCTGGAAAAGCGAAGACAAACAATTTTTTTTGAGAAAACCATAATAGGTTTCTCACGAACACATTTGAATCTTTGGCAAATTTTGAGGACTCTAAGGTCATCAAAGGAAATATGCTCCTCGATCATGTCTCATGAAGTGCATGTCCTAGAATGTTAGGGGTTTGACAGATCTTGTGCGCAAGTACCTTATGCGTCAGGGTTTGGATGACTTCAAGATCAGATTCGATAGTATTGATATTTTATGCCTTCAAGAAGTCAAAGTCACTAACTTCATTCTATCAAGTACTTGCTCCTTTCTCTAGCCCCAGGGCTACACCTTTCATACTATGCATGACATAGGCAAAGGAGGGGCAATCATCTACCTTTTAGAAACCTACCATTCCAAGTTGATATCTTGGGGATGTGACCCTTCCAATCATGTCATCTAGGTTGTGATGGATATTGATGGCCATATCCTTGGTGTGCTCAACATCTATGCGCCTAATGATGCTAATGATCATTGTGCGCTTTGGTGATGGGTGATACTCTCTCTCCCCCCTATTGTTTGGTTGCTCTATGGGGACTTCAATATGATTGAATTCCTACATGACAAGGTGGGTCTTCTTCCCATGTGGTGGGCCATCGGGGAAAGAGAAGTGTGGCTTTTCATGAAAGAAAAGTTGGGGCTCTCTAACCCCAATAGTTGCTTCTTACCCTCTTTGTTCCTTGCTAATGCCTGGTTCACGTGGTCTAACAACCAACAAGGTGAGAGTCGTGTGCTGAAAATATTAGATAGAGCCATGCTCTTAGATTCTTATATTTTCTCCTTTGAGTGGCCCTTATCCTCTTCCTCCTTTGTCTCTATCCACCCCAAGCTCTATTTTTCTGACCATTCTCCCATTTCATTTTTCCATCCTAGTTTTTTTTGCTCTCCCTCCTCTTTCTTAGTCACAATTCTACCTTAATACTTCTATTCTGCACCACCCCATGTTGAGAGCCTATGTCATTAGAATTTGGAACCTAGTCCCTAGACCGAAAGGGGCCTCTAGTTGGATTGATTGGTGGAACATTGCTATCCAATGCACTGCCAACTTCTTGTGCTTGCTAGGGTGCAAGATTGCCAAGCTTCATCGTCACTCCAATACTACTCTTAACCAGGAGTTGGAGGTGGCCTCAACTCATCTACAGTCCAATTCTTTCAATGAGGAGCTTTAGAGGCACCTCACGGCTATCAAACACTAGCTTCTGATGGTGGAACACTATGATGCCAAAGGGGCATAGATCAAGGTGAGGTTGCATTGGCTTAAAATTGGTGACAGGGTAACCAAGGAGTTCTTCCAGTACCTACATCCTCACAATCAATTTTTGGGCATTAAAGCCCTTAACATTAATGGAGAGCATATTTCTGAGCTTCCTCGTATTCTCTTCACTTTTGAAGAACATTACTAGACTGTGTTTGTGGCTCAGACCCCGCTCCCCTCAATGTGACCAGGCTCTTAACTCCTACCTCTTTGTTGTCCCGGTGTGGCTTTTTGAGTCTCAAAGAGTTGCCTATGAAAAGGCCCTCTCTTTGAAGGATCTGGAGGAAGATCTTTCTTAGATGGCTGACAATAAATCCCCTGGTCTTGATGGCTTCCCCTATGAGTTCTACAAGTCCCTTTGGGACACTATTGGGCCTGATATTCTCAAAGTTTATCAAGAGGTCTTCTCTAAGGGTTCTCTAGGCCCTATTATTAATCAAGGGATTATTAAATTTATCCCCAAGGTTGGTGATCCAAAAATCATCAACAATTGGAGGCCTATTACTCTCCTTAATATTTCCTATAAGATCATTGCCAAAGCCCTGGCTTTGCACATCTGCCATCTCCTTCCCATAAAGCTGGCTTCATTCGAGGTAGGTTCATCCTTGACAACATTATTGTTATCTGGGAAGGCATGGAGTGGGCTCGCAATTCCAACCAACGATCCTTGTTCATCAAAATTGACTTTGAGAAAGCCTATGATAAGATCGATTGGTCGGCCCTCCTTCATTAGCTCTATGGAGATGTTCACTGAGGCTTCGGCTATTTTATCCATTAATAGGCATAAGTCCTCGACCATTGGGATTTTTTATTCCATTCGACAAGGTTGCCCATTGGTGTCATCCATGTATGTCCTCATCACTGAGGGGTTTGGCTATTTACTAGCTCACCACATTGCTTAGGGTTCTATTCAGGGAATTTCTCTCCTTGGAGGTGAGTCTCAATTGATCAATGGTCATTTTGTTGATGATTATTTTCTCACACTTATTGAGGATGAAGGTGTTATTCAGTAGGTGCTTTCCTACCTAGACACTTTTATCTGGCTTCTAGATCCTCCATTCAATGGAGAAAGACTCAATGTTATAGGTAATCTCTTGACCTAATGCCCCACTAGCTTAGTCAATATTAGTGGAGGATCATCTAGGAGGGGGAAATATTTTGCTTTTTAGGCATTCCTTTTGCCTTTAACAGTTCAACGTCAGAGCTATGGAAGTATGTCATTAACAGGGTGGAACAAAAACTTACCTACTGGTCCACCAAGAAGCTCTCCCTTATTGGTAAATTCTAAATTTGCTCAAAAGTCCTTGCAACCACCCATGTTTATTATTCTTCTTGCTAGGTCCCATCCAAAAACTACTATAAGAAGCTTGATAAGCTTTTGCGAGACTTTTTATGGTCCTCTTCCAGTAATGGTTTGGGATTCCATCGTGTTTCTTGGGAGTATTATTGTCTCCCCAAAAGCCATGGTGGGCTTGGCATTCTCAATACCCAGCATCAAGGTTGGGCCCTCTATGTTAAGTGGGTCATTAGAGCCCTTGCGGGTAATGAGGCCTGGAATATTCTCATCCATCATTGTATCTACAAAGGTTCCCCTTTTGGTCATAAGAGTTGGAGGGGCATGGGCTTCCCTTCCCTCCTTGTTGCTCCTGTGTCTATCAAAGTGATAGGATCCTTCATCATCAAGAGCATTTGGAAAGCTTGGGAGAGTGTTAAGCCTTGGCTGAGATGGAATGGTCAGAGCTTCTAGTATGACCTCTCCATCAACTAGATGAATGTTTGGTGGTCACCTATCATCACCTACCAGGGTTCTCCGCTTGCGCAGGTTCCCTGGGTTCATGCACTTAGATTTTTTTGCAAAGGTGTGCGATGCATCACCAATTTATTTTCTCATCCTACCAGGGATTGGCTCCCTTGGGATGACTTTAGAGTCAAATTTGGGCTCAAGCACTCTGACAAGGACACTTTTGAGGCTATCAAGGCTGCTCTCCCTAACTCCATGTTTCATAAATTTTGTGTTTTCACAATGACCTTGGTGGAAGGACTGGAAGTGGTATCCAAACACTCCTCTACGAAATTACAAGGCCCATTTGGGGTATGGATGACTCTCTCCTTGCCTCCCCATGATTGATAAGCTCAATCAATGGTGGAATGTCTCTTCCCCTCGGCCTATTTGGATGCACAAGTTCCAGACCACCTGGGCTCCTTTCTTGGAGCCCAAGCTTTCTTATTTTGCCTAGAGTCTTCTTCACCAAGGGCTTCATGTTGGGGAGTATCTTTGGCATTTAGGCATCCCCAACCCTTCTTGCCCTTTTTATCTTCAATCTAAGGACTTTATCCATATTTTTTGGGTCTGTGCTTGTGCTCATTTCCTTTGGGAGTGGTTTTTTTCCTTTTTTAGACCCTATTCCTATGCTATGTTTGAGTGGAAGCATATCATTTTGGGAGACCCCCGCCCTTGCTAGCTATTTTCTTTGAAGTGTGGCACTTGTTTCGTATGGTGGCCTTGTACAACATATGGAAAGCTAGAAATGATTGTATCTTTGGTAAGTGTTCTTCCTCTCTTCACATCTCTGCTTTTGAGAAATCTAATATTATTTCATCTATGTATTTTTAGATTGCGGTTCAGGCCAATAAGGTGACTATGGAGCTCTCTCATCTTCAAGAGCTTATTGATCATTGGGGGAACACTTTATGCACAATCAGTTGGGTTCCTCCTAAGCAAGATTATCCTTGAAGTTGATCTAGGTCCAAGCAACATCGTCGCTCAGTCCCAAATCACACTCCTACCCTAGCTCAAGGTCCCCCTCCTTACAAAGTTGGCCTTGGTAACTTGACTACTCCTCTCTCTCCCTTGGCTCCTTGGCTTGATGCTTGGATCAAGTCAAGTCGGGTGCTCTAGTGTTTGCTACCAATGAGGATTAATTTGCTTGTAGTTAGGGAGATGTTTCCAATACTTCTTCCTAGCAAGGATGACGTTTGGCAAATAAATCTCCTGATGATAATGCTCAATGGGATTTGGTTCCAATGGTGGCTAAACCCGCATAATGGATCTTCACCATTGTGGGGATTTTGCTTTTGCTCTTGTAGCGTGTGCTCACCTGTTGTTTTCAGTATATAATCATTCCGTTCTATTAGCTAGTTGATAGTGTATGTCCGCCTATTCTATAATGAGGTTTTGATTAGTTATTAATTGGTTTTTTTAGTTTTTCGCATTAAATTGTTTTAATGACGGTGGTTTTTTTATTAATGACATACGATAATAATTTTTTGGTTAATAACATTAACCACCCAACTTGTAAAAATATATCCTATTAATTTTTTAATATAATATCTTTTTACATTTAAAATTAATCATGATCCCATGCAAAATTGTGATTGTAATTTTTATATATATATATATATATATATATATATATATATATATATATATATATATATCTCGAGAATAATGTACTTCATAAATATAGATTATGCACAAATGTGTTTTTTTTTGTTTAATAGTCGGAATTGCACATGCAGATTAAATTATTATAAATTTGTATGGAATAGTAGAATTGAATTTTGTTTGCCCTTAAAAAATTTATTATCTTGAGAATATATCCGTCCAAATTCGAGAAGAAGCCTGTGATTTTTTATTTCTGAAACCTTATACACTCCATTTAGATAGTTCAAAGGATTAGATACTTTAAATTTAAAATACGATTAAAGTTTTAATTTTGTTAATTTTATTAAATGATATATAAATTAAGATAACCATGTATAAATTTATTGAAAGTTTTTGGGAATAAAGTACGTACAATTTTAGTTTTGAATCTTTCTTGGAAGGTTTAAGGTTCAAACCGTGGTATGGGTAGGTGTGTGGTAGATGTACGTTTAATCCTTATTGATAAGCTTAGCTCTTATCCTAATGAGAGGTCATGGTAGGATTGATATTGTGTTTGGCCCTTAAGTTCAGCCCTTATGAGAGGTCATGGTAGAGATGAGAGTGTGTTTGGTCCCTATTGATAAGTTCAGTTTTCGCATTTCCATGGAACACCCATGTGGTTAGTGCTTCGGACTTTCTTTGGGGAGACCCACCGTAGGATGTGTGGGGGTATGAATGACCTTGTGTACACACAAAAAAAAAATAAACAAATAAAATAAAATAAAATAAAATAAAATTCAGTTTTTGCATTTATGAGAGGTTATAAAGATGAGAATGTCCCGTCCTTGTGAGAAATCTTTATGACCAATCTTTATGACCGATGTATGTCCAGCCCTAGAACTATTTTTTTGATTGAGGTTAGAGGTCTAAAACTGGGCCTCCTCATCCTAACCCTGACCTATGATAAGGTGAGAGCTGAGCTTATCAGTAAGGTTCAAACACACAGCCATACACACCTACCCCTACACACTCCACACCATAATATAAACCAAAATAAAAACAATTTCAACCAGGTAAAAATATATTTGAAAGTAATTTTTTTTTTTTTAAATAGCGCCTCTTAAAAATGTAATTCCCTCAAACAGACCATCAAAACATAAAGGAACAAAATTTTGCAGGATTAAATATCCCGCGCCTCTCATCAAACCACAGATAAACATCTAATTCCCTCAAACACACCAACAAAACAACAAGGAACCAAAATTTGCAAGGTTAAATGTTGGTAATGCGATGAAAGCGGTTCTGCGCATTGACTTGCAGGTCCTGTGGCGAGCAACTGCAGCGCCACGTAATCACGGCCTTGCCATTCCCTCTGCCAGATTTGGAAGCTTCCTTTCCCACATTCTTAACCCTCGAAGTAATACTGGCAAACCAAAGCAGAAGGTCGTTGAGTTTCGAACCTCTGCCCTTGCCTCTCCAAAAACTCCGGCCAGACTTCCTATATCCACTCATCTGCAATTTCTCTGTGGAGTTGCGCTCCATAAGGTTATTGAAAACCCCCAAAAATATAATATTTTGTGAAAAACAACACACAAGAACGTAGTGATATGGGAGATTTGGCTACGAATGGCTAGCTATTTAGTTAAACATTTGTGGTGAGGGCTACCAGTCGAGAGTGGGAAATATATAGACTTTGTGGTGGATAACGAGGGGCCACATGGATTTTGGTGACGAATGAATCCGTGGGCAGAACGTGAAGCCAACGCGAAGCCACACATGGGCGGGCTTCTTTTTCGTATTGAAATCATGGCACTCGGGAGTAATATAGTAGTTATTAATGCCGAGTTATTCCAAACGCAGAAAGTAACGATGCGCATAAACAAACTCTATTCGCCGCGTAAACGTGGTAGGCCCATCACATAAACCGACATTACAATTTCTTTTTATTCTATGATGCTACAGATTTTTTTTTTTGGATGAAAAAGCCATTATATTAATAAAATACTGTTTAATCATACAAAAAAGGGTGGGTGGGATTAGCACACCTCATAAACAAATACATTAACCATTGTGGTTAAGAGAATACTACAAGAGTGTCAGAAGCAGCCCACAACTGGCAATAACAACTGCCAAAACAGTATTAAATATGCATTGGGAAAGAAAGAAGCCGAGAAATTACTTATTTGAAACTATGAAGTGCAACGAATAACCTCTACACTACTTTCATTGTTATTGTTAGGAGATAAACCTATATTACTTCATAAAAATAAAGATAATTTACTTAAAATAAATTTGACTTTTTTTATTATTTTTACTTGAAAATTTTGTTTCTCATTTTCTTTTGCACCTTTAAATTTTGTTTCTCATTTTCTTTTGCACATTTAATTCCTTTTTAATTTGAACTTGCATATTGTACCTTTTTTTTTTTTCTTCCTTTTGTATCCTTGTTTGTTTGTTCTTTTTTTGCCTATTCATGTGGAGTGGAATCCTCTTGATTTAATCCAACTTTTATTACAATATGATTTTCTTACTTCATCTTAAAGTTTATCTTATGACCAAAATTTTATGTTTCTTTCCTCATTATTTTCATTTTGCAATCTCTTGCTCTACATCTAGTTTTATAACAACTATAGCATCAGAATGCAATATTTTTATAATCCACTTGTTGGTCATATTCTTTTGATTTAGATTTAATATTAATGGATTGTGGCAAAAGATTTGAAATATCCATAGCAACATATATTTGAGTATATAAAGCATACTTTTGATCCTTAGTAGTTGGTCCCTCCTTGATGAATTGCCCTAGGATATTTCCAATATTCTTCAAGACCTCCATACTGGTAAGTTGTTATGGAAGTCGAAAAAGCCTAACCCACACTAGAAGTTTTTAATATTTTTTGTCTCAACAAAAAAATTCTTACTTCATGGTCTTAAATGAAAGGAATCTCCTCCTAAAATATTGTCCACCACTCATTATTTTGTCTCTAATTTCCATTAAGGCTTTCAAATATGACTTTCCTTCGATGCTATCTAGTGTGCTAGCTCCTAACTAAATAAATACAATATTATTTTAAGATTTATTATTGTTTAATTGAGTTCCATTTTTTTCAAACAATTCCCCTTTATATTTTTTAGTACCATCCTTAAAATTTTATTTCATGTTTTGAATCTAATATTTATAAAATATTTTTATATCTTCTTCTATTTATGTATTTTGTATTTTTTTTTAAATTTATATGTTTGTTAAATATTTTTCTAAAACTTAAATAGTATTAGTTTAATAGATTTGATACGGTTCACCAAAGGACCACACAAGAAACAAGATAGACACAAACTTACCTAAGCATTGCATTGATTGATCCTAAATTTATAATTTGATAAGATTTTACAAAAAAATTGATAAAACAACAACCATGGCTAGAAATACAAAAGGTTGTCAAAATCCTGCAACTCAGACAAACCAAAAGCCTGCACACTAACAACTATAGGGAAGAAAAGCCCTACAAAATATTTTGAAATTTGAATAATTAAAACCTAATTATTTAATTTTAATTAAAAATTTAATTAATCCCTATCGTTCCTCCCAACCACAAAAGCATTGGACTCCAATGCGTACAAAAGGAGAGGAATATATTGAATGCAGAAGCTGGAAATAACCCAGGTGGTCCTGGTGAATCTCCATAACAACGAGGGCCCATGTAGAACCAAGAGTTTCCTCCAAGTTGAACAAGAGGTTGAAGCATAGATGATGGTTGCTAAAGAATGAGAGGACATATCATCAAAAGTTGAAAACCCTACAAGGTGGAAGAGGTAGGATGTTGAATGGTGCAAACAAAATATGAAACTGAAGCAAAATCTAAAGAAGCAACAGGAGCAACAACAAGAGTAGGATAAGGAATAGGTCTAAGAACAATAGGAATAAGAGTAGGTGCAACAAGAACAAGAGTAGGTATAACAAGAATAGGAGCATGTGCTCGATCAATGTGGTGCTTAAGTGGAGTGGCATGTTGATTGGTCAAAAGTGTCTTTGCTTGCGTGTCCTCATGCTATAGGGTGCTAAAAACTAAGGCAAACTTTTGTACATAGTGCAAATTAGTATGTGATTGATGTATAGCGGGTTGAATGCTATGAATCAGGAAATTTTGTTACTCATGCTAAAAAGTATGGGTGATATTATATGCATCATACTGAGCTCTTTTTTCATATTGGTAAAGTTTACTTAGCAACATACCACAACAATCCATAGGAGTGACATCACAAGTAACAATGTCTACATACTTAGGACCAAAAGCAAAAGATAAAGTGTAAGTGTGTGTGATCATGGAAGTAGTATCACTATCCTTCCATCCAAGTGAGTATGGACGAGGATGAGGACGTGTAGGCAGGTGCAACTTATCAATAATGGACTACACAATCAATTTTTTCTAGGAGTCATTATCCATGATACAATCCATAGCAAATTTATGTGTCAAATGAGCACAAGTAAAACTGATTATCACGACCTCCTACAAAATATTGATGACTAAGTAAGGTGACATTATTGAGTCAACCTTTTAATTCAATATAAATACAATATTCCTCTTACAATTGCAAATTATAAAACCAATCCCATAGTCTCCCTATATTTTTTTAATTAAACCTTATTCTTCTCCTTCATTGTGAATTTGTGATAAGAACTTTCTTTATACCCATATTAGATTCTAGCAATTTAGCAGTATTAGGACACTGATTTTTGTAGCTACCCACAATAGTCCATCTTCAGTGGGCTAAGGGATTATCCTCCTAGAAGGTGTAGAAGTGGGTTTTGACTTGTTGTGTGGCATAAACATGCAATCTTTCACATTGTGGTCAAAATCTTGGCAACGAAAACAAGTGTGTGGGAGGTTGAAGCAAACAAACCTCTATGAAAAGGTAGAGTCCCCCACTTGGATATTGATGGACTTATTAAGGTCCTTAGACAAATATACTTCAATAGATACTCACTTGGATGGATAGGTATTGAAATTTTTTTCAGACTCAAGCATAACAACATTTCTAAGCACACTGGCAATTTCATGCATGTTACCCCATAAGGGAATGGGAAGGTCGAGGAACTCAATCTAGATTGAGACTTTTTTTAGGCACTCCTTAGACATAGCAAAATCATGAGACCATGACACGAGAACTAGAAAAGAGCTCCACATGTGTTATGGACCGTGTTGATGAATCTCCTTAATATGGGTAGGATTGGAAAACTAGAAAAAGAAGAAACATTTGGTAAGGTTTCAAACCTAGGTAACTTGAACACCATGAGGGATCTAGACAGAATTGATCCAAGACCTCAAAATAGACTCATTAGGGATATGGCTGACAAAGTAGCCTACCAATGCATGTGATGTAAGCCAATTGCATGTAGCTTCTAAAGATTGTGTAGAAAAAGTGACATCAAGGGTGGAGATCTTACTATGAGAACCACCTTCAAGATGAACTTTCGTGGGCATTTGAAGGGTGACATTCTCACTTGGAGTATCTCCTACACGACCAAAGCTAATACCTTGATTATTAAGGTTGGGAGCCATAAACAGTGAAAATGGTGAAAAACAATGGAATCCCTATGCCCTAATTTCATTATCAATCCCCTCCATTTAACAGAGTCCCTATGCCCTAATTTCAAGATCAATCCCCTCCATTTAACCAATTAAACTCATATCATTTGATTTGATTAAAAACCTATATTTTTAATTACTTGAACTTATACCATTTTATTTTTACATTAAAGTTCATCTATAAGACTAAAACATTAATCTACATTTGTAAAATCATAGCTCTCCCATAATTCTTCCATACCCTATAAATTATTTTAATCAATATATTAATTTTATACAAAGTTTTTAAAACAATTATTATAAAAAAAAAAGCTCTAAGCAAAATAAATTAACTCTTAACATAATAAAATTAAAGTAAGTTTCGGGGTCCCAATTCTTCTTACCCAGGTGTTGTAGGTGAGTTGGAGAGAAGAGGGCAATCCTCAAAAGAGGTCTCAGGTTCGAATCTTCACCCTACCAAAAAGCTGAATTGGGTACCCAAAATCAAATTGATAATGTTGATGCGGGCAGGGCTGGGTGCGAGTCCCGAGTGACTTTGACGATGTAGAACCCCTGTTTGTGGTCTCTCAGACCAAGGCGGCCCCACAAGGAATTTTTCACTTTAAAAAAAATAATAATAATTTTCTTAAATAATTCTCTAAACTATCAATATATAAAAATAATTTCCAATAAAAACATCAAAATTATAAATCCTCTTAACAAGTGTCAAGGTCTAACATTAATATATCTTGAATTTCCACAAATAAAAATATACTTTATCGTGAATTTGAACTTTTCAATTCACTCTTTACCTTTTTTATGATTTTGAGAATATATATATTTTGTTTGTTTGCATAAGAGAATATATATTTATTTATTCATTTGGTTGTATAAAGAAATTAGTAAAAAAAAATTGTTATCTTTTATTTTATACAAAACATGGTTTTGAATTAAATTTGGACAAAATCATTATAAATTCTAACCTTCTAAAGAAAAACAAAATCAACAACAAAACTTAAACTTAAAAGAAATTAATAACAAAACCCTAATTATTAAAAAAATTAAGTGAAAACAACCCAACGGCCATCTCTTTTGAGTAAATAGAAAAATAATTACTATAATGACATGGTTGTAGTACTAGCTTCCATGGTACTTGAAATGTAATTGTACTAAAGAAAAAGATGACAAGGTCACCTTGTACTATCGCAAAATATTATTTTTGAAGTTCCATACTAAACATGGAAAATGTACAATATTACGTGGCCAAGTTGGATGATAGGTTCGACATAAAGATAAAAAGAATTTGAAGTGGAAGGACACGCAAGGTTTACGTCTTCCAACGTTATAGATGTGACTTTATTGGAACCAATAGATGCGGGCGACTGTTGGCATTGACTAGATAGTGGTGGAGTTTTAAGTTTTAGTTATGATTGTGATTATTATTATATTAATGGTTTTATGACATGTTGTGGTATTATTTTCTTGTTTTTAGGCATGTATAAGGTATGGATGAAACCTACTTTAGGCATGTTTTGGTTATGGATGAACTCACCCTCCTTTTATGCTATAATATTCTTGTTTTAAGCATGTTTTAACTATGGATGAAACGACTCATTTTTATATTATAATATATAATACTTAATTTTTGTTTATTAATTATTGGAATATTGTAATATTTTGGTGTTAGTATCGTTTATTAAAAAAATAAAATGATATAGAGTAAAACATCTTTAGTTGAATATATATAAGAATAAAAGCTAATAGCAACAACCGACTATAGTTGTATCATGTTACAATCTCAAATATCATCATAATCCATCAAATATCATAACTCATTCATAGAAGAACCTATCATATGGTGAAGTCTTGGGCATTTTTTCCATTATATATTCTGAAGTCTTCAAGGAAATAATAGAAGTAATCAAATTCTAAACTTGCTCATCATTGTTTATTGCCTTCTTTTTAGTTTCTTGTTGGATCTTTTGAAGATCTTGTATCATGTGAGAAAGTTGATGAAGTTTGTTGATAACATCTCCTAGTGTGTTGGAATCTCTATTGACATGGGAATGAATGCATCCCACATGTAACAGAAGATCAAAGGTCAAGTCTGCTAAAACTATATCCCATGGAGGAGCGAAATCGGTAAACACCTTTTTGCATATAAACTTCCAAATATGCTTGAGAAGGATGAGTCCACAAACATCCCAAAGTTTGGGGTAATTATCCTACTAAGAAAAACCAAGCAGAGAAAGCTTCCAAGGTCTAGTAATAGAGGGAAATACAAAACTGTAGAAGACATCCCAAAACTATTTAGCCTTGTCACAAAACCAAAATAATGAATAAGAGTTTTTGAAGCATTACATAATTTGCATTGCGGGGAAATATGTAAAATCAGAGCCAAACTTTCAGAATTTGGAAATTTTTGAAGTGGAACCCACCATCCAAGAAGATAAGTTTTGAATTCAACATAAACTTTTTAAATTTGAACAACAAGAGATTGTCGTTAAGCATCTGGTAAAATTGACTTACCACTTGACATTGAGCTTAGAGTCCAAAGATAAAGGACAAATTTTTTTTGTATATCCAACTACAATTAATGGAAGAGATTCTATGAATAAGATGTGGGTGACTATTGCCATTGACTAGATCATGGTGGAGTTTGTTGCGCCCAACACGAAGTCATAGTTATGATTGTTATTATCTTATTAATGGATTTATGACATGTTGTGGTATTATATAACATGAAATTAAAATGGTATTGTGAGTGTTAAGGATTCAAAATATTTGATTTTTTTAGGATAAATATTTTTATTTATTATCATTTTTAAATTCTATAGTCAATCTAGTTATATTAGCTCAATCGGTTAGATTTCTCAAT
The DNA here is from genome assembly GCA_028583015.1 of Wollemia nobilis. NCBI lineage: Eukaryota > Viridiplantae > Streptophyta > Pinopsida > Araucariales > Araucariaceae > Wollemia > Wollemia nobilis. Next base: position 3,907,611 of record JAQPPZ010006010.1, read on the forward strand.
GTTTAAGGAGGAGACCTAGGTTCAAATCTTGTCAAACAATACATGAATAATATCTAGGCTTTGTTGTAATACCACTATATGGTGATGATGCAATACAGGTGGGACACGTTTCAATCCCATATAACTAATTGAAAAAAAAACTTATAGTCAACAAATTATGTTATATGTAAGTTATATTATTATTAAGTAGGTATGCATGTGTATGTATTTTGTGGGGATTAAGGTTTAAAAGTGAAATGGTTGTTAATGTCCATAAGATCATAGGTTGCATAGGACTATTTTCATAGACAATGTTGTTTATTCAAAATGTATTGATTCAATTTATAGTTTTAAAGTCTTCACCTTTAGGCTCATTTAAATTGCACATACTTTTATTAAGGTGAGATAAAAGTTTATTTTTTTAATGGAAAAAACCATTACATTTTTTAAAATATGATAAGTTTACAAGCAATAAAAAATAGGCGTATATGCACACCCTTAAATAGTCAGTAATTATCCATCAAACATGGAGGTAAACATGCTTTAGACTACTAACTATTTTATAATATATATTAATACTATGAAGGCCCCTCTTTGGTATATTGCTCCTAGTTATCACTTCTTGCCTACAACATGTGTTCTAACCTAATATAGAGGATGAGTCACCTTAGTAGCTAGACCTAGCACATTTAGTCTAAACTTTTGTATATCTAGACAGAGAAATGACCAGTGTACGAAAACAATGTAGGAAGAATTCCCCTTGTGTTCAATCAAATCCTACAAATGGGTCATTTATTGTCCATAAAAAATGGAGGCCAAAATATCTTAGACCACTAACTTTTTTTATCACATCTACCAAGACTATATAGGATTGTCTTTGGTAAATTGTTCTTAGTCGTCACTTCTTATCTGCAGCATATGTTCCAACTTGACACAAAGAATGAATCACCTTAGTGGCCAAACCTACCTCACTCAGTCTCAAGCTCTATGTATCTGGCGATATAATAGCTAATATAATAAAATTGCATAAGAAGAATTCCCTAGTGCTCAATCAATTCTTGTAAATGGGCCAACATCATTGCCACTTTGTTGGCTTGCACTAAAGTTTACAACACAGAAGAAACAAGATTGACTCTATCAACAACACTATAGAATGGAACAACAAAGGCTTAAGAGAACAAAGAATAATTTTTGGATTTTCATAAAGAAAACAAATGTTAATCTTCAAGTTCATCTTCAAGAAAACAAAAATTTACCCTATCCTGAGCCTTATGCCATCTCCAAAAGATATGAAGAAGGTCTTCAAGTTCATGGTAAAATGGACACAATGGTTGGGGAACCCCAATATAGATAAGTTGTTTGCCAAGCAGTGGGCCTTGGTGAATTAAACTCTCGATATAGAAACTTGTTTGTGTTTCAGATAAGTAGACAAAGCTATGTAAAAATGACAAGCCCAAATATACCTAGGTAAAAAGAGGTCCTAATGAGCATTTAGTTTGTTAACCATGGAAAGTATGAAAATAGTCATTTGTAGCCCAATCTAGCTATTGGAAATATGTTGAATATTTTCCATGTTATTCTAGTGGAGTTAACTCTAAAAGGTATTAGATACTTTCCATGTATTCTTACCAAGGTTTGGGGGTGACAACCCTCGAAAAGCGGGGGTCTGAGGGTTTCTTAAGCTATTTTTAGATCCACATGGGTTGTTTAGGGCTAAATATTTAAACCCATGGTTTTTAACCTGTGGTATTGTAAAATCTATTCTTGTGCTATTGTTATTTAATTGCACTTGCATCAGGGTTTGAAGAGTGATAAGAGATGAACATTATTGTATTGGAGATGATTAAGTTTATACAATAAGGAGATATTAATGTGTTGGATTTTTCTCGTAAGGATTTTCCAGGTGAAATATTGTATTGTGTGTATATGTTATTTTCTTCTTCTTTTTTCCTTTGATTTTGTATTTACTATTTTTCTAGATTTAGTATATCAAGGTCTTTTGCTTTTCATTTAGTATCAAAGCTAGACTTTTTAGCTTTGTTCGAGGAGTAAGGGTTTCAATACTATGATACATTTATTCTTGAGTGGGAGTCGTACACAGAAGAATCTAGGTGAAAGAAAAATGATAGGAAGCACACAAGTCACAAGTAGAGATTGAAACATTTAATGGACATAACTTTGAGTTATGGAAACTTAATATGGAGGATCTGTTGGTTGACATATATCAGTGGATTATGATCTTGGAAATAAAATCAACATCAATGACAAATGATGATTGGTTGAATATCGATAGGAAGGCAAGGATTTCTATCAGATTGTGCTTATCTAATTTGGTATTGTTGAATGTATCTATAGAGACCATGATAAAGTCATTATGGGATAAGTTGAGAACTTTGTATTAGATAAATTTGTTGATAAATAAACTCTTTCTTCAGAAGAAGTTGTATTCACTTTGGATGAATTATGGTGACTCTATGGCTAAACATTTGAATGCTTTTAATATTGTGGTAAGTCAATTAAACTCTTTTGAAGTAAAAATTAATGAAGAGGAAAAGTGTATTACTTTACTTTGTTCATTACCTGATTCGTGGGATAACCTAGTTATGGTTATCACAAATGCTACTTCTACATTGGAAGTAGAGGATATAGTAGGAACATTGCTATTTGAGAAAATTGCACAAAAATCTTCTGAGGATTATCATCAGAAGGATACCTTGATTGTGAGAGGTCATTCTTAAGAAAGAAGCAAAAATAAATCAAGAAAGGAAATCGAGATCAAGGGGTAAATCTGTTGCTCTAAAAAAGAGGAAATATTGGAAGTGTGGTAAAACAGGGCATTATAAAAGAGACTACAAATCTAAAAATGTTGATAATAGTTGATCATATGATGAAGGAACTTATGCAAAAACAAAGATCACAAATAAATATTCAGGGAACTTATTCTTAGCTGCAACGTGCTCAAGTGAATGCCATGACTAATGGCTGATTGACTCAGGTGCTTCCTCTCATATGAATCCTCATAGAGGGGTTTTATTAATATGAAAATATAAATGGAGGTGAAGCATTCTTGGGAGACAATTTGTCATATAAAATAATAGGTCAAGGAAGAGTTAAGTTGAGGTTAAAATATGGAAGAATTAAAACCCTTCCTAGTGTGTTGCATATTATGGGTTTGGCAAAGAATCTGATATTTATGAGTAAGATGAATGATGCGGGTGTGACTATGGTATTCAATAAGGATAGTTACAATATGGTTCATGGAGTCTTAGTGTTGGCAAGGGAATTTCATATAGGAACTCTATTCATACTTGAGGCTAGCACTATAAGTATTGATTGCAATAACTCTTTAGTTGTAGAGGAGAATAATACGGTAGAAGCAACTCCGAGTATTCTTGTAGAAAAGACAATATTGTGGCATCAATGCATGGGGTATATTGGTGAGAAATGCCTTTGAACATTAAAAATGAAAGGTATGGTTGAATATGGTGATAAAGCCCAGTAATCCTAGGTTCTGGGTTAGTGGGATTTTTGAGTTTAGTTTTTGTTACTGAACCTTCCTTGTTTTTTCGGGTTTATCCTTGGTTTCATTCTGTTGTCGAAAAAGGTTATTGGAATCTTTTGTTTTATTTTTTTGTGTTCCCATGGAACTAGCACAACTCTTCCCTATGTTTATGGGGGTTGTTCTATTTTTGTTTCTTCGGTGCTATATAATAGCCTTATGTAGATAGGGATTGGGATCCTTCAACCCAGTGATATTAATAACTTAAATTACCTACCAAAAAAAAGAAAGGTATGACTCAAGGAATTTTTTTTTTTTTGATAGGTAACAGTATATTTACAACGGGTTTTTTAAATAGGATCCCAAAACCTTAATTACAGTATTAGCCGAAGCAATGAAAAAGAAAACAAAAATAACGTCCCCGCCCTGGGGCCTTGGAAACTACAGAAAACAAAAAGCTCCCAAAAAACTTTTGCAATCGAGAATCTCCAAAAAGAACAACCCCAAAAACAAGACACATTGAAATGGCAAATGCCAGGGGCCTAGTTAACTGGGCCCTGAGCCATCCTCGGCCCGCTCAGACTGCTGTTGGACCTTGGCAGAGTTTTCCTCCAGCTTGCGACGGAGCTCGGACAACGCCTTGGCGGCATGAGACGCGGCTTGGGCCGCTGTGTTGAGAGAACTGACCGCAGTATCCAGGAGGCCGTGGAGTGCCAGCTTCTGCAAAGCATCATCTGACTCGAAGCTGATCACAGTGGACTCCGGGTTCTCTGGTTTGACCTTCTTGGAGCTTTTCGTAGCCCAGGTGGGCCCGAGGGAAGCCCTTTTGCGGCTTGAACTTGGAGGAAGGGCCCCGTCAGGGCCTTTGCTCGACGCTCTGCACTTGCGCGTAGGCCTGCGACGCTTCAGGGAAGAATTGTCTGGAGTGGGGGAGCCTTGGCCGACAGGGGAACCAGGGAGAGAAATGTCTGCTTCAAGGGGCGAGACAGAAGAGAGGTGGGGAATGCTCTGTAGTTGGGGTTGGTTGGCCAGGGCATGTCTATAGAGGACAGCCATGAGCCCCTGGTGCATGGGCCGGGAATGGTTCTTGCGAGCACGCTCAATGGTCAGACCCAAGGAGTAAAAGAGGAAGCGCGAGGTGCTGATGAGAGTAGCTCCTCGAAGGTGGTTAAAATAACTTAGATGGAAGCTATACAACCGTTGCTCAGGATCATCACAGTTAATATATTGCATTACCGGGATGATGGCTTCGTCGAACGACGCCGAGAGGTGGGAGCGAAGCAGGTTGGCTTTGTCCCACTGGTGGTCTGGGAAGCGGGAGAGCTCCTCTTCCCAGTTGTGCTTGTCTCACCTGATAACACGGCATTTCTCTTCGTGGTGGAGGCCGGTGACCTCTGTGAGGAAGTCCTTGGAGACTTTGAAGTGTAAACCCTTGACTACAACTTCCCTGTCATTCCACGTCTCCAGGAACCCCTAGGTGATCTCGTCATCATGGCCAGTGAATTTGCTAAAAAATGACATGAATTTCTTAGCGTCGAAGAATAAGAGAGCAGGACCGCTCAAATCAAGGACAGGGGGCTCCAGAAAGACAGCTTTGGACGCCATGGGGGACGAGCTGGCAAGGTGGGGACAAAGGGGGCAGAGAGTGCCAGACCGGGGAAGAAAGAACAGGGGAATGAGAATGCGATAGCGGGATGAGACAGCGAGGGGAATATAAAGGCTGAGCGGGGGCTTGAGAAGGGGGAGTGCCGCCAGCTTTGGAAAGTAGCACACGCGACTAGGATCGACACGACGGGGAGGGGACTGAGGGGGCGCACCAGGCTACTGACATGTGAGGATGGGAAATGCCCACTGCCAAAGCGCCAGTTGGTGGACACTGAGCAGAGGAACGCCAGGAGAGGGCCATGTCGGACTTGACCTCGATCAGGTTGGCATGGCACGAGAATCAGGCGGCACAGAGATCAAAGCGGGAATGATGGGGAAGTCCACCATGCACAAAAGAGTGGGGCTGCCAGGGCTGACAGCTGGCCAGTGCGGGCAGCTTACAAGGCAAGGGGCGTGAGCGGTCGCGAGGAGAGCCGAGGTGATCCTCTCGCGGACAGGGTGGCGAGCCGACGGGTTGACACGGGGGCGAGAAGCACTGGTCAGCAGATGCACACGTCGGGGGGACTTCACCGCCCTGCCATGGGGAAGACTAGACGCCCGAGAAAACAACATGGTCGGGATGGTCCTGCAACGCAATTTGGACTAGGCCTGCAGGGAAATGCGAGGTCCAGGTGGTGAGTTCTCCAACGGTAATGCCTAGATTTGCCATGAAGTCAGCAGCCCTGTTGCCTTCTCTGAGAACATGCTGGAAGGAGTGATCGGGGAAGCCCTGGAGAAGGAAGAGATCCTCCCAGATGGAATTCTGGAATCGCCAAGAACAGGACTCGGGCTTGCTGGCGCCTCTGATGATGACTTGGGAATCGCCTTCAATAATAATTTTCGGGGAGGAGCCCCTGAGAGCCGACAGACCACTGAGCAAGCCGGCAGCTTCGGCAAAGTTGTTAGTTTGCCTACCCAGTGGAACCGCGAAGGCAGTGACCAGATTCCCGGAACCATCTCTGATAACCCCGCCAGCCCCAAAGGGCCTGGGGTTGCCTTTGGAGGCGTCATCGAAATTGAGTTTGAGCCACCTAGGGGGGGGAGTCCACCTGATCAAGGATCGTCGAGAGGGGGCGGGAGGGGAAGTAGGGGGGAGATCTGGAAGTCGAGGGAGGAGAGAAGGGAGGCTTCGCTCGACCGCCTGGGTACCGCAAAAATGGGAATGAAATAGGAATTCTCGGAGGCAAAGGAGACTGCTTTGGTCGCTACCCACTGGGGGGAGCAGGCCGGGGAGGAAAAGGCTCGCCTGTTACGCTCAAGCCAAATTTTCCGGAGCAAGTGGGGAAGGCAGGCCTTCCAAAGGAAGCGGAGAAAGGGATGGGCAAAGGGGGTGGGCCACTGAGATAGGAGGTCAAAAATGGAATTGGGGGCTGCCCACTGAATGGAGAAATGGGAGAGGATGAGGCCCATAACTTTGGAAGAGAAGGCGCAGTTTAAGAAAAGGTGGTTGGTTGACTCCCAAGCGGCATGGTAGAGGAAGCATCTGTTGGGGATTTGGAAGCCTTGCTTGATCAGATTCTTGATCGTGAGGATTTTGTTTTGGACGGCCGCCCACACGAAATGGCTAATTTTGGGGATCAATTTCTTGGCCCAGACCATCTAGGTCGGGAAGGTGGTCGCTTATGGGGTTCTCTGAATATGGTAAGCAGACTTGACTAAAAAAATGCCATTGGGAGAGCCATGCCACACGCATCTATCACTGTCTCCAAAAGAAGGGATGACTGTCGCACTGAGGATGCGCTAAAGTCTGGCAGCTTGAAGCGGGAACCTGGGGTTTAGGATGGGTTTCCAGGTGATCCGCCCCTGGTGTTGAGTCATGTAGTTAGACACTCTGGGCCCATGGCCCGCTAGCCCAGGTTTGAGAAGAAAGAGTTCTCTGTCCGAGCTCAGGGCTTTGTCGAGAATCCATCTGTCCTCCCAGAAGTCAATCTTGGCACCATCTCCAAAAATCCATCTGGTCCCTTGCTGAACAATATCTCTGGTGGAAAGCGGGGCCTTCCGGAAAGCGGGAACCGTCACGGGGCTGGGTATCCCCAAGGAAGGGGTGATTGTGGCGATGCTTCCTACGCACAATGCAGACCCATTCGTCAGGGGTGTTGGTATGAACCTTCCAGGCATGTTTGGACAAAAGAGCCTTATTCATGGGCACCACCCGTCTGAGCCTGATCCCTCCCTCATATTTGGGGCGGCAGACCAGGGTCCAGGAGACCAGGGGAATCCTTTTCTTGTCATCGCCTCCCGACCAGAGAAATCATTTCTGAATTTGATCAATGAGAGTAGCAATGGAGGCCAGAATTCTGAAGACCGACATGAAGTATATCGGAATGCTTTGGAGTACAGACGCCAAGAGAGTGGCTCTGCCAGCCTGGGAGAGAAGGTGGCCTTTCCAAGGGGCGATTTTTCTTTGAATGACTAAAGGAATTTTTGATTGCCCATTAAATTTTGATTTTTATGAGCATTGTGTTTTTGAAAAGCAAACCCGAGTCAATTTTCCTAGTAGTGCTACAAGATCTGAAGGAATTTTGCATCTAGTTTGTAGTGATGTGTTTGGACCTACACAAGTACCATCGTTAGGTAAACATATCTATTTTGTTACATTTCTAGATGACTTTTCAAGAAATATCTCGATACATTTTTTACGGAATAAATATGATGTTTTCAATAAATTTAAAGAGTTCAAGGCTCTAATAGAAAATCAAATAGAGAAAAATATAAAGGTTTTGAGAAGTGACAATGGTGGTGAGTATTAATCTAATGAATTTGAGCATTTTTGCAAGGATTGTGGAATAGAAAGGCATAAAACAACTCTGTATACTCCACAATAGAATGGAGTTGTAGAATAGATGAATAAAACATTGATGGATAAGGTCAAAAACATGCTGAGTGGTGCTTGTTACCTCCTTAATAGATCTCCTACCCCAGCTTTGGTGGATAAGACTCCATAGGAAGTGTGGACTGGTAATAAACCCTCTCTTAGTCATATAAGAGTTTTTAGTTGCGATGCTTATATGTATGTCCCAAAAGAGAAAAGGACTAAGCTAGACTATAAATCTAAAAAATGCATATTTGTGGGTTACAGTATTGACAATAAATGATATAAGTTATGGAACCAAAAAATACAAAATATTGTTTATAGTTGCAATGTGATATTTAGAGAAATAAAAGGGGTTCTAAAGTAGGAAATGCAACCAAGCAAATAACCTGAAATAGTTCAAGTAAAATTGGAACAAGAGGAAGAACTTATGGTAGAACCTAGTTCTATATAAGAAGATGAACTATAGAGAGAGTCTAAAGAGGAAAATTCATAGGAATAAGGTGAGGAGGAAGCTGAAGATGTAGAACTTAGAACTCCAAGTTTGAGAAGATTAGATCAAGTGAGAAGACTCCCATAAAGGTATAGCCCTTCAAATATTTATTTTGCATTTAATATATCAATTACTAATAAAAAACCCAAGACTGTTAAGGAAACACTTTAGTCAAGTGAGAATAAGTCTTCGAAAAAGGGTATGGAGGAAGAAATGGAGTCCCAAGATAAAAATAAGACATGGGACTTGGTGAAAGTACCCCTAGAAGAAAATCGATTGGTTGTAAGCGAGTATTCAAGAAGAAGTACAACATAGAAGGAAAGTTGGAGACGCACAAAGCTTACCTGGTAGCAAAAATATTTTCTCACATTGAGAGAATTGACTTTGGTGAGATTTTTTCTCCTATGGATAAACTAACTTCAATTCTATTTTTGTTGGCTATTCTACTACTTTGATCTTGAAATAGAATATATGGATGTAAAGACATCATTTCTACATGGTGAACTTGATGAAGACATATATGTCACAACCATAATGTTTTAGGGTAAAAGGTAAGGAGGACTTGGTATGCAAGTTGAAAAAGTCTCTTTACAGCTTGAAGCAATCTCCAATAATGTGGAACCAAAATTTTGATAGGATTGCTTTGACACTTAGGATTGGAAAAAGTAAAGCATATTTGTGTGTATTTTAAACAATAAGGTGAAATTTTTATTATCATTTTTTTGCATGTAGATGACATGTTAGGGTTATGCATAAGGGGTCAGACTCGAAATGTACTTGTAAAAAAATGGTGAATCCATTGTGAAACCCTAGTGGATCTTGGCCAACTTCATGTAGGAGGACATGGAGAATTACCTTATTTTTTCACAAAAATTATAAAAATTTGGAGAAATTCAAAGTTCTGGCCAAACTGGGTGGAAAACGAATTTCGACCATAGATCGGGTATAAATCATGGTCCAATATCAAATTAGATCTAGAATGTTATCCACACTGATGCAGAATGTTGTTCGATCTCAGACTGAATCCAAAATATGGTCCAGTTTGATGCAAAATGTGGCTTGATCTCAGACCGAATCTAGAATATGGTATGACCTGATGTAGAATGTGGTTTGATCTTGGATTGAATGCAAAATATGGTCACACTTGATGCAAAATGTGGTTCAGTATCGGGTCTGATGTAGAATATGGTTCAATATTGGGCTTGATGCAAAATATGGTTCAATATTGAGCCTAATATAGAATATGGTCTAGCATCGAGCCTGATGCTAAATATGGTTTAGTATCGAGCCTAATGATAAATATGGTTTAGTATCGAGCCTGATGTAGAATATGGTATGGTATTATTTGTGATGTAGAAAATGGTCTAGTATCAGGCTTAATGTTGAATATGGTCTGATATTGGACCTGATGTAGAATATGACCCAGATGTAGAAAAAGGTTCAGCTTTGAAAGTGTTTCCCCATGGATCGGCTGCCACATGTCACATGATCGATCACCCATAAGATAACTCCTTTGGGAGTCAATTTGAGGAATTAGAATCCATATAAGTTGCACCACAAGAATCTGAATATACTCATTACAATAATTTAGTAGAAATTCTAGAACCAAAATCACCTGAGATAATATTGATCAGTGACGACGAAGAACAAGTATCAAACAATTTCATGAATCAAGAAATAGCAATGCTACATCAAGAGGAACAAGCAATCAGTGAAAGAGTGAATCAAGTCAAATTTGACTTAAAATTGTAATCTCTTATTTCTTCTTCTTTCTTCCTTATTTCTTCTTCCTTCTTTAAAAAGTAGAGTGTTTTATTGTAACTGAGAAATAAAAAGAGTGTTTTAGTTTATAACAGCTATGGCCTCACATAACAATCTACCTATTCCAAAATTCAACGGATATGACTACAAGTATTGGTCTATCAAAATGAAGACCTTACTCATAGGGAAAGGTTTGTAGGACATAATAGAAGAGGGTTACACAGAACCCTTAGACTGGACAACATTAAGTGTCGCAGATAAGAAAACAAAGAAAGAAGCGCAAAAGAGCAACTCCTCTGCTCTTTATCATCTCCAAGCAGCATTGGAGAAGAGTATATTCCCTAGAATAGCCGCTTGTATAACTGCACAAGATGCATGGAAATATTTGAAAGATGAATTCCAGGGAAGTGATCAAGTGAAGCAAGTGAGGCTTCAAACACTGAAACAAGATTTTGAAAATCTCAAAATGAAAGAAGATGAAAAAGTTCGTGACTACTGCATTAGAGTGAAAGCAGTAGTTGATAAAATGGTTACTATTGGCAAAGAAATTAAGCCTGAAATAATTGTAAATAAAGTGTTATGAACACTTCTTCAAATATGGAATCACATAGCCATAATCATAGAAGAGTCAAAAGATCTTTCCACTTTAACATTTGATGCATTAATTGGGTCGTTAATGTCTCATGAAGAGAGATTACAGGAATCTCCTTCAACCAGCTATGGAGGCAATGATAAAGCCTTCACATCCAATGAAAATACTGGAAGAGGATGTGGACGAGGTCATGGCAAAGGCCAACAAAGAGGTAGAGGCAGAGGCAACTACAGAGGAGGCAATCAAAACAGAGGAGGCAACTCCAACAGAGGAGGCAATCAGAATAGAGGTGGAAACCAAAATCGAGGAGGAAATCCAGGATGAAGTGGAAATCAAGGATGAGGAAGTGACAAGTCCAAAACAATTTGTTTTAATTGTGGCATGCCAGGTCACTTTGCTCGTGACTGCTGGTCAAAATATTCTCAAGGCAGCAACAGTCAATATGGAAATTATGGTAAAGAAGATGATACCTCTAATATTTTTATTTCATATGGACAATCAGAACAAAATCTACATGATACATGGATTTTGGATACTAGTTGCTCAAACCATACGAGTGGCAAAGAAAATCTATTTGCTACTCTAGATTCCACTTATAAATCCCACATCAATTTAGGGGATGATAAAGCTTTGCAAGTCGAATGCATTGGAGCCATGGAGGTTCCAACAAAATAAGGCCTAAAGAAAGTGAATGACATCTACTACACTCCAAAGCTCCAACACAATCTGCTAAGCGTTGGGCAAATGATGGAGAATAATTATAAACTTGTTTTTGATGAAGGAAAATGTATCATTCTTGATAAAAACAATTGTAATCATGTCATCACACAGGTCCTAATGACCAAGAATTGGTTATTCCCTCTCAAATTTGGTGAGCCATGGGGAGCTCAACTTGCAAATGTAGCTTTAACTAACCCAAGTGTACTTTGGCACTTGCGATATGGTCACCTTAATTTTGCTAGCTTGAAACTGTTAACTTCTCAAGCTATGGTGATAGGAATTCCTAAAATCAATGAACAAAAGGAGGTCTATGAAGTAAGTTCTTTGGAAAAGCACTCAAGGTCTAAGTTTCCAAAAGTACAAGTGTGGAGAGCTAGCTATCCACTTCAGTTAGTGCATTCAGACATCTATGGTCCAATGCAGACAAAGAGTATCGAAAATAATTTCTATTTTCTCACTATCATAGATGATTTCTCTAGAATGTGCTGGATTTATTTCATGAAATATTAAGATGAAGCTTTTGATTGCTTCATAGATTTCAAAAACAATGTAGAGAAATAAAGTGAGTATTTTGTAAAATGTCGTAGGACAGATCGAGGAGGTGAGTACTCCTCAAAAGTATTCTTAAAATGTTGTAAAGCAAGTGGGATCAAAAGGTAATTCACTATTGCCTATACCCCACAACAGAATGTGTGGTCGAGAGAAAGAACCGCACCATAGTCGAGATGTCGATAACGATGCTTCAGACTAAGCATCTAACTAATATGTACTGGGTTGATGCTATAAGAACCAATGTATACATTCTAAATAAAAGTCCAACTTCTAGTTTAGATGGCATCACTCCTTATGAGGGGTGGTATGGAAAGAAACCAAATATAAAGCACTTCAAAGTTTTTGGTTCTTTAGCATATGCACACATTTGCTATGATAAAAGGAAGAAGCTTTATCCCAAAAGTCAAGCTTGTATATTTGTAGGGTATTGTGAGTCTACAAAAGCATATAGACTCTATAAACCCAAGACTCATAAAATTGTACTTTTCAACTAATTAATTTTTGATGAAGGGGGAGAATGGGATCATCAAAGAATTTTTGTTGATGATGAGTCCCAAGATGTAAATTCTTCATAGGTACAATAGGTATAGCAGGTGTCTCCCAAGAAAAGCAAAGGCACACCACCCCCTCCAAGCCCAAGAAGGAGTACTACACCAAGTACTTCAACCGCAACTCCAAGTCCTTCTCCACAGAGATCAGTAAGTTCTTCACCGATGGACATTGACAGTGACTCTCCATCAAGAGGCAAAATAACTTTACAACATCATCCATATTTTCAAATGTTGGATCAAAATTTCTAGAGAAGATTCACTAGAAGCCAAGCTAGTGAAATGAATACAGTTTTGCAACAACTTGAAAATTTACAATTGTATGGGGATGATAACTCCCAAGATCCTAAGGGAGATGTAGTCAATTATGCTTTATTGGCTAGTGCACAACTAGAACTAGCTAGCTATGAGAAGGCTTGTACTCAAAATGTATGGCAAGAAGCCATGGAAGAGGAAATAACCTCTATAAAAAATAATGATACATGGGAGCTAGTAAAACTACCCAAAGGAAAAATGTGTATTGGATGTAAATGGGTATACAAGACCAAATACAATGCTGATGGAAGCATTGAGAGGCACAAGGCGAGATTAGTAGCAAAAATTTTTACTCATAAATTTGGCATTGACTATGAGGAAAATTTTGCTCCTGTTGCACGACAAGAGACAATCAGATCAGTTCTTTCCTTAGCTACCCATAAAGGATGGAACATTCAACACATGGATGTGAAAAGTACTTTCCTAAATGGATACTTGACTGAGGAGGTTTATGTTCAACAACCTCAAGGCTTTCAAGAACAAGGAAATGAGAACCTTGTTTACAAATTGAAAAAGACACTTTATGGCCTCAAGCAAGCACCAAGAGCTTGGTACTCACACATTGACGGCTATTTCAACGAGTATGGATAGAAGCAAAAGTGAACTAACTCTGTACTACCTAAATCATGGTGTAGACATTCTCATAGTTTATTTGTATGTGGATGATCTAATATTTATGGGTAGTAACACTAAAATGAATATGGAGTTCAAAAAGTCCATGATGAAGCAGATTGAGATGAAAGATATTGGTTTAATGTGATACTTCCTAGGGATGGAAGTGCATAAATCAAGTAAGGGGATCTTCATATGTCAACACAAGTATGCTCGAGACATGATCAAGAAATTTACCATGGAGCAGTGCAAATTAGTTGTAACTTCAACTGGACATGGAATCCAATTGAGCAAGGACAATGGAGCACCAAAGGTTGACATAACCACTTACAGGAGCATGGTTGGGAGTCTGATGTTTCTCACCAACACAAGGCCCGATATTCAATATTCTATTTCTCTAGTTTCAATGTTTATGGCAAGTCCATCTGAGCTGCATCTACAAGCAACTAAAAGAATCTTAAGATATGTAAAAGGTACATTGGATTTTGGAATCCATTACCACAAATGTAATTCTGTGAAATTAGTTGGCTTCAATGACAGTGATTGGGGCAGCAATATAGATGATAGGAAATCCACATCAGGGAACTATTTTAGTCTAGGATCGAGACTAATCACTAGGAGTTCTAAAAAATAAACTATTATAGCATTGTCATCTACTGAGGCTGAGTATATAGCCATCACACATGCTAGTACTCAAGCCCTATGGTTGAGAAAAGTCCTTAAAGAGATTGGAGAAAGTCAAAGTGGTCCAACTCAACTGTATTGTGATAATATAAGGCCATTCAATTGGCATACAATCCAATCCACCATAGTAGATCAAAGCATTTAGATATGAAGTATCACTTCATTTGAGACATGGTGGAGCAACAGATAGTTGAGCTTAAATATTGCAACACTTTGGATAACATTGTAGATATCTTCACCAAAGGCATGGCTAAAGCTCAATATATAAATTTGAGAGACTGTATAGTCAGTCCTCTCAACTTTAAGGGGGAGAATGTTGGAAGTTAAAATGGTAAAATGGTAAAAATTTGTTTTACAACTGTAAGCTTTGACCTTACCCTTTTACCTCCTTAGACGGCAACTGAGTTAGCAATATTGGATGACATGGACGGCAGGAAGAGTTTGACTCCAAATTCCTTTTTTCCTTTCCTACCTATTTTCCTTCCTCCCTAATATTTCTCCTAAGCTTTCTAAGTATTGGTTATTAGTTTATGTATTTAAGCAATGTATTTTCAAACCTTTCAAGGCGAATGAATATCAGAGATTATATTTTGAGCTCCTAAATTTTTGGTTCTATAATATGGATATCGATCTAGTGCAAAACGGGGCCCGATAGTCTATCCAAAAGCAAAACAATGTTTGAAAATCAGCTTGGTGCAGAAAAGGGTCCAAAAATTGACCTGGTGTAGAACAAGGTCCAAAAATCATCCTGGTGCAAAATAGGGTCTGATATGGTGCATAGCAGTTATCGGTATGGTGCTAAAAAGGGTCTGGATATAGTTCTGGTGTAGTACAAGGTTTGAATATCGTTCTGGTGCAGTACAAGGTTTGAATATCGTTCTGGTGCAGAACATGGTCCAGTTTGGATCTGAGTAGAGTTTTATTCTGTATCAACTAGTTTTTGCACATGATCAAAGTTCAATGGAATTCTTGATTTTCTAATAGTTTGAATATTTTAAATATAAAAGTATTGTTGGTGTGTTAATTATATATAGTGGTATACTTGGCGAATTTGGTGGGATAATTTAGAATTTTAAAATTTTACGGTGAAAAGGGTCCTCTATTTAAACGGGATTGCTGGCAAATTTAAAAAAAAATCTTAATACTATTATCAACGCACGACCAACCGACACCTAAAAGTTTTTTATCCCAAAAATTTTGGGAGAAAGGTCCGAAATCCAAGGTCCCCCAAATTCACCAATTTGTATTTAAAAAAATGCAAATATTCACCCCATTTGTGAATATTCACCATTGTGCATAACCCTATGACATGTTGTTGATTGGTAACAATAAGGAGCTAATAAAGTTACTAAAATCTCATTTATCTTCTAAATTTGACATGAAGGATTTGGATGCTACAAAATTTATTTTGGGTATGGAAATAATAAGGGATCATGCAAATAGAAAGTTGTGGTTAAATCAAAGGAAATAAGTTGATTTAATACTACAAAGGTTTAGGATGCATGATTGTAAACCAGTATATACTCCATATCCTATTGGTCAAAAGTTATCTACTGAATAGTATCCTAAAATAGATGAGAAAATTAAAAAAATGCATCATGTTCCTTATGCTAGTGTTATGGTAGTTTGATGTATGCAATGGTATTGCCCCCTCTCTCTATGTCATTGTAGTTAAAGTTTTTAGTTATCTCTTGGATCACCAAGAAAATTTGGGCCTCGTTAAGGGTATTTCCCTTCCCAACAATCAAACCCAAAGAAATGTTTTTGGCTCCTATGGAAAGTATTCCATAAGTGGGAGAATGTTAGAAATATGTTAAATATTTTCCATGGTATTCTAGTGAAGTTAACTCTAAAAGGTACTGGACACTCTCCATGTATCCTCATCAAGGTTTAGGGTTTAGAGTACACTATCCATGGACACTATCATAATAGAAATTTTAGGGTTTCTTAAGCTATTTTTAGACCCATATGGGTTGAACCCATGTTTTTTTGCCTAGGGTATTGTAAAATCCATTCTTGTGCTATTGTTATTTAATTACACTTGCATTAGGGTTTGAAGAGAGATGAGAGATGAACATTATTGTATTGGAGATGGTTAATTTTATACAATAAGGAGATATTATTGTGTTGGGTTTTTTCCCATAAGGTTTTCTTAGGTGAAATACTATGGTATGTGTGTATTTGTTATCTTCTTTTTCCTTTTTTCCTTTGATTTTGTATTTGTTGTTTTTATAGTTTTAGTTTATCAAGGTCTTTTACTCTTCACTAGCCTCATAATTAAGGAAGGGTGTCTTTGGATACAATTATCAGTACTTCCACCAAGGATGCTAAGAGCACACTATGATCTTGTGAAGCATAGAATCAAGCATATTTGCTTTAACTATATCAAAGGTTTTCTTATTAGTGGAGGTTAGCCTAAACTTAAGTTTTATATAATCCCAAGGATGCCAATCCCTAGTCGATCAGGAAAATAAGTCAGCCACTGTAAAGACACTCATCCAAGGTATTTGGGTAAAAGAGACACCCTAGATAGTTCGGATAGGGTACCACTATAAGTTCATAGAATTTATGGAGATTCCATTCCAAATACCATTCCCTTTCCATCGAATCCATGGTTTGATGTTTTTCCAAGCTTACCAAATGCTACATATGACAAAATATCCTAAAATATTGATGAGAACTAGGGAAACAAGAAGGGAGGGGAAATTTATACCTCTCCATCCTTTACACCCATAGGGAGAGCCTGAGATAATACAATGTCAAACCAACACTTTCTAGGCTTCCTTACCTTTTATGGCTCTGATTATCCATTTGGAACATAAGAGCATGCCTTGGAATTTGTATTCAAGAAGACCAATTCCTCCATTCTTCTTAGTTAAACAACAAAATTCCTAGGCTACTCTATGGAAAATAGAGCCAAAGTTAGAACTTGCCTGAAGAAAATTTCTAAGCAACTTCTAATAAAAATATTAGACAAGACACAACATGAGGAGTAATACACATGGGTCATAGCCAGGATCTTAGATTAGATTTGAAACTTGCCAACAAGGGAAATATTTTTAGTGGTCTAGTAGGTAAGCTTGGCTTTAATTATTTGTATGATATTTTTCCATAGTTCTAAATGTAAACAAAGAAAGATAAAGAGGATACCCAAGAACTGAAACACTTCCCCATTCTATATGCATCTCCATCAAAACCAAGTCAATCAATGTAGGAGGGGAGATGTAGACCATTGAAAATAGAGAGTCTTCCACCACTAGATGTTGGATCCAAAGGCAAGATAAAAAATATCCAAGCAATGAATAAATAGAGTGAAGGATTCTTCATCCTCAACTAATGTGAGGAAAGATTCATCTACAAAGTGTTTATTGATTATTTGGGTTTTATTGTTGGGAAGGGAAATACCCTTAACGAGGTCAAAATTTTCTTGGTGAGACAAGAAATAACTAAAACTTTAGCTACAATGACATAGAGAGAAGGGGCAGGAGGAAAAGCTCTTTTAATTGATCAAAAAAATCCAGTAGCCTCTGCTTGAGTTTTATTGATAGTGAGGACAATAGAGGTATTTACAAAGAACATCTTGACTAGAGAGCATGGAAAGATTGAAGTACCACTCAATATGGTCATGGGCTTTCTCAAAGTCAATTTTGAGAAAAATGGTTGGTTGGTTGGATTTTTTGACCCATTACATTCCCTCCCAAACAACCAAAATATTATATAAAATATATTTGCTTCTGATGAAACCTATTTGCTCTGGCTTGATGATGGAAGGAAGCAAATCATGTATATGAGTATTTGAAAATGATATTGTAGGATACATTAATAAATGTGATCATATGCCAATTGGTAATAAATTTAGCATCTCTATCCTTTGGGATAAATTTGATATTACCCTTCTAATTTTTGGTCCAAGATATCCATTTGCCAAAGCTTTCGGATAAACTTGGAGTAGATCAAGGCCTATAAGGTCCTAAAGAGATTTGTAAAATTCATAAGAGAAGCCATCTAGCCTAGGAGATTTATTAATGGCCATTTGAGAGAGGGCCTCCTATAGATCTTCAAGTGAGAGTGGCCAATCACAAGCAACTCTTTGATCATAAAAGAGTTTGTTGGGGACCACAACAAGACAGTCCTAGAGGGCTTGCTCCCTATGATCTAAATACTCTTATGAGGTAAAGATCTACCAATAGTGTTGGATAAAGGCTTGAGTAACATTTGGAAAGGCAGTAATTCAAACCCTGACGTCTTGAATGACCTTGATTTAAGCATTGTGATAATAGGGCCTACGACGATGGACAAATTCCTTAGAGACCTTATCTCCAATTTTGAGCTCATGCATTCTGGCCTTGATATAAGCTCCCCTAGAATTAAAATGTTCAATGAACATAAGTTGATGATGAACTCATGAGGGATGCTACTAGAAATCATAATTAAAATGGAAAAACTCAAGCTATTGGGAAGCCTAAACCAATTCCTATTTGAGAGAAACATTGGACAAATATCTAAAATTGACAACACATTTACTGAGAGATCTGAGAAAGGAGGTCATTTTATGGATGTCATATTATTTCCATTCAATCCAACCAGTGGTATTAGAAGGACAAGGAACCAAGTTTGATATCCTCCTAATATATGAAAGAAAGGTGAGATGTTGAAGAAAGGAGGTATTTAGAAAGAACTGGGTGGTGAAATGGCATAGAGGGAAGATGGATATTTCAATGGAGAAAAATATGGGATAATGACTAGAGAGGATGGGATCAAGGAGATCCTTCATGAAAGGAGTCAAACTAGATAGGCAAGAAAATGAAAAAACACTTTTATAAAAATTCATAGCTCTGTTAAGGCATTTCAACACTCAATTTTCTCCATGTTGTTGATTAGACTAAGAGAACCAACTATGACTGAAGAAGGGGAATAAACAAGAATTAGGGTTAGAAAATCCTAATATATTCTTCATAAAGTACCAATCCTCACGTTCTCTTATAGACCAATGTATAGGAAGGAGCCCAACTTTATCATGTGCATATTCAACCATATTAAAGTCATTGCTAAGAATACATGTGGTGGGAGGAAGGGATAATGTAATCTATCACGAAAACTCATGTATACCTAAAACATCATTAAGAGCATAAAAAATTAGAATGCCAAGGGGATGACCTACAAGGTCTAAAATAATTCAAACTACATGAGAGGTCAAGTCCACTACCCAAGTAACAAAATGGGAGTGGTAGGTATCTAACACAAAAATATACCAAGAGTATAAGAGGTGGAGTAAAAGTAGCCCTAAGGCTAGTTAAATTGATAAGTACTATGTAAAATAAAGTATGTTATCTTGATTTCTTTCAAGAAAATAATGTCGAGAGCAACAAATCTCAAAGAGATATCCAAAATAATATGGGAGACCAAGTACTTTCTAATTGGATCTATTAGACTATGAACATTCTATGAAATACATCATCCATGAAAGCATAGGGACCATTTTTGGTTTGCAACTCTTTCCATCATTAATAAGATAACTGGAGAAATTACAATATGATTGAAGAACTTTCCTTTTAGTATTTATATCCTCCTTACTAATTTAAATGAATATTATGGAATCTATACAAAAGAGAATTGATCACATATATGTTATTGGATAGTTTGATTATTAATAGGAGATTATCAATGTATGCTCTTTTTAGTAGGCATCCAAGGGTATCTATTATGATAACATTAAATAAAGGAGCAATTTGACATCCTCATTTGATCTATGTAAACTAAAATTATTTGATAGAATACCATTCACATGAATACGTATCAAATCATATTTGAAGAGTGGAGAGATCTATTGCCAGAACTAGTTCCCAAATTCTAGCCAAGGGAATATATTAAAGATGAAATCCTAGATCACTCAATCATAGACTTTATCAAAATCAATTTTAGTCAATATATCATTCTACCTAGATTTTGGTGCCCATTATGACACTTCCTAGGCTAGCACAAGAGATTATTCAAAATGTATCATCCTTGAATGAAGCCTATTTTTTCTTGCCAAATAATT
Organism: Wollemia nobilis; assembly: GCA_028583015.1. Classification (NCBI taxonomy): domain Eukaryota; kingdom Viridiplantae; phylum Streptophyta; class Pinopsida; order Araucariales; family Araucariaceae; genus Wollemia; species Wollemia nobilis. Next base: position 3,927,862 of record JAQPPZ010006010.1, read on the forward strand.
TTTTGGGCAAAAAGTATAAACATAATCACTTAATCCTTCGTATTGATCTTATAAGAAATATTAAAAAGGATAATGCATCTTTAACCAAATATTTGTTCCTCATTGGAGTTCTTTGTGATCAGTTTTATTAGGTCTTAGATAATAAAAGAACTAATATATCCATTCATTATAGCCTCCTTATACATCATTTGAAAGTCCTTTTTGAGCAGTAGCCACATATTTTGGTAAATTTTTATTAAGGGACCATCTATACCCTAAGCCTTGTCCTTGTTCATTTCCCACAATGCTTATTTAAGTTCATCATCAAATAGGGCCTTATCTAAATATTTTGACATATATAAGAAAACACGGTTGGGAATATATTCTTGAACATAATTGGCAAAAAATTAATCAAATTCATCTAAATTCTAAAAATAGAGTAGCATATAATACCATATAATGTATCTACAATGTGTTGTGCATCTGTGAGGATTGACCCATATTTCATGTGCAAAATGAAAAATTTTCTATGGAATTTTTAAGCCTTAGATAGCTAAAGAAAAACATGCTCCATCTAATTCAATATTGCTCTAGTTTTTTCCCCATTGACTTTATGTACTTTAGAAATCCTCAAGTCATCCATAGCTTAAGCTAATGCTTGTTAAAATGATGGGCATATTAATTTCAAATAAAACCTTTCATTTAAGTTTTCCCTCCAATGGTTTGCATCATCAATCCACTATATGCACGTACTCTCTTAAAAAGGAAATAACTCTATGGATGACAACTTATCACCACACAATCCACCCTATGTTCTTTAGTGGGTAAGGGGAAGACTTCCACACTTGTTGGATTAAGTTGAGATATTGCTTAGAATTGATATGAGAGACATTCAACTTGTAATGGAGATCAATACTAATAGGAGGTGAAGACTTATACTAAAATGAAAGGATCATTAGAATATGATCAAACAACATCATATAAGAGACCACTTTGACCAACTATTTATGAATATCCTATTCATATAAGGATTTTCTCAAGTAGATCTTGTCGAGTCTGCTAGATCTTTTATCTCTTCTCATTCTACCATTATTCCAAGTAAACCACTTAGACATATCTATAATAATTAGGCCAAAAAAAGGTTCAAAGATACATAGAGATTTTCTATAGTAAAGCTAACTACTAGATTCTTGATTAGAAAAAGAAAAATTACCTTTCCAACTTTAGTCCTGGAGATTTTCCATCATCTACCTTCTAGACCCATAAGATTATATGTCCAACAAGATCATTTGGAGTGTATATTGAACATAGCCAAAATATTTTATTATCATGCAAAAAAGTAATCCAAACACACTTGTTAAGTGGATCACACCCTAAGTCAACCATAGTAGAGGAGAGAGATGGATGAATGGAAATGATTACACTCTTTTACCTAAGTTATTGTTTATAAAAAGAATCTACCCTAAGGTTACAAATAGGTAAGTTACTTCACTAAATGAATCATTGAGATTTTGAACTATTGGAGAATGATAATTTAAAATTTATTTTGTTCAATAACCATTAAAACATGCATTTTATATGTGGGGAGCATAAGCCCACACACATTCTAGGATAAACACTTATAATTTATGGGTATTTTACTATCAAGGGATGATCAATCCACTTTGTAGGACATCAAGATAATTATTGAGACTTGTCCCTTCTTCAAGTAGGTTGTCTCAGTCTCAAAAATGAGAAGAGTGATAGATGAGGGTGAAAAATAATGAATAGGTTGGATATGGGTGAGGAATTGGGACAGGGGATGGGGAGGATGGGTAGGGATGAAAGACTAATATAATTCTTTGATTAAGAGGAATTTTCCACAAGTGATTGGTCATTCTACTTTATTAATAGGAGAAGAGCGGTCATGTTTCCCCACCATGCATCAACCCTCCATTATTTCAATGTAGGAAAGTATAAATTCATCGGTAGGTTCTTGCAACTAACTCTCCTTGTCATAGAAATCATGGCTAGAGGACCTAGGAAGATCTGTATTCATAGGAACAATTCCTTGATTAGATAAGGGGATCTTTAATTTCAAAACAATACCCATATTCCTCCAATAGTCTCCTCTAGTTGGCATCTCTTGGCCAATTTCTTGGGACAATCATGGATAAGATGACTAACTTTATGATAATAAACAAATGCATTCAACAAATTCAAATAGAAATTCGATTAGGAAACTGAGAAACTTAGGCTAACTATCTTTATGGATGAAAGGACAATAGAAATATCCATTTTTACATAGATCTTGGGATGCATGATGATACTTGTATATTTTTCCTATTGATATCTACATGAGATGACATGACTCAATTATTCAATTTGTCCAAAAAGGGTAATTCAATCTAGATTCGATATTGAACCTTAGAAAAAATTTCGAGTGAAACTCTAATAACTAGCTTTGCAAGTGAGCTAGTTGCTCGTAAATAACTCATGTATTATAATGCAAGGAGGTTTACACATGAAGTGAGTTTAATAAATTCACAACTATATATCCTCTCCCTAAACCCCTAATTGAATCAACCAAGCACCATCTACCTAGATCACACCTAGATCACAAATAGACCTAACCTACTTGGATACTTTGACATCAAATAATATTCTCGTCAAAAAGAAAATAACAATTATATATTTTTTATAAATCACTAGTTAAAACAAAAACTCAATTGGAAGAGAGAATATGGGTGTCTTACCTCGTTCCTCAACTATCAGATTTACATGTTGATGTTTGAATTGTGATTTGATATCATATCATATGATATCACCCATCTAATGTTTGAATTGTGAGTTGATGTCATATCCTATGATATCACCCATCTACTCATTAGTATATATTATCTTAGAGTCATCTTCAAGTCAAATATTTGGGTTTATGTCTAGGTTTGTCTAGACTAACTAGTATGGGTCCCCTATTGGGCCTAGGGATCCAATAGATGAGGGGACCAAGTATTTTTAACTGGCTAAATGAGTTAGACATGAGATTACCAATAATTTTACTCCATGATGGAATAAGAGGATGAGAAACTAGGTGATATATAGGCAACTCAGCATGGGTATTTCAACAAATGATTGGGAATAATGTCTTCCACTCGCATGATGCAAACAAGGATGAAGGGAGTTTCAAAATCAAAATTAAATGGAATAGGGTCTTAAGTATGCAAGAAAAGGAGAGGGTACCAAAGAAGGTACCCTTACATCACTTGGAAGGTTAACCCTACTTACACAGTCGATAATAGGAGGTAAAACAACCATTTAAATTAATCAAGGACTAGAAACAACAGATGTGTCTTTGTATGCTAATACATTGATATCATATTATGTGCTAGAGTCAAGAAATGAGACTTCCCATGTTTTCTAGAGTGTTTCAGGGTTGATTATCTACTATTCCTATATGCATAATTTATTCTATTTTTTCCTAGTTACTAACCAAAATGCTCAATTATTATAAACTTAAGCTTTTTTGTAAGTAAAAACCATAAATCTTATACTAGAATAAATATTATTAAAATTAGTACAATTTGCATTACAATATCAATTGATACATAATAATAATTACATGCTAGATACCATTGCCATCATGAGTCTCTCACAATCAATTGATCATCCTACTAAGATGATCGACATGCTTGTGGGAAAATATCCACATACTTAGTATTTTTTGTTTTTTCTTAGTATTGTATGTCTTGATTGTGTTCCAATTTTTATTCTCATTTTGGCTACAATCAACTTATTTTTACTAGCTTCATAATGTTTTGTTGTGTCTACTATGTAGCTGTGTTAATTGTGTCCATTGTGTAGTAGTGTTGGGAGTTACTTTGGCTCATTGTGTCCATAATATAACTAAGACTAACTATTTTGATTCTTCTTGCTAACTAATGCCAAATACCTTTTTTACATTTTTTTGGTTGGTGGTGAATGAATAAACAATTATTTTATTTATTTTTATAACCAATTTTTATTTAAAATAATATAAACTAAAAGTATCACATTTGATGATAAATGGTTTGAAAAAATTAGAAGATGTTAATATAGGTGTCGAGGATAGCACAAATATTCTAGTAACTTGTATACAAAACAAGTATTCGAATAACTTGTATACATAAATGATTCGGTCATATACTACTAGAAATATGATTTGATGGTAGGAAGTTGAAAAATACTTTATTCAAAAAAAATTCTTTAAAATAAATCTTGTACAAATGATTCGGTCACATACTACTAGAAATATTATTTGATGGTAAGAAGTTGCAAAATACTTCATTCAAAAATGTATCTTTAAGATAAATCTTGTACAAATTTTGTTTGATAGTTTTGACTTGTCTACATCTATAATTTAAATAATAATAATAAAATTATTATATTTATAAGATTTTATTAATTCTCTCATAGTATGTAAAAATTAAACAAGGATCAAGCCTCAAAAGTAAATAAAGGTTACTTAGGGTTTTTCGGTCGCATGTTTGTTCTTTTTTCAACCACCATACCAATATGGATCTAAGTGCTCTTATTGCACAATTGTGTGTGCTAACTCCACCTAGGGCAAGGGTCTTCTCCCCTTGTTCTTACCACCTATTAGGTCATCGTTTCACTGTTTAGTGAATTTGTAGCTGTGGAGAGCCATGGCACCAGTCAATGGACCCAAAATGTTTGTCCCGAGGGTTTTTCACAAGGTAATTTCTCTTTGCTAAACATAGTATTGCCCATGTAGGATTTTGATAAAGCCTACAACTGGCTTGAGTGTCATGCCCTCATTAGGTATTTTTTGTGGAGGATTCCTAGTGACTTGCTAATCCATCAATGGATTCAGCAAGTCTGGCAATCATATGGCATAAAAGTTGACCACATTCAAAACCTTACTAAAGGCTTCTTTCATTTCCATTTTGTCAAACCATAGCATGTCATTACAATTATGAGAAAAGGTTCTTGGTGTATTAGAAATACCCTTTTAATTATTCAACCTTGGCATCATAATTTTATAGTCTCTATTGATGCTTCCTGACGAGTTCTCGTTTGGGTGTAATTCCCAGGTCTCTCCTTGCCCCTTTGGTCATTCCTGCCACAACTTGTCATGTCCATTGAAAAGTATGTGTACATAGAGCCACAAAAATTCTACGTTGTGCAGCCATACAAATACATGAAATTGATCTCTCAAAGGACCTCAAAGACTCTATTGATATTCAGGCTAGTGAGACATGTTTTCAACAACAGGTGGTCTATATAAATCTCCCCTACACTTGTTATTATTGCTAGTCCACAGCTCATAAGATAAAATAATGTCCTCTTTTGGAGGGTTGATTTAAAAAATTTAGCTCCAGTAGAAGCATCAACACCTTCGATCATAGTTTAATCATCCCCTCTTGCTAATGGAGGGGAGGAATGAACATTTGTCACTAGGAAAAATGGTAAAGGCAACCAACCGTAGCCTTTTGAGGGTGTTGGTAAAAAGGAGTCTCAATCAGGATCTTAGCTAGGGTGCTCTCATGCAGCTACTACAAAAGGATCTTATATGTCTCCTCCTATAGGTACCTATAATGGTGATACCCAACATGTCTTCCCAACTCCTCAAGGCTTCTAGTCAGCTATGTCAAAGTCCATCCCTTCAAGCAGACCCCCTCTCTTTTCCTAGTCTATCTAGTGAAATTCCTTCATATAAACCTTGTCGCTCTCATAGTCCAGCTAGGGAGTCCTTGGGCGGTTCTCTACAGAAGCAAAAACAAGCAGTTTTTTTGATAAAACCATAATAGGTTTCTCATGAACACCTTTGAATATTTGGTAGATTTCAAGGACTCTGAGTTCATCGAAGGAAATATGATCCTCAATCATATCTCATGAAGTGCATGTCCTAGAATATCATGGATTTGACAAGTCCTATGCACAAGTACCTTGTGTGTTAGGGTCTAGATGACTTCAACATAAAATTTGATAGTATTGATATTTTATGCCTTCAGGAAGTCAAAGTCACTAACTTCATTCTATCAAGTACTTGCTCCTTTCTCTAGCCCTAGGGCCACACCTTTCATACTATGCATGACACAAGAAAAGGAGGGGTAATCATATGCCTTTCAAAAACCTACCATTCCAAGATATTATCTTAGGGATGTGACCTTTCTAATCATTTTGTCTAGGTTGTGATGGAGATTATGGCCATCTCCTCAGTGTGCTCAACATCTGTGTCTAACAATGCTAATGATCATTGTGTTCTTCAGTGATGGGTGAAGCTCTCTCTCCCTCCTACTATTTGGTTGCTCTACAAGTACTTCAATATGATTGAATTCCCACATGACAAGGTGGGTCTTCTTACCATATAATGGATTATTGGGGAAAGAGAAGTGTGGTTTTTCATGAAAAAAAAATTGGGGCTCTTTAACCCTAATAATTGCTTCTTACCCTCTTTGTTCCCTTTTAAGGCTTGCTTCATGTAGTCTAACAACCAGTAGGGTGATTTCATGTGCTAAAAATATTGTACAAAGCCATGCTCTCATATTCTAATATTTTCTCCTTTGAGCATCCCTCATCCTCTTCCCCTTTTGTCTCAGGCCACCCCAAGCTCTGTTTGACTAACCATTCTCCCATTTCCTCTTCCATCTTGTTTCTTCCAACCCCCTCCTCTTTCTTAGTCGCATTTCTACCTTAATACTTCTCTTCTACACCACCCCATGTTGACAGCCTATGTCATCAAAATTTGGAACTTGATCCCTAGACCTAAAAGGGCCTCTATTTGGATTTATTGGTGGAACGCTGCTATCCAATGCATTGTGAACATTCTATGCTCACTAGGGCACAAGATTTCTAAGCTTTGTCACCGCTCCAATGTTGCTCTCAAGAGATATTTAGAGGTGGCCTCAACTCAATTACATTCCAATCCTTTCAATGAGGAGCTTTAGAGGCACCTACAACTGTCAAACACCAACTTTTGATGGTGGAGCACTATGATGCTAGAGGGGTGTAGATCAATGTAAGGTTGCACCGGCTTAAATTTGGTGACAGAGTAACCAAGGAGTTCTTCTAGCACCTATGTCCTCACAATCAATTTTTGGGTATTAAAACCCTTAACATTAATAGAGAGTGTGTTTCTAAGCTTCCTTGTATTCTCTTCTCTTTTGAAGAACATTACCAAACTATGTTTATGGCTCAGACCCACTTCCCTCAATATGACCAAGCTCTTAACTCCTACCTCTTTGTTGTCCTAGTGTGGCTTTCTAAGTCTCAAAGAGATTCATGTGAAAAGACCCTCTCTTTGAAGGATCTAAAGGAAGCTCTTTCTTAGATGGCCAACAATAAATTCCTTGGTCTTGATGGCTTCTCCAAGGGTTCTTTGGTCCCTATTGTTAATCAAGGGATTACTAAATTTATCCCCAAGGTTGGTGATTCATAAATCATCAATAATTGGAGGTCTATTACTCTCCTTAAATTTTCCTATAAGATCATCAACAAAGCCTTGGCTTTGTGCATCTTCCATCTCCTTCCCATCATCGTGCTCCTAGAGAAAACTGGCTTCATTAAGGGCAAGTTCATCCTTGAAAAAATTATTGTTGTCTAGGAAGGCATGGAGTGGGTTTGCAATTCCAACCAATGATCCATGTTCATCAAAATCAACTTTGAGAAAGCCTACAACAAATCAATTGGTCATTCATTTTGGCCATGCTTAAAGATCTTGGTTTTGGGCCCTCCTTCATTAGCTCTATGGAGATGTTGTTTGTTGAGGCTTCAACTATTTTATCCATTAACAGGAATAAGTCATTGACCATTGGACTATTACATTCTATTATATAGGGCTACCCATTGGCACCATCCCTATATGTCCTTGCCGCTGAGGGGTTTGGTTGTTTACTAGCTCACCATGCCACTCAAGTTTCTATTCAAGGAATTTCTCTCCCTAGAGGTAAGTCTCAATTTATCAATGATCATTTCATTGATGATTATTTCCTTATGCTTATTAAGGATGAAGGTGTTATTTAACAGATGCTTGCCTACTTGGACATTTTTTGTAATGCAAAGAAATGCATATAAACCAATTTCCAAAAAAAAAACAATACCCACACGACACTATTACAGATGTTTTCTTTTAATCAAAAAGAAACATTGACATGCACAAACTAACTCTGAAACTCCATAAACATATATATATATATATATATATATTATTTCATCCATATGTAGTAGTTTTCTTTTTTATATCACAATGGATTTTATAATCTAGCAGATAAATTCTTTTCCTCCAATGCTTTCAGTCCGTTGGCAACTTCTATTTTTATAAACTTCATGTAGACATGCCACTTCAGCTTGCGTAGTTTTTTTTCCCACAACCATAGTGGATAATTGGATAAAATAAATCCAATATTACAATGTTTATCCAAAATTCCTTGCTTTTCTATAGCTCCTGTGTCATTTTATCTGGATTTCAGATCCTTCATTTAATGGAGAAAGACTCAATATTACAAGCAATCTCTTGACCCGATGTCCCATTGGCTTTGCTTTTTAGGTATTCCTTTTACCTTTAACAGTTCAACATAAAAGATATGAAAGTATGTCATTAACAAGAACTTACCTACTGATCCACCAAGAAGCTCTCCCTTACTGGTAAATTCTAAATTTGCTCAAAAGTCCTTGTAGCCACCCATGTTTATTATTCTTCCTACTAGATCCCATCCAAAAACTACTATAAGAATCTTGATAAGCTTTTGTGGGACTTTTTATGGTCCTCTTCTAGTAATGGTTTGGGATTCCACTATGTTGCCTAGGAGTATTGTTGTCTCCCTATAAGCCATGGTAGGCTTGGCATTATCAATACCCAACATCAAGGTTGGACCCTCTGTGTTAAATAGGTCATTAGAGCCCTTATGGGAATTGAGGCGTGAAAGGTTCTCATCTATCACTGTATATATAAAGGTTCCCATTTTGGTCGTAAGAGTTGGAGGGGCATGGGCTTTGCTTCCCTTATTTTTGCTCTTGTGTCTATCAAAGTGATAGGATCCTTCATCATCAAGAGCATTTAAAAATCTTGGAAGAGTGTTAAGTCATGGCTGATATGGAATAGCCAGAGCTTCTATCACAACCTCTCCATCAACTAGATGAATGTTTGGTCGTTGTTTGTCATCACCTACCAGGGTTCTTCGCTTGCACAGGTTCCCTAGGTTCATGCGCTTAGATTTTTTTAAAGATGTGCAGTGCATTATCGATTTGTTTTCTTGCCCTACTAGGGATTGACTCCCTTGAGATGAGTTCAAAGTCAAATTTGGTTTTAAGCACTCTGACAATGACACTTTTAAGGTCATCAAGGTTGCTCTCCCTAACTCCATGTTTCACAAAAAAATTGTTTTTTCACAACGACCTTGGTGGAAGGACTAGAAGTGGTATCCAGACACTCCGTTGTAAAATTACAAGGCCTATTGGGGTATGGATGGCTCTCTCCTTGCCTCCCCATTATTGATAAGATCAATCAATGGTGGAATGTATCTTCCTCTCGACCTGTTTGGATGTGCAGGTTCCAGACTACCTGGGCTCCTTTCTTGGATCCCAAACTTTCCTATTTTTCCTAGAATATTCTTTACCAAGGGCTTCTTGTTGGAGAACATCTTCGACATTTAGGCATCCCCAACCTTTCTTGCCTTTTTTATCTTCAATCTAAGGACTTTATCCATATTTTTGGGTTTGTGCTTATGTTCTTTGGGAGTATTTTTTTTCCTTTTTTAGACCATATTCCTACACTATGTTTGAGTAGAAGCATATCATTTTGGGAGACCCCTCACCCTTGTCAGCTATTTTATTTGAAGTGTGGCACTTGTTCCATATGTTGGCTAGAAATGGTTGTATATTTGGTAAGTGTTCTTCCTCTCTTTACACATCTCTACTTTTAGGAAATCTAATATTATTTCATCTATGTATTTTCAAATTGCGATTCATATCATTAAGATGGCTATGGAGATCTCTCATATTCAAGAGCTTATTGTTCATTTAGGGAATGCTTTGTGTACAGTCAGTTAAGTTCCTACTGATAAATGTTATCCTCGAAGCCAGTCCAGGTAACATCATTACTCAGCTCCAAATCACACTCCCTTAGCTCAAGGTTCCCCTCCTTACAAAGTTGGCCCTGGTAACTTGACTGCTCCTCTCTCCCTTGACTTCTTGACTCGATGACTGGGTCAAGTTAGGTGCTTCAATTTTTACTGCCAACAATGATTCATTTGCTCGCAATTAAGAAGATGTTATCAACACTTCTCCTTCTTGACAAGTATGGGGTTTAACATGAAGAACACAAACTTATACTGAGAGGGGGGATTAACAATATAAGACCACTTTTTACTTTTCTTTCCCAATCAATATTATGCAATATATTAATGGCAATATCAACAACAGTAATCAAAGCAATGCACAAATCACCACACACAATAGAGACACCAATTTAACGTGGTTCACCCAATGTGTGCTACTCCACGGAGAAAATATTTCACTAAAATTTTCTCAACAAATCTCTTGGGAAACCTTTCCCTATTACAATGTTTATGGACCTCTGTCCAAAGGAGACACCAATACCCTAATCAATTTTATGGGCACCAACCCACGGAACACCCAATTCGTTCTTGGATCTCTATCCATAGGAGAACTCCTTCTCCTCTACTCTCGATGGTGATCTTCTAGAAGAACTGCTGCCTCCACTACACTGGCTTATGGATCTCTATCCACTGAAGACTCATGTCCTCACTTAGAAGACCTATCCTCACTAACCTGGCTAATGGACCTCTATCCATTGGAGGTTGTCATCCTCTATACTTTGTCACCTCCAAAGCTTGCTCTTAGCTCTATCTCAAATCTATACTAAACATGGTCCTTCGGTCTAGCACAAATTTGCTCAATCTCTATCCTCAAATCTGCACTAAACATAGTCCTTCGATCTAGCACAAATCTACTCAATCTCTATCCTCAAATTTGTACTAAACATAATCCTTCGATCTAGCACAAATCTGCTCAATATCTATCCTCAAATTTGTACTAAACACAGTCCTTCGATCTAGCACAAATCTGCTCAATATTTATCTCTGATCTGGCACAAACCTATCCTCAAATTTGCACCAAACTCTGTCCTCAAATCTATCCTCAAGCCTTAACACAAAGCTTGAATCAATCACAAATCAACTCTGCTAGATCTACCCCAAACCTTAACCCAAGGTTTGAACAAATCAATCAATCAACTTTGCTCTCAAGTCTTCTCAAAGACTTGTCTCAAATATGCATTGTAAGCTTCCACAAAATCTCACACTAATCTATCCACAAGTCCTCTCTAGAACTTGTCCAATCTGCTCAACAAGTCTTCACCAAGACTTACCTCAAATCTGCTCAACAATTCCTCACTAGAACTTGTCCAATCTACTCAACAAGTCTTCACCAAGACTTACCTCAAATATGTATTGTAAGCTTCCACAAAAGCTTACTCAACTCAACTCAACTTAACACAAAATCCTCTTCAATCACTTAGACAAGCTTCACACATAATCTTGTTTAATCTCACAAAAACATATAGAGAATTGTTAGAGACTCAATATGCTTCACACTCACAACAATGCTCAATCACTTTCAATCTCTTTCTCAAACCAAATTAGAATATAGAACAATTTGTTTCACAGAACTTGAACTATCACTTCAACACTTCCACTTGACTAGGCTCAATCAACTCCACTCAATCAATCACTCAATGAAACACTTATTGCTTACAAACAATCTCACAACTATACTCTTTCTTGCTACCCCTCAGTCCCAAGCATATGAACACTCACTCAATTATTTCCAACAATGCTTATCAAACAATCTCACATAACAATGATACTCATGTTCTTCCACAAACCCTAGTTTCAAGATAGTTCTCAACTTCACATAACAATGATACTCATGATATTGCACAAACCCTAATCATGCATGTGAAGGTTCATTCAATGTTTCCAACAATGCTTATCAAACAAGGTTTTTATCATCAACTTTCACTCAGAAAAACCTTTAACAATCAAACTCAACAATGCTTATCAAACAACCCTTTTCTCTCCAACTTAGCATTCACAACATCCAACAATCACTCACAAGGAAGATGTGCCCATACCTTTTGTTTGATGAAGAATTGTCCTTAAACACCTGTTTTAATCATAACCACTCTCTTTGCCAATCACAAGGGTTAGATGTCACAAATACACCTTATCACTCCCTCTAGATCTTAATGCACTTCTAAAAGAAAAAATAATCACCACTTCAAAATATCCCAAGGCATTGACAAGGCTTCATTAGATTTTTAATTAAATTATTCTATCCCCTTTTTATAATAAAAATGAAATTCCTTTTTCACCTTTTAACTCCACTCTCTAATTTATTTTCTAGGCATCAAAGAATTAAAATAAAATATTTTAATCCTTATATCTCCCTACTTCAAACCACTACTGTCACTGCCCTCTTAATGATACGTATGCCTTAAAACACCCTTTTTATATCATAGACCTTGCAAAAATTAAATCAATTTTTCATACCTTAGGTTTGCCACAAAAATGTTTGCACACCACACAACTGCCTCTGTCCAAACTCGAACCCGAAACCTCACTGCCAGCATTGCGCCCTAGCGAACGCTAGGCTTGCCACCTGGGCTACGCGCCCAGTTGAAACAAAGGCCTCACGATGTCCCTTTTGTCCTTGTCTTTCGTGCAAAACACGTCGAACGAAAAACCTTTCCTTTCTTCCTTGCAAAACGTGATCGTGCGACTTGAACCCACGACCTAGCCTCCACGAAAGTCTTATCATTGCCTTGCCTATCGTCTGCGCTACCCAACACATCGTGTAGGATTTTCACGCCCTCTCTTACTTCAACGTCCACTTCTTTGTCCTATCCGAATTGCACGAAAACTCTTCCCTCGAAGTGCATGAAATATTATTTGTCTCCACTTAGGCTTCGAATGCATGATCGACTTTGGGGAAATAAATTTACCCCCTCTTTATATGCAATGTGATGAATATGAAGGCGTCGGCCCTCATTTCGATTTTGCCACCATTTTTCAAAAAGAACTTTGGCACCAAGAATAGTTTAAATTAAAATTTTAACCAAAAGGTTAAAATATTTTAATTTAAATTATTTAACCTTTGCCTCCTTTAATATTTTTAAAACTTGCTCACTTGCTCTTTTCAAGGAGAATATTTTGCACACATAAAACCTTATTTTTCTCATGGGCCCAATTAATATAATATTAAAAAAATATTTATCTTTTTGACCCATGGCCTCCTTTGCTAAGATCTTCCTTCAAAACAATTTATTACTTCGAACTCATGGTTCTAATTACTTTGGAGAGAACCTTGCCTTGTATTTACTTTTGACATCAATGACAACAAACTTGCTCATATTTCCAACATAACGCCAAAGTCTTCTTATGATAATGCTAGGTGGGATTCGATCCCAATGGTGGCTAAACCCACGTAATGGATCTTCACCATTGTGAGGATTTTGTTTTTGCTCTTGTGGTGTGCGCTTAATTGCTGTTTTCAATACATAATAATTTTGTTCTATTAGCTAGTTGATAGTGTTTGTCTGCTTGTTCTGTAAGACGGCTTTGATTAGATGTTAGTTAGTTTTTTGGTTTCCCGCATTGTTTTAACGACGATGGTTTTTTGGTTGATGGTGTTGGCCACATAGCGTGTTTATCCACCTTATTTTTTCAATTGGTTACATAGGATTGACCCGTATTACATCATCACTACATAGTGATATTACAATAAAGCTTGGATATTACCCATGTATCACTTAGCAAGATTTGAACTTTGGTCTTCTCCTTAAATGTTGAGAAATCTAACTGGTTGAGCTAATGCCACTTGATTCTGTTGTTTTTATTTTATTTTATTATGGTGATTTATTTGGTTAGGGTGAGAGGGTGAGAAACCCCTATGACCAAGGCACATTTTTTTATTTGGTTAGTGTAAGAAACCCTTACGACGAACGCACAGGGCTGAGTAGGCTCCTCCCAACCGTGACTCCTCCTAAAACCGAGAACTATGCTTATCAATAGGGAATTTAACACAGCCACCATACACCCATCCCCTCACACAGTAACCCACACCATGGTTTGAACCTTGGACCTCTTGAAGAAGAGCCAAAATCCAAAACATTATGCTGTCCCCTCTAACTATTAATTCTTTAATATAATATAATGGTTGTAATTAAATATATATAACGACAATAATGTGCTTTATAAATATGGATTATGCACAAATGTTTTTTTGCATTTATGGTCGGGATTGCACATGCACGGAATAGTCGAATTGAAATTTTTGCCCTTAAATAATTTATTGTTTATTTAAATTATTTAACTTTTGCCTCGTTTAATATTCTTAAAACTTGCTCACTTGCTCTTTTCAAGGAGAATATTTTGCACACATAAACCCTTATTTTTCTCATGGGCCCAATTAATATAATATTAAAAAAATGTTTATTTTTTTTTGGATCCATGACCTCCTTTGCTAAGATCTTCTTTCAAAACAATTTATTACTTCGAACTCATGGTTCTAATTACTTTGGAGAGAACCTTGCCTTGTATTTACTTTTGACATCAATGATAACAAACTTGCTCATATTTCCAACATAACACCTAAGTCTTCTTATGATAATGCTAGGTGGGATTCGATCCCAATGGTGGCTAAACCCACGTAATGGATCTTCACCATTGTGAGGATTTTGTTTTTGCTCTTGTGGTGTGCGCTCAATCACCGTTTTCAATACGTAATCATTCTGTTCTATTAGCTAGTTGATAGTGTTTGTCTGCTTGTTCTGTAAGACGACTTTGATTAGCTGTTAGTTAGTTTTTTGGTTTCCCGCGCATTGTTTTAACGACGATGGTTTTTTGGTTGATGGTGTTGGCCACATAGCGTGTTTATCCACCTTATTTTTTCAATTGGTTACATAGGATTGACCCGTATTACATCATCACTACATAGTGGTATTACAATAAAGCTTGGATATTACCCATGTATCACTTAGCAAGATTTGAACTTTGGTCTTCTCCTTAAATGTTGAGAAATCTAACTGGTTGAGCTAATGCCACTTGATTCCGTTGTTTTTTTTTTAATTATTATGGTGATTTATTTGGTTAGGGTGAGAGGGTGAGAAACCCCTACGACCAAGGCACATTTTTTTTATTTGGCTAGTGTAAGAAACCCTTACGACGAACACACAGGGCTGAGCAGGCTCCTCCCAACCGTGACTCCTCCTAAGACCGAAAATTATGCTTATCAATAGGGAATTTAACACACAGCCACCATACACCCATCTTCTCACACACTAACCCACACCATGGTTTGAACCTTGTACCTCTGGAAGAAGAGCCAAAATCCAGAACATTATACTGTCCCCTCTAACTATTAATTCTTTAATATAATATTTTTACATTAAAAAATATTAATCGTAATCCCGTGCAAAAATATGGTTGTAATTAAATATATATAACGACAATAATGTGCTTTATAAATATGGATTATGCACATATGTTATTTTGCATTTATGGTCGGGATTGCACATGCACGGAATAGTCGAATTGAAATTTTTGCCCTTAAATAATTTATTGTTTATCCGTCCAAATTCGAGAAGAGGACTGCGATTTTTCTATTGGAAACCTTATACACTCCATAAAATTGAGATAGTTTATAGGTTCTTTAAATTCTTTTAAAGTTTTAATTTTATTAATTTTAATAAATAATATATAAATTAAAATAATATTATTATAATTTTGTTAAATAATATTTAAATTAATATTTTGGTTATGTATAGGGTTGAGTAGTCTTAGCCTAACCATAACTCCTAGTAAAGTTTGAGAGCTATGCTTATCAATGGGAAATTTAATACACAGTCAGGCCT
The DNA here is from genome assembly GCA_028583015.1 of Wollemia nobilis. Taxonomy (NCBI): domain Eukaryota; kingdom Viridiplantae; phylum Streptophyta; class Pinopsida; order Araucariales; family Araucariaceae; genus Wollemia; species Wollemia nobilis. The sequence continues at coordinate 3,943,751 of JAQPPZ010006010.1, forward strand.
TCCCTTTGAACCTTGAACCTCCTAAAGAAGAACCAAAAACCCTAGTAAAGTTTGAGAGCTATGCTTATCAATGGGAAATTTAATACACAGTCAGGCCCTCACACATCACCCACGCAGCCCTTTGAACCTTGAACCTCCTAACGAAGAACCAAAAACCCCAAACAACCAAAAACCCCAAACGTTAAGTTGTCTCCCCTCCTCCCATTATATAATATATTTTAATCTTATATAGTTAATTAAAAATATAATATTTAATAAAGCCACTTATCCTTGATTGAGTGGGGTTAATTCAATCCCCATGATGAATGTGTATAAGAAATATTATTTTAAAAAATGTATATAATATTTATAACATCTATTTATTTAAAAGTAGTATTTTTTTTTTTTTAAATAACAACATCTCCACTATTTTACCTCCTCTGTAGGCACGAAAGTAGTACAATTAAAGATGAGGATTCATGTACCTGCCAAAAGAGAGCAGGTGACACGGGATGAAAATATCCTGCGCCTCTTAAACATCTAATTCCCTCAAACAAAACAAAAGGGAACAAAATTTTGCAGGATTAAATATGCCGCGCCTCTCATCAAACCACAGATAAACATCTAATTCCCTCAAACACACCAACAAAACAAAGAGGGAACAAAATTTTGCAGGATTAAATGTCGGTAATGCGATGAAAGCGGTTCCGCGCATTGACTTGCAGGTCCCGTGGGGAGCAACTGCAGCGCCACGTAATCACGGCCTTGCCATTCCCTCTGCCAGATTTGGAAGATTCCTTTCCCACACTCTTATGCCGCGCCGTAATACTGGCAAACCAAAGCAGAAGGTGGTTGAGTTTCGAACCTCTGCCCTTGCCTGTCCCAAAACTCGGGCCAGACTCCCTATATCGACTCATCTGCAATTTCTCTGCGGAGTTGCGCTCCATAAATTTAATGAAAACCCCCCCAAAAATCTAATATTTTGTGGAAATTAGTACACAAGAAGGTAGTAATATGGGAGATTTGGCTACGAATGGCTAGCTATTTAGTTAAACATTTACGGTGAGGGCTGCTAGTCGAGAGTGGGAAATATATAGGCTTTGTGGTGAAACGATAACGACGGGTCACATGGATTGTGGTGATTCACGTGTACGAGGGACGAATAAGTCCGTGGGCAGAACGTGAAGCCAACGCGAAGCCACACATGGGCGGGTTTCTTTTTCGTACTGAAATCATGGCACTCACGAAGTGATATACTCCTTATTAATGCCGAGATATTCCAAACGCAGAAAGTAACGATGCGCATAAACAAGCTCTTTTCGCCGCGTAAACGTGGTAGGCCCCATCGCATAAACCGACATTACAATATTTTTTCCCTACGGATTTTCTTTATCCTTGTTTCCATATTATGCTACTCTTGAAACTATAAAGTGCCAAGGGATATCTAGAGGAGACGAAGGTTCCAATTTCATGCGCATGCCCATGCTTAGCCAGTAGTCTGATCCAAATCCTCTGCGTGTTGCGTCTAACTGACGACGGCGACCCATTTCCTACATGTCCGATGGTCCCCAATTTCTACTGCATGTTGAACCAGATTGACAAGGACGGTACGAACCCTATGCGTCTAGCGGTCCCTATGCGTCTAGTCAGATTACCATCAACTAGATGGATGGGTTTGTTGGATGCAGTTGTTGATGGTTGGAACCTTGCCTTGGCAGTTACTACAAATTATGATTGTACCCAATTCACCTATGTACCAAAAATAAAAATAAAAAATAAAGTGCTAAGGGATAATATTACTTTTATGATTAGGGGATGAATTTATATCTCTGGATAAAAATAAGATAATTTATTTGGAATAAATTTGACCTTTTTTATTTTAAAATTTTGTTTCATATTTTTCATTGCACCTTTAATTCCTTTTTAATTTGAATTTCTAAATTGTATTTCCTTTATTTTTGTATTTTTTTTTTGTTTATTCTTTTTTTACTTATTCACATAGAGTGGAATCTTCTTGATTTAATCCTACTTCTATTGCAATATGGTTTCCTTGCTTCATCTTGAAGTTTGTCTTATGAACAAAATTTTATATTTTTTTCTTCATCATTTTTACTTTGTAATCTCTTGCTCTACATCTAGTCTTCCAACAACTATGGCATTAGAATACAATATTTTTATAATCCACTAGTTGATTCTATTTTTTTGATTTAGATTTAATTTTAAAGGATTGAGGCAAAAGATTTGAAATATCCATAGCAACACATATTCAAATATATAAAGCATACTTTAGATACTAGTTGATTCTATTCTTTTGATTTAGATTTAATTTTAAAGGATTGAGGCAAAAGATTTGAAATATCCATAGCAACACATATTCAAATATATAAAGCATACTTTAGATACTAGTTGATTCTATTCTTTTGATTTAGATTTAATTTTAAAGGATTGAGGCAAAAGATTTGAAATATCCATAGCAACACATATTCAAATATATAAAGCATACTTTAGATCCTTAGTAGTTGGTCCCTCTTTGATGAATTTTCCTAAGGTATTTCCAATATTCTTCAAAACCTCCATACTGGTAAGTTGTTATGGAAGTCCAAAAAGCCTAACCGACACTAGAAGTTTTTAATAGTTTATGTCTCAACAAAAAAATTCTCACTCCATGATCTTAAATAAAGGGCATCTCTCCCCCTAAACCATTGTCCACCACCCATTATTTTATCTCTAATTTTTGAATTGGAAAATATGATGAGGAAAAAACATTTAGGAAGAAAAGTTATTGTGTAATTTGAATTCAATTCCCACTTCCACTTGATCCAATTTTAAATCTATGAAAACCCTAGCTAGTATCTATGGAACTTACATATTAAACCTCAACTTTTAAGAATCATTATATCATGCTCAATCATCTTATCCTTAATAATAACTTTTGGTGTAACATTTGTTCCATGGGTCGAACTTGCTATATATTTACTCTTTATTTTATCTCCAACTTGGGCATCCATACTTCTAGGTAGGGCATCCTGAATTTCCATTAGGGCTTTCAAATATGACTTTCCTTCCATGCTATCTATTGTGCTAGCTCCTAACTAACTAAATACAATATTATTTTAAGATTTATCATTGTTTAGTTGAGTTCAAAGTTTTTCAAACAATTGCCCTTTATATTTTTGAGTACCATCCCTAAATGTTTATTTCACATTTTGAATTTAATATTTTTGTATATTTTCTTCTATTTATTTATTTTGTAAATTTTTAATATTATGTTTATTAAATATTGTTCTAAAACTTAAATAGTATGAGTTTAATAGATTTAATACAAGTCATCAAAGGACCACACAAGGGACATGATATACACAAACTTACCTAAGCATTCCATTGATTGATCCTAAATTTATAGGTTGAGAAGCCTTTATAAAACAACTGGTAAAACAAAAACCATGACATAAAACCATGGCTAGAAATACAAAAGGTTGTCAAAAAGCCTACAACTCTAACAAACCAAAAGGTTGCAAACTGACAACTATAGGGAATAAAATTCCTACAAAATATTTTGAATTTTGAATAATTAGAACTTGATTAATTAATTTTAATTAAAAAAATAATTAATCCCTATCATTCCTCCCAACCACAAAAGCATTGGACTGTGTAGAAAAGGGAAGGAAGATGTTGAATGCGAAAGCTAAAAAGAACCCAGTTGGTCCTAGTGAATCTCCATAACAATGGGGACCCATGTAGAACCAAGAGCTACCTCCAAGCTGAATAGGAGGCTGAAGCATGAATGGCGGTTGCTAAAGAATGAGAGGACATGTTGTCAAAAGTTGAAAACCCCACAAGGTGGAAGAGGCAGGATGTTGAATAGTGCAAACAAAATCTAGAACCAGAGTTGGAGCAGGAGGAGCAATAGGAGCAGGAAGAGGAATAGTGTAAGAACAATAGGAACATGAGTAGGTGCAACAGGAGCAGGAGTAGGTGTAACAAGAATAGGAGCAGGTGCTTGATGAATGTGGTGCGACATGTTGAGTGGTAAAAAGTGTCTTTGCTTGTGTGTCCTTGTGCTATGGGGTGTTGAAAACTAAGGCAATATTTCATGCATGGTGCAAATTAGTATGTGCTTGATGTGTAATGGGATGAATGCTATAAATCAAGAAATTTTGTTGCTCATGCTAAAAAGTATGGGTGATCTTATATGCATCATACTGAGCCCTTTTGTCATATTGATAAGGTTTACATAGCAACATATCCCAACAATGTATAGAAGTAACATAACAGGTAACAATATCTACATACTTTGAAGCAAAATCAAAAGATAAAGCACATATGTATGTGATTAGGGAAGTAGTCTCACTATCCTTCCATCCAAGTGAGTATAAACGAGGATGAGGATGTGTAGGCAGGTGCAACTTATCAATAATGGACTGCACAATCATTTTTTCTACAAGTCATTATCGATGATACAATCCATAGCAAAATTATGTGTCAAATGAGCACAAGTAAAACAAATTTTTATGACCTCCTACAAAGGACTGATGACTGAGTAAGGTGACATTATTGAGTAGACCTTCTAACTCAAGATGAATACAATCTTCCCCTTATAATTGCAAATTAAAAAACCAATCCCATATTCCCCCTATATTTTTTAATTAAACCTTATTCTCCTCCTTCATTGCAAATTTGCGATGACAACTATCTTTACACCCATCTTAGGGACTGGTAATTTAGCAATATTGGGATGTTGATTTGTGTAGCTACCCATAATGGTCCAACCATATTTAGTGGGTTAAGTGGTTATCTCCTTAGAAGGTGAAAAAGTGGACTTTGACTTGTTGTGTGGCATAAACGGGTAGTCTTTCACCTTGTGGTCAAAAGCTTGGCAATGAAAACAAGTGTTTGGTAGGTTGAAGTAGAAAACCCTCTATGAAAAGGTAGAGTCCCCCACTTGGATACTCCTTAAGATCCTTTGATAAATCTACTTTGACAAACGCTCGCTTGGATGGACAAGTATTAAAAAAAAATAGGATCGAGCATAACAACATTCCCGAGCACACAGGTAATTTCATGCATGTTATCTCACAAGGAAATGGGAATGCCGGAGAACTCAACCTAGATTGGGACTTTGTTCAGGCGGTCCTCAGACATAGAAAAATCATGAGACCATGGCATGAGAACTAGCAAAGAGCTTCACATGTGTCATGGACTGTGTTGATGAATCTCCTTAATATGGGTAGGATTGGAAAATTAGAAAAAGAATAAATCTTTGGTAAGGTTTCAAACCTAGGTAACTTGAACACCATGAGGGATCCAGAAATTAATTGATCCAAGACCTCAAAATAGACTCATTGGGGATATGGCTAACAAAGTAACCTACCAATGCATGTGATGTAAGCCAATTGCATGTAGCTTCTAAATACTGTGCAAGGAAAGCAACATCAAAGGTGGAGATCTTACTATGAGAACCACCTTCAAGATGAACTTTTGTGGACGTTTGAAGGGTGATATTCTCAGACATTCTCACTTGGAGTATCTCCTATACGACCAAGGCTAATGCTTGGCTTATTAGGGTTGGAAGTCATAAGCAGCGAAAATGGTGGAAAACAATATTGTAGTCCCTAAACCCTAATTTCATGATCGATCTCTTCCATTTAACTAGTTAAAATCTGGTCATTTGATTTGATTAAAAACCCATATTTTAATTACTTGAACTTATGTCATTTTATTTTTATATAAAAGTTCATCTAGAAAACTAAAACCTTAATCTACATTTGGAAAATCATAGCTTTCTGGTATTTCTTTCAAACCCTATTAACTATTTTAATCAATATATTAATTTTATAAAAATGTTTTTAGAACAATTATTATAATAAAAGAGCTCTAAGCAAAATAAATCAACTCTTAACATAATAGAATAAATTTAATCTCTTAAATAGTTCTCTAAACTACCAAAATTTTATGAATTAATAAATAAAAAATATTTATTATAAAAAATAAAAAATATTTATTATAAAAAATAAAAAATATTTATTATAAAAAATAAAAAATTTAAATCCTCTTAACAATTTTCAAGATCTAACATTAATATATGTTGAATTCTCATAAATAAAAATATACTTTGTCCTGAATTTGAACTTTTCAATTCATTCATTTGTTGGCAATTTTGGGTACTTTGGATATATTGCCTTTGCTCAAGTGTATAAGTTGTCATTGATGTCAAGAAGCGTTTGAAGGAATTTGATTTGATGTAAAATAATTTGTTTTGATGAAGGTTACGGCTTGACAAGTTGAAGAAAAAGCGTACGGATGCAGAAAGTGTCGTGATTTCGCAACAGGTTGAAGAGAAAGCTGCAGAATGTGTCGCGATTTCACGACAAAAACAGAAAGCAGGTCTTCAACAGGGAGAAGTGTCACGATTTCGTGACAAAAGCAAAGAGGAAGGCTATGAAGATAGAAGTGTTGCGATTTTGCGACAAAAGTGAAGACGAAGTCTGCAGAGGCAGAAGTGTCACGATTTCACGACAAAAGCAGAAAGGAGGTCGACGAAGGGAGAAGTGTCGCGATATCGCGACAAAAGCAAAGTTGATGCTGACAAAGACAAAAGTGTCGCGATATCACGAAAAGAGCTTAGTTGAAGTCGACAAAGGCTGAAGTGTCGCGATATCGCGATAAAAGCCAAAAGGAAGTGTACGGTTGCAAAAGTGTTGCGATATCGCGACATGTTGTAGTTTCACGGTAGAAGCTACAGAAGAGTTATAGAGGCAGTGAAGCCGACAAAGTTAAATTTTAGCCGACGAAGATTAGGGCTTGCGATCGACGAAGATTAGGGTTTGCATTTGGTATAACAGTCGACTAAGATTAAAGTTTTCATTATGAAAATTTTGTTATAAAAGGAGGGCTGTTGGGAGAAGTTGGAGTGTGTATCATGTGTTGGAATTGCGACGTTCATAGATAGTTCGCAGAGCAAGAAGTTCGATCGTCGAGAGCGGAGTGCGAAATTCGATCATAGTGTGTAGAGTGCATTTCGTCGAATCATTCTAAGTGTGAAAGATCGCAAAGGAAGTAGAGAGTGCGAAGATGGTGCCGCTGTGATTGCGTAGACAGTGCAAAGGTTGAAGTTTGACCAAAATGCGGCTGTGATTGCATAGAGTGAGTAGAGGACTTGTGAAGCTGAGTTTGATAGTTCTATCAGAGAAATTGAGGACAGAGATGTATTGGTTCTATGAGAAGAACCTGAGGACAGATTTAGTTGCTGAGCTGCTGTGGACGTGATCATAGAAGGCAGAGGTCTCTTAGGCTAAGCATTGAAGACAGGAGGTCTTTGGAGGAAAGGAGTTCCACATGCTGGCAAGAGGTAGAGGCAGTTGATCTTCTGAGGGATCATTTCCAGAGCAAAGGGGAAGGTATCTCCTTTGAGCAGAGGCTCATAAATTCTGTTTGGGGGAAGGTATCTCCTTTGGGTCGAGGCTCATAAACATTGTATTTGGGAAGGATTCCCAAAGAACTTTGAGAGTAACTTTTAGAGAAAAGTTTTTGTGGATGTAGCCCAACCTTTTTGGGTGAACCACGTTAAAAATGGGTCTTCAATATGTGATGCTTTCTATCTTGATTAATGTTTTGTTGATGCCACTGCTGTCTAAAGTTAAATTTATTAATTGGTTAAGTCTTATACTGTTCACCCCCCTCTTAGTATAAGCTTGTGTTCTTCAATTGGTATCAGAGCGGGTCTCTCCAGAAAAAGCATAATAGCTAGGAGAAGGATCTATCAGAGGAACATACAGACTCAGAAAGAGATGAAGAGGTTGAGTTCGATCTCAAAGGTGAATTCTTCTTGGCTTTGAGAAAGCTTGAGAATTTTAGGGAAGAGAATTCTGTTCTCAAGCATCAATGTCAGGAAGAAGAGATAGCAAGATCAAAATTGTCTCAAAGTGTTATAGACTTCAAAATTCTAGCTGAAGAAGGGAAGAAGTTTGAACATGATCTGACAGAGGCTCTAAAAGGAAAGGAAGCTGATTGCGAGAAACTAGAAGAAGAGGTTATGTCTCTTAGAGTGAAGTTGGAGCAGCTGGCTCTCAGACAAAATACTCCGTGTGAAAATCAAAAGAAGGATGGTATCACCATTCATGAAATAGGGTCTTCGAGCAAGATCAATCTTCATCCTGAAGAGCGGTGGATTCCAGTTGGTCACAAGAAGAAAAATCATCCAAGGCATCAAAACAGGTTTCATAATACTTTCCATGGCTATTGTTTTTCCTGCAAGAAATTTGGTCACAAAGCTATGCATTGCAATAAGTCTTTGAATAGCCATAGTAAGGAAAATGTTAACTCTTTTGCACCTCTTATGAATAAAAATGTCATGTGTTACAAGTGCAAAAATTTTGGGCATTAAGCAAGGATGTGCAGTTTGGATAGATCTAGCCTTGAGTTTACGAAAAAGAGAAATGAGATCAAATCTAAGTCAATGATAGTTCAAACTACTTTTCATGCTCAAGATAAAGTAGAAAAATGGTATCTTGATAGTGGTTGTTCAAAACATATGACTGGTGAAAAGGAAAATTTTTTGGTTTAAAAAAAAACAAACAGAGGAACAGTCAGTTTTGGAGATAACAGGTTAGCAAAAATCTGTGGTAAAGGGACTCTTAGTTTGGATGGGAAATCCAAAAAAGAAAATGTGCTTTATGTAGAAGGCCTAAGACATAATCTTCTAAGTGTGAGTCAAATTTGTGATCAAGGGCACATAGTATCTTTCTTTTCAGATAGATGTGAGATAAGTAAAGAAAAAAATGGAAAAATCATTGCGAGTGCTACAAGGACTCCAAACAATCTTTACATGCTAAGTGAGATAAAAAAGGAAAAATGTTTTCTAACTCAAGAAGATGAGAGTTGGTTATGGCATAAAATATTGGGGAATTTGAGCTTTGATAATCTTGTCAATATTAGTAACAAGGAAGCAGTTAGAGACTTGCCCAAAATAAAAAGGCCCATTAACATCGTTTGCGGTCTATGTCAACATGGAAAACAGACCAGAACCAGTTTCAAATCAAAAGGGTATACTTCTTCAAAACCATTGGATCTTATTCATACTGATTTATGTGGTCCTACTAGAACTCAGAGCATTTAGGGAGAAAGCTACTTCATGTTGTTTATAGATGATTATTCTAGAATTACTTGGGTTACTTTTCTCAAAGAAAAATTTGAAGCTTTTGAAAAATTTAAAGCTTTCAAAGAAATGATTGAAAATGAGACTGAAAAGAGAATCAAATGCTTAAGATCAGATAGAGGAGGAGAGTTCACTTCAAATGAATTTATGGAATACTGTGAGCAACAAGGAATCAAAAGAGAATATTCAACAACAAGAACTCCTCAACAAAATGGAGTAGTTGAAAGGAAAAACAGAACTATTGAAAATATGGCTAGAGCTATGTTAAATGAATAAAAAATTTTAGAAGGCTTTTGGAAAGAGACAGTCAGTACAGCAGTCTACATTATCACCAAGGCTCAACTTAGAGTCAATCATCATAAAACTCCTTATGAGTTGTGGAAAGGAAGACCAGCTACAGTAAAATACTTCAAAGTGTTTGGGAGTAAGTGCTTCATCAGAAGGGAAGATCAAAATTTGGGTAAATTTGATCCTAGGTGTGATGAGGGAATCTTTCTTGGATATTTCAGCAGAAGCAAGGCCTATAGATGCTTCAACAAAAGAACTCATACAGTTGTAGAGAGCATAAATGTAACAGTTGATGAAAATACAGGGATAAGAGAACCAGTCAAGGAACTCAGTGATGAGATTTGTCAAGAAGAATTCAGAGAGGTTTAAGATGAAGAAGAGGAAAGACAACAACTGCTTCCCAAAACTCCTTCACGATATGTTGAGAAACATCATCCCAAATATTTGATCATTGGTGATCCAAATAACAGACAAACAAGAAGAAGAGTCATTCCTTCACATGATTCTACAAATGTTTCTTTATTATCTCAGATTAAGCCAAAAGATTTTAGTGAAGCATGTGCAGATAAGTTTTGGGTAAAAGAAATGAATGAAGAGCTAAATCAAATAGAGAAAAGTGAAACTTGGGATTTGGTTCCAAGACCGAAGGACAAGAATGTCATTGGCACAAAATGGATATTCAGAAATAAAATCAATGAGGATGGAAAAGTTGTCAGAAACAAAGCTAGGTTAGTCTACAAAGGTTATGCTCAAGTAGAAGGTGTTGATTTCGAAGAGACGTTTGCTCCTGTTGCTCGTCTTGAAGCTATCAGAATGTTTTTGGCCCTTTCAAGCTTCAAATCATTCAAGGTATATCAAATGGATGTAAAGTTGGCTTTTCTAAATGGGGTGTTGGTAGAAGAAGTCTACATAGAACATCCAGAAGGAGTGTCTCTCTCAGAACAGTCGGACTATGTGTGTAAACTGAAAAAGGCCTTGTATGGGTTAAAGCAAGCACCGAGGGCTTGGTACTCAAGACTTGATAGTTATCTTCATGAGCAAGGCTTCAGGAAAGGCGTGGCAGATAAAAATTTGTATATTAAGAATGAAGATGATGATATGTTGATTATGGTTGTCTATGTTGATGATATTATTTTTTGGGGAAATAATACTTAGATGTGCAAAGATTTTGCTAACACCATGCAGAAGGAATTTGAGATGTCTATGATTGGAGAGCTGTCATTCTTTTTAGGTCTTCAGATTGCTCAATCAAAAGATGGTGTATTTCTCTCTCAAGGAAAGTATATCAAATAAATGTTGAAAAAATTTGGGATGATGGACAACAAACTAGTATGTACTCCAATGATTACAGGGTGCAAGATGAGTAAAGATGATGAATCTCCAACGGCAAATCAAAGGTTGTATAGATCAATGATTGGTAGTTTATTATATGTTACAGCTACCAGACCAGATATCATGCAGGCAGTTGGGTTAGTAGCCATATTTCAGGCAACTCCAAAAGATTCTCATGCTATAGCAGTTTAAAGGATATTCAGATATCTAAAGGGCACTATGGACTTTGGGCTTTGGTATCCCAAAGGTGATGATTTCACCCTCACGACTTATACAGATGCAGATTGGGTAGGCAGTATTAATGACAGGAAAAACACTAGTGGTGGAGCATTCTTTTTGGGAAAGAGTTTGGCTTCTTAGCTAAGTAAGAAACAACCTTCAGTTTCCTTATCTACAACAGAGGCTGAATACATAACAACAGTGGCTGGGTGTACACAGGTTTTATGGATGAAAACCACCTTGGAGGATTTCAAAGTCAGGCATGAAAAACCCATCTCCATATTTTGTGATAATACAAGTGCCATAAGTATTTCCAAAAATCCGATAATGCACTCAAGGACAAAGCATATTTCCATCAAGTATCACGTTCTAAGGGAGAAAGTGCAAGACAAGCAGGTCAAGCTAGAGTATGTGTCTACTAAAGAATAGATTGCAGACATCTTCACTAAACCTCTTCCAAGAGATATGTTTGAGTATCTAAGGGAGAAATTGGGAGTTGTACCCCCACCCCAAAATTAATAACCTCATCCGGAGGTGGGGGGGACTAAGCTAAGAGGCTCATTCTTAGTCTCGAGCCCCAAAGGTGACCCTTTGCCATTGATGATAAAGGGGGAGAGATATGAGTAAGGGGGAGAGCTTCAAGTGAAGAGGAAAGCTTCAAGTCATGGGGAGCAAAACTTCAAAGGAAGATTCTCAGTTGTGGGCACAGTTTGTCAGTTTTTAGCATAGTTGGTTTCAGTTTTGGCTCTTGAGAAGTGTTTTCAGTAAAGGTTTGCCATCAATGACAAAGGGGGAGATTGTTGGCAATTTTGGGTACATTGCCTTTGCTCAAGTGTATAAGTTGTCATTGATGTCAAGAAGCTTTTGAAGGAATTTGATTTGATGTAAAATAATTTGTTTTGATGAAGGTTACGGCTTGACAGGTTGAAAAAAAAGCGTACGGATGTAGGAAGTGTCGCGATTTCACGACAGGTTGAAGAGAAAGCTTACGGTTGCAGAATGTGTCACAATTTTGTGACAAAAATAGAAAGCAGGTCTTCAACAGGGAGAAGTGTCACGATTTCGTGACAAAAGCAGAGAGGAAGGCTATGAAGATAGAAGTGTCATGATTTCGCGACAGAAGTGAAGACGAAGTCTGTAGAGGCAAAAGTGTCACGATTTTGTGACAAAAGTAGAAAGGAGGTCGACGAAGGGAGAAGTGTCACGATATCATGACAAAAGCAAAGTTGATGCTGACAAAGACAAAAGTGTCGTGATATCGCGACAAGAGCTTAGTTGAAGTCGACAAAGGCTGAAGTGTCGCGATATCACGACAAAAGCCAAAAGGAAGTGTACGGTTGCAAAAGTGTTGCGATATTGCGACATGTTGTAGTTTCATGGTAGAAGCTACAAAAGAGTTACAGAGGTAGTGAAGCCGACAAAGTTAAATTTTAGCCGACAAAGATTAGGGCTTGCAGCTGACGAAGATTAGGGTTTGCATTTGGTATAACAGCCGACTAAGATTAAAGTTTTCATTATGAAAATTTTGTTATAAAAGGAGGGTTGTTGGGAGAAGTTGGAGTGTGTATCATGTGTTGGAATTGCGAAGTTCACAGATAGTGCGCAGAGCAAGAAGTTCGATCGTCGAGAGCGGAGTGCGAAATTCAATCGTAGTGTGTAGAGTGCATTTCGTCGAATCATTCTAAGTGTGAAAGATCGCAAAGGAAGCAGAGAGTGTGAAGACAGTGCCGCTGTGATTGTACAGACAGTGCAAAGGTTGAAGTTCGACCAAAATGCGGCTGTGATTGCATAGAATGAGCAGAGGACTTGTGAAGCTGAGTTTGATAGTTCTATCAGAGAAATTGAGGACAGATAGTATTGGTTCTATGAGAAGAACCCGAGGATAGATTTAGTTGCTGAGCTGCTGTGGACGTGATCATAGAAGGCAGAGGTCTCTTAGGCTAAGCATTGAAGACAGGAGGTCTTTGGAGGAAAGGAGTTCCACGTGATGGCAAGAGGTAGAGGCAGTTGATCTTCTGAGGGATCATTTCCAGAGCAAAGGGGAAGGTATCTCCTTTGAGCAGAGGCTCATAAATTCTGTTTGGGGGAAGGTATCTCCTTTGGGCCGAGGCTCATAAACATTGTATTTGGGAAGGATTCCCAAAGAACTTTGAGAGTAACTTTTAGAGAAAAGTTTTTGTGGATGTAGCCCAACCTTTTTGGGTGAACCACGTTAAAAATGGGTCTTCAATATGTGATGTTTTCTGTCTTGATTAATGTTGTGTTGATGCCACTGCTATCTAAAGTTAAATTTATTAATTGGTTAATTCTTATATTGTTCATCCCCCCTCTCAGTATAAGCTTGTGTCCTTCATCCTTACCTTGAGAATAGGAAAACATACATATATTTGGTTATTGAGAATATTTATTTATTTATTATTTATTTGGTTGCATAGGGGAATTAGTAACATTTGTTTGTTACCTTTTACTTATATAAGGTATGGTTTTGAATTGAATTTGTACTATATCATGATAATTTATTATTTTTTGGTTAAATTTGAACGATGTCATTATAATTTTTATTTTTTTTAGTTATATAGGAGAGATGGTTACAACTATTATTTTTAGTAATTGGCAAGTGCAAAGTTCAAACCACAAGGACTGCTCCCAAAAAATCTATATGTCTCGTTCTTGTTGACCCGATATGAAATGGGGACCACCGGTCGCTCAGGGTTTGTATCATTATCGATCTGACGTGCACTCAGAGAATTCAGAGCAGACTACTACCTTTGCAAAAGGTTAGCTTCCCCTCAAAATTTGTACCTAAATCTCTTCTTAATAAGTGCCTAGCAACACCTGCACTTACCAATCCACCTAACCCTTGGGATGATATCATTATAAATTTTAACCTACTAAGAAAAACAAAATCAAAAACAGTTAACTGTTTAAAAAAGTAAATCAAGACAACCCACTTATATTAAACGATATCATTATAAATTCTAACTTGCAACAGAACCCTAATTGTTTAAAATTAAATCAAAACAACTCACTCACATAAATTCAACCCCATTTCTTTTGAATAAATAGAAAAATAATTAGTATAACGACATGGTTGTAGTACTAGTTGAGCTTCCATGGTACTTGGAATGCAATTGTACTAAAGAAAAAGATGACAAGGTCACCTTGTACTTTCGCAAAATATTATATTAAAATTGGATACTAAACCTGGAAAAGGTACAATATTACATGGCCAAGTTGGACGATAGGTTCGACATAAGGATAAAAAGAATTTGAACGTTATAGATGTGACTTTATTGGAACCCATAGATGTGGGCGACTGTTGGCATTGACTAGATAGTGGTGGAGTTTTAAGTTCTAGTTATAATTGTGATTATTATATTAATGGTTTTATGACATGTTGTGGTATTATTTATATGAATGGTTTTACCACATGTTGTGGTATTATTTTCTAGTTTTTAGGCATGTTTTAGGTATGGATGAACTTACCCTCCTTTTAGGCATGTTTTGGTTATGGATGAACTCACCCTCCTTTCATGTTATAATATTCTTGTTTTAGGTATGGATGAACTTATCCTCCTTTTATTGTTATAATATTCTTATTTTAGGCATGTCTTAGTTTCGGATGAAATTGAGTTTTTTTAATGTTATAATATATGATACCCAAAAATTATATAATATTATTAATTAGAATATTAGAATATTTTAGTGTTAGTATTATTTATTAAAAAAAATAACATGATGTAGATAAGAAGTAAAGTATTTTTGGTTAAATATACATAAGAATAAAAATCTAATAGCAACAAAAACGATTATAATTGTATCATGTTAAAATCCATCAAATATCATCATAATCCATCATATCATTAGTCATTCATGGAAGAACCTATCATATGGTGAAATCTCGGGCATTTATTCTATTATATCTTTTCAAGTCTTCAAGAAAAAAATAGAAGTAATTAAACCTGAAACTTGCTCATCACTGTTTATTACCTTCTTTTTAGTTTTTTGTTGAATATTTTAAAGATCTTGTATCATGTGAGAAAGTTGATGAAGTCTGTTGATAACATCTCCTAGTGTGTTGGAAGCTCCATTGACATGGGAATGAATGCATCCCACATGTAACATAATATCAAAGGTCAAGTCTGATAAAACTATATGCCATGGTGGAGCAAAACCGGTAAACACCTTTTTGCATATAAACTTCAAAATATGCTTGAGAAGGATGAGTCTACAAACATCCCAAAGTTTGGGGCAATAATCTTGCTGAGAAAAACCAAGCAGAGACAACTTCCAAGGTCTAGTGTTAGAGGAGAATACAAAAGTGTAGAAGACATCCCAAAACTATTTAGCCTTGTCACAATATCAAAATAATTGGATAAGAATTTTTGAAGCAATACCATTACATACATCAGACTACCATAGCACTAGCATAAGGAACATGATGCATTCATTCAATTTCCTCATTTGTTTTAGGACACTGTTCAACAGATAACTTTTGATCAACTAGTTATGGAGTACATACTAGTTTACAATCATGCATCCTAAAACTTTGTGGTATCAAATCAACATATTTTCTTTGATTAAACCACAACGTTCTCTTTGCACGATCCCTTATTATTTCCATACCCAAAATAATTTTTGCAGCACCCAAATACTTCATGTCAAATTTAGAAGATAATTGATATTTTAGTAACTTTATCATCTCCTTATTGTTACCAATTAACAATATGTCATCCACATACAATAAAATGATAACAAAATTTTCACCTTCCTTTTTGAAATATACATATGGATCTGCTTTACTTTTTTCAAACCCGTGTCAAAACAAACTTGTCAGATTTTTGGTTCCACATCCTTGGATACTGCTTCAACCTTTAAAGAGACTTCTTCAACTTGCATACCAAGTCCTCCTTACCTTTTACCCTGAAGCATTCTGGTTGTGACATATATATATGTCTTCATCAAGTTCACCATGTAGAAAAGTTATCTTTACATCCATATGTTCTATTTCAAAATCAAACGCAATAGATATAGACAACAAAACTCTAATTGAAGTTAGTTTAGCCACAGGAGAAAAAAATCTCATCAAAGTCAATTCCCTCAACTTGAGAAAATCCTTTTGCTACTAGGTGAGCTTTGTACTTCTCCAAATTTCCTTCTACATTGTACTTATTGAACAACCACTTACAACCAATAGGTTTTTTGCCAAGGGGTAATTTCACCAAGTCCCATATCTTATTTTTATCCAAGGACTCCATTTCTTCTTCCATAGCCCTTTTCCAAGACTTATTCTCACTTGACTGAAGTGCCTCCTTTATAGTCTTGGGTTATTCATCAATAACTAATAAATTAAATGCAGAACAATAATTTGAAGGGCTATACCTATTTGGGAATCTTATCACCCAATATGATCTCCTTAAAATTGGAGTTCCAAGTTCTACATATTTAGCTTTCTTACCTTCTTCCTCTGAATATTCCTCTTCAGACTCTCTTTGTAATTCAGGTTCTACCACAGGTTCTTCCTCCTGTGCTAGTTTTACTAGAACTATTTTTTGTTCTTTGCTTGGTTGTATTTCCTATTTTGGAACCCCTTTTGTTTCTCTAAAGATCACATTACAACTGTAAGTAATATTCTATGTTTTTGGATTCCACAAATTATATCCTTTCACAATTGTACTATAACCCAAAAATATGTATTTCTCGAATTTATAGTCTAGCTTAGTTCTTTTCTCTTTTGGGACATACATATAAGCTTCACAACCAAAAACCCTTATATGACTGAGAGAGAGTTTCTTACCAGTCCACACTTTCTATGGAGTTTTATCCACCAAAGTTGAGGTAGGAGATCTATTGATGAGGTAGCAAACAGTTAAAACAACTTCTACCTAAAATTTATTTTCTAATCCTGCACTTCTTAGCATGCTTCTGGCCTTATCAATTAATGTTCTATTCATTCGTTCTACAAATCTATTCTATTGTGGAGTACATGAATTTGTACTATGCCTTTATATTCCATATTCCTTGTCAAATTGCTCAAATTCATTAGAGCAATACTCACCACCATTATCACTTCTCAAAACCTTTATCTTTTTCTCTGTCTGATTTTCTATAAGAGCCTTGAATTATTTAAATTTATTGAAAACATCATATTTATACTGTAAAAAGTATACCTAGGTCTTTCTTGAGAAGTCATCTACAAATGTAACAAAATAGATGGATTTACACAATGATGGTACTTTTATAGGTCCAAACACATCATTGTGAACTAGATACAAAATTCCTTCAGATATTGTAGCACTACTTGGAAACTTAACTCTGGTTTGCTTTCCAAAAACATAGTACTCACAAAAATCAAAATTTAATGGGTAATCAGAAAGTCGTTTAACCATACCTTTCATTTTAAATGTCCGAAGATCTTTCTCACTAATGTACCCCATGCATTGATGTCACAATATTGTCTTCGCTATAGGAATACTTAGAGCTTCTTCTACCGTATTAATATCCTCTACAAATGAAGAGTTATTGCAATCAATACTTACAATGCTAGCCTCAAGTTTGAAAAATGTTTTTGTAAGAACTTCTCTTGCCAACACTAAGCATCCACGAACCATCTTGCAACTATCCTTATTGAATTCCACAATCACACCCGCATCATTCATCTTACTAACGGATATAAGATTTCTTGCCAAACTTGGAATATGCAACACACTAGGAAGGGTTTTAACTCTTCCATATTTTAACCTCAATTTGATTCTTCCTCAACTTATTATTTTTTGTGTCGAATTTTCTCCCAAGAAGACTTCACCTCCATTTATCTTTTTGTATTCACAAAACCCCTCCCTATGAGGAATCATATGAAAAGAAGCACCAGATTCAATAACCATGAGTCATGGTGTTCACTTGAGCATTTTGAAGCTATGAACAGGTCCCCTGAACCTTCATTTGTGGTCTTTATTTCTATAGACATTCCTTCATCAAAATTTTTAGATCTGCGATCTATTTTATAATGCCCTATTTTACCACACTTCTAGCATTTCCTTTTGTTAGGAATAATATATTTTCCCCTAGATTTTGATCTCCTTTCTCCTGATTTCTTGCTTCTTTCTTAAGAATGACCTCTCACAACCAAGGCATCCTTATGATGATAATCCTTTTCATCTCATTTTCTCAGATAGCAATGTTCCTACTATATCCTCTACTTTCAATGTAGAAGTAGTATTGAAGATAGCCATAACTAGGTTATCCAACAAGTTAGGTGATGAAAAAATTAAAGTAATACAACTTTCATCTTCATCCATTTTTACATCTATAGATTTTAATTGACTTACCACAATGTTAAAAGCATTTAGATGTTCAGTCATAGAGTCACCATAATTCATCCAAAGAGAATACAACTTCTTTCGGAGAAAGATTTTATTTACCAGTGACTTTGTCTGATACAGTACTCCTAGATTTTTCCATAATAGCTTTGTCGCTGCCTCTGTCAATACATTCAATAATATTGAATCAGATAAGCACAATCTGATAAAGATCCTTGCCTTCCTATTGATATTTAGCCATTCTTCATATGTCATTCCTATTGGTTTTATTCCTAAGACTATGACCCAGTGATCTCAATCCACCAACAGATCCTCCATCTTGAGTTTCTGTAACTCAAAATTCTATCAATTAATTTTTTTGATCTCTACTCGTGTGCTTCCTATATTTTTTCTTTGTCCATATTCTTTTGCGTATTGCTCCCACTTAAGAATTAATTTATCCTAGGGTTGAAACCCTTATTCCTTGAAAAAATCGAAAACCTAGCTCTGATACCAAATGAAGAAAATTAACACTCCAATAAAAAAATTCTAGAAAAATAGTAATTGCAGAATCAAAGAAAACACAGAGAAGAAGAACACATTACACAAGAATTTATCCTGGGAAACCCTTTTGAGAAAATCCCCAGCAAGAATATTTTCTTATTGTAAAAACTTGATTGTTTTCAATACAATAATATCCTTTCACTTGCTATTTGCTTGTGATTACATTTCTTGCGAATTCGATTACCAAACCATTATGCAAGTGTTGCTTTATATACCAACAACACAAGAACAAATTTTAAAATACCATGGGCACAAAACCATGGGCCGACATTACATTAACCTAAAAACACCCATATGGGTCTAAAAATATATTTAAACCCCCCAAAACATTTCCCTGGGGCTAACGCCCTTATACCCGTGGTCGGGGCCCGACCCCAAACCTCGATAAGGAATTTTTTACAGAGTGTAAAGTCCTTTAAGAGTTAACCCCTCATGAATAACATGGAAAATATTCAACATAATTCCAACAACTAGGTTTTCTTCCATAAGGTTTCCCTGGGTGAAATACTATGTTATGTGTGTATCTATTATCTTCTTTTTTACCTTTGATTTGTATTTATTGTTTTTCTAGTTTTAGTTTATCATGGTATTTTACTCTTCACCAACCTCATAATTAATGAAGGGTGTCTTTATATACCATTGCCAGTCTTTCCACCAAGGATCCTAAGAGCACACTATGATCTTGTGAAACATAGAATCGATCATATTTGCTTCAACTATCTCAAAGGTTTCCTTATTGGTGGAGGTTAGCCTAAATTTAAATTTGATATAATCCTAAGGATTCCAATACCTACTCAATCAGGAAAAAAATTTAGCCACTATAAAGACACCCCTTTTATAGAGTTTTTGTGCATGCATCCAAGGGATTTGGGTAAAATACACACCCTAGGTAGTTAGGATAGGGGACTGCTAGGGGTTCATAGAATTGATGGAGAGTCATCCCAAAGACCACTCCCTTTCCATAAAATCCTTGGTTTGATGTTTTCCCAAGCTTACCAAATTATACATATGATACAATATCTTGATATCTTGATGGGAACTAGGGTAACAAGAAGGGAGGGGAAATCTATGCCTCTCCATCCTTTACACCCATAGGGAGAGCCTGAGCTAATACAATATCAAACCAACACTTTACAAGCTTCCTCGCCTTTGATGGCTCTGATTATCCATTTAGAACATAAGGCCATGCCTTGGCATTTGTAGTCAGTAAGACCCATTCCCCTATTCTTATTAGGTAAACAACAATTTTTTTAGGCTACTCTATGGAAAATAGAGGCAAATCTAGAACTTGCCTAAAGAAAATTTCTAAGCAACTTCTTCAATTTCTAATAACAACCTTAGACAAGACACAACATGAGGAGTAATACACATGGGTCATAGCCAGGATCTTAGAGTGGATTTGAAACTTACAAGTAAGGAAAATCATTTTAGTGGTCCAGTAGGCAATCTTGGCTTTAATTAGTTGTATGATATTTTTCCATAGTTCTAAAGGGAAACAAAGAAAGATAAAGAGGATACCCAAGAACCAAAACACTTCCTCCTCCTGTATGCATCTCCATAAAAACCAAGTCAACCAATGTAGGAGGAGAGATGTAGACCATTGAAAATAGATTCTTCTACCACTAGATGTTGGATTTAAAGGCAAGATAAAAAGTGTCCAAGAAATGAATAACTAGAGTGAAGGATTCTTCATCCTTAGCTAATGTGAGGAAAGAGTCATCTACAAAGTGTTCATTTATTAATTGGGTTTGATTTTTTAGGAAGGGAAATACCATGAACGAGGCCTAAATTTCCTTGGTGAGCCAAGAGATAACTAAAATCTTAGTTACAAAGACATAGAGAGAGGGGGCAAGTGGAAAAGCTTTTTTGATTGATAAAAAAAATCCAATTGTCTATGCTTGAGTTTTATTGATAGTGAGGACAATAGAGGTATTTTCAAAGAATATATTGACTATAAAGATGAAATCTTTGCTAAAACCCAAGGCTTTGAGCATGGAAAGAATGAAGTGCCACTCAATATGGTCATAAGATTTCTCAAAGTTAATTTTGAGAAAATGGTTGGTTGGTTGAATTTTTTGGCCCATTACATTCCCTCCCAGACAACAAAAATATTATATTAAATATATTTTCTTATGATAAAACCTATTTGCTCCTATTTGATAATGGAAGGAATAAAATGGTGTAGATGTAAGGCTAAGGATTTGGCAATGATCTTTTAGGACTCATTGATAAATGTGATCAGATGAGAATTCGTAATCAACTCAGCATCTCTATCCGTTGGAATAAATTTAATATTATCCTTCTAATTTTTGGTCTAAGAGAGCCATTTTCCAAAGCTTCTTGATAAAATTGGAGTAGATCAAGACCTATAAGGTACTAAAGGGATTTGTAAAATTCATACGAGAATCCATCTAGCCTAGGAGCTTTATCAATGGCCATTTGAGAAAGGGTCTCATGTAGATATTCAAGCGAGAGTGGCCAATCACAAGCAACTCTTCAAGAATCAAAGAGTTTGTTGGGTACCATAACAAGACAGTATTATAGGGCTTGCTCCCTCTGATCTAAAGACTCTTATGAGGCAAAACCCTACCCATAGTTTTGGATAAAGGCTTGAGGAATATTTTATAAGGTGGTAATTCAAACCTCGACCTCTTGAATGACCTTGATGTAAACATTTTGATAATAGGGCCTAAGATGATGGAAAAATTCCTTAGAGACCTTATCTCCAATTTTGAGCTCATGCGTTCTGGCCTTGATATGAACCCCCCTAGCATAAAAATTTTCAATCAACATAAGTTGATGATGAAATCATGAGGGATGCTACTAGATATCATGATTAAAAGGGCAAAAATCAAGCTATTGGGAAGCCTATACCAATTCCTATTTGAGAGCAACATTGGACCAATTCCTAAAATTGATAACAATTTTACTAAGAGATCTGAGAAAGGAGGTCATTTTGTGGATATCGTCTTATTGCCATTCAATCCAACCACTGGTATTATATGGAAAACAAATCAATTTCGATATCCTCCTAATATATGAAAGAAAGGTGATATGTTGAAGAAAATAGATATTTAGAAAGAACTGGGTAGTGAAATGGCACAAAGGGAAGATGAATATTTCAATGGATAAAAATATGGGATAATGATTAGAGAGGATGGGATCAATGAGATCCTCCATGAAAGGAGTCAAACTAGATAGACAAGAAAATGAAAAGGCACTTTGATAGAAAATCATAGCTCTGTTAAGGTGTTTCAACACTTAATTTTCTCCATGTTGTTGATTAGACCAAGAGAACCAACTATGACTGGAGAAGAAGGGGCAAAAACAAGAATTAGTGTCATAAAGCCCTACTTTATTCTTCATAAAGCACCAATCCTCACGTTCTCCTATAGCCCAATGCATAGAAAGGAGCCCCAATTTATCATGTGCATATTCAACCATATTAAAGTCATTGCTAAGAATCCAAGTGCTGGTAGGAAGGGATAAAGCAATCTATCACAAAAACTCATGTATACCTAAAAGCATCATTAAGAGCATAAACATTAAGAATGCCAAGGGGATGACCAACAAGGTCTAAAATAATCCAAACTACATGAGAGGTCAAGTCCACTACCCAAGTAACAAAATGGGAGTGGTAGTTATCTGACACAAAAATATACCAAGAGTATAAGAGCTAGAGTAAAAGTAGCCCAAAGGCTAGTTAAATTGACAAGTACTATGTAGAATAAAGTATGTTATCTTTATTTATTTCATGCAAATAATGTCGAAAGCACCAAATATCAAAGGGATCCAGAAGAATCTGGTAGACCAAGTGGTTTCTAATTGGGTCTATTAGACCATGAACATTATATGAAATACATCATCCATGAAAGCCACCACCTAAGCTTGAGTTCCTACAGAAGAAGGTAGGTTCCTTATGACACCTTTGCAAGGATTTTACACCATCCATAGGAGCGTTTATGACAACTTAACCCCCAAATCAACTCTATATCCCCCAAAAATAAATGCAACTTAGTTTGTTTGATTCAACAAATAAGGATGGTGTAGGCACTCCTACCCATAACCATTCGGGAGGGAATTTTTACTTTTTAATTTTGATGTAAATATTATAAATAATCACCTTCAGGGCCAAGGCAATGAGGTAATTTTTTTTTTTGTCTAGTATATGACCTTGAGTAATTTTTCCTCCTCTTTCTATTGCGTATATCAGTTTGGACTTGAGCCTTGAGTCATTGCATGTGCAGGTCATCAAGCCTCTTCTAATTGTTTATGAATGTAATGTGATTTTAAATATAAATGCAAGGAATTGTGATTATTTTAATTTTTTTCATTATCTTTGTGTTTGTATATCTTTCTATGGGGGTTATGACTAGTATTTGTCCTAGTTCTCATGGGGGATTCTTTTATTTGTAGTCATATATGGTTGGGATCATGTTCAATTTTAGTTGTATTTTGATGCATGTGTTTACTAATCCCACTAGTATGCGGGAAAAAAATTGTAATCTTTGGCATATCACCACCAATATCTTAGGTTAGTTAGGCTAGTTAGATTTTACTTCTTCCTCTCTATTTCATTTTCCCTAGCAAAGACCTTGTTAGAGTAGACTAACGTAGGAATAAAACAAAGCATCAAATATTACATTCAAACAAGGAGCTAACCTTGGTAAAAAACCTCAAAGGTCATCTAAAGGATCTGTGTCCCATGTTGGAAATTACGGGTGGTAAAAAGTGTTTTACCACGGTAAGTTTTGGACCTTACCTTTTTACCTCGTGGACGGCGGAGTTTGGACGACATGGGCGGCAAAGAGAGTTCAATGTCAATTTCCTTTCCTCTTTTCCTCCCTATTTTCTTTCTCCCTATTCTCTTCCCCTAAGTTAGGCTTATGGTTTATTTTATCTTTATTTAAACCTTGTAACCTATTGTTTTATGTTAATTATTAATGAATATTATTTTCGACTCCTTTGGTTTCTAACCCTAAGCTCCTAATTTCAATATTTGGTATCAGAGCAGGCTGGAAGCGAGGCTAGATTGCATTGCACAAGCGAGGCATGAATCTTGAGGAGGAGGTCAGCTCGTAGCACGTGAATCGGGTAAGCATGGATCTCGAGGATGTCAGCTTAGCCCACAGCTCACAAACAGAGGTGACCCTGGAGGCACATAAATCGAGGAGCAAACCAGAGGAGGACACGTGGCAGACAGATGATGTAGGACAAGTGGTGGACGGACGACGCAGAACACGTGGCGAAAGGCAGACGGAAGACACATAACACGTGGCGAGAGGAGAAACGATGCAGGACACATGGCGAAAGGAGGAGCGGCTCACGCAGGAGGCAAAATGTGGTCCCGATTGCCCATAGGCAATCGAGAACATACCTGCGCCCAAGGGTTTTTAAACCCTCAAAGCATCATCCGCACTACGGATGTGGGACTAAAGTCCCATGATTTTTTTTTATAAAATCGATGCACCGGGCGCTTCAAATACATTGTAGCTCCTTGTGGCCTTCGGATCAGCCACAGGGGCCGACTGGCATTTGAGCGCCAGCTAGGGCGCTCTCTCCCACGAAGACGCGGGATCGAATCCCCGCGGGAGTATTAAATTTTTTTTTAAAAAGAAAACCTTAGCATCTTTAAAAAAAATATATAAATTTTTATATATTAAAGTTTTTTTTAAGTTTATTTTTTGATAAATTAAAGTTTTTTGATATAAAAATTAATTTTATTTTTTATCAAATTAACTTTATTATTAAAATATACTTAAAATTAATATTTTAATACATTAAAATTTTATTTTAAAAGGGGTTTTTATTTATCAAATTTGTGATAAAATTATTTCCTAAGAGGAAATATATGTAAAAAAATTTCACGCTTTGAAAGGTGAAAATTTAGAGAAGTTTTTTAAAGATATTTCCTAAGAGGAAATAATTTGTAAAAAGAAAATTTCAAGGAAATTTTCTACGAGGTAGCTAGATGATAAGGTCGAATGGATGTTATCATGCTCTCTGTAATTTGTTACTAAGAACGAACGCCAAAAACTTTTATGAACATGTGCGTATGCTTGGCCTAAATACTGTATTTTCTCAGTTACAAAATGCAGTAATATCACATCAGAGGAATCCTGATTTAGGCTACGAAGTAGACTCAGAAGATAATTCTTTTGGAAGCAAATTTGAACAATCTAAATCAATCCCAATTGCTCTAGAAGAATCGAAATATACTCATTATAGTAATTTCGTAGAAATCCTTGAACCCGCATCACCAAAAATCATCTTGATCAGTGACGATGAGGAAGAAGTTGTTGACAATTTTGTGAATCCAAAAATAGTAGAGTCTCATCGAGAAGAATAAGCTATTTGTGAACGGGTAAATCAAGAAAGGCTTGATCTTTGTAATTTCCTTTATTTTCTTGTAATTGCACAATAAAAGTAGTTTTTTGTTCTTGATTGTAATGGCATCAAACTACAATCTACCTATCCTTGAATTTGATGGGGATGATTATGAGTACTGGTCCATAAAAATGAGGACATTACTCATTGGAAAAGGCTTATGGGACATAGTAGAAGAAGGCTACACAACTCCAATGGATTGGACTACTTTGAGTGCAGCTGACAAGAAAACCCTAAAAGAAGCCCAAAAGAATAATTCTTCTGCCCTATCCCTACTTCAAGCGGCATTAGTTAAAAGTATCTTTCCTAGGATTGCATCTAGCACAACCGCTAAAGATGCATGGAAGGCCTTGCAAGAAGGTTTTCAAGGAAATGATAAAGTGAAGCAAGTCAGAGCTTCAAACACTGAAGAGAGATTTTGAAAATCTCATAATGAGAGAAAATGAAAGAGTCGGAGATTACTACGTGCGAGTCAAAGCCGTAGTCGATATGATGCAAACCTTGGGTGATGACACAAAACCTGAAACAGTGGTGAAGAAAGTGTTGAGAACACTTCTTCCTAAGTGGAATCACATAGCAATCATAATCAAAGAATCAAAAGACCTTGCTACTCTCACATTTGATAACTTAATAGGATCATTAACTTCTCATGAGGAGAGGTTACAAGGGGCACCTTCAACAAGCTATGGAGGTGAAGACAATGCCTTCACTTCTAACGAAGCCGTAGGGCGAGGACAAGGAAGAGGCAGAGGCAGAGGACAACAACAAAGAGGCAGAGGCCGAGGCAACTCAAGAGGAGCTAACTCCTACAGAGGAGGTAATCAGAATAGAGGAGGTAATCAAAATAGAGGAGGCAACCAGAATCAAGGCGGCAATTCAGGTCATGGTGGAAATCAAGGATGAGGAAGTACCAAGTCCAAAATAGCTTGCTTCAATTGTGGCAAACCAGGACACTTCGCTCGCGACTGCTGGTCGAAAACTTCACAAGGACAAAGCAGTCAGTATGGTTCCTTCTATGGAGAAGAAGAAGACCCATCTAATATTTTTCTTTCTTATGGACAATCAAATCAAAATCTAGATGATACATGGATTTTGGATACTGGTTGCTCCAATCATATGAGTGGTAAAGAAGAACTCTTTGCTACTTTAGATTCAAATTATAAATCCCATATTAAGTTAGGGGATGATAAAACATTGCAAGTAGAAGGCATTGGAGCCATGGAGGTTCCAACAAAAGAAGGCCTTAAAAAAGTGAATGACATTTATTTCACTCCAAAGCTCCAACACAATCTGCTAAGTGTTGGGCAAATGATGGAGAAGAATTACAAACTTGTTTTTGATGAAGGCATATGTACAATACTTGATAAAAACAATTGTAATAGAGTCATTACACAAGTACCTATGACCAAAAATAGGTTATTCCCTCTAAAATTTGGTGAGCCAGGGGGAGCACAACTTGCGAATGTTGCTATTTCAAATCCAAGTGTATTGTGGCACTTGCGATATGGTCACCTTAATTCCGCTAGTTTGAAATTGTTAACTTCTCAAGCTATGGTGACAAGACTTCCAAAAATTCAAGATCATAAGAAAGTGTGCGAAGGATGTGCTTTGGGAAAGCACTCAAGATCGAAGTTTCCAAAAGGACAAGCCTGGAGAGTGAGTTATCCTCTTCAGCAAGTGCATTCGGACATCTGTGGTCCTATGCAAACTAAAAGTCTAGGAAACAATTCATATTTTCTTACTTTTATTGATGATTTTTCTAGAATGTGCTGGATTTATTTTCTAAAACATAAAGATGAAGCATTTGATTGCTTCATCGATTTCAGAAATAATGTAGAAAAACAAAGTGACTACAATATAAAATGTCTTCAGATATATAGATGAGGTGAGTACTCCTCCAATGAATTCTTGCACTATTGTAAAGAAAATGGGATTAAAAGGCAGTTCACCACTGCCTATACTCCACAACAGAATGGTGTGGCAGAGAGAAAAAACCACACCCTTGTTGAGATGGCAAGAACAATGCTTCAAACTAAGCATCTTACAAACACATATTGGGTAGATGCAGTTTGAACAAGTGCATATATTATAAATAGAAGTCCAACTTCTAGTTTAGATGGTATCACTCCTTATGAAGGATGGTACGACAAGAAGCCAAATGTAAAGCATTTCAGAGTCTTTGGTTCTTTAGCCTATGCACATATTCCAGAAGAGAAAAGAAAGAAGCTTGATCCCAAGAGTCAAGCCTGTATATTTGTAGGGTACTATGAATCCACAAAAGGATACAGACTTTACAATCCCAAGACCCATAAAATAATAATCTCAAGGGATGTAATTTTTGATGAAGGGGGAGAATGGGGTCACCAAAAATTTGTTGATGTAGGATCTAATTCTGAAATTTCCTCACAATTACAGCCAAAAAATAGTAGTGGTACCCCACCACAAAGTCCTCATAAGGAATCTTCTTCGAGTACATCTAGTGGTACTCCAAGTCCAAGCAGAACTCCTTTGAAGGCACCCCCAAATTCTCCAAAAAGATTTCAGATATCTGTTAGTGCTCCAAGTCCTATGGATATTGATCCATATTCTCAAAGGAAAGAGACCAATAAAGGAAAGAGAACACTACAAAGTCATCCATCTTCTCAAATTTTGGATAGGAATTTCCAACGAAGATACACTAGAAGTCAAGCTAGTGAGATGGATGACATATTATCCAAACTTGAAAATCTACACATGTCCGGAGATGATGAATCTCACGAACCAAGAGGAGATGTAGTCAATTATGCTTTATTGGCTACTGCACAGCTAGAACCATCTAGCTATGAAAAGGCATGTACATAAAATGTATGGCAAGATGCCATGAAAGAGGAGATATCCTCTATAAACAAGAATGATACTTGGGAGCTTGTGAAGCTTCCCAAAGGTAAAAAATGTGTTGGTTGTAAATGGGTCTACAAGACCAAGTTTAATGTTGATGGAAGCATTGAGAGACATAAGGCAAGACTAGTTGCAAAAGGTTTTACTCAAAAATATGGTATTGACTATGAGGAAACCTTTGCTCCTGTAGCAAGATAGGAGACAATTAGAACAGTTCTTTCCTTAGATGCTCACAAAGGATGGGCAGTACAACACATGGATGTTAAAAGTGTATTTTTAAATGGATACTTAATAGAAGAGGTGTATGTTCAACAACCTCACGGTTTCCAAGAACAAGGAAAAGAGAACCTTGTTTATAAATTGAAAAAAGCACTTTATGGCCTCAAGCAAGCACCAAGAGCTTGGTACTCACGCATTGATGGCTATTTTAATGAGTTTGGATTCACTAAAAGCAAAAGTGAACCAACTTTGTACTACCTCAAGAATGGAACATACATCCTCATAGTTTTTTTATATGTGGATGATCTCATATTTATGGGTAGTAATAATAAAATGAATATGGAGTTCAAAAAATCCATGATGAATCAGTTTGAGATGAAAGATCTCGGGTTAATGCGATACTTCCTAGGCATGGAAGTACACAAATTAGATAAAGGAATCTTCATATGTCAACATAAGTATGCTCGAGAAATGATAAAGAAATTTGCCATGGAGCAGTGCAAATCACTTGCAACTCCAACAGGACATGGAATCCAGCTGAGCAAATATGATGGAGCACCAAAGGTTGACATGACCACTTTCAGGAGCATGGTTGGGAGTCTGATGTTTCTTACCAACACAAGGCCTGATATACAATATGTTGTTTCTCTAGTTTCAAGGTTTATGGCAAGTCCATCTGAGTTGCACCTTCAAGCAACTAAAAGAATTTTACGATATGTAAAAGGTACATTGGATTTTGGAATCCATTACCACAAATGTAACTCAGTGAAGTTAGTTGGTTTTAGTGACAGTGATTGGGGCAACAATATAGATGACAAAAAATCTACATCAGGGAACTGTTTTAGTCTAGGTTTAGGACTAATAACTTGGAGTTCCAAGAAACAATTTGTTGTAGCATTATCATCTACTGAAGTAGAGTATATCGCCATTACACATGCTAGTACTCAAGTCCTCTGGTTGAGGAAAATCCTTGAAGAGATTGGCAAAATTCAAAGTGGTCCAACAAAACTGAATTGTGATAATATTAGTGCCATTCAACTGGCATATAATCCTATCCACCACAAAAGATCAAAACATTTTGATATGAAGTATCACTTCATACGAGATATGGTGGAACAAAAGATTGTTGAGCTTAAATATTGTAACACTTTGGATAACATTGTTGACATATTCACCAAAGCAATGGATAAAGCTCAATTTATAAAGCTGAGAGACTGTATAGTCAGTCCTCTCAACTTTAAGGGGGAGAATGTTGGAAATTATGGGTGGTAAAAAGTGTTTTACCATGGTAAGTTTTGGACCTTACCTTTTTACCTCGTGGACGGCGGAGTTTGGATGGCATGGGTGGCAGAGAGAGTTCAATGTCAATTTCCTTTCCTCTTTTCCTCCCTATTTTCTTTCTCCCTATTCTC
Organism: Wollemia nobilis; assembly: GCA_028583015.1. Lineage (NCBI taxonomy): Eukaryota > Viridiplantae > Streptophyta > Pinopsida > Araucariales > Araucariaceae > Wollemia > Wollemia nobilis. Next base: position 3,973,480 of record JAQPPZ010006010.1, read on the forward strand.
TTCCCCTAAGTTAGGCTTATGGTTTAATTTATCTCTATTTAAACCTTGTAACCTATTGATTTATGTTAATGATTAATGAATATTATTTTTGACTCCTTTGGTTTCTAACCCTAAGCTCCTAATTTCAATATCCCATGCTCCCCACACTTCCTAGGATTGGTGCTCCAACCGAGGCATGGTCATTGAATGCACCTGATGAGAACCGTATTATAGGTCATGGTGGTACCTGTGGATTAGGGACCATTTTTGGTTTGTGTCTCTTTCCATAATTAATAAGAGAACTAGAGAAATTACAATATGATTGAAGAACTTTCCATTTAGTATTTATATCCTCCTTACTACTTTAAATTAATGTTATAGAATTTTACACAAAAGAGAATTGATCACATATATGTTATTGGATAGTTTGATTCTTAATAGGAGATTATTAATGTATGATCTTTTTAGTAGGCATCCAAGGGTATCTATTATGATAACATTAAATAAGGAGCAATTTGACATCCTTATTTGATCTATGCAAACTAAAATTCTTTGATAGAATACCATTCACATGAATACCTATCAAAGCATATTTCAAGAGTGGAGAGATATATTGCCAAAAATTATTCCCAAATTCTAGCCAAGGGAATATATTAAATATGAAATCCTAGTGCACTCAATGATATACTATCAAAATCAATTTTAACCAATATATCATACCACCTAGATTTTGGTGCCCATTATGACACTTCCTAGGCTAGCACAAGATTATTCAAAATGCATCATCCTTGAATGAAGCCTATTTCTTCTTGCCTAATATGTTTTTGGGTAACAAATATAAACCTAATCACTTAAGCCTTTGTAATGATATTATAATAAATATTAAAAAGGATAATGGATATTTAGCCAAATATGTGTTCCTAATTGGAGTTCTTTGTGATCAATTTTATTAGGTCTTAGATAATAAAAGAACCAATATATCCATTCATTATATCCTCCTTATACATCATTTGAAAGTCCTTGTTGAGCAGTAGCCACATATTTTGGTAAATTTTCATTAAGGGACCATCTAGACCCTAATCCTTGTCCTTGTTCATTTCCCACAATGCTTGTAGAAGTTCATCCTAAAATAGGGCCTTATCTAAAAATTTGGATATATATAGGGGAACAAGGTTAAGAATATATTCTTAAACATAATTGGCAAAAATGAATCAAATTCATCTAACTTCTAAAAATAGAGTAGCATATAATACTAGAGAATGTATCTACAATGTGTTGTGCATCTGTGAGGATTGACCCATATTTTATGTGCAAAATATGAAATTTTCTATGGAATTTTTAAGCCTTAGATAGCTAAAGAAAAACATGCTCCATATAATTAAATATTGCTCTAGTTATTTTCCCATTGACTTTATGTGCTTTAGAATTCCTCAAGGTATCCATAGCTTAAGCTAATGTTTGTTAAAATGTTGGGCATACTGATTTCAAATAAAACCTTTCATTTAAGTTTTTCCTCCAATGGTTTGCACCATCAATACACTATATGCACATACTCTCTTAAATATGAATAGTTCTTTGCATGGTAACTTATCACCACACAATCCATCCTATGTTCTTTAGTGGGCAAGGGGAAGACTTCCACACTTGTTGGATTAAGTTGAGATATTGCCTAGAATTGATATGAGAGACATTCAACTTGTAATGGAGATCAATATTAATAGGAGGCAAGGGCTTATAATAAAATGAAATGATCATTAGAAGATGATAAAACAACATCATCTAAGAGACCACTTTGACCAACTATTTATGAGTATCTCATTCATATAAGGATTTACTCAAGTAGATCTTATCGAGTCTGCTAGCTCTTTTATCACTTCCCATTCTACCATTGTTCCAAGTAAACCACTTAGAAATATCTATAATAATTTGGTCAAATAAAGGTTCAAAGACATGTAGATATTTTCTATAGTAAAGCTAACTACCATATTCTTAATTAGAAAGAGAAAAATTACCTTTCCAACTTTAGTCCTGGATATTTTCCATCATAAAGAGTCTACCTTCTAGACCCATAAGATTATATGTCCAACAAGATCATTTGGAGTGTATATTGAACATAGCCCAAAGATTTTATTATCATGCAACAAAGTAATCCAAATACACTTGTTAAGTGGATCACACCCTAAGTCAACCATAGTAGAGGAGAGGGATGGATGACAGACAATTATTACACCCCCTTACTTGAGTCATTGCTTATAAAAATAATCTACCCTAAGGTTACAATTAGGTAAGTTACTTCTCTAAATGAATCATTGTGATTTTGACCTATTGGAGGATGATAATTTAAATTTTAATTTTTTACATAAACCCTTAAACATGCATTTTATATGTAGGGAGCGTAATCCCACACACATTATAGGAAAAATACTTATAATTCATGGGTATTATATTATTAAGGGATGCTCAATCCACTTCATAGGACATAAATATTATTATTGAGACTTGTCCCTTCTTCAAGTAGGTTGTATCAGTCTCAAATATGAGAAGAGTGATAGATGAGTGTGAAAATAATCAATGGGTTGGATATGGATGAGGAATTGGGAGAGGGGATGGGGAGGATGGGTGGGGATGAAAGGCTAAGATAATTATTTGATTAATAGGTATTTTCCAAAATTTATTGATCACTCTACTTTATTAAGAGGAGAAGAGTGGTCATGTTTCTCCACCATGCATCAACCCTCCATTATTTCAATATAGGAAAGTACAAATTTCATCGGTAAGTTATTACAACTAACTCTCCTTGTCATAGAAATCGTGGCTAGAGGACCTAGAAAGATTTGTATTCATAAGAATAATTTCTTGATTAGATAAAGGGATATTCAATTTCAAAATAATACCTATAATCCTCCAATAGTCTCCTCCATTTGGCATCTCTTGGCCAATTTATTGGGACAATCATGGATAATATGACTAACTGTATGACAATAAAAACAATGCCTTTAACAAATTCAAATAGAAAATCAATTAGGAAACTAAGAAACCTAGGTCAACTATCTTTATGGATGAGAGGACAATAGAAATATCAATTTTTACATAGATCTTGGGATGCATTATGATACTTGTATGTTTTTCCTGTTGAGATCTACATGAGATGACATGACTCAATTGTTCAATTTGACTAAAAAAGGTAATTCAATCCAGATTGGATATTGAGCCTTAGAATCCAGATTGGATATTGAGCCTTAGAAAACCTTTCGAGTGAAACTCTAATGACTAGCTTTGCATGTGAGCTAGTTGCTCGTAAATCACTCATGTATTATAATGCAAGGAGGTTTACACATGAAGTGAGTTCAATAAATTCACAACTATATATCCTCTCCCTAAACCCCTAATCAACTCAACCAAGCACCATATACCTAGATCACAAATAGACCTAACCTCCTTGGATACTTTGACATCAAATAAGATTCCTATCAAAAAGAAAATAATGATTATATATATTTTTAAAATCCCCAGTTAAAACAAAAACTCAATTGGAAGAGAGAATATGGGTGTCTTACCTCGTTCCTCAACTATTGGATTTACATATTGATGTTTGAATTGTGACTTGATGTCATATCCTATGATATCACCCATCTACTAATTAATATATATTATCTTAGAGTCATCTTCAAGGCAAATATTTGGGTTTATATCTAGGTTTGTCTAGACTAACCAGTATGGGTCCCCTATTGGGCCTAGGGATCCAATAAATGAGGGGACCAAGTATTTTTAACTGGCTAAAGGAGTTATACATGATATTACCAACAATTTCACTCCATGATGGAATAAGGGGATGAGAAACTAGGTAATACATGGGCAACTCAGCATGGGTAATTCAACAAATGATTGGGAACAATGTTTTCCACTCACATGATTGAAACAAGGATGAAGGGAGTTGCAAAAGAAAAATTAAATGGGACTAGGTATTATGTAGGTAAGAAAAAGGAGAGAGGACCAAAGAAGGCACCCCTTACATCACTTGGAAGGTTAACCCTACTTACATAGTTGATAATAGGAGGGAAAACAACCATTTACTAATCAAGTACTAGAAACAACAAATCGCTCTTTGTATGCTAAGACATCGATATCGTATTATGTGCTAGAGTCAAGAAATGAGACTTCCCATGTCTTCTAAAGTGTTTTAGGGTTGATTATCTACTATTCCTATATGCACAATTTCTTCTATTTTTTTCTAGTTACTAACCAAAATGCTCAATTATTATAAAATTAATCTTTTTTGTAAGTAAAAATCATAAATATTGTACTAGAATAAATATTATTAAGATTAGTACAATTTGCATTACAATCTCAATTGATACACAATAATAATTACATACTAGATACCATCGCCATCATGAGTCTCTCACAATCAATTGATCATCCTACTAAGATGATCTGCATGCTTGTGGGACAAGATCCACATATTTAGTAATTTTTGTTTTTTCTTTCTTAGTATTGTATGGGTTGATTGTGTTCAATGTTTTACTCTCTCATTTTGGCTACAATAAACTTATTTTGACTAGCTTCATAATGTTTTTTTGTGTCTACTATGTAGTAGTGTTAATTGTGTCCATTGTGTAGTAGTGTTGGGAGTTACTTTGGCGCATTGTGTCCATAATATAACTAAGACTAACTACTTTGATTCTTCTTGTAAACTAATGACATATTTTTTTAGATTTTTTTGGTTGGTGGTGAATGAATAAACAATTATTTTCTTTCTTTTTATAACCAATTTATATTTAAAATTATATAAACTAAAAGTATCACATTTGATGATAAATGGTTTGAAAATTTTAGAAGATGTTAATATAGATGTCGAGGATAGCACAAATATTCTACTAACTTGTATACAACACAAATATTCTAATAACTTGTATACATAAATAATTTGGTCATATACTATTAGAAATATGATTTGATGGTAGGAAGTTGAAAAATACTTTATTCAAAAATATTTATTTAAAATTAAATCTTGTACAAATTTTATTTGTTAGTTTTGACTTGTCTACATCTATAATTTAAATAATAAAAATAAAAATTATTATATTTATAAACATTTATTAGTTATCCAGTAGTATGTCAAAATTAAAGAAGGATCAAGCCTCAAAAGCAAGAGTCATCTACAAAGTGTTCATTGATTATTAGGAAGGGAAATACCCTTAACGAGGCCTAAATTTCCTTGGTGAGCCAAGAGATAACTAAAACCTTAGTTACAAAGACATATAGAGAGGGGGCAAGTGGAAAAGCTTTTTTGATTGATCAAAAAAATCCAATAGTCTCTGCTTTTTTTATTATTATTATTTGTGGAAAACATCCCAAAAGGGATGCCACTTTCGAGTAAGACCCAAGGAGGCAGGGGTATCCATTCTGCCAAAAACACCCAGGAATCGGACCTGGCCTACCACCTTTGACATACTCAAGGAGCAAACAAACACACAAAACCAATTTAAAAATAAGTAAATAAGTAAATAACAACAAAAATAATAAAATAAAATAAAAAACATGCTCCTTGAGTGCGTCAAAAATAAAAGCACAACCAAACACACACAGTAAAATAAAATAAACCAAAACACAAAACACAAATAAAAACACAAGCACCACATAACAAAACACAAATAAGACAAAAAACAAAACACTACAAAGACAACCCAAAAAAAAACATGAAAAATAAACACAACCAAAACCTAAAATATTAAAAAAATAAAATAAAAATAAAAATAAAAAACAACCAACAACAGACAATAAACAAAAACAAAAAACATATAAAACACTCACACATAAAAACATGAATTAACACAGACAAAGAGAAACACAAGAACAAGAATGACAAAAACACAAGAACAATAACAAAAAACATAAAAAAATACAAAACAACAAAAACACAAGAACAAAAAAAAACAACACAAAGAACACAAAAACAAAACAAAACAAAAGAACACACACACCTTAAAAAACTAAACAAAAAAATAAAAAAGAAAAAAAATTGAACATAACAATGACCTATCTAGACCAGAAGACCAATAAGGCAAGAATCAACAGAGGAAACAAAAGAAAGAATAGACTGAGCTAGGGAACTAAAAAAAACCTGAATGAACCAAAGAGAAGCAAAAAAAATAAGAAACTAGGTATCTTCAAAACTAGAGCCATCCAAAGAAATGATAGAAAGAAGAGCTTCCCTAATTTGAGAAGCCCACCATCTAGGAGGGTGGCCATAACAAGTAAGATCACCTTTGTCCAAAGCCCAATTAGCTAAAGCATCAACACTCTTGTTTTGATCTATGACCACATGATTGTAATCAACTTTCAAAAATCCCATCTGGATTAATTGAATTTTCTCAATAATTCTTTTTATTCTCCAATCAACCTTATGATTCTTAGGAGTCTTCAAAATATTAATCATAAGTTGAGAGTCAGACTCAACTAACACATTTTCCCATCCAACCTTAGTAGCCTCCTCGAAGGCCTCTGAGGATACCATACCCTTCAGCAAGGTTATTATAAAGAATACCCAAATTATCAGCAAAAGTAAAAACCAGGGAGCCATCTGAAAGTCTACCAATTCCTCCCACATTGGATTTTCTAGGGTTCCCTCTAGAGGCTCCATCAGTATTGACTTTTCCAAAATCCTTAGGAGGAAGTTGCCAATTTCTTGTCCTATCCATATTACTAATACTCACATTCCCTTTAAGTTGGTTGCCCTTAGAATATTTAATCTTCAATATTTGCATCACTTCATCCCATCTTTGGTGGGAGTTTTGGGGGTGATTAAGAAGTTGATGGACTAACTCTGCTTGAGTTCTATTGATAATGAGGACAATAGAGGTATTTGCAAAGAATATATTGACTATAAATATGCAACCTTTGCTAAAACCCAAGGCTTTGAGCATGGAAAGAATGAAGTGCCACTCAATGTGGTCATAAGCTTTTTCAAAGTTAATTTTGAGAAAAATGGTTGGTTGGTTGGATTTTTTGGCCCATTGCATTCCCTACCAGACAATAAAAATATTATATAAAATATATTTGCTTATTATGAAACCTATTTGCTCCGGTCTGATGATGGAAGGAATAAAATGGTGTAGATGGAAGGCTAAGGATTTGGCAATGATCTTGTAGGACACATTGATAAATGTGATCAGATGACAATTAGAATCAACTCAACATCTCTATCCGTTGGAATAAATTTAATATTACTCTTTTAATTTTTGGTCCAAGAGAGCCATTTGCCAAAGCTTCTTGATAAAATTGGAGTAGATCAAGACCTATAAGGTACTAAAGGGATTTGTAAAATTCATAGGAGAATCCATCTAGCCTAGGAGTTTTATCAATGGCCATTTGAGATAGGGTCTCATGTAGATCTTCAAGCAAGAGTGGCCAATCACAAGCAAATCTTCAAGAATCAAAGAGTTTGTTAGGGACCATAACAAAACAGTCCTAGAGGGCTTGCTCCCTTTGATCTAAAGACTCTTATGAGGCAAAACCCTACCCATAGTTTTGGATAAAGGCTTGAGTAACATTTGATAAGGCGGTAATTCAAACCTCGACCTCTTGAATGACCTTGATGTAAACATTGTGATAATAGGGCCTAAGATGATGGAAAAAATTCCTTAGAGACCTTATCTCCAATTTTGAGCTCATGCATTTTGGCCTTGATCTGAGCCCCCCTAGCATACAAAATTTCAATCAACATAAGTTGATGATGAACTCATGAAGGATGCTACTAAATATCATGATTAAAAGGGCAAAATTCAAGCTATTGGGAAGCCTAAACCAATTCCTATTTGAGAGCAACATTGGACCAATGCCTAAAATTGATAGCAAGTTTACTAAGAGATCTGAGAAAAGAGGTCATTTTGTGGATATCATATTATTGACATTCAATCCAACCAGTGGTATTAGAAGGACAAGAAATAAGGTTTGATATCCTCATAATATATGAAAGAAAGGTGATATGTTGAAGAAAAGAGGTATTTAGAAAGAACTGGGTGGTAAAATGGCACAAAGGGAAGATGAAGATTTCAATGGAGAAAAATATGGGATAATGATTAGAGAGGATGGGATCAATGAGATCCTCCATGAAAGGAGTCAAACTAGATAGGCAAGAAAATTAAAAGGCACTTTGATAAAAAATCATAGCTCTGTTAAGGTGTTTCAACACTTAATTTTCTCCATGTTGTTGATTAGACCAAGAGAACCAACTATGATTGGAGAAGAAGGGGTAGAAACAAGAATTATGGTCATAAAGCCCTACTTTATTCTTCATAAAGTACCAATACTCACGTTCTCCTATAGCCCAATGCATAGAAAGGAGCCCTAATTTATCATGTGCATATTCAACCATATTAAAATCATTGCTAAGAATCCAAGTGGTGGGAGGAAGGGATAAAGCAATCTATCACCAAAACTCATGTATACCTAAAGCATCATTAAGAGCATAAACATTAAGAATGCCAAGGGGATGACCAACAAGGCCTAAAATAATCCAAACTACATGAGAGGTCAAGTCCACTACCCAAGTAACAAAATGGGAGTGGTAGTTATCTAACATAAAAATACACCAATAGTATAAGAGGTGGAGTAAAAGTAGCCCAAAGTCTAGTTAAATTGACAAGTACTATGTAGAATAAAGTATGTTATTTTGATTTATTTCAATCAAAGAATGTCGAAAGCACCAAATATCAAAGAGATACAAAAGAATCTGGTAGACCAAGTAGTTTCTAATTGGGTCTATTAGACCATGAACATTCTATGAAATACATCATCCATGAAAGCCACCACCTAAGCTTGAGTTCCTACAGGAGAAGGTAGGTTCCTTATGATACCTTTGCAAGGATTTTACACCATCCATAGGAGTGTTTATGACAATTTAACCCCCGAATCAACTCTATATCCCCCAAAAATAAATGCAAATTAGTTCCTTTGATTCAACAAATAAGGATGGCATAGGCACTCCTACCCATAACCATTCGGGAGGAATTTTTAATTTTTAATTTTTAATTTGACGTAAATATTATAAATAATCACCTTCAGGACCAAGGCAATGATGTTGAATTTTTTTCATGTCTACTATATGACCTTGAGTAATTTTTCCTCCTATTTCTATTTTGTACATCAGTTTGGACTTGAGCCTTGAGTCATTGTATGTGCAGGTCATCAAGCCTCTTCTAATTGTTTATGAATATAATGTGCTTTTAAATATAAATACAAGGAATTGTGATTACTTAAAATTTTGTCATTATCTTTGTGTTTGTATATCTTTCTATGGGGGTTGTGACTAGTATTTGTCTTAGTTATCATGGGGGATTATTTTATTCGTAGTCGTATATGGTTTGGATCATGTTTGGTTTTAGTTGTGTTTTGATGCATGTATTTACTAATCCCACTAGTATGCAAAAAAAAATTGTAATCTTTGGCATATCACCACCATTATCTAAGGCTTGTTAGGCTAGTTAGAATTTATTGCTTCCTATCTTTTCCCTTTTCCCTAGAAAAGACCTCGTTAGAGTAGACTAACCTAGGAATAAAATAAAGCATCAAATATTACATCCAAACAAGGAGCTAACCTTGATAAAAAAAACCTTGAAGGTCATCTAAAGGATCTGTATCCCATGCTCTCCAAACTTCCCAGGATTGGTGCTCCAACTGAGGCATGGCCATTGAATGCACCTGATGAGAATTGTATTGTAGGTCATGGTGGCACCTGGGGAATAAGGACCATTTTTGGTTTGCAAGTCTTTCCATCATTAATAATATAACCAGAGAAATTACAATATGATTGAAGAACTTTCCACTTAGTATTTATATCCTCCTTACTACTTTAAATGAATGTTATAGAATTGTATACAAAAGAGAATTGATCACATATATGTTATTACATAGTTTTATTCTTAATAGGAGATTATCAATGTATGCTATTTTTAGTAGGCATCCAAGGGTATCTATTATGGTAACATTAAATAAAGGAGCAATTTGACATCCTTATTTGATTTATGCAAAGTAAAATTCTTTGAAAGAATGCCATTCACATGAATACCTATCAAAGCATATTTGAAGAGTGGAGAGATATATTGCATAAAATTATTCCTAAATTCTAGGTAAGGGAATATATTAAATATTATCCTAGTGCACTCAATCATAGACTTTATAAAAATCAATTTTAGCCAATATATCATCCTGCCTGGATTTTGGTGCCCATTATGACACTTTCTAGGCTAGCACAAGATTATTCAAAATGCATCATCCTTGAATGAAGCCTATTTATTCTTGCCTAATAAGTTTTTGGGCAAAAAGTATAAACCTAATAACTTAAGCCTTTGTAATGATCTTATAAGAAATATTAAAAAGGACAATGGATCTTTAACCAAAGATGTGTTTCTCATTGGAGTTCTTTGTAATCAGTTTTATTAGGTCTTAGATAATAAAAGAACCAAGATATCCATTCATTATAGCCTCATTATACATCATTTGAAAATCCTTGTTGAGTAGTAGCCACATAGTTTGGTAACTTTTTATTAAGGGACCATCTAGGCCATAATCATTGTCCTTGTTCATTTCCCACAATGCTTGTATAAGTTCATCCTCAAATAGGGCCTTATCTAAATATTTGGACATATATAGAGGAATAAGGTTGGGAATATATTCTTGAACATAATTGGCAAAAAATGAATCAAAATTATCTAACTTCTAAAAATAGAGTAGCATATAATACTAGAGAATGTATCTACAATGTGTTGTGCATTTGTGAGGATTGACCCATATTTCATGTGCAAAATGGGAAAATTTATATGGAATTTTTAAGCCTTAGATAGCTAAAGAAAAGCATGCTTCATCTAATTCAATATTGCTCTAGTTTTGGCCCCATTGACTTTATGTGCTTTAGAATTCCTCAAGGTATCCATAGCTTAAGCTAATGTTTGTTAAAATATTGGGCATATTGATTTCAAATAAAATCTTTCATTTAAGTTTTCCTTCCAATGATTTGTATCATCAATCCACTATATGCACATACTCTCTTAAAGATGAAATAACTCTCTGGACGACAACTTCTCACCACACAATCCACCCTATGTTCTTTAGTGGTCAAAGGGGAGACTTCCACACTTGTTGGATTAAGTTGAGATATTGCTTAGAATTGATATGAGAGACATTCAACTTGTAAGGGAGATCAATATTAATAGGAGGTGAGGGCTTATACTAAAATGGAAGGCTCATTAGAATATGATATAAAAACATCATATAAGAGACCACTTTGACCAACTATTTATGAGTATCCCATTCTTATAAGAATTTACTCAAGTAGATCTTATCGAGTCTGCTATCTCTTTTATCCCTTCCCATTCTACCATTGTTCCTAGTAAACCATTTAGACATATCTATAATAATTTGGTCAAACAAAGTTTCAAAGACATAAATATTTTCTATAGTAAATCTAACTACTAGATTCTTGATTAGAAAGAGAAAAATTAACTTTTCAACTTTAGTCTTGGAGACTTTCCATCATAAAGAGTCTACCTTATAGACCCATAATATTATATGTCCAACAATCATTTGGAGTGTATATTGAACATAACCCAAATATTTTATTATCATGCAACAAAGTAATCTAAACACACTTGTTAAGTGGATCACACCCTAATTCAACCAGAGTAGAGGAGAGGGATGAATGAAGGGCAATGATTACACCCCCTTACCTAAGTCATTGTTTATAAAAAGAATCTACCCTAAGGTTACAAATAGGTAAGTTACTTCTCTAAATGAATCTTTGTGATTTTGATTTAATGGAGGACAATAATTTAAATTTTATTTTGTTGGATAACCCTTAAAACATGCATTTTATATGTAGGGAGCATAAGCCCACACACATTCTAGGATTAAAACTTATAATTTATGGGTATTTTATTATCAAGGGATGCGTAATCCACTTTGTAGGACATCAAGATAATTATTGAGACTTGTTCCTTCTTCAAGTAGGTTATCTGAGTCTCAAAAATGATAAGAGTGATAGATGGGTGAAAAATAATGAATGGATTGGAGATGGGTGAGGAATTGGAAGAGGGGATGGGGAGGATGGGTAGGGATTAAAGGCTAAGATAATTCTTTGATTAAGATGCATTTTCCTCAAGTGATTGGTCACTCTACTTTATTAATATGAGAACAACGGTCATGTTTCCCCACCATACATCAACCCTTCATTATTTCAATGTAGTAGAGTACAAATTCATTGATAGGTTCTTGCAACTAACTCTCCTTGTCATAGAAATCATGGCTAGAGGACCTAGGACGATCTGTATTCATAGGAACAATTGCTTGATTAGATAAAGGGATCTTCAATTTTAAAACAATATCTATAATCCTCTAATAGTCTCCTCCATTTGGCATCTCTTGTCCAATTTCTTGGGACAATCATGGATAATATGACTAACTTTATGACAATAAAAAACAACCCATTCAACAAATTCAAATAGAAAATCGATTAGGAAACTAAGAAACCTAGGTCAACTATCTTGATGGATGCGAGGACAATAGAAATATCCAGTTTTACATAGATCCTGGGATGCATTATGATACTTGTATGTTTTTCCTGTTGATATCTACATGAGATGACATGACTCAATTGTTCAATTTGACTAAAAAGGGTAATTCAATCCAAATTGGATATTGAGCCTTAGAAAACCTTTCGAGTGAAACTCTAATGACTAGCTTTGCATGTGAGTTAGTTGCTTGTAAATCACTCATGTATTATAATGCAAGGAGGTTTACGCATGAAGTGAGTTCAATAAAATCACAGCTATATATCCTCTCCTTAAACCCTAATCGACTCGACCAAGCACCATTTACCTAGATCACAAATAGATCTAACCTACTTGGATACTTTGGCATCAGATAAGATTCTCGTCAAAAAGAAAATAGCAATTATATATTTTTTTTATAAATCCCCAGTTAAAACAAAAAATCAATTGGAAGAGAGAATACAGGTGTCTTACCTCATTCCTCAACTATTGGATTTAAATGTTGATGTTTGAATTGTGACTTGATATCATATCCTATGATATCACCCATCTACTCATTAATATATATTATCTTGGAGTCATATTCAAGGTAAATATTTGGGTTTATGTCTAGGTTTATCTAGACTAACTAGTATGGGTTTCCTTTTGGGCCTAGGGATCCAATAGATGAGGGGACCAAGGATTTTTAACTGGCTAAAGGATTTAGACATGAGATTACCAACAATTTCACTCCATGATGGAATAAGGGGATGAGAAACTAGGTGATAAATGGGCAACTCAGCATGGGTATTTCAACAAACGATTGGGAACAATATCTTCCACTCACATGATGCAAACAAGGATGAAGGGAGTTGCAAAAGCAAAATTAAATGGGACGAGGTCTTATGTAGGTAAGAAAAATGAGAGGGGACCAAAGAAGGCACCCCTTACATCACTTAGAAGGTTAACCCTACTTACACAGTCGATAATAGGAGGGAAAACAACAATTTACTAATAAAGAACTAGAAACAACAGATGGCTCTTTGTATGCTAAGACATCAATATCGTATTATGTGCTAGAGTCAAGAAATGAGACTTCCAATGTCTTATGGAGTGTTTTAGGGTTGATTATCTACTATTCCCATATGCATAATTTTTGTTTTCTAGTTACTAACCAAAATGCTCAATTATTATAAACTTAAGTTTTTTTGTAAGTAAAAACCATAAATCTTATACTAGAATAAATATTATTAAAATTAGTACAATTTGCATTACAATCTCAATTGATACACAATAATAATTACATACTAGATACCATCGCCATCATGAGTATCTCACAATCAATTGATCATCCTACTAAGATTATCCACATGCTTGTGGGACAAGATCCACATACTTAGTCTTTTTTTTTTTTCTTTCTTAGTATTTTATGGCTTGAACGTGTTCAATGTTTTACTCTCATTTTGGCTACAATCAACTTATTTTGACAAGCTTCATAATGTTTTTTTGTGTCTACTATGTAGCAGTGTTAATTGTATACATTGTGTAGTAGTGTTGGGAGTTACTATGGCTCGTTATATCCATAATATAACTAAGACTTACTATTTTGATTCTTTTTGCAAACTAATGACAAATATTTTTATTACATTTTTTTGGTTGGTGGTAAACAATTATTTTCTTTCTTTTTATAACCAATTTTTATTTAAAATAATATAAACTAAAAGTATCACATTTGATGATAAATGGTTTGAAAATATTAGAAGATGTTAATATAGGTGTTGAGGATAGCACAAATATTCCAGTAACTTGTATACAACACAAATATTCTAATAACTTTTATACATAAATGATTCGGTTATATACTATTAGAAATATTATTTGATGGTAAGAAGTTGCAAATACTTCTTTAAAAAATGTATCTTTACGATAAATCTTGAATAAATTTTGTTTGATAGTTTTGACTTGTCTACATCTATAATTTAAATAATAATAAAAAAATTATTATATTTATAAGCTTTTATTAATTCTCTTGTAGTATGTCAAAATTAAAGAAGGATCATGCCTCAAAAATAAATAAAGGTTGCTTAAGGTTTTTCGATCACATATTTGCTCTTTCTTCAACCGCCATACCAATAGGGATCTAAGTGCTCTTATTGCACAATTTTGTGATTCTCCCCTTGTTATGACTTTTAGGTCATCATTTCACTATTTAGTGAAGTTGTAGCTATGGAGAGCCATGGCACCAGTCAATGGACCCAGGATGTTTGTCCCAAGGGTTTTCCACAAGGTAATTCATCTAAGATGAACATAGTATTGCCCATGCAGGATTTTGATAAAGCATACAACTGGCTTGAGAGTTATTTTTGGGGAGGATTCCTAGTGACTCACTAATCCATAAATGGATTCAGTAAGTCTGGCAGTCATATGGAATATACATTGACAACATTCAAAACCTTACTAAAGGCTTCTTTCATTTCTAGTTTTTCAAACCATAGCATGCCATTGCAATTATGAGCAAAGGTCCTTGGTGTATTAGAAATAGCCTTTTAATTCTTCAACCTTGGCATCGTAATTTTCTAGTCTCTACTGATGCTTCCCTACGTGTCCTCGTTTGATTGGAATTCCTAGGTCTCCCCTTGCCCCTTTGGTCATTCCTTCCACAACTTGTCGTGTCCATTGAAAAGTATGTGTACATGGAGCCATAAAAATTCTACGTTGTGCAACCATACAAATGCATGAAATTGATCTCTCAAAGGACCTCAAAGACTCTTGATATTCAGGTTAGTGAGACTTATTTTCAACAATAGGTGGTCTATATAAATCTCCCCAACACTTGTTATCACTGCTAGTTCGTAGCTCACAAGATAAAAGATTGCCCTCTTTTGGAGGCTTGATTAAAAAATTGAGCTCTAGTAGAAGTGTCAACGCCTTCGATCATAGTTCAATCATCCCCTCTTGCTAATGGAAGGGAGGAATGAACATTTAACACTAGAAAAAATGGTAAAGGCAACCAACCACAATATTAGGGTGCTGGTAAAATGGAGTCTCAATCGGTCTCTCAGCCAGGGAGCTCTCATGCAACTACTACAAAAGGAACTTATATGTCTCCTCCTATAGGTACCTGTAATGGTAATACCCAACAAGTATCCCTAACTCCTCAAGGCTTCTCGTCAGCTATGCCAGAGCCCGTCCCCTCAAGATGACCCCCTCTCTTTTCCTAGTCTTTCTAGTGAAGTTCCTTCATGGAAACCATATCACTCTCATAGTCCAGGTAGGAAGTCCTCGGGAGGGCCTCTAGAGAAGTGAAGACAAACAATATTTTTTTTAGAAAACCATAATAGGTTTCTCATGAACACCTTTGAATATTTGGTATACTTCAAGGACTCTGAGGTAATTGAAGGAAATATGCTCCTCAATCATATCTCATGAAGTGCATGTCCTTGAATATCAGGGGTTTGATAAATCCTATGCACAAGTACCTTGTGTGTCAAGGTCTGGATGACTTCAACATCACATTTGAAAATATTGATATTTTATGCCTTCAAGAAGTCAAAGTCACTAACTTAATTCTATCAAGTACTTGCTCCTTTATCTAGCACTGGGGCCACACCTTTCATACTATGCATGACATAGGAAAAGGAGGGGCTTTCAAAAACCTACCATTCTAGGATGATCTCTTAGGGATGTGACCCTTCTAATCATGTTGTCTAGGTTGTGATGGAGATTATGACCATCTCCTCAGTGTGATCAACATCTATATGTCTAACGATGCTAATGATAGTTGTGTGCTTTGGTGATGGGTGAAGCCCTCTCTCCTTCCTACTATTTGGTTGCGCTACAAGGACTTCAATATGATTAAATTTCCATATGATAAGGTGGGTCTTATTCCTATGTGATGGATCGTTGGGAAAAGAGAAGTGTGGTTTTTCATGAAAGAAAAGTCGAGATTCTCTAACCCCAATAATTACTTCTTACCGTCTTTATTCCCTGTTAATTCTTGGTTCATATGGTCTAACCAGCAGGGTGAGAATCATTTGCTAAAAAGATTGTACAGAGCCATGCTCTCATATTCTAATATTTCCTCCTTTGAGCATCCCTCATCCTTTTCCCCCTTTGTCTTAGTCCATCCCAAGCTCTGTTTGTCTAACCATTCTTCCATTTCCTTTTCCATATTGTTTCTTCCAACCCCATCCTCTTTCTCAGTCACATTTCTACCTTAATACTTCTATTCTGCACCACCCCATGTTGAGAGCATATGTCATCAAAACTTAGAACTTGGTCCCAAGACTGAAAGGGACCTCCAACTGGGTTTATTGGTGGAACGTTGCTATCCAGAACACTATGAAATTTCTACGATCACTAGGGCACAATATTTCCAAGCTTTGTCATCGCTCCAATGCTACTCTCAAATGAGATTTAGAGGTGGTCTCAACTCAGTTGCTTTCCAATCCTTTCAATGAGGAGCTTTAGAGGCACCTACAGTTTTCAAACACCAACTTCTAATGGTGGAGCACTATGATGCTAGAGGGTGCAGATCAAGGAAAGGTTGCACTAGCTTAAAATTGGTGATAGGGTAACCAAGGAGTTCTTCTAGTGCCTATCTTATCGCAATTAATTTTTGGCTATTAAAACCCTTAACATTAATAAAGAGCGTGATTCTGAGCTTCCTTGTATTCTCTTCGCTTTTGAAGAACATTACCAGACTATGTTTGTGGCTCAGACCTGCTCCCCTCAATATGACCAGGCTCTTAGCTCCTACCTCTCTATTGTCCTGGTGTGGCTTTCTGAGTCTCAAAGAGCTTCATGTGAAAAGGTCCTCTTTTTGAATGATCTAGAGGAAGCTCTTTCTTAGATGGCCAACGATAAATTCCTTGGTCTTGATGGCTTCTTCAAGGGTTCTTTGGTCCCTATTGTTAATCAAGGGATTATTAAATTTACCCCCAAGGCTGGTGATCCATAAATCATCAACAATTGGAGGTCTATTACTCTCCTTAATGTTTCCTATAAGATCATCACCAAAGCCTTGGCTTTGTGCATCCACCATCTCCTTCCCATCATCGTGCACCTAGAGCAAACTGGCTTCATTCAAGGCAGGTTCATCCTTGACAACATTATTGTTGTCTAGGAAGGCATGGAGTGGGCTTGCAATTCCAACCAATGATCCATGTTCATCAAAATCAACTTTGAGAAAGCCTATGACAAATCGATTGGTCGTTCATTTTGGCCATGCTTAAAGCTCTTGGTTTTGGGTCCTCCTTCATTATCTCTATGGAAATGTTTATTGAGGCTTCAATTATATTATCCATTAACAGACACAAGTCCTCGACCATTGGACTCTTCCATTCTATTCGAAAGGGCTACCTATTAGCACCATCCTTGTATGTCATTGCCGCTGAGGGGTTTGGTTGTTTACTAGCTTGCCATGCCACTTAAGGTTCTATTCAAGGAATTTCTCTCTTTGGAGGTAAGTCTTAGTTGATCAACAATCATTTTGTTGATGATTCTTTCCTCATGCTTATTGAGGATGAAGGTGTTATTCAACAAACGTTTGCTTGCTTGGACACTTTTTGTCTGTCATTCGGATCCTCCATTCAATGGAGAAAGAATCAATGTTACAGGTAATCTCTTGACCTGATGCCCCACTAGCTTAGTCAATATCAGTGGAGGATCATCCGGGAGGAGGAAATATTTCACTTTTTAGGCATTCCTTTTACCTTTAACAGTTCAACATCAAAGCTATGAAAGTATGTCATTAACAAGAACTTACCTACCAATCCACCAAGAAGCTCTCCCTTACTGGTTAATTCCAAATTTTATTAAAAGTCCTTGTAGCCACCTATGTTCATTATTTTCCTGCTAGATCCCATCCAAAAACTACTATAAAAAACTTGATAAGCTTTTATGGGACTTTTTATGGTCCTCTTCTAGTAATGGTTCGGGATTCCACTATGTTTCCTCGGAGTATTGTTGTCTCCCTAGAGGCCATGGCAGGCTTGGCATTCTCAATACCCAACATCAAGGTTGGATCCTCTATGTTAAATGGGTCATCAGAACCCTTGTGGGAAATGAGGCCTGAAAGGTTATAATCTATCACTGTATATACAAAGGTTCCCATTTTGGTTGTAAGAGTTGGAGAGGCATGGGCTTCCCTTTCGTTCTTGTTGCTCTTGTGTCTATCAAAATGACAGGATCCTTCATCATCAGGAGCATTTAAAAAGCTTGGAAGAATATTAAGTCATGGTTGAGATGGAATGACCAGTGCTTTTGGCACGACCTCTCCATCAACTAGATGAATGTTTGGTGGTTGTCTGTCATCACCTACTAGGGTTCTCCGCTTGCACAGGTTCCTTGGGTTCATGCGCTTAGATTTTTTTAAGGATGTGCAATGCATTATCAATTTGTTTTCTCGTCCTACCAAGGATTGAATCCCTTGGGATGAGTTCAAAGTCAAATTTGGGCTCAAGCACTCTGACAAGAACACTTTTAACGTCGTCAAGGTTGCTTTCCCTAACTCCATGTTTCAGAAAAGTTTTATGATTCCACAACGACCTTGGTAAAAGGATTGGAAGTGGTATCCAGACACTTTGTTGCAAAATCACAAGGACCGTTGGGGTATGGATGACTCTCTCCTTGCCTCCCCATGATTGATAAGCTCAATCAATGGTGAAATGTATCTTCCCCTTGGCCTGTTTGGATGCGCAAGTTCCAGACTACCTGGGCTCCTTTCTTGGAGCCCAAGCTTTCTTGTTTTGCCTGGAATCTTCTTCACCAAGGGCTTCTTGTTGGAGAGTATCTTCGACATTTAGGCATTCTCAACCTTTCTTACCCTTTTTATATTCAGTCTAAGGACTTTATCCATATTTTTTGGGTCTGTGCTTGTGTTTTTGGGAGTGTTTTTGTTCCCCTTTTTTAGACCATATTCCTGCGCTACGTTTGAGTAGAAGCATATCATTTTGGGAGACCCCTCACCCTTACCAACTATTTTCTTAGAAGTGTGGCACTTGTTCCATATGTCGGCCTTGTACAACATATGGAAAGCTAGAAATGGTTGTATCTTTGGTAAGTGTTCTTCCTCTCTCTACACATCACTCCTTTTGAAAAATATAATATTATTTCATCCATGTATTTTCATATTGCGATTCAAACCAATTAGATGGCTATGAAGCTCTCTTATCTTCAAGAGCTTATTGTTCATTGGAGGAATGCTTCGTGCACAATCAATCGGATTCCTCCTTAGCAAGATTAAAATAATATTATTATAATTTTGCTAAATACACATAAATAATATTTAAACCAATAATATAATATATTTTAATTCCACATAATCAATTAAAAATATAACATTTATTTTTTTAATAATATAAAAAATAATTACTTCTCTACCAAAGTAGTACAATTAAAGATGAGGATTCATCTGCCAAAGGAGAGCAGGTGACCAGGGATGAAAATATCCCGCGCCTCTTAAACATCTAATTCCCTCAAACACACCTACAAAACAAAAAGTAACAAAATTTTGCAGGATTAAATATCCCGCGCCTCTCATCAAACCACAGACAAACATCTAATTCCCTCAAACAGACCATCAAAACAACAAGGAACCAAAATTTGCAGGATTAAATGTCGGCAATGCGATGAAAGCGGTTCCGCGCATTGACTTGCAGGTCCCGTGGCGACCAACTGCAGCGCCACGTAATCACGGCCTTGCCATTCCCTCTGCCAGATTTGGAAGCTTCCTTTCCCACACTCTTATGCCGCGTCGTAACACTGGCAAACCAAAGCAGAAGGTGGTTGAGTTTCGAACCTCTGCCCTTGCCTCTCCAAAAACTCCGGCCAGACTCCCCATATCAACTCATCTGCAATTTCTCTGTGGATTTGCTCTCAACCCCCAAAAATCTAATATTTTGTGGAAATTAGTACACAAGAAGGGAGTAATATGGGAGATTTGGCTACGAATGGCTAGCTATTTAGTTAAACATTTACGGTGAGGGCTGCTAGTCGAGAGTGGGAAATATATAGGCTTTGTGGTGAAACGATAACGAGGGGTCACATGGATTGTGGTGATTCACGTGTACGAGGGAAGAATAAGTCCGTGGGCAGAACGTGAAGCCAACGCGAAGCCACACATGGGCGGGTTTCTTTTTCGTACTGTTATCATGGCACTCACGATGTAATATACTCCTTATTAATGCCGAGATATTCCAAACGCATAAACAAGCTCTATTCGCCGCGTAAACGTGGTAGGCCCATCGCATAAACCGACATTACAATTTTTTTTATTCTAAGATGCTACGGATTTTCTTTATCCTGTTTCCTTATTACGAAACTATAAAGTGCAAGGATAACCTCTACACTAGTGCAAGGATAACCTCTACACTAGTGTTATTATTAGGAAATGAAATTATACTACTGGATAAGAATGAAGATAATTTATTTAGAATAAATTTGATTTTTTATTTTATTTTTTACTTAAAAATTTTGTTTTACATTTTTTTCCCTTTTAATTTTTTTTTAATATCGTTTTTTGTTTATTATTTCTTTGTTTACTCATGTAGAGTGGAATCTTTTTTATTTAATTAATATGATTTCTTTGCTTCATCTTGAAGTTTGTCTTATGAATACAATTTTATGTTTTTTCTTCATCATTTTTACTTTTCAATCTTTTATTCTACATCTAGTCTTCTAACAACTATAACATCAGAATTCAATATTTTTATAATCCACTTGTTGATTCTATTCTTTTGATTTAGATTTAATTTTAATGGATTGTGGCAAAAGATTTGAAATATCTATAACAACATATATTCAAATATATAAAGCATACTTTCGATCCTTAGTAGTTGGTCTCTCCGTGATGAATTCCCCTAGGGTATTTCCAATATTCTTCAAAACATCTATATTGGTAAGTTGTTATGGAAGTCCAAAAATCCTAACCCACACTAGAAGTTTTTAATAGCTTTTGTCTCAACAAAAAATCACACTCCATGGTCTTAAATGAAGGCATATCTCCCCCTAAAACATTTTCCACCACTCATTATTTTATCTCTAATTTTTGTATCGGAAAAGATGAGGAAAAAACCTTTAGGAAGAAAAGTTAGTGTAATTTGAATTCAATCCCCATTTCCACTTGATCCAATTTTAAATCTATGAAAAATCTAGCTAGTGTCCATGGAACTTACATATTAAACCTCTAATTTTAAGAATCATTATATCATGCTCAATATTCTTATCCTTAATAATAACTTTTGGTGTAACATTTGTTCCTTGGATCAAACTTGCTATATATTTGCTCTTCCTTTTATCTCCAACTTGGGCATCCATACTTCTATGTAGGGCATCCTAAATTTCCATTAGGGCTTTCAAATATGACTTTTATTCTATGCTATCTAGTATGCTAGCTCCTAACTAAATAAATACAATATTATTTTAAGATTTATTATTGTTCAGTTGAGTTCAAAGTTTGTCTAAAAATTGCCCTTCATATTTCTAAGTACCATCCTTAAATTTTTATTTCTTGTTTTGAATTTAATATTTTATAAAATATTTTCTAATAATTTCTTCTATTTATTTATTTTGTAAATTTTTAATATTTATATGTTGTTAAATATTGTTCTAAAACTTAAATAGTATGAGTTTAATATATTTGATACAGGTCACCAAAGGACCATACAAGAGACAAGATAGATACAAACTTACCTAAGCATTCCATTGATTGATATTGAATTTATAGGCTGAGAAGCCATTACAAAATAATTGGCAAAACAAAAACCATGACAGAAAACCATGGCTAGAATACAAAAGGTTGTCAAAAATCTTACAACTCTAACAAACCAAAAGGTTGCAAAGTAACAACTGTAGGGAAGAAAAATACTATAAAATATTTTAAAATTTGAATAATTAAAACCTGATTAATTTATTTTAATTAGACCAAATTTTAATTAAAAAATAAATTAATCCCTATCGTTCCTCCCAATCACAAAAGCATTGGACTCCAATGCATAAAAAAGGAGAGGAAGATGTTGAATGCAGAAGCTAGAAAGAATTCAGTTGGTCCTAGTGAATCTCCATAACATTGGGGGCCCATATAGAACCAAGAGTTACCTCCAAGTTGAATAGGAGGCTAAAACATGAATGGTGCTTGCTAAAGAATGAAAGGACATGTCATTAGAAGCTAAAAACCCCATAAGGTGGAAGAGGCAGGATGTTCAACGGTGCAAACAAAATTTGGAACTAGAGTTGGAGTAGGATGAGGAGGAGCAACAATAGAAGCACGAAGAGGAATATGTATAAGAACAATAGGAACACGAGTAGGTGCAACATGAATAAGAGTAGGTGTAACAGGAATAGGAGCAAGTGCTCGATGAATGTGGTGCTCAAATTGTGTGGCATGATGAGTGGTCAAAAGTGTATTTGCTTGTGTATCCTTGTGCTATGGGGTGCTGAAAACTAAGGCAATATTTCGTGTATGGTGCAAATTAGTATGTGCTAGATGTGTAGTGGGTTGAATGCTATGAATAAAAAAAGCTTGTTTCTCATGCTAAAAAGTATAGGTGTTCTAATATGCATCATATTGAGCCCTTTTGTCATATTGGTAAGGTTTACCTAGCAACATACCACAACAATCCATAGGAGTGACATCACAGGTAACAATGTCTACATACTTTGAAGCAAAAGTAAAATATAAAGTGCAAGTGTGTGTGATCATGGAAGTAGTATCACTATCCTTTCATCCAAGTGAGTATGGACAAGGATCCGAACGTGTAGGCAGGTGCAACTTATCAATAATGGTCTGCACAATCATTTTTTTCTACGACCCATTATCGATGATACAATCCATAGCAAAATTATGTGTCAAATGAGCATGAGTAAAATAGATTATCACAACCTCCCACAAAGGACTGATGACTGAGTAAGGTGACATTATTGAGTCAACCTTCTAACTCAGGATAAATACAATCTTCCTCTTACAATTCCAAATTAAAAAACCAATCTCTGTTTCTCCCTATATTTTTTTAACTAAACCTTATTCTCCTCCTTCATTGCGAATTAATGATGACAACTATCTTTACACCCATCTTAGGGACCGACAATTTAGTTGTATTGGGACATTTATTTTTGTAGCTACCCACAATGGTCCAACCATATTTAGTGGGATAAGGGGTTATCCCCCTAGAAGGTGTAGAAGTGGACTTTGGCTTGTTGTGTGGCATAAACGGGTAGTATTTCACCTTGTGGTCAAAATCTTGACAATGAAAATAAATGCTTGGGAGTTTGAAGTAGACAACCCTCTATGAAAAGGTAGAGTCCCCCACTTGGATACTGATGGAATCGTTAAGGTCCTTAGACAAATCTACTTTGATAGACGCTCGCTTGGATAGACAGGTATATAAGACTTTTTAGGCTCGAGCATAACAACATTCCCAACCACACTGGCAATTTCATGTGTTACCCCACAAGGGAATGAGAAGGCCGAGGAACTCAACCCAAATTGGAACTTTGTTTAGGCGGTCCTTAGACATAGCAAAATCATGAGACCATGGCATGAGAACTAGCAAAGAGCTTCACATGTACCATGGACTGTGTTGATGAATCTCCTTAATATGGGTAGGATTGGAAAATTAGAAAAATAAGAAACCTTTGGTAAGGTTTAAAACCTAGGTAACTTGAACACCATGAGGGGTCTAGACATAATTGATCCAAGACCTCAAAATAGACTCATTAGGGATATGACTGACAAAGTAATCTACTAATGCATGTGATGTAAGCCAATTGCATGTAGCTTCTAAAGACTATGCAGGGAAAGCGACATCAAGGGTGGAGATATTACTATGAGAACCACCTTCAAGATGAAATTTTATAGGCATTTGAAGGATGACATTATCACTTGGAGTATATCCTACGTGACCAAAGCTAATGCCTAGCTTGTTAGGGTTGGGAGCCATAAGCACCGAAAAATAAAAAAAAATAGTGGAGTCCCTATACCCGAATGTCATGATCGATCCTCTCCATTTAACTAGTTAAACTCATGTCATTTGACTTGATTAAAAACCCATATTTTTAATTACTTGAACTTATGCCATTTTATTTTTATATTAAAATTCATCTATAAGACTGAAACCTTAATCTACATTTGCAAAATCATAGCTTTCCCATTGTTCTTTCAAACTCTATACATTATTTTAATCAATATATTAATTTTATATAAGGATTTTAAAACAATTATTATAATAAAAGAGCTCTAAACAAAATAAATCAACTCTTAACATAATAGAATTAAAGTTAGTCTCTTAAATAGTTCTCTAAACGTAGTTCGCTTGAATGTTGTTTGAACTTGGAAAATATACAAATGATGATATGGAATGATATTGATGATATGCAAATGATGCATTTAATTATGAGAATGATGATTATGGTCATTTTGTGAAGATTTGGACCATTTTGGAGTGCTTTTGTAACTTGTTAAGCGGATTTGCAATTTGTGGTCGCAAACAAGAATTATGCATCCAAATCAGTTGGAACCTTCACAAAACCTGTTAATATGATGAAATAGATGCATGAATGCAATATGAAGTGATTTGGTGGGGATAAGCCACTATTTTGTAAAAATTGTTCTTTTGTCAAAATTGATGCCAAATATCGGTTGGCGCTTTTGGCATGCACAGATGCCTAACAGTGTTTGGGCATTTTGCAAACATCCTGGTGTGCTTCTGTGTGTCAGGAAAAATCCCTAGGCATATCAAGGTGCTCGAAGTAGCTATTAATAGCTTTTTGGGCGAGATTTGAGCTCATTTGTGCGTTTGTGAGTTTGAGAAGCTACGTTTGGGAGAGTTGGGTGGAGTGGAGTGGAGTGAGGTGGAGTGAATTGGGTGTGGAAGCTATGGTGATAGAAGGAGCAGAGGCAATATATGGATCTGGAGTGCGAACGACTGAGGTAATGTCCTTATTTTTGTGCAAAAATTTTATATTTTTGTGTTTTTTTGAACATGTGTAAATGATAAATATTTTTTGTTGTGTTACAACTTAGGATTTTGGAGGCTCGACATCGGTTCTCATCGTACATTCTTGGGATGAGGAAGGCACTAGGGGAGGAGGAGTGGGAGTTTTTGGAGGCTATGGGGCTAACAAAGGTAGCACAGGTTGATGTAATTAGGGTGGATGAGGGGTACCTCTCTGCCTTGGCAAAGAGGTGGGAATTGGAAAAGGGAAATTTTTAGTTCCCCACGGGAGAGGTGACCCTTAAACTTGAGGATGTATACCGCATCCTCAAGGTTCCAGTGGAGGGGATTCACATCGAGGTTGGATGCGATCGAGGGACAAAGATGAAGAAGATGTTTGGAGATGGCTAGCAGAGTGTGAGGGTGGAGAGTGGGGGTATTCCCTACTTGTCCATGTATGTGGACAAGGAGTTGGATGCCCTCTGTGCCTTGGTGATGTTCATGTTGGCCAACATCATGGCCCCAAATAGTACTAGGATGCAAGTTCCCTTGGAACCTGATAGGGTTAGTGAGCGATATGCTCACTATGTAGTAAGTGTATGCATGGGCTCCTACCTTATTGGTGCAAGCATACCAGGAGCTCTATGAGGTGAGGAGGAGGGGAGGAAGGGGTTAGGATGCAGCTTATTATTGTAGTGTTGGGGATGGGAGCACTTCAACATGGCTCAACCGGAGGGTTTACCAGTGGTAGGCTTGGGTAGGGAGTAGTCCTACACGAGGAGATGGGCGATGGTCGAGGAGGTACAATTGAGTCAACCTATGCAAATGAGCTAGTGGTACCAAGATTTATGGGTTGGATTGACATCTGCCCAAGTGATATGGAGGCCATGGTAGGGTAGCAAGTGGATCAAAGATGGAGAGCATCTACGATGGGTGTGGTAGGCTAGGTGGGTGGTTGGGAGATATCAGAGTGAGGTTGAGTATTTTTAGTTCTCACGAGTACTCCAATAGTTTAGCTTGAGGTAGGGGATTCCGGAGGAGTCGATGCTCTATAGGAGGCATCGAGAGGAGATAGGTCTACCATGTGTAGAGCCATGGAGGGAGGTGTACAAGGATGATGAGGAGATGGACCTCCTCGATATAGATGATGCAAGGACTACTCCAGAGTATGATGCATGGTTCGCTACACAGCCACCATGGGCACCGACTCTAGTAGTAGTTGGTGGAGATGGGGATGAGGCTGAGGATGAGGGGACCCATGAGGCCCCTAAGAGACAAAGGTGCCTTCGATCAGATAGTCAAAGGAGGAGGACTAAGGGTGTGGCTAGGTAGGCTCTCAAGAGTGGAGGAGATGGTGGAGATGGGGATGATATGGAGGAGACTCCAGATGGGCCTCTAGATCAGAGTGAGGAGGATTGGGTGAGGCTAGAGCAGTAGGTGGTAGAGTGGGATGAGAGGATCATGAGGCTCCAGGTAGAGCTACTAGAGAGGGAGCATCAACATAATATCGACATAGCACACCTTCGATCTCGGCATAGGTATATCAAGGCATTGGAGGATAGGTTGATGGAGCATCATATTCCACTTCTTGATCCTCCAACCTCATCTATATTCGAGGCTGCTAGGCATAGTGAGTCTAGGCATAGCTCTAGGTCTAGGGCTCCTTCTAGGTCACAGGGGTCCTCTTGGAGGGTGTAGCTAGTGCTTAGATGCACTTTTTGTATATGAGCCTTGGTGCTCCATAGTATGTGGCCTTTTGGCACTCATTGTACATGTGATATTTATACATATATATATATATATACATGGCTTTTACCTTTTTGTGTTATATATTTGTGTGAATGCTTTTTGTGCAATGCTTTTGTGGAATGCATGTTTATATGGATGATGAATGCATATGATATGTTATGGATGATTAATGCAAGGTGGAATGTATGGATAATTAATGCAAGGTATGGAATGCAGATGTTCTAATGATCATTCATAGTTTAGATCTTTCTTGGCCATGTTTCTAGCATTGTTGTTTAATCAGGGGCACCAAACTTGGTGGTATGTGGGGTGAATGACTCATGAAGTGACATGGATGTTGACATGGAAGAAGATATGGATGTTGATATGGAAGAAGATATGGATGTTGATATGGAAAAATGACTTTTTGTAGAGACTCAGACATACTAGTGGTATCAAACAAACTCACTAAAACTGCCTAATCTCTCTAGGACCAAATGTGTGTGCAATGAATTCATTTAATGAATCAAGAGCATGGTAATGACTCGAGGTAATCAAGAACCAATGTGTGTGCAAGTGAGTTCATTAACTCATCTTGAGTAAATTGGGTGTGACATATTATGGATGAAACCAAGAAGCTAGCTTGTCCGTATGAGTGGTCAGAGGTCTCTTTAAAAGAGATGTGTCACCATGCATGAGCGTACTCCACTACCAGTCAAGCATCTATAGCTTCGATGGAGGCTAACTCCATAGTCCAAGATTTGTGTTTTGATCTCTTAAGTTTTGGGGATGACTACTTAACCATATGACTAGAAATGTAGTACGATCCTTACAACCCAATGATCAATGGTGTGTGATGTAAAATATTTAGAGCTTTGGGGAATCAGATTCTCAACCTAAGTGTGATGAGAATTGTACCCTATCCTTACTACTCTAACTTTTGAATTTGGAAGCAACTGTGATAGTGGTGAAAACCACTATTTTTGTGGACTATGTTGCATGATGGGACTAGCAAGGATGACCCTTTTCACTTTGAGGTTCATACCAAGTATGGTGTTATCCCTCTTTGACACAAGATGTTTTTAAGATGTGAAATTGTGTTTGGTTCAAGAATGTTTTGGAGTCAATTCCCAAAACTCAATATTTTCTTAGTGTATATGTGTGATGGTCCTAAAAGGAACTTGACATGTATTTTGGAGGTTGCTTAAAACACTAGGAGTGGCTGAGTGACCGAAAACACCTAGGATAGCTTTGCTAATGATAATTTGGCTTTGTGGAAAAATGGATGATGATGTGAAGGTGCCCCTGATTAAGGCAACATGATTTTATTGGACCAATTAAAATCTTGAACTTAATAAATGATCCTTATTATGAAATTTGAAATGGGAATGGAATGTGTGAAATGAAATGTATGAAATGCAATATGAAATGTGTGCTAATATAATGTGTTGGCATGAAATGTATGCAAATGAAGTGCAATGTTTTTGGAATGAAATGTATGCAAATGAAATGCAATATTTTTGTGTATTAGCCATGTATATATACAAAAATAATATATATATATATATATATATATATATATATATCATTATGCATAGAATGCTCTCAAGTGTATAACATTAAGTGGTTTAGGTTCTTCTTCTCCCTCTAGACTAGCAAGCCTATAAGTACCATTACCCACTCTTTGAGTAACAATGTATGGACCTAACCAATTAGCCATTTTATCATGAAGATGCAATAATGCATTGGTGTTTTGTTGATTCTCTTTAAGGACAAGATCTCCTACTTGGAATTCATGTAGATGAACTTTGGTATTGTAAGCATGCTTTAGGTGGTCTTGATAAACTTGTAAATGCTCTAAAGCATTGACTCACCTCTCATCAAGAAGTGTGAGTTGGTCAAGATGTGCTTGTCTAGAAGTGTCATCATCTATGAATTCCTGCAAAGAAATTTGTAAGGAGGGGATCTCAAGCTCAAGAGGCATGATTGCTTCAGCTCCATAGACCAGTGAAAATGGTGTTGCCCCTGTAGGTGTGCAGATGCTTGTTCGATAAGCCCATAATGCCAAGGGAATTTGTGTATGCCAATCTCTATGATTTTCTTTAACAAGTTTCTTGAGAATAGCAATTAAGGTCTTGTTGGAAGCTTCAGCTTGTCCATTTGCTTGTGGGTAATAAGGAGTCAAGAAACTATGTTGAATGTTATATTTCTCACAAAGTGCTCGAACATCCTTGTTCTTGAAAGACTTACCATTGTCGGAGATGATTTTTGAGGGGATACCAAAATGACAAATGATATGATGAAGTATAAACTCCATAATTCTAGGTCTTATCATACTAGTTAGAGGAATTACCTCAACCCACTTTGTGAAGTATTTAGTGGTTGTGATGATGAATGTATGTTGTCCCAATGAAGGAGGTAAAATTTTACCAATTAGATCTAGACCCCATTGTGAAAAGGGCCAAAGGATTTGAATAGGTTGTAAAGCTTGTGATGGTACATGAGTTAAATTAGCATGTTCTTGATATTTCTTACAATGTTTAACATAAGTGCAACAATCACGTTCCATTGTGGGCCAATAATAACCCATGCATAAGATACACTTTGCAATGGCCATTCCACTAAAATGACCACCACAAGTACCATCATGGGCTTCAGCTATGGCTCTTTGTGCCTCACTAGACTCGAGACAATGAAGGAGGACTCCATCATAACCATGTTTGTACAACACATCCCCCAAGAGAATGAAACGAGCTACTTTTTGCTTGAAAGTGTATTTAGCAGTTCGAGACATGTCAGATGGGAGTGTTCCAAACTTGAGAAAGGCTACTATTTGGCTTGACCAAGGCTCATATGGATCCGACTAGATAAAGCAAACATCCTTTTCATCTTTAGATTCAACATGAACAATTGTAGATTTAGAGATCATTGAAATTATAAGGGGTTGTACCTCTCCAAAGGAGTCTTTTGGAATCAATGATCCAAGGGAGGCCATCACATCTACAAATCTATTAGTCAAACATGGTAAACTATTGATTTCATACCAATCAAACTTAGAGAGCAATTTCATTGCTACTTCATGATAAAGCTTAATGGTAGGTTCTTTGCATTGGTATTCTCCATTGATTTTCTTAACGACAAGTTGAGAATCACCAAATATCTTGATACGCTTAATGCTCATAGCTATAGCTGATTGAAGACCTAAGATTAAGGCTTCATACTCTACAATGTTGTTTGTGCATTGGAAGTCAAGTTTGAATGATAAGGGGATAGGTACCCCCTGGGGTGTATGAAACATGACTCCAACACCTTGACCTTTCATGCACTTAGAGCCATCAAAGAATAGTGTGATATCGATATCTTCCTTCAGAATGACATCTTCTTCTTGTTCGATGATAGCAAATACCAAATCATCTGGGAGCTCAATAATCAAAGGATGATCACTAGGTAGTGGAGATTTCACAAGTTGATCGACTATTACCTGACCTTTAATGGATTTTTGGCTAATGAATTCAAGGTCGAATTTAGTAAGGAGCATTATCCATTTAGCGGTGTGGGTGTTATTGTAAGTGTGAGACATCATATAACGTAGAGGATTTTCTCTAGCTATGACATATGTTGTGTGACTAAGCATGTAATGTCAAAGTTTCTTAGTGGAAAAAACCATTGCTAAGCACAATTTTTCTACATAAGCGTATCTAGTTTCATAGCTTACCAATGTTTGACTAATGTAGTAGACAACTTGCTCTCAATTTTCTTCATTATTTTGTGCAAGCATTGTCCCTAATGCAAAGTCCATTGCTAAAATATAAAGATAGAATGGGACCCCCGAATGAGGAGGAGCTAAGACTGGTGGAGAAGCTAGGTATTGCTTAATGTCATCAAAGGCTTTTTGACACTCATCTATCCAAGAAAATGGCACCCCCTTTTGTAGTAGGTGATTGAATGACCTACATTTATCAGAAAGTTGTGCAATGAAATGATGGATCGATTGAATCTTTCCTTGTAAACTACGTAATTCCTTTAAGTTAGTTGGGGGAGGCATCTCCATGATGGCCTTGACCTTGTTTGGGTCCACCTCAATGCCTCTTTTGGAGATAATGAATCCTAGAAGTTTTCCCGAGGTAACACCAAAGACACATTTCTTGGGGTTCAACCTTACATTATGTTCTAGAAGTTGGTCAAAAAATTTCTCCAATACACCAATGTGCTCTTGTCGAGTTTTAGATTTAGCCAAGAGATCATCCACATAATATTCGATAATATTATGCATGTAGTCATGGAAAATGTATGTCATGGCACGTTGATAAGTGGCACCTACATTTTTAAGGCCAAAGGGCATCACCTTGTAACAAAAAGTTCCCCAAGGTGTAGTGAATGTTGTTTTGTGTTGGTCATCAGGATTTATTCGAATTTGGTTGTATCCTAAAAAACCATCCATGAGAGAAAGCATTTCATGGCCAGTGCAAGTGTCGACAAGAGTATCGATGTTTGGGAGAGGAAAGTCATCCTTAGGACACGCTTTGTTAAGATCTCAAAAGTTAGTGCAAATGTGTATCACCCCGTTAGGCTTACGAATGGGTACCATATTTGAGAGCCACTCAAGATAATCAATGGGTACGATGAAACCCACATCTAGTAGCTTTTGGAGCTCTTCTTTGACCAAGAGGGCAATGGTAGGATGCATCCTTCTAAGTTTTTGTTTGATCGATTTAGCATCAGGATGTAAGGTGAGATTATGGACAACCAAGCTAGAGTCAAGACCAGGCATGTCTTTATAGGACCATGCAAAAATACCCTTTTTCCTCTTGAGGAGAGCAATTAATTGCTCTTGTTCATCATTAGATAAGCTTTTGCCAAGCTTGACAATTTGGGGATTGTCTTTGTCTGAACTAAGGTCCACATCGATGGTATCTTCAATGGACATATGGGAACCTTCCTCAAGTTGATGGGGCGTAGGGATCAGATGAATGTCATCTAAGATGTCATCAAACTCTTCTGACTTATCCTCATCTATGTCTGCCTGGAAAACCTTAGGATTCGAAGGTGAAGGTGAAGGTGAAGGCAGAGGGGATGGAGGAATGTAGTTGGCTGAAGCCCTTAACAATTCCTTGGACAAGACAAACTCGAAAAAGGATGGAGGTGAGGAAATCTGGTCCATATCAATGAGACTCATGTCAATTGGAATTGGTTTAGCTGGATCATATGGATTATGGAGTGGGGTGAATAAATCAACAAGATTCATGTTGATTTATGGGAAAGTGGATAAGGTCGGATGGAATGGATGGAACCTAAGAACCGGTGCTAGGAGCTTGGTAAACCTGGACAATAGCAAGCAACATAAATAAATGCATTTAACTAAATGATATATACATGCAATGCTGAAAAAGAAAACATGTTTTTTTTGATTTTTAATTTTTTTTGGTAGTGGTGAAAACCACTATTTTTGTGTTATGTACATATGTTACAAGTTTGGCTTATGAAATGGATTAATGAAGTGGGGGTGGTGGTTCACTGGTAGGGTCGGCTCACTCTTGTGGAAGAAGCAAGTGAAATATGGGCTCATGGATGGGGAACATTCTGAGATAAAACTCATCTTGTTCAGTATGGGGAATAATGGGCTCCGATTCTTCTTTAGATTCATCTAAAATTATCGACATAAGTTCAAATTCTTCATAGATTTCATCATCAAAATCATCGAGATGGAGGGCTTCTTCTCCTAAATTTAGATTAAGCCTTTGGAAGGCTTGTTCAAGAGAAGAGGTGGTGGAAAGTGGGTGATAACCTAGACCTGAACGGTCATGCACTTCTTGATATGGAACATCAATAGGCTGAAGCACTCCCTATTCATGCAATCCTAGGCCATGACCTTACCAATTAACTATGTGAAAATAGTGAGATGGAAATCCTGACATGTTTGGAATATTGGCAAGTGTTGGTTCCTTGGGTTCCTCTAGGGGAGCTAGATTTGATGAAGAATCAATCCCCCCATATACAAAATTTATGCTATTTGGAGTTGAACCCATGTCATATACTACTCCTATGGATAAAGGTGGGTCACATGGGTGATCAAAATCCTTAGCATTAGGAATGGTGAGTGGTGTGATGGTGATGTCTTGGACCACATATTCACCAATACCGAGATTAGTGAGGTGGACTTCGACTTGGGATGATGTGGAAGGATCATGATTGGATAATGGCTCGAGGAATGGTGAAGATGAAGATGTCTCACAATCCATCAACTCGACTTGTGAAACATTAGGTGATGGAGATGGATTGGATTGGGAAGGTTTTTGGATGGATGATGATGATGAAGTGGAAGGCAAAGATGTGGATTGAATTTGACCACATGTGCATGTAGTCAATGATGAAGATGATGAAGGATTGGTGATAAGGGAGTCCTCAGGAATGGGAGCCTTTGATGAAGAAATGGGTGGAGTGGTAGATGGATTGGTTGATGGTGATAGGAAAATGTGGGTGGAAGGAAGCATGGATTCATAAGGATTTGAAATGAAATTGCAATACTTGAATGGTTCGACATCCATTGGTATGCAATGTACTTATCCCTCATGAACATATTTCAAGCATTGATGTAAAATGGAAGGGACACATCTCATTTCCCTCATCCAAGGTCTTCCAAGGAGTACATTGTATGCCATGGATCCTTCCAAGATGTGGAACATAGTGTGCAATATTTTGACCCCTACTTCAATGGGCAAAACAATAGTGCCAACTATGGAACACAAAGCATCATTGAATGCTTTTAGGGTGAAGGATGACTTGGTGATATGAGATGGAGGAAGATTCAAATGATGAAGGGTAGATGTGGTGATGATATTTATGGAGGAACCGATATCAATTAGAACTCTTTTAAATGACTTCTTGTCAATTAGAGCCATGATGTGCAATGGAGGATCTACTGATTTTGATGAGATTGGCTTAATCTCAAAGTCATAAAATGTAATGGAAGGCTCCATGCATGTTTGAATGCTCCCTAAAAAGTTGTTGAAGGTATTAGAATCTTGAGATTGTAATTCAATGGATTTTAGAATGTCCATTAATGCCTCACGATGTGGGGGAGATTGTTGAATTAACTCATAAATTGACAATTTGGTGGAAGCCATCTTTAGACTTGTGGTTAACCGACTACTCAATGAGATGACTGGTCATGGTGGATGATTGATGGGTGGAATTGGGGGATTTTATTGGCTAGGAATGTGGATTGGTGATGAAGGATTGGGGGAAATTTGGATGGGAGGTGATGTGGGAGGTTGTGACACACTTGCTTGAGGTTGTTGCCTTGCATTTTGTTGATTGTTTTGTTGACCTCTAGTGACCACATGAATGGCACCTACAAACCCTTGGTATTGTTGGACATGATTAACTTGGTTAGGAGGAGTTTTGGTATTAGCTCCTCCCATATTTGGTTGCACCTCCTCATGGTGAGGAAGTGGTGTTTGAAAAATACCAAGGTTTTGGTTTTGTTGAGCAAGGGGGTTGTCAAGCTTGATGGCCCCCAAGTCAATTAGGTCTTGAACGATGTCTTTGAATACATGGCAATTATTAATATCATGCCCATTTTGCCTATGGTAAGGACAAAATAAATGTTCTCGATAATATTTTCCATATTTAGCGGGATCATCTGGTCTAATTTTGGGTAAAGCAAGTTTGTTTGTGTCATACAACCTTCGAAAAGGGAAGCATATGACTCAGCCAAGGGGGTGTATTGGTGATTTTATTAGATAGACTATCATCGAGGATGGTTTTCTATAGCTAGCACTATGTTTTGCATGGCTTGAGTTACCGAGGGTACCGCATGATAAGCAATTTGTTGTGGTGATTGTTGCACTGATTGTTGTTGAGCCATTACCAATTGGCTCATGACCACTTGATTAACATGATTAGGCTGACTGGTCAGAGTGGCCTATGTTGATTTTGATTGGCTAGAATAATTGCTTTTATATTGGCCCTTATTTTGCCATTCCTTTTTCTTAGGCTTAAGTATGCCCTCTTGGATTTTTATTTCCTCGATGACACTAGCCTATGCTAGAGCTTCTTCAAATGAATGATAAGTCTGTAATTGAAGCATCCAAGAGATAGGTTTTAAACAACTCTTGGTGAATAGTTTGATAAGCTCTTCCATTGGTAGGGTGAATGGCAACTTGGTAATGATGACCCTCCAATGGTTTCCAAAATCATAGATAG
The DNA here is from genome assembly GCA_028583015.1 of Wollemia nobilis. Classification (NCBI taxonomy): domain Eukaryota; kingdom Viridiplantae; phylum Streptophyta; class Pinopsida; order Araucariales; family Araucariaceae; genus Wollemia; species Wollemia nobilis. Next base: position 4,008,848 of record JAQPPZ010006010.1, read on the forward strand.
ACTCATCATCATGTTGTCTTAAAGCATAGACATCAGACAATGAGACTTTATTTCTAACATTTAGGATAAAACGCTCAAAGAATTGGTCAATCAATTGTTCAAAAGTATAAATACTATGATTGGGCAATTGATTGTACCACTCTATGGCATCTCCTCCTAATGTTTGAGGAAATATTCTGAGCATGAGAGCATTGTCATTTTGGATTCTAAAACATGAGTGTACAAACGTGCTCACATGCTCTTTGGGATCCTCAGTTCCCTTGAATTTGTCAAACTTAGGCACCATGAAATCTGTTAGATATGGTGGTGATGGTACCGAAGGATGAATGGGTTGGTTGATCAACTGATGTAAGGTTAGCTTCTAGTTTGTCAAACCAGGAGTATGTTGTATCAACTGATCTATTTGTTGTTGCATGGCCTTAATTCGAGGGTCTTCCCCAGGAATGTGGAAGCCCTGAATTACCTGATGATTTTGAGGTGAGGTGGAAAAATGTTGTGGGGTGACCAAATGATGATGAGATTGGTGATGATGACTAGGTGAATGTGATGGAAATTGATGAAGGGGAGACTGATGATGAAGAGATGGAGAATTTTGGAATGGGGTCAATGCATGAGGGTTATGGTTGGGTTGGCCAATGGGAATAGGATGGGTATTGGTATGACTTGGTGGAGGAATAGGGATAGAAACCATAGAAGACTATGGTGTCCATGATGGACCCTAGTTAATGAGGATAATCTGAGTAGAGTTTGGTAGAGGCTTAGGGTTCACTTGCACTTGTTGTTGAGCATTTTGATGTTGCTTAAGCAATTTGTTCAAATGTTCCCATGCTTCATTAATATCTCTATCAGAAATGGAAGGTATGGAAGCAGATGGTATGGAAGATGTGGTTAGGGGACAAGTTACACTTGGTATGGTAACTTGGGAGGCTGAAACTTGTGAAGCAGCATTTACATGTGCTTCATACAAGGGGTTAGTGTATGTGGATGTGTATGAAGTGCTAGGAGCACATGAGGGTTGGGGAATGGACATATGAGAGGAAGGTGCAACTGATGCCTCAAAAATAGGGTTAGTGTACACCTGGGTAAAGTTGGATGGTGGTTAGGAATAAACAAGTTCCTATTGTAAAGTAGGATCTTGTCTAGGTGAATTGGGGACTGACTCTAAGACATAGTTAGAAGACTTCATAAGAGCTTCTACTCGTGCCATATCTATGTGGGTAATGTGGTGATCAATGGTTGGTGAGGTTGACTCTATTTGGGGAACAACCATATGAAAGGTTATGGGTGACAAGGAATGTGAGGGACCTGCAGATAAATCTGCCTATGTCACATTTAGGGAATCTACCATAGAAGTGGTGGGGAAGGTGGATGAAGGTTCCATTGAATTGTCTTGATTTAATGCTTTCTTTTATTTTCTTGTTAATACCATAAGCAATTAAACCAAAATATAGATTATGTAGTAAAATGAAACACAAAACTAAAATTTCACAAGAAAAATAAACAATCAATGCTAAGTTTATTCAACAAGTGTGTCTTACCTCATTCATTGATTATCTCATTTTAATGTGAATTCATTCTCTTAGGTTTTGATCTTGTGTGTTTCAATGTGCTAATATGAATTAAATGGGGTGAATCCTATGGCTTGGATGGGGCAACGAGATTCTTGTTGGTGATGAAATCCAACAAGTTTGCTTGAGGGTAATCTAAGGTGTCTAAGGGCAGAGATTGGTGGATGGAGATGAAAGCCACCATCACCTAATCTCAAGCAATGGTTGGTGATGAAATCCAACCACTACTATTTAATGTGAAGTGTGAAGTGTGTGATTCTTTTTAAAGTTTCTAGTTCTCTATTGTGTACATACAATGTTAGAAGAATAACTACTTTCGATAGTCTAAATCAGAATCCACTACTCAGAATACCAATTTTTCCAAAGGATGTAAAGTACACCGCTTAAGACCCGCTCTAGATAGTTGGGGGGTTCATCTACTCCTCTGTATGGAATCACCCAAGTACAGGGATACTTTTGGTATCTGAAAAATGTTCCTATTTAGACCTACAAAAATAGAAATCTCTAACCCTAGGATGCAAACTAATGAATGCACTTAATAGTTCAAATGCAAGCAATAATGCAACACACCAGAAAATTGAGAAATATTTAAGCAGAAAATGTGTGGATGAATGCAATTATTAATATAATGTCTAAAATGCAACTAACATGATTTGTTTTTACCATATTTATTAATGATGTTCATTTTAATCCCAAAATCTGAAAAAAATATAAAAGTGCTAGAAAATGTAAAAATGAAAAGTTAGGGTTTGATAGTAAACTTACCCAGAAGCCTACGTTTCTACTCTAACTCTCTGTAAAATACCCCTGGGTACTTCTGAAATGCACCTAGGAATTTTTGGATGTCCCTCGAGCACCATCGAGCATTCACGCACCTTCTACAACCTTCTGCAAATCTCCAGAAACTCTGATCCAACGAAAAACTATGAATTCTGCGCTTCTGGAAACCCTGCAAGATGACACAAAAAATAACAAATTAGTAAACAAGGTAAATCAAAGTAAGAAACCCTTAGGGGGTCCCACCGTGATCACCATTTGTAGAGACAAAAATGCAACACCAAATAACAAGATATAGATTGAACTCAAAAAGACAATATTGCACAATGAATGATTTTTATTAATGGGGGGAGCCTCAAAACTCCATTGTTACAATAAAGAATATTTGAACTCTTTGATACAAATATACACAATGCTAGGGTTCTCCAAAACCCTAGCTACAACGTTGGTGGTGTCTTCAAAATACATCCTTGCTCCCAACAGAAATGAGTGGGCTTCTGGTTATCCGATGTCGGGCCACTCCAGCTTAAGCAATTGCACAATGCTAATGTAACACTTCCAGATCTACACACAAAGAAAATAGCAAATAGGTTAGTAGCAACTATGAGGGCTCCACAATGTGAGGCCCTATAAAATTAATAAAAACCCTAGCTATATGATGTAAATAGCATGAATAGAAACTGAAAATGCATGGAATGAAATAACAAATAAAAGATTTACCTTGTGACGCTTGCTATCTTCTGATCTATGATATTTGTTGTAGGAAATCGGTGCGATGATGCCCTAGCATCGCCCGAGGGCTAGTAGGGCTACAGATCTCTAGTGTAAGAACATCCACGGGTGCTCGACGATAGCAAAAAATACCCGTGGGTGCTCGAGAATGGTGGAGGGTGCCCAGAGGTGCTTGGTGGTGGAGGAGAAGCACCCGAAGGTGCTTAGAAGTGATAGGGAGCACCCGAAGGTGTTCGAACTACTGAAGGGAAAGTATATAGAATAAGATTTGTCTAAGTGAAAGGCATGGCGATGGATGCGGGGGCTATGGCAAGTGAGGATGGATGGAGAATGTAGGGATACTTGGATTGCTTAGGAAGCTTCGAGAAAACTTCAACTCAGGGAAAACTCAGGGCTTAGGACTTAGGATTCAGGGGTTGAGCCATCAAAATGGCTCCTATTAATAATCCACACTAGGGTATGTTAGGGTTTGAGCGACACGAATTGTGTGGCTCAGATTAAAACATAACGAAGGGTGGATATTAATTTTGGGTGTGTGGCATGGATTGATGTAGATGGATGGCTAGGATTAAGTTAAATCGGATGGCTGGGATTTATTCACATATATAATATTTATATTTATTAAATATATATAAAATATAATATTAAAATATTAAATTTTTTGGTATTAGGTAGAGGTGGTTATAAGGTCCACAAACCTTTTACATAGTCAAAATGGGCTGGTTCTAGCTCCAAGCTTGTATAATCAAAATACAAAATGGATCTTCCCAAGACCCACATTAAGCCATACTTAGAGTTCGTAGTCCTATACTTGCCATTGTACTATTCAAGATAAAACAAAAACCAAACAACACCTAACACTTACTAAACATAACATTAGGCTGATGTATCGCACACTTGTCACTTCCCAGGCCTTAGCAAATGGGTTGCATTTTGTCCCTCTGCCTAATTCCATCTGTTGGATTACTCTCATCAACCACTATGATCTCCTGCTACTCTAAAAGGTTTGATCTTAGATCTTCTTTAGAAGCCAACACCAGTAATTCTTGAGGGAAGTTATCCTTCCAAATTTGCATCTCCCCAGTAGAAACTGTAATATTTACCATTATATCTGCCACTTGGTTCCCTTATTTGAAGGTGTGTTGGATTTGGGCACTAACCAAATGGTATTTATTAATATTTTCTTCTAGGATAAGCTTTGATATGGTCCAACTGGGGTCTTTATCCTCCTTAATTGCCTTGATTATATTAAGCGAATACCTTTCAAAGATTACATCCTTATAAACCTCTAGTATGGAAATTCTCATTGCCTACATGCAGGCGTAGGCTTCTGCAAAATGATTTGTTTGAGTTTCCAAAGGCTTCGTAAAGGCAACAACCACTTTTCTTTCCTCATTTCTCATAAGTTCTAATCCTCCTGCAGCCCTTGGATTTCCTTTGGCCACATCGTAAAAATTAAAATTAACCCACTTTTGTATGGGGTTATCCACTTGACACCATCCCGTGGGTTGGTTGTAATTACAGGGTCTAGAGGTTCCTCTCTCCAGTTCCACAAATCTTCCTTTCTCTAGAAGACAGGGTCTCACTTTTGAAGTAAAAGGTTTTCCAATTTTCTTTCAGAGCTCTGATTATTTTATTACCACATAACCAAGGATCTTTCTTCTGTCCTTTAAATACTCTCTTATTTCTCTCATTCCATATCCCCCATAAAAATGGGGGTAAGTCGAGCTTCCAGAGCCAAGTCAAAAGTTTTACCTGGAAGGGGGAAGCCCACTGTATGCAGAAGTCAGACATGCTATTTGGGTGGACCCAATCTATATGCAATTTGGATATAATCATTTGTAAGATTGCACAAGAAAATTCACAAGTTAGAAAGATATGACTTATAGATTCTATCACTTTCTCACACAGGATACATCGATTGATGAATTGGAAACCTCTCCTCTGTAGATTATCTGTTGTTAGAATATTATTTTGAACTTCCAACCAAAATAAGAAAGCTATTTTTGGGGTTAAATTCTTTAACCAAATAATAGAATTCGGAGTCCATCCATTAAATCTTGAGTGGATTAGTTTATAGACAATTTTTAGTAAATATATCCCACTTGTAGTTTTTCCCCAAATCATCTTGTCTCTTCCTCCCCTTGGAATGATTGGTAACACCCTTAAAGCATCATTGAGTTTGGTTAGGGCCACCTTCTCTTGCTCTAAAGGATTTTGAACTGTGATTTTCTTCCAAAAGCAATTTTCCTGTGCTACAGCAAGAAAATCCCCTACTTTTTCTCCCATTTCCTTTGAAATTTTGAGTTGGAGGACTCTAAGGTCTAAGTTATCTTGCAGAGGACCTTATTCCAGCAATGGATATTGCTAAAATTCCACTTGTATCCCATTACAAATTCTCCATCTGATGCCTTTCCTGACTACCTCACGAAATTCGAGAAAAAAATTCCAGAAATAGGATCCTCTAGGGAGATTATAAGCTTACAGGAAGTCTTGATTATTTCTGATATATTTTGCCTTAAGAAGTTTTACCCATACCAATTGATCATTATTGAAAAATCTCCAGACCTATTTGCCAATCAGATCTTGGTTCATTTCTTTCATTCTCTTCAACCCTAGGCCCCCTTGATATTTGCTTGCACACACATGATTCCATGCTACCAACATAATTCTCTTTCTCTCCTCCAAACCTGACCACAAGAAGTTGTGCTAAATTTGCTCCAGTGTAGCTTAGACCTTTGAAGGCATTATAAATAGAGACATGCAGTATATTGGAATGCTCTGTAAAGTAGTTTGAACTAGTAAGGCTTTCCTTGTGGAACTGAGAAGGTTGTCCTTCCACCTTGCTAACTTTTTGGAGATCTTGTCAATGATTGAGTTCCACAAAGTAGCCTTCATTCTTCCTTCAAACATAGGTATGCTTAGATAAGTCATCGATAAAATCTCCTTTCCACATCCAAAGAGGTTAGCTATTCTTTCCTCACTCCCACCAGGCATGTTAAAGAAATAGATGCCACTCTTCTTATAGTTTATGTATTGTCCTACTTCCATCTCATACTTGGTTAGAATTATCTTTATCCTAGCCTGAGGCATTGAGGCTTTGGACACAATGATCATATCATCCATGAACTATTGGTGAGTCACTGGCTCTACTGTTGAGGCTGGTTTGAAACCTTCCAATTGACATTTTGCCACAACTTCTAAAATATTCCTACCCAATGCCTCCGCTAAAATAATAAACAAGTATGGAGATAAAGTATCTCCTTGTCGCAACCACATTTCACTCTTAAAGTAACCGGAGGGTGACCCATTCACCATGACAAAAAATCTTGTGGTAGAGATAAAACTAAAAATCAACTTAATCCACTGGGAACATAAACCAAACTTACCCAAAATCTTGGTGAGGAAACTCCATGAGACCTGGTCGTAGGCTTTATTCATTTCTAGCTTTAGTAACATATATGCTTCCTTACTAGCCACCATTGAATGAATAACTTCATGAATTTTGATGATACAATCCAATATTTTTCACCCTTTCATAAAACCTCCTTAGTTCATATCAATGATGAATTTCAGGATAACCTTCAGCCTATTGGCAATTGTTTTCATGAGAATCTTCATTAGAGTGTTACATAAACTGATAGGGCAAAAACTGGATAATTCCATTGCTCCCACTAGTTTAGGGATGAGGAATAAAAATGTAGCATTAACTCCTTCTGGGATTTCCATGTCATTTTGAGCCTCAATTATAGCTTCCACTACATCATTACCTAGGATATCCCAAAACTTATGAAAGAAATTAGTGGGAAAGCCATCCAATCCTGGGGAGCTGTTACCATCCATGTCAAAATCTGCCTTCCTAATTCCTCCTTTGTAAAATGGCTGAGTAAGAATCCATTAATATTCTCAATGACAAGGGGTTGAATGGATGCCAACAGAGAGTCCTCTTCTTCAATAGTAGGATTTACATCTTCTAGCAACGATTTAAAGAACTCGATCGCTTCCCTCCTTATGTCTTCCATATATTTGGTGTTAGAACCATCGACCATCTTGATATCCTTAATTTTTTTAGTACTCCTATGGTGAAGAGTAGAGACATGGAAGAACTTTGTATTTCTATCATCCTCATTCAACCAATGCAGTCTGGATTTCTACCTCCAAAAGGTTTCTTCAAATCCCAGCACCGTGTGGTATTCGACTAACAACCCCCTCTCTCGATTTCTTAGATCTTCTGTAAACTGATCCGACTTTAGTTTCTCACATAGTTCATTGATATTGTCTTTTAGTTTTATTTTTGTGAAAATATTACCAAAGGAAGTTTTTTTCCACTCTCTAATGTTAGCCTTCACATTCCTTAGTTTACACGCCACTTGGGCCAATTTTGAACCGTTATAATTTTTGTCCCACCATTGGGCAACCAGATCCTTGAGATCCTAGTGTTGGAGCCGCATAAGTTCAAATCGAAAGGGTCTGATGTATTTTTTCTTAGAGTCCTTCCTAGTTTCCCACAGAATTGGGTTGTGGTCAAACTTAATTCTTGGTAGTACCGTTAATGAAGAGTCCCCAAACCTCTCCAAGAATTTTTGAGAAAGAAGAAACCTATCTAATATGATCTAAATTTGGTTTTCCTTCAGTATTTTGTTAGACCATGTACAGGAGAATCTACGTAGGTCCACATCCATCAGCTCATGTTGATCAAAAAAATATCTAAACTCGTAGATATCAGCAGTTATTATTTAAGAGCCCCCAAATTTATCTACAAGATTAAGGTAGCAATTGAAATCCCCCACCACAATCCAAGGGTATTTGGGGACCATATACCTTAGTTTAGCTAGCTGACCCCAAAGAACCCTTCTCAGTCCCTGTCTAACTGGAGCATATGCATTTGTTAAGAGCCACTCTTCCTACATGGTTTTACCCAAACATAGGAGACAAATAAATCAACTATGCATCAGAATCACTCTACTATCAATCACATTCTTGTTCCACATAACCAACAACCCTCTTACTATTCTAGTAGCCTCCTAGGCTACTACTTCAGATTCTTGCCAAGTCCTATTCTTAAAAGGAAACACTCTACTCTCCTTCATTTTAGTTTCTTGTAGTAATATCATATCCGGTTTGTGTTCTTGTCTAAGAGCATACGAAGCTCTCATTTTTACAGGATTTCTCCCTCGTATATTCCATGATAGAATATTCATTTATGGGCTTTGGATCCCCAATCCTTTGCCCCAAAGTGTAATACTGCTTGAGTGCCATCAGCCACTCCTCTCTCTACTTCTTTCTTCCTTAAGGTAACATTGCTAGGTTTCCCTCTTCCTACTGAACCATATCCCCAAACATTTTCTTTAAGCGAGGGTTCCTTGTGTTTCACTTGGCTTCTGGTCACCATCTTAGATGGTTTAGTATTGGCATTTGGGGTAACAAATTGGATCTCCAGGTTAACTGGTCTTTCTGAAAGTGGAGATGATTTCATGCTCTTAGCTTATTTATTAGTAGGTTCTTTTTTCCCTGCTTTGGGGGTACACTGATCTTGGTGGTTCACCTCTACCTCCTGAATATCCTTATTTGTCTTATAAGTTTCCTACTCCTTTTGATTTTAATCCTCTAAGTCCTTCTATTGGGTCTCATCTACCTCAAATTCCACTTCTTAGATATCCATCTGATATCCCTTTAGATGATTTAATGCATAAAAAATGTTCTCCACTGGGATGTTGATCTCCTTGGAATTTATTCCCATAAATTACTCTATAGTATAAGGGACCACTTTCGTCGAGACTCCATAGGTATCCTATATTACCCAATCGAACTTACTCCCGAACGATGATCTATGTGGTTTTTACCTTTGTGATTTTTTTCTGGGTCCTGCTACATCACCTTTGGAGCAGGTTGTACTTGAGGGTTCCCACCAGAGGGACCAACTCCCCTGTGAGAGGATTTTGGTGCATAGGTATTTTTTTGAGGAGGGTTATAATGTTGCCTCTTTCTGACATTAGGCTGAACGGGGTCTCTGATATTTGGATTCCAAGCCCTACGTCCTTGAGATCCATGTTGGGTAGGAATGGGACCTACGAGGGAGGGATATTTTTATGGATTTGTGGAACAGTATTTTGGGGTGGGGGCTGGTTCTTGGAAAGGTAGTGGATACCCTGGTGCCCTATCTTCCCACAAACACTATGCTTAATAGATATATTTTCATATTCAAAATACTGAGTATGACGACCATACATAGATGACAGTATAATAGATTTATGAAGTTCTTTACTCAGGTTTTCCAACACACACATGTGAGCAGAAAGAAGTCTTATTCTGCTTAAGGTTACAGGATTGATAGCTACCAGTTCCCCAATCTCAGTAGCTATCCCAACCAAGATTCTCATTCCAACAAAGTAGAGGTAATCCTGACATCTTAACCCAAAAAAGAGCCAAATCCAACACTTGGGTCTAGGGGTTGAAATCGGGGGTCCAACGCTTTAGATACAAGCCCCTTTCCCCAAAAAACTAAGGACCTCCTTGAAGAATCATTTCCATGTCCTGGTCACATTGAAATTTCACCAAAAGAAGACTCTTGGGTAAAGCCCTAATCATCATACCAACCCTTGGCTGCCATTTATAGACGACCCATCTCCTTATGACTTCCAAGTTTGATCAAACTTCCATAAATTTCACCACCAGAGACGTTCTGCCCTCCATAGCCACTTGCTGAGCTAGGGTATCCAGGATGTCCAACCTACCATTGAAAGGTTTTATATTAAAACAAGAGTCGAATAGTTTTTGCTTACCACAAAGAGTATTAAGATAAGATGGTCTCCACTTTTCAGGTTTCTATTTTTCTCCTCCCTGTGTCTTCCCTTGATCCTAATGCACAGAGTCCTGGTCCCCATAAGAGATATCTTCGACCGCATCTGCCCAACACCCTAGGTCCGGTTCCAACATAATTTCCTTGTCCACATCCTCCACCTGGGGCCTTGCTATCTCACCAAATCCCCCACCTACTGTGCCTGTAGTTCTATGGTATGAAGCCCCACACCTAGGGTTTGACACCCCTATACCTCCCACTCCTCCTCCTTGCATATTCAGTCCATTCTCATTTTCAATATTAAAATATTAATATTAAACATATATTTAACAAATATGCCTAAGCATATAAATAAATGGGTAAAAATGGTGGGAATACTTGGATGGATGACAAGTGGCTAGGTTTTGGTGTCTACATAGATGACCAAAAATTTTGAGTTGGGGGTAGAGTCCCCAAACCCCCGAGCAAGAGGGAACCTGGCCAGTTCCCCCTGTGACTCCCCTCAGTGTGCCCGATGCATATGAACAACACATGGGAATGGATCACTAAACTGCACCACCATACACATCGCTATTGAAGAACATTAGGGATTTAGATATTGAATTCACATCCTAACGTTGTCCCACTTGAAGTCGATATACAAGAATTCTTTAGCTATGTTTTTCCATCCAAGTTCCAATTACCCAATGCTAGCCTTATCACATTTTCAGCAAGCCTAGAGAAGTTTTGCACCACTCAAACTTCTTTGTCTTGACCGAATTTGTAAGCATATATGCAGGATTTTATTTAGTACCAATTTTATACAATAGGATCCTACCATATTCCACCATATATCTTATAAAATGGTACTTAATATCACTATGTTTCATACGATCATGGAATTTTGGGTTCTTCTCTAATTTAATAGCACTTTGGTTATCACAATGCAACATAATCATCTTCTGCATTATCTTGAAGTCATCCAATAGTTGTTCTAACCAAATTACCTCTTTGCAGGTTTCAAGTGCTACAATGCATTCTACTTTAGTGGTTGATAAATCCACCACAAAAAAAACTTAGAAGTCCAACTCACAGCTCCACCAACAAGAGTGAAAGTATATCTTGTATTGGAATTTCTCCCATCTCTATCTCCACAAAAATTAGAATTCAAAAATCCTTTAACTATTAAATTTATCGATCCCTAGTAACTAGCAGCATCTGAAGTGCATCTTAAATATATAAATATCCACTTCACTGCATTCTAATGCTCCTTACCAGGATTTTCCATGTACCAACTGACAACTCCCACTGCTTGGGCAATATCTGATTTGGTGCTTACCATGGCATACATGAGGCTTCCTACTACTGATGAATACAGTACATGAGATATGCTTTTCTTCTTTGCTTCTGTTCTAGGACACTGTTCGGAAGATAATTTGAAGTGTGAAAGAAGTGGGGTAGTAACTAGTTTTGTATTCTTCATATTGAAGCACTGCAAAATATTTTCTATATATGAATTTTGACATAATCAAATATTCCTTCCTATTCCATTCCTGTGTATATTCATCCCTAAAATTTGGTTTGCTGCTCCTAAATCCTTCATTTCAAATGTCCTAGTAAACTAAGCCTTAAGATCAATAAATTTCCTCATGCTAGGTCCTGCAACCAACATATCATCAACATACAACAAAAAAATAATAAAAATACCATCATCAAACCTTTTATAGTATGCACAATGGTCAACTTCACTCCTACTGAAACCTTGGCTCTACATGAAGGTGTAAATTTTTTTGTACCATGTCCTTGGCGTCTGTTTCAATCCATACAAAGATTTCTTGAGTCTGCAAACCAAATGCTCTTTTATTTTTTCTTCATAGCCCTCAAGATTATCCATATAAATATCTTCCTCGAGATCACCATGTAGGAAAGCAATATTTACATCAAGTTGCTCCAGTTCTAAACCCCATGCTACTACAAGTGCAAGTAAAACTCTAATAGTAGTCATCTTCACAAATGGAGAGAAAAATTCATTAAAGTCCATACATAACTTTTGCACATAATATTTTTCCACCAAGGGAGCTTTATAGCATTCCAACAACCCATAATTATTCTTCTTTAATTTATACACCCACTTGTTTCCAACAACCTTTCTTCTAGGTGGAAGATCCACAAGTTTCCCTGTTTCATTCTTGCAAAGTGCTTCCATTTCCTCCTCCATGGATTTACTCCATTTTTTTTGCATTCTTGTATTCTCTAACTTCCTAAAATGAACTAGGCTCACCATCATCAGTTAAAAAAGCAAAAGAGGACTAAAAAATAGGAGAATACCTTTCTGAACACTTTTGTGGATGTGTAGATCTTTTAACCCAATTATCTGTTGGTTGTGGCTCTTAGTCTTGTGATTGTTGTGGCTGCTTTACTTGTTGTTCTAATTGATGTTATACATGCCGTTCAAAAACTTTAGCATGTTGATTTTCATTTTCATCTTCATTCATATCTACTTCAATTGGTACAACATTAGGTGTTTGTTGTACCTCCTTCCTTTACATAGATTTTTCATAAAAAAAATATCCCGACTAATAATTACCTTGTGAGCAGTAGGATCCCACAATCTATACCCCTTTATTGTATCTCCATAATCGAGAAAAACACATTTTCTTGACTTTGGATCAAGTTTAAACATTTTTTTCTTTACGTACATGGGCAAATGCATCACAGCCAAAGGTACACAAATGAGAGTAATCAAATGGCTTACCACATCAAACCTCCTCTACGATATATCCATCCAATGTAGCTGTAGGTGACCTATTAATGAGGTAAATAACTATATTAACATTCTCTACCCATAACCTTTTATCCACCATGGATGCACTAAGCATGCTTCTTGCACGTTCCATGATTATGTGATTCATCGGCTCAACCACACCATTTTGTTGTGAAGTATATGGTATAGTCCTTTAGTGCTTAATTCCTTCATGCGTACAAAATTTATCAAATTCCTTGGAGCAATATTAATCCCCATTATTTGACCTGAGACATAAAATAGACTTGACCAAACTTTTCTCTACTCGTGCTTTGAACTCTTTAAAGTTTTGCAAAGATTCTAACTTTTTCTTTATAAAATAAACACACACTCTTCTAGAATAATCATCTATAAATGTCAAAAAATAGATAGCACCATTTAAGGACTAAGTGGGAATTGTTCCAAATATATCATAATGTATAAGTTGCAAAAAATCAAAATTCTTACTAGGGCTTGCAGTAAACCAAAACTCTTTTGTTAACCAAAAATACAATGCTCACACAAGTCTAAATTACAAAACTTAATCCCATAAAGCATACCTCGGTCATGCAAAATTTTTAGACCTTTTTCACTCATATATCCTATGCATTGATTCCATAACATTACTGCATCTTGAATACTTCTTGAAGTTGTTGCTACTGCATGGTTTTTCACTGTATCATTGTATAAATGATATAGGGTTCCATAAGATTCTCTTTTTGCTACTTCAAAGGCTCCTTTGTAATTTTGCAGTAGTTGTTATCGAAAGTGATAGAATACCCTAGCTTATCCATCATCTTGATTAAGAGCAAATTATTTCACAAATCAGGTACATGTCATACATATCATAACATCCTTTCTCTACCATCATCTAGCCTGATCCTTATGTCCATAATTTATAAAGGGTGATCATCACCCAAGTAGACCATTCCACCACTATATGGTTGATATTTGTCAAACCAATTTTGTGAGGAGACATGTGGAAATATGCACCCAAGTCTAAAACCTAGGTATATAAAATAGATCTTCTATTGTTGATACATAAAGCCTTACATGTTATTATCTCTCCTAAATTTTAGTATTGGCCTCAGTTGATGGTTGAAATTGATTTTCACTATTTTTTTCTTTTTTAGCAACCAATAATATTTCTTTGAGTTCCCTAGCTTCCCACAATGCCAATAATTCTCTTTTAGCTTGCTTCCTTTAGACTTAGATCTAGACTGTGATCTACCTTGTTGACTCCTCTCAAAATATTGACCTCTCACAACTAGGGTTTCATTGGTTGAGGGTTCTAGAGATATTTTTGCCTCAACTCTTTTACTAACAAAGCGGCTACCACATCATCAAATTTTAAATTTTTTGATGATGCATTATTGATGGCCATCACCCAATGATCCCAAGTCTCCAAGAGGGAACAAAGTAGGGTGATAGCTCTATCCTCATCCTCCATATTCACATTAACTAAAAGCAGTTTACTGATAAGGGTATTAAAATCATTCAAGTGATCTTCTACAAATGAACCCTTCTTCATCCTTAGGCTATAAAGCTATTTTTTTAGAAAAATATTATTTGTTGCTGATTTCATCTCATACAACTTTTCAAGCTTCTTCCAAATGGCTTCCATGGTCTTTTCTTTAGCAACATTGAACAATATGGAGTTTTTTAGGCATAGATGAATTGTAGAAATTGCCTTCCTATCTAGCATTACCTACTCCTCATATTTCATGCTGCTTGGTTTACTTGTAACCCATTTCAAGGCTAGGGCTTAGTTTCTTTAAACCAAAAAATCCTCCACCTTTATCTTTCATAAGGAAAAATTCCTACCATCAAACTTTTTAATATCAAACTTGGTTACAACTCTAGTCATTTATTGTAGCTCCCACTCACACAAAACCCTAGGCTCTAATATCAGATGCTAGAAAAATATCAAATTACGTGCAAGTAGAAAACACAATAATGTAGGAAAAAGGGTAATGGTAGCTTTATTATTTTATTTATTTTAGCAAAATTTTTACACTCAATCAAATTTTACATGCAAGGGGTCATTCCCATTTTATAAAAAAACAAAAAACTATTCATTTCCTTTCTAAAAAAGGAATACTCCAAAAAAATGTTCGCTTCCTCTTCCAAAAATTATTTGCTTTCTCTCCCAAAACAAGACTCCAGAAAACTATTTTCTCCCTCTCACAACGTATGGTTGTACGAAAAAAAAAAATTGGGTTGAGGGAGGAGCCCCGAACCCTTTGATAGGGGAGAATCGGCCAAGTTACCCCTTGCAAACTCCCTCGGTGCACCCGATGCATTGGAACAATACGTAGGTATGGATCACTAAACTGCACCACCATACACCTCATTGCTAAGAACATTGGATATTTGGATATTGAATTCACCTCCTAACACCCCTCTGCCATCGATCCCAATTGGGTCCCTCTCCTTTTTCTTAAGAAATAGTCAATAGGCCTAAGAGGTTCCTTTTGTTGAACACCTTAAGTTGAGTCTTCCATATCCATAGTGCTTTATCCCTTTTCCAACTATTCATTGTGCTCCCATTCCAACTAACTAGGTACTCCTTGTGTTTCTTGTTACCCCATCCAACCATCTTGATAGCTCATACTCATTCCAAAAATTTCTCGAAGTTGTCCCAAATGTTTATCGATGAATGAGTGGGTTGTAGTTGTTCAAGTGTAGTCTCATCGACATATATGTATATTAATTGGATCACGTGGAAGACAGGGTGAACCCTGAGATATGCAAGCAACTTGAGTTTATAAGAAACAACATGTATGCACTCTATCACCTCAAAGGGACCATAATACCATTGAATCAAAGCATTAGATTTATCCTTTGATGATTTGAACACCTCCAACTCCATATTCAACAAGACTTTTAATTCCTTGAATTCCTCAGGTCTATATTTTAAGTCTACCCTGTAATTGCGGGAGGCGGAGACTTAGAAATAAAATGCTTATAAGCAATTTCTTGCAAATTTTGTGAAATCCTTTGTTTCTGGACTTGGAGTTGATGTGCTTTAGATTTTCTGTGATAGCATGGCCGGGAGCCTAATCTTTTGCAGAGTGTGATAAGTGTATCTTCTTTTGCTATCCGTTCCATTAAAGTTTATTAGATATATCGTCGTGAATCTGCCATTATCAAGTTTAAATATGCTTGTTAGGGCTTCAGTTGTTCTATTGTCTGCTAGGGGAAATTACAGATTTGAGGTTAAGTTTGTTCTAATTGCTCTGTCTTCACTGTGTGAGCTAGGCTACCGGTGAAAGATACCAGTTTTAACCAGCTGCCCCTTGGATTTATAATTTTATGCTAGATCTGTTTCACTCGCCTTGTGCTCTTAGTTGAAAGTGATCTTAGACTGACTGGACACTTTCTTCTTTGATTTGTTCTGTTGTGAAGCTAGTAGCATAGATAAGATTGATAGTTTAAGTTTTACAGTTTAAAGTCTGATAAGCTTCTCTTTCTGCCCTACCCTACCCTCTCTTTGCTTACCGTGAATGATCCATTTTTACTTTCTTTATTTGTCTTTTATTTGAATCTGCTGACCCATGAGAGCTAGATCAAGAATTCAAGTTAAATCTGATAAACAAGTGACAACTACTGAACAAGTTCAAGAACCCCCTGTAAGGTAACAGAGCAGTCCATATTGAAATCTATTCCAGAAGCAAAAAAGAGTGAATAGCCATTCGACCCAACTCTGTAACTCGCACCTTGGATAACCAGCTAGATCCTAAAGTGAGTGGGATCCATCCCGTGGGTGTCTCCGGACCTTCCTGCCCATCCTTTCGCGGGGTGCATATGAAAGCCGGACCAACATACCCCTACCTTCATCCTTTCAGCCAACTCGCAACAAGTGCATTTAGGCCAATTCTACTCGACTTTTCCACTACTTTAGATGGTCTCCTATAGTTGTACACACATTGAGATAGCCTACTAGAATTATGTGTGGGGCTAGGGGTTGTTGGCCCATCACCAAATTGAATAGAGAGTAGTGACTGGCTCAATTTTTTTGGCTATTGTAATAGAACTGGGCCATGTCCATCAATTTTAGCTAATTGCCCTGGTCATCATCGACAAAGTGCCACAAGTAAGTTTCCAATACAACGTTGATCCACTAAGTCTACCCATTCATATATAGGTGAAAGGAATATCTCATCATCAGCTTTGTGCCCATAAAATAGAATAACTCCCTCCATAATTTACTCATGAAACATGCATCCCTATCCAAAAAAATGCTCAATGACATCCCCTAATGTCTAATAATATTATTAAAGAAACATTATGTCGTGACCTCCACTAGGCAAGGCTACAGATAGGTGCTAAAAATAGTGTATTTCAAAAAGCGGTCCACCACCACCATGAAGGACTTGTATCTTTTTGCCTTGGGGAGTCCTATGATTAAATCTAATCTTATGCTTGCCCATGACCTCATCAAAATAGGTAATGGTTGTAGCAAGTCATCCGATGCCTTGTTGATAAGATTATCTTGCTAACATAGGAGGTATATCTTCACATAATTATCCACATTCTTATCCATATTTGGCTAGTAGAAACCATGCTTAAGCAATGCTTGTGTTCTGCCTTACCCCGAGTGACCCACCCAAATGCTATTGTGGTATTCTTTTATGAACTCTTAGTACATTCCAACACACTTGGGCATGTACAACCTTGTTTGTTTATACCACAAGTTCTCCTTTAATTGGAACCTACTCAAATACCCCAGGTCCATCTGCCCATAGACTATATCAAGTAATGCATTGGCCATAGGGTCCTTGATCAATTCTTCTCTTACTTGTATCAACACCTTGTCACTCAGCTTGACTTGGATTTCTTCGTGCAACACAACGTCGCTACCTATCATATCTTCCAAGGCAACTAGTTATAGCTTATGGCTCAATGCATTAGCCATAATATTTATCTTACCCATCGTGTGGATAATGTCCATATCTAATTCAATAAAGAAGTCCTACCAATGAGCCTATTTTCCAGTTAGCTTCGATTGAGTAAGGAAGTAAGTATTTACCACGTTATTAGTATTCACCTAAAAATGTGCCTTGAGTAGGTAATGTCACCATGCCCTAAGTCAATGAATGACCATCATCATTTCTTTCTCATGGATCAGATACTATAGTTCCACATCACTTAGATTTTAGGACTCAAAGGCTATTGGTTGCCTATCTTGCATAAGTACACCATCGATAGCATAATATGAGGTATCAATGTGCACTTTGAAAGGTCTGGTGAAGTCTACTAGCACCAAGAATGGTGAAAACTTTAGTTTCTCCTTGAGTAACTCAAATGAATCATGGCACTTTGGCATCCATGCCATTCTTGATTTTTTCTTAACAAGTCTGCCAATTTCGAGTAACATATCACGAATGGATGATAGGAGTTGGCCAACATGAGAAATTTTCAAACTCATCTAATGTCAACCAATGATTCTCAGTCCATTATCACCTTGATCTTGTACAAATCCAACCAAACCATGCCCTTGCTCAACACGTGGTGAAAGAAATTTACTTTAGAATATGTGAAAGTACACTTCTCCTACTTTACATATAGTTCATGGGCCTACAATAGCTTGAATACTTCTACCAAGTGTTGTTTGTGGTCCTCCATACTAATGGAATATATTAGGATATCATCAAGATAAATCATGACACATTTATCGATCAATGGGTAAAAGACATTATTCATAAATGTATAAAATGCTGCTAGGACATTGCACAGGTCAAAAGGCATCATGAGAAACTCAAATGAGCCATACCTTGAGACACATATAGTATTATGTTCATCTCTTAGCGTATCACTTGGTAGTAGCTAGATTTTAGGTCTAGTTTGGTAAACACCCAATCACAACCTAGACGGTTGACACAATCATCGATTCTCGGTAACAGGTAGCTATTCTTGATTGTTTTCTTTTTAAGGGTCCTATAGTCAAAATATAAATGTAGGGGACCATTTGAATTATACACAAATATAATAGATACCCCATGAGGAGACCGTGAGGTTCTAAGGTAACCAACCTCAAGCAGTTCCTCTAGTTGCTTTTTTAGTTTGATCATTTCTAAGCCTCTCAAACAATACAATGCTCTTGCCAATAGGACTGCACTAGGAAATAACTCTATGTGATGGTCAATAACCCTTCTTGGTAGTAAGTATGGTGATAGTTGTTTTGGCATGTGATCCTCAAACTTAGATAGTATATCTTTAATCTCATATGGGACATGCACCTTTAGGTATTCTTCACCCCATTTGCCTAGCATCACGATGAGAAACATTGACTACTTTCCTTTCTTGCAAGCAATCTTGCTTAGGTTCATGGTCAAGAATTATTGAATCTTAGGCTTCTACATAAGATAAATTCTAGTTTACCTCCATTGGACTAACCACACCATGCAACTATGCTTTGGATCAAACATAAATATCCACTCTAGATGAGGGATCACAACTTTGGCACATCGAATGAACTCTTGATCCAAGAATAGGTTAAAGTAATTCAATAACACAACCAAAAGGTTCATATTTCCATGCCATCATTTGAATTGGATGGACACACCCCTTGAAACACTGAATATTTTATGGATCAAGGTGTTCACAGACTTTAACTTATGTTCATTTCCTAAGTAAGTCAAGCCTAGATTTTGAGCACATGGTCTGCTTATGAAGTCGTGGATTGCACCTATGTCCACCAATGTTGTGACATGCTATCCATTCACCAATATTTTTAGGTACATGAAATTGTTTACCCTACCAACCTCCTGCTCAGGCTAACAATTGGCCGCACTGGCCAAGGCATGAAAATCATGTAAATTTAATACCTACTCTTTTGTCATACTTGGGGAGCTCTGCTCTGATTCTTGTTGGATAGTTGTCATGCATGCCATTTGAGCATAATATTTCTAGGGATGTGAGCATTTGTAGGTACAACACCTCATCCATGGTTTACTACCTTCTCTCTTGGACGACTCATTATCTTATAATTTTTGTTTGGTTTCCATTGACTTCATCGTCTTTAGCACCATGGAGGATTGTAACACAAATTGCTTTGGCATGGGGTCTAGGCCCTTTGCCTTCCTCTAATGCTAATTTAGACCTATACCTCTAGTTTGAGGCTTCCCCTTGCTAGGTTTTTCCATGGAATTCTTTTGTGACATACCCTTTACACGAAAGTTAAATAAATTGTCTACAGTAGCGATGGTCGAAGGTACATCCTTTGTCATCAAAGCTCCACTTGAGCCCACGACTATAATCTAACCTCAAATAAAAATAGTCGGTCTTATTTTTACATGTAATTTATATCCATCATAAGCTCTTTGAGAGCCTTCACATAGTCCTGAATCTAGTCGGTGTGGTGCAAGGCACAAAGTTTGTACCACAACATCCACTTAGTATTCTTTGGTATAAAATAGCCATGGAGGACCATCATTAGCTCATATCAAGACTTGATATTTTTAACTTTTCCTACCTTGGTGTCGATAGCAATATTTCTCCACCACATATTCATGATGTCGTTAAGATACCTTGGTATGATTTTTACCTCTTGCTCACCAATCAAGTTTAACAAGGCTACGATATATTATTTCATGTCTTAGAAGAAGTTATCAGGTAACCTATAATCACACGTCTTGTCATACATCTTTGCATATTTTAACCTTGATGACTTGTGAAGTGTAGCATTAGATCCATTATCGTTACCATTTCCACCATTTTTGTTCATGCTTTGGCTCATAGTGGTAGTAACTACCACACTATGCAGGGTTAACTCCTCTTGCACCTTCTTCAAAGCATCGTTAGACTTTGTTTGTCCTTGTATGGCCCCATCAAGGTGCCTCTGTAGCTATTTTATCACCTTCTCCTAAGTTACTCACCATTACATGAGCCCGATAAGGGACTCATTCAAAGTGCCCTTCCAATCATTGAATAGGCTCTCCATAGATAGAATGTTCATCTCGATCTTAAAAAACTTTTGGACCACATACTACTCAAGTTATTTGATAGCATGTGACATTGCATTTCTTTTGGATCCCATATCTGGGCCACCTAGTAGGTTTACAAGGGCTCGATAATGTCTGCCATTCATGCAGACTGCAATAGAACATCAAAACTTAGAATCTTTGCATAGCCTCCACACTGAATCTCGTAAAATACATCCACATGCTTACTCAACACTCATCTAAGCCAGCCCTGTTACCACTTGTCATAGGGAAAACCTCTTGAAGGTCAAAATACATAGCACCTCGACTCCATGATACACCCAACCATATAAGGACTACATTTAACGAACCAATGCATAGGTAACAATAGAAGCTTTATACATTTTCATGTTTGTTTCAACTTCATCCAATGTGGGGTTTTCACTTAGCACCATTAGAACTCAGTGGCATAGCATAACATAAAGAAAACATAAGATAAAGTCCACTTAAATGAAATAAAATATATTTTATTAATCAAATGCAAAGGTTACAAGGCTTCAGTACATTCACTCATTAACCAACAAATATTACAAGAAGCACATGGAGTATATATATAAACGTGGCTTAGGTGGCCACTTACAAAATAACCTGCATTATGCATAATTAAAAATCCCAATGATACAATGATAGGTGACCACATTCATTGCTATTTAGAATGTTGGTGCCTTAGCCAATTCAAATAGTTTGGAATATTAAAGTCCCTAAGCTACCAAAAGGATTTTTATTGTTTGCTCCTGCTCATATGGTTCTCAAGGTACTTCCTGAAAGTCATTGGAAAATTGCATAGGATGAAAGGCATCATGAGAAACTCAAATGAGATATACCACAAGATACATGCAATATTTTTTTTATCTCTTCATGCTATTCTCACTTGGTAGTAGCTAGATCTTAGGTCCAACTTGGTAAACATCAATGTGCAACCTAGATGATCAAAATAGTTATCAATTCATAGCAATGGGTAGCTATTATTGATTGTGTGCTTGTTGAGGGTCTTACAGTCAATACATAACCATAGGGACCTATCCACCTTACACATAAATAGAACAAGTTCTCTATAAAAATATCATGAGGATCCAAGGTGTCTAACCTCAAGCAGTTACTCTAACTACTTTTTTAGTTCAATCATATTTGGGGCACTCAAATGATACGACACTCTTACCAATGGGGTTGCACCAGAAAAGAGTTCTATGTGGTGGTCGATAGCCCTTCTCAATGGTAAGTATGGTGTTAGTTTTTTAAGCATGCAGTCCTCAAACTTAACTAGCACCTCTTCAATATCAGGCGGGATAAGCATCTTTGGGTCTTCTTCATCCCATCTACCTAGCATCATAGAAAGAAACAACGATTTCTTTTATTTATTGTAGGAAACTTTGCATAGACTCATGGTTGAACACTATTAAATCTTAGGCTACCACACAGGGTAGATTCTACTTTACCTCTATTAGAAGAACTACACCATGCAACTCTACTTCGAGTTGAATACAAATAGGCACTCTAGATGAGGAATCACAACAAATTTAGCACATTGAATGAACTCTTGATCCAAGACTAGGTCAAATCATTTAACGATGCAATCAAAAGATTCATATTTCCATACCATTATTTGACTTGGATATACATGTCCTTCAAAATATTGAATGTTTTATGGGTCGAGTCTTTCATAGACTTCAACTTATGTCCATTGCTTGAGTAAGTCAAGCCTAGCTTTTGAGCACTTGGTTTTCTTAGAAATTTGTGGGTCACACATGTGTCCACCAAGGCTATGATGCTTGGCCATTCACTAATGTTTCTATGTACATAAAACTATTTACCCCACCAACCTCTCACTCAGGTTAATAGTTGGCTGTACTGGCCAAGGTATGAAACTCATGCAGATTTGACATCTACCCTTTTGTCATGTCCAGGGAGCTCTACTTTATCTCTTGTTGGATAGTTGTCACATGCACACTTTGAGGATAATATTTCTAAGGGTGTAGGCCTTGGAATGTCTAACACCTCATCCATGGTTTACAGCCTTCTCCATTAGATGGCTCACCATATTATCATTTTTGCTTGGTTCCTATTGTTGACTTCATTGTCTTTGGTGACACGGAGGACTATGACATAGACTGCTTTGGCTTGGGGACACACCCTTAAATAGTCATTAGTTGTCCATCAAATGTACTTTAGACTACTAACTATTTTTATAACATTTATTAAGACTATGAAGACTCCTCTTTGGGAGATTTATCCTAGTCATCACTTCTTGCCTATAACGTATGTTCTAACTTTCCATAGAGGATGAGTCACCTTAGTAGCTAGAACTACCATATTTAGTCTAAATTTTTGTGTATTTGGCTAGAGAAATTGCTAGTGTATAAAAATAGTGTGGGGAGAATTCCCTTAGTGTTCAATCAATTCCTACAAATGAATCATTAATTATCCAAAAAAATGGAGGCTAAAATACCTTAGACCACTAACTGTTTTTATCACATCCACCAACCTAACATATGTTCCAACCTAAATACCTTAGGCTAAAAAATGGAGGCTTGTCTTTGGTAGATTGCTCCTAGTCATCACTTCTTATTTGTAGCATATGTTCCAACCTAACACAAATAATGAGTCACCTTAGTGGCCAAAACTACCTCACTTAGTCTCAAGATCTATGTCTTTGGCCAGAGAATGGCTAATACAAGAAAATAGTGTAAGGAGCATTCCCTAGTGATCAATCAATTCTTGTAAATGGACCAACTTCATTGTAACTCTGTTGGCTTACACTAAATTTTACAACATAAAATAAACAACATTGACCCTATCAACAACACTATATAATGAAAAAAAATTCCTAAGATAACAAGGAATCATTTATGGATTTCCATAAATAAAATAAAAATGTTAATTATGAAGTTGTGCTAAACTTCTAGAAACACAAAAGGGAGGAGAGGGGAGTCTCCAAGGAGAATTTTTTGTCATGTGAACCACTATGGTATAAAATTATAAAAAAATAAAATCCACTTATAGGCATCCTAAGCCTTATGACATCTCCAAAAGATATGAAAAATATCTTCAAGTTCATGGTATAATGGATATAATGGGTTAGGAACGATAATGTAGATAAGTTATTTACCAAGCGGGAGGTCTTGGTGAATTAAACTCTAGGCAAAGACACTTTTTTGGATTAGAGATAAGCAGACCAAGCTATGTAAAAATGACAAGCCAAAAAATACCTGGGTTGAAAGAGATCCCAATGAGCATTTATTTTGTCAACCATGGATAAGTATGAAAATAGCCATTTCTAACCCAATATGGCCTCATAATTAAGGAGGGCTATCTTTGGATACCACCACCAGTCCTTCCACCAAGGACACTAATAACACACTATGATCTTATGAAGCATAGAATTAGACATATTTGATTTAACTATCTCAAAGGTTTCCTTATCGATGGAGCTCAACCTAAAATTAAATTTGATATAATACCAAGGATACCAATCCCTATTGAATCTGTGAAAGAAATGGAATAAAGAAAGCAACAATGTTCATTGAATTGAGAAATGGATTAAATACATTTGTAAAGTAGTTGGATTCAATGCACTAACTAACCAACCAACCGGTTGGTGAACTACCCACTACCCACCTAGGTTGTATTAAACAATAATGTAATAGAACATTAAAAAGTAATGTAATAGAACATGCTAACATCACCTCTTATTACATTATTGGCAAATGCAAAGAGCATTGTGAAACAATTCAAACTTGACACGTGCAAGTTCCTTGGTGAATATATTTGTAATTTGTGCCTCAGTGGGAATGTATTGGAGCTGTATATGATGCTTTGGAACTTCTTCACGAATGAAATGACATCGAGTGTCAATGTTCTTGGTTCGATCATGAAAAAAATCATTCTTGACAAGATTAAAACACCTTGATTGTTGCAAAACAAATGAAGTGGAAGGTTATGTGGAAGACCCATGTTTGTAAGGATGCAAATTAACCATATTATCTTGCAGATTTCTCTACTGTCTACGTGATATTATACCTTTGTAGAAGATATAGCAACAACCTGCTACTTATTACTATGCCAAGAGACAGGACCAGATCCAAGATGAAAAATATATCCAGAAGTTGACTTTAGATCATCAATATATCTGGCATAGTCTGAGTCCGTGTATCCTTGTACATAGAACTTGCTATTATTTTTATATTTCAAGCCAAAATTTGTAGTACCATGGACATACTAAAGAACTCTCTTTGTTGCTTTCCAATGACTCACCTTTGGTTCCTGCATGAACCTTGAAAGATAACCCATAATAAAACTGAGATCTGACTTCGTATTTGTTAGATATATGAGAATTCCAATCAATTGACAATAGAGAGTACCATATACTTATGGTGACTGATCATATTGAGATAGCATGAGTCTATAATCCATTGGGGTTGCCTTAGACTTACAATATGTTATGCAATATTTAGAAATCAACGTATTGGTATACTTATTTTGGGTTACTCTGATATGATGTTTTTTTCTGAATCACTTCCAAACCAAGACAATATTGAAGAAGTCCTAAATCTATCATTTAAAAATATTATTTCAAATCATCTTTTACTATACCAATCATACTTTTTGAGCTCCCTGTTATGATCAGATCATCTACATAGAGCACCAAAATCACTATGTCAAAACCATTGTTCTTAATATAGAGATTTGCATCTACAGGACTTCTTTGAAAACCATGTTGTACTAGGTGACTATCTATTTTGATGTACCAAGCTCGAGGAGCTTGTTTCAGCCCATAAAAGGATTTGATCAACTTAAAAACTTTCTATTCTTACACTTCAACAACAAATCCTTTTGGTTGGGTTATGTACACTTCTTCCTGGAGGTCACCATTCAATAAAGCACTCTTTACATCCATCTGATGTAAATTCCATCTAAATTGAGCTTCCATGGCACAAAGTACTCGAATGGTAGTCATTTTTGTAGTAGGGGAAAAAATTTCTTCGTAATCTATGACTTATTTCTAAGCATAGACATTTGCAACAAGATGGACTTTATGCTTATAAATAGTACCATCTGCCTTATACTTTACTTTGAACACCCATTTACAGCCAATGGGTTTCTTTCCTGAAGGCAGATTTACTAGATTCCATGTATGATTTTTCATGAGAGATGTATGTTTTACTTCCATAGCAGCCTTCCATTGAGGCTCACTAAGTGCATCCTAAACCGTTGTGGGTTTATTTTCATCCAATGTTGTCATATAAACCCTTTCATCTTACCTATATGTTTCCCTATCTTCCTATGCATCTATAGATATATCATCAAATTATTGGTAAAGCTCGTCAACCTATAAAGTTGATGCTTTTGCTGTCTTATGTTGTGTCATACTATGAGTACATGGTCAATGTAGAGTTAGATATGGAAGTGATGTCAATTTGGAATTTCTCAATGTATTGATATACCACTTTGGAATTTTGTTCTGAGGAGGTGAAGTATCTTTCTTAGGCTCATCTTCCTCAAGGTATACAACTATAGAAGTGTTATTTGATGTGAAAGCTTCATCAAATACCACATCTCTAATTATATGTATCTTCTTGATCATATGATCTATCAATCGATATCCCTTAGAATGCTCATCATAACCAAGAAATATACATTTCAAGGTCTTCTCATCTAACTTCTTTCTTTTCTATTTTGGTATGTGCATGAATGCCTTACATCTAAAAACCCTTAGATGAGAAATGGAGGGTTTCTTACCACTCCATGTTTCTTGTGGAGTTTTATCCTATAGAGCTCTAGTGGGTGCTCTATTCAGGAGGTATGATGTTGTTTTTACTGCTTCTACCTAATAATCATTCTCAAGATGTGCTCCCTTTAGAATACATCAAACCATTTCCACAATGGAATGATTTATCCTCTCTACAACTCCATTTCGCTGTGGAGTATAGGCTGTAGTCCATTGTCACTTAATTCCATGCTCTTTCAAAAATGATGAAAATTCCTTGGAAGTATATTCCCCCCTGATCTGAGCAAAGGGTTTTGATGAAACATCTTGACTCCTTCTCAATAAGCTTCTTGAATTATTGAAAGTACAAAAATGCTTCGAACTTCAATTGAAGGAATAAGACCCACATATTTCATGAATAATCATCAACAAACAATTGAAAATACTTCTTTCCACCATAACTGGTTGGCATAGGACCGCATAGATTGATGTGTACCAACTCCAAAGATTTCTTAGCTCTAGAAGAGCTAGCTTCAAATGGTACCTGGTGTTGCTTCCTTGCTAAGCAATCCGAGCAAACTGGCAATATGGATGAAAGGTTGGGAAGTCCTCTTACCATCTCATATTTTCTCAACTCGAGCAAATATCCTAAACTTAGATGTCCATATCTCTTATGCCACAAAGAAGTAACCTTCTTTTTAGTTGCTACCAAAGCAACATAATATTTTGAAATGACATCTAAAATGAACAATCCATACTTGTATTACCAGCTTGCTACATGTTTACATTTTTTGGTTATAAAACATCTCTTCTTGCCTTTCGCAACACGAAACATAACATCCATATTTTGATCCAAAATCTAAGGGATAGACAATAGATTATTAACTAATCTAGGAAAATAGAGTACCTTCTCAATCTAAAATTTGCCATCTCGAAGAGTAACAAAAACATCACCCTCACATTTCACTTGATAATACCATGATTTATCGTCAAAGGTCTAAAACCATGATTTATCGTCGATCATGTGCTTACTAGCCCCTGAATCAATATACCATACAACATCTATCTGTGAAGATGAAGTATGAGTCATGAGCACCTTGTGTGCTCTCTCATATTCTGAGTCTGAGTCGAGTTCTGTAGATTCTGAATCTAAATTGGATTCAGTATAAGCAACATGTCCCTTAGGTTGCTTATTATTTTTCTATGGTTTGTATTTTCCTTTCCCCTTTTTCTTATGAGGTTGGTCATTCTGTTGCTTGTTCTTAAACCAACACCTGTTGGTGTCATGGTTATTTATATCACAAATATTGCAATATTGTTTCCCTTGTCCTTTTGATGAAGATCCTCATTTTTGAAATTGCCCTTGTTTCTTACCCCCTTGTTTGGTGTAGAGAGCATTATTTGGCACTTCATCCTTTTGAACCTAGTTTGCCTCCTCAGTTTGGAGTAAATTCACCAAATCCACAAAAGTTACTTGTCTACCATATACATTAAGAGAGGTTATCAACATCTTGTAGGACTCTAGTAATGCTCTCAAGATGACAGAGGTCAAGAGAGTATCATCCATTGGTTGTCCCATAACATTCAATTTGGATTTCAATTATGCCACTCTGTAGAGGAATAGGTCAATAGTATCACCATAGTGCATATTGAGGGTATGTAGTTGAGTTTGAAGGTGTAGAATAGTGGACTGATTCTTACATTTATAAAAAGTAATCAAAGCATCCCAAGCTTCCTAACTGGTTTTGGCATCATAGATATGAGGTTGGACCTCATATGTAGTAACAAGCAGGATACACATGCGATCTCTTTTGTCCTTATTATAAAAATCTTCTTGATCTATTAGCAAGCAAGATACACATGCGATCTCTTTTTAAAAAATCTTACAATTATTTATTGTATATAAATTTTTTAAAATATATGACTTGTCAAACTTTATATTAAGAAATTTATAAGTCTCCTCAAATTTGATAGTTGTTACGTGCTTATCAAATCACTTCTTGAAAATATTTTAGTGTTACACAAACTTTTAGAAGATTTTCTCCTTTCTCTAATTGTAGTGAGGCATTTAGACAAGCTTTTATAAGAGGAATATCAATGTATTCAAGCTTTAGTTGCTAGAATATTTGAAGTGAGAAATAAAGGTAAAGTACTTTTTACATCCACAAGACCATGGCATATGAGACAACCCTCATAGAGGATGTTATTTACCCACTATAATATTTATCCAACCAAACTTTGGTTACCAAAGTATAGTGTACAATTTTATTCCTCATTGAATTGAAACATTGAACCCCCTGTAGGCTCAAAAAGCTACATGTTTGAAAGAATCGCAGAAGTTGACTAAATGAGCAATTGATGGACCAAAATTGCAAATTATCAAAAGTTGTGGCCTTGAAGACAGTGAAGGATATTCAGAGCCCAAGTCGTGTATAGATTTGGTCCTCAAAAGTAATAGAATCATAGTCGTTAGATTTATTTTTTAAGTGTAAGAAGCTCAAATATGCTAAAAAACACAAATCCATGACAAAAGGGTCAGAATGTTGTCAGCATTCGCTTTGCAGTGCAGCTACTATTTCTCTTTGTTAATAGCACATAACTGAGAAAGCGTATAATCATAACCGTATATAATATTTGATGATTTACACCAATCCATGGGGAAAGATTGACAAAGCAGTCCTAACTCCATCCGACTGCAGCTATCAGTTCTCTTTGTTACCATCGTGGCTAGGAGGTACAAGCCTGAATCAGTTGATTTTGATGAATCCATGACCAATATGGTAAAAAATGGTCAATGTTATTTTTAGTGTGATTTTCCAGCTTCCTTTGTATGGGGTATGATCAGGAGAAAAATGATCTATTGAAGGTGTGGAACCACAGATATCCACCTTGCCACAACCAAAATTATTTAAGATTGAGAATTGCGTATGATTGAATATTTTACTTTGATAAGCACACATAAATACAAATGAATTTCAAGGAACATAGTAGATGTGCGGTCGTAGGGTAACTTCAGAAGTGAGGAAGGGACCCAAAACCATGGATAAATGTATTTTTCATGAAAAAGGTAAACAAAGTCTACTTTTTTTTTTGGATTTGTTATATTGGGTCTCGGGTTCTTTTTTGGCATGATTCTTGGGATGACATTTCTCCTCTCCTTACCGAGTTTCCCAATATTTAAGATCTTGCTCAATGCTTTTTGGATGCTGGATGGGTGAAGGTGGCGAATTTCAAAATTGTTAAGTCCTTTGGTCAGATGGTTAGTTTCCAGTGGAAGGATCCTCGAGAATGGCCTGCTGGTGGCACTATGGATGCGAGGGTAGAATTGGCCTATATTTTGGCTAGTCGTCCCCGATATTCTCTGCCTAGGGATGATGTGCTAGCATGGGGGAGGGATAATAGAGGGATTTTTCGATTGCTGCTGGTTATTGTGTTTTAGATCGATAGCGGTTTGGGAAGGATGTGGTCCTGTGGTGGAAGCAAGTTTGGAACAAGTATGTTTGGCCTAAGTGTAGTTTTTATGTGTGGTTGGCTACTCATAATTGATGTCCTACTTGGAATAATATTCAAAAGTGTGGTTTTGTTGGCCCCTATTTATGCTATAATTATGGGAAAGATGAGGAGTCTGTTGGGAATTTACTTCTTCAATGAGACTTTGCTCATCAACTCTGGAATTATTGGTGGGGAGTGTGGAATCAACCTTGTTCGCATGCTTCATCTGTAGTTGATTTTTGGAGGAGTATTGGACGACCTACTGCAGGGGCTTTCTTTTTAAAAGTTGGGTGGAGCATTGGTCCTTCATGCATTTTTTGGTAGATTTGGCTTGAATGAAATCGTCAAATTTTCCAAGGGAAGGAGTTAACTACTTCTCAGGTCTGGCAGAGGATTTTGTGAATGATCCAAGAAACTATGTTTGTAAAATGTCATATTATTTCTCTTGTGGACCAAGCGGAACATCAGATCATGGAAATATTAGGTTTGTTGGTTAATGGTCCTGGTCCTAATGTCTCTTGTAGATGAATGGGTCAGAGGAATCAGGTGCGGAGGGCTGGTAAATGGAATCCACCTCCTCCGGGAGTGCTGAAGATTAATACGGATGGATATTCTCGGGGTAATCTAGGTAATGCTAGTATTGGTGGTGTGGGGCGGGACAGTAGTGGTACTATCTATTTTTTTTCTCTTACTTTAAGGGATATCATTCTAATAACTTCATGGAAGCCCTTAAGATTTTATATGCTTTGGAGCAAGGGTATGCTTTGGGTTGTCATCAGATTGTTTATGAATCTGATTCTCAAATTTTTATAAATTTATTGATTTTTAGGGATAGTCTTCTTTGGAGTTGGCGGTTGAGTTGGATTGCTCGGCAAATTCGTAATATCTCTACTCACTTGGAGTTCATTTCTTTTGTGCATATTCCTCGAGATTGGAATGGGGTAGTGGATTTTTTAGCTAAATGGGCTTCTGAGTTTCAAGATGGTTGGGATGTTCAGAATTGGTCTCAACTTTCTTCTGATTGCTCTCAATATCTTTCTTCTTTATTGAGAGCTGATATGTCTAAATAGATTCTTCTTTTTCTTTGTATCTTGGATGTTTTGTTGAGTTAATAAATTTTTACCCTCTTTTAAAAAAAAAAACAAAGTCTACTTTTTAGAGATTTGCTAAATTTTAAAAGAGATTGAGCAGAAAATATTCTAGCGATTGCAAGATAAACATGCTAAAGTAGGAAAATTCTCCAAACCACTATTCTCTTTATTTCTATGACTGAATATGTCAAATATCAAAAGGACAAAAGTCTAGTATGATTTTAAGAAATACAAAGGAAGAGAGCGGCCACGAGTTAGCTAATCATAATTTCTCATTCTTAAATCAACAACAAGGATTGAATATATCCTGAATTCAAATTTCCAATGCAATTACCCACGACTACGTGTTATAGTGAGTAGAGGAGATTGATTCAAATGCCATGAAATCCCAAAACACCAAGTTGCAGTCCAAAAGTTTCTAGAACCCTCAGCTCAACACACTCAGTTACAGATCTACGACCATGAAAGTATAGCAAGAATAGGGAATGACAGAGGTTGGCTCTTACTCAGAATTTGTTGTAACTATTAAAAAAGATGCAGTTGGATGCCACCATGAAAGGCAAGTTGCAATATCAAGAATTTAAAAGATTTCTTGTAATGCTCAAAATGAAAAGATTGTAAAATTATAAATAGAGATCGAACCCTCATTTCAAGAGGTCAACTCTGAAGTGTTTTCTTGTGTTGTTATTGTACATTCTCTACAATTAATGAAAATAGCATTACTAGGGATGTTTACCTCAAACTTGCATCTGTGTTTCTTGTTGTTATTAATCATGTGAAGTTATTTATACTACTGCTGCTATGGTTAGTTTATTTTGTTAATTTGGATTGCTACCTTAGAGCAAATTAGAATGATTCATATTTGCATGCAAACTTATGCGAATTCCATTTCTGTTAGTCAAGGCATTAATTTAATTTTGTTAATTTGAATTATTAATGCTCTATATATTTAGAATAATTCTTTAAGTCTACCCAAAGCTCTCAATATGGATCGTTGTTAAGTTTTGAATGTTGTTAGTCTTGAAAACTATTTTCTAGAAATTGAATTGCTAGAGGATTCTTTGTAGATACCTATGTTGTTAGTTTTATCCATCCATTCCAAATTTATTCATTTATTAATCCTTTCATCCCTATCCTTAAGATTTTACTTCTTTGATCTAAAAAGATTCAACATATATTAAGTTGACAAGGTATACTAACCTACTCTAGAGGTTGGGTTAAGTTATTTTAACCCTTCCAATATTTGTCTTGGGTTGTGACTAGCAGATGCCCACCTTCAAAATCTATCTGATAATAGTCATAGTTCAAGGTTTAGCTTTGATGATAAACTAGATCACAATAGTTTTTGGCACACCCGATGGGACAAGGTCTCACTATTATGATAAGATCACTTTTTTAACCCTTCCAATGTTTGGCCTGGGTTGTGACTAGTAGGTGCTCACCTTCAAAATATTTTTGATAATAGTTATAGTTCAAGGTTTAGCTTTGATGATAAACTAGATCACAATAGTTTTTGGCACGCCCGATGGGACAAGGTATCACTATTCTGATAAGAACCAAGAATCAAGTTTTGGTAGATTACCTTGGCATATTGGACAAAAATTGTAAATTTACTTGGTGACCCTATAAACAAATGAACCCAGATGCCTTGTTTAGAAATTAGTGTTACTAGTAAATTGTATCCAACTTATATTCTTTTGACGACTCTACTAGTATTGTTGCACGAATCTAAAATCATAAAAAAGTCACACACCCTAGGTTTTTCATGATAATATAGGTTAGGGTTGATGGATTATCAAAACTATCCCCCATGGTATGACTTCGACCCTTTCAATATCCCAATTCTATACAAAATTTTAAGGATTGCTTTGAAAAACCTACCTAATTATCAAGGAAAAGAAAAACTGTGCAAGAACATTGTTGAGATATAGCTTCCTTATCATAAATTTACAATAGTATATTTGAATATGTCGTGGTTAGATTGTTGGCTTTGTATTTCAAAGGTAAGGTACTGATTTGGTACAAATCCTTGGAATATAGGAGCATTGCAACTTGGGTTGATCTAGCCAAAGCTTTTATTGATGAGTTTGATGATCTTTGAGATCCTTTTTATTGCTCACTCAATTATCATTCATAAAAAAATATTCTCATGTGAGTCTTTTCAAGTTCAATATCTATTTTAAGAGGATGTGGAGAACAATTCCCCAATAATACCAGCCCTTCCACATCCAAGTATATGTTTACTATATTGATGCACTCCATCCCAATTTAAGTTTCATTATTCAACAGTCTAAAGAAAAGAGGTTCCTCCATGTATTATAGGAAGTTATTATAGCTAAAAATATGTTGATTATAGCGGGTAAATTCCTCCCTAGATAAATCAATCCTTCCTTTGATCCTCCTCTAAGCTCCTCCTATAATGAATTCCTATAAGAAGTGAAGTTGTGGGTGTGGAAAGAAACCATAAATGTTGTTTCCCTTAACTATCAAACCAGTTAAGCTCATAGAGAGCAAGAGTTAGGAATGATGATGTAGGAAATTGATTGGAAATATGAAAGAGAAGAACCACCTTTTTTGAACGCCAAAATGGAATAATTTAGTGGTATAGAAGTTCAATATCGACAACCCTGATAAAATTATGGCCCGCATTCCATTAGGAGCAGTTTTGACAGAGAAGAAGAAGAGCAAAAGGGTCAAGAATATGGTAAAGAGGAAAACGACAATAGGTCTTCCATACCACCAATCACATTAGTTAGCCTCATTCAGATAGAGGACCTATGCTAAAAGTGTCTAGGAGAGGTGATATTTCGTAATGCAGCTATCAGCTATCCAGTAAGCATGGGAAATTACTTTCAGTCTCTTCAATCCCAAGAGAAAGACACAAAAAAAACAAATAAGTATGCAAGAACAAATTCCAATAGAAGGGCCTCTCAATAAGAGAATATTTGAAGCCCATAAAAGCCTATATTTACCAATTGTAAATCTAGAAGAAAGGAAGAAAAGGGTAGCCCAATTCTAGAGCTTATTCAAAAACTCTTTTCAACATAATCAAGGCTTGAGGGAAGACTTGCTAGTACATCCAAAAGTTAATTTTATTGATCTCTCTTTGAGAAGTTTGACTGAGGAGGGTGATACAATTTCAATAAGCAGAGCTTTGAATTTCTAGAAAAGGGAGTTTGGCCCATGTTATTTGTCGCTCTTTATAGAAAAGGGTATAATGCACAATTATGTAGTAATCCAAGAGATGAGATTTCAATAATACCCCTAAACATTTATGAAGTTTTGGAATTGACTATGGTAAAAATGGAACCCAATTGGTTGGAGTTTATGGAGAAGGCTATAAAAGCTTTAGGTATCTTAAATTATTTCATGATAATGTTCTATGGGCACCCATATTTAGTCATGATTCATGATATAGCGGTGGTTGATATTCCTCCATTATTCGGTATGTCTTTCTGGATTTGACATCGGTCAATCCATATTCCACCTCATATAAGAGGTAAATCAAATTAAAATCTTTGAAGAAGAGAATATGATTAAAGTATCCAACCAGGGCCTTCATCCTTTCATTATCGAAGAATGCAAGCAAAATCAAGCTAGTGTGTTGCAGATTATCACCAGTAGTACTAAAGAAGAGGTGAACAATTTTCCACAAGAAAATCAATCACAATGATATTGTTTGAATGATACGTGATAATGAGTGATTGTGATAATATATTTTCCCTACCAAGAGGTATGTGTTTGCTATTTTCTCCAACCTCGTACAAACGATCAAGGAAATATGACAAGATAAGAAGTTGAATTGTTGTATTCACACAAGTATGAATACCTTTAGAATGATTCAACAACTTTGATATTCTGGTGGAAGTAGCTGGTTGAGATTAGAAGTTATCAAACCATCATTAGACTCACACACTGAGTGTCCAAAGAGAAGTTTGAAACCAGAGTATTTTTTAGCAAGGACAAGAAAAATATATGAACTATCAAATAAAAATATGAGGAAAAGTATAGGTTTGAGACTATTTGGTTTGGACATTTCAGATTAATGGGATAGTTTCATAAAAAAGGACCTCAAATATAGGCATGGGCTTACACACCATATTTTTGTGTACATAGCTGGTAAGTAAATAAAATGGCTGACTACAGTCATAATGAATAAGTAGGACAATCTCGTGTCAAAATGTGCACCTTGCATCATCTTGTACATATATTTTAGATAAGTAAAAATAGGTGTGGAAATTAGATTGAGCAAATCATATTGGAACTTCAGTATAATCAGAAAGGTTATCTACCATATTTGCCAAAATATTTGAAGCACAGTATTACCTTCTGGTGTTTTCTTTGACATGTTCTCCTTCACAATACTATTTTTGAATTTGTTGCCAAATGGATAATCAAAGTTTCCTAAAGATGGCAAAAGGAATGCTCTAAAAATTGATAGTCACATGGGAAAAATTTCAAACCCCATGCAAGATGAGGCTACCTAGAAATAGAGCAACATGAGTAAAAGACTCGGCTGACGCATGAATGTTAGTTTAAGCAAGATGAATATTTTCAAATTTGAGTATGACTTTATAGTCATCAACTGAAAAAATTCTCACCTTTAGCTTGGCCCTATATAAGGAGGGGTATCAATTGGATATCAAAAGGCTAAAATTTTTGATAGGAGAGATAGTCCAGATGGTGTAAACAAGGAGATACAGAGAGAAGTATGAGTGGCGAAAGAAAACATTGTCTAACTATACAAAAAAGAGAAGAAAAAGTAGGAGAGACAAATGATTTCCCCCAAAAGGTTTTACCTCATGGAAATATGTCTGCTTTAGAAGTAACTCTACGCCCCGATAGAGTATATATATGAAGGTATGTTGTTGTTGGAGGTTTCCTTAATTTGTGTACCTCCAATTCCATTTTTTATTCCTCTATTTTCCTTGTCTCTAGCACTCTGCTGCTCCATCATCCCCACCTATAAAATACTCCACAAGCTCCTCTATTCATCAACACATCCATATCCTATCACCACC
Source organism: Wollemia nobilis (assembly GCA_028583015.1). Classification (NCBI taxonomy): domain Eukaryota; kingdom Viridiplantae; phylum Streptophyta; class Pinopsida; order Araucariales; family Araucariaceae; genus Wollemia; species Wollemia nobilis. The sequence continues at coordinate 4,044,778 of JAQPPZ010006010.1, forward strand.
ATTTCATGTGTAATATGATGTTTGTTTTATCCATATCTTTTGTACTTTTTTATAATTATCTATTTGCTTCCATTTTGTTTTATCTTGTTTTTTCCTTCATTATGTACCCGTTAGTGTTTCCATTTCTTTTCATGTAGTATCCTTCTCCTCACCCAATGTGTCTCTTGGATTTATTTTGTGGTTTAATATATATTGGCTCTAAGATAATACTATCTAAAATATTATAACTTTGCAAGCAAAATTTCCTAAGAGGCACCATAATATAGGCTCAAAAAACTACATGTTTGAAAGAATCACAAAATTTGACTAAATGAGCAGTCGATGGTCCAAAATTGCAAATTCTCAAAAGTTGTGGCTTTGAAGACAATGAAGGATACTAGAAGCCCAAGTCATGTATAAATTTTGTCTCAAAAGTAATAGACTCGCAGTCACGAGATTTCTTTTATACGTGTAAGAAACTCAAATATACTAAAAAACACAAATCCGTGACAAAAGGGTTAGAATATTACCAACATTCACTTTGCAACATGACTGCCATTTCTCTTTGTAAATAGTGCAAATTTGAGAAAGCACATAATCAAAACAATATCAAATCCATTGATTTGCACCAATCCATAGGGAAATACTGACAAAGCACCATTCGATCGTGGTTGCCAATTCTCTATGTTAGCATCATGGTTGGGAGGCACAAGCCTAAATCTACCAATTTTGATGAATCCATGACCAATATGTAAAAATGGCTAAGGTTCTTTTCGACGCATAATTTTCCAACTAGCTTTGTATGGGGAACGATCAGGAGAAAAATATCTATCGAAGGAATGGAACCATGGATATCTGCCTTGCCATGACCAAAATCAGCAAAATGATTTAATATTGATAATTGCACATGGATGACTATTTTCCTTTGATAAGCACGTGAAAATGAGAAGATATTTCAAGGAATATAGTAGATGCTCGATCACAGGCGACTTCAAAAGCGAGTAAGGGACCCAAAATCATGGATAAATACATTTTTCATGGAAAAGGTGAACAAAGTCTACTTTTTAGAGATATGCTAAATTTTGAAAGAGATCGAGCAGGAAAAATTCTAGTGACCATGAGGTAAACATGCTGAAGCAGGCAGATTCTAAAAACCACTATTTTCTTTGTTTTCATAGCTAAATCTATCAAAATCTTGAAAGGGAAAAATTCTAGTGTAGTTTCAAGAAATGCAAAGGCAAAGAGTGACCATGAGTCAACTAATCATAGTTGTTCATTCTCAAATCAATGGCAAGGATTAAATTTTCTTTGAATTTAAATTTCCAATGTAATTATGCACAACTACATGTTATAGTGAGCAGCGAAGATTGATTCAGATGTGATGAAAGCTCAAAGTACCAAGTTGTAGTCCAAAATTTTCTAGAACCCTTGGCTCATCAGACTCAGTTGTAGATTTGCAGCCATGAAGGTATAGCAAGAATAGGGAACGATAAAGGTTAGATATTACTCATAATATATTATAACTATTCAATAATATGCAATTGGATACCTCCATGAATTTCAAGTTTTGAAGAAGATCAAGAATTTAAAAGATTCCTTGTAATGCTCAAAATGAAAAGATTGTAAAATTATCAGTAGAGGTCGAAACCTCATTTCAAGAGGTTGGCTTTGAAGTGTTTTCTTGCACTATTGTTGTACATTATCTACAATTAATGAAAAGAGCATTATTAGGGATTTTTACCTTAAACTTGCATCTATGTTTCTTGTTGTTATTAATCTTGTGAAGTCATTTCTACTACTGTTGCTATGGTTAGTTTATTCCGTTAATTAGGATTGCTAACTTAGAGAAAATTGAAATAATTCATATTTGTATGCATATGAGAATTCTATTTCTATTAGTCAAGGCATTAATATAATTTTATTAATTTGGATTATTAATGCTTTAGATGTTTGGAATAATTCTTTAAGTATGCCCAAAGCTCTCAATATGGATTGTTGCTAAGTTTCGAATGTTGTTAGTCTTGAATATTATTTTCTAGAAATTGAATTGCTAGAGGATTCTCTATGGATGCCTATGTTGTTAGCTTCATCCATCCATTCCTAATTCATTCATTTCTTAACCCTTTCATCCCTATCCTTAAGCTTTTACTATTTTGAGCTAAAAAGAGTCAACATATATTAAGTTGATAAGGTATACCAACCTACTCTGGAGGTTGGGTTAAGGTATTTTAATCCTTCCAATGTTTGGTCAGGGCTGCGACTAGAGGGTTCTCACCTTCAAAATATTTTTGATAATATTCGCATTTCAAGGTATAGCTTTGATGACAAACTAGTCCACAACACCTATTCAAAGTTTTGAAGTCTTACCATTAGGTCCACTCAAGTTGTATAGTGAGATCCAAAGAGAGGCTCTTGAGGTAACTTTGTCTACACATAATATCTTTTTAAATTTGGTATGTCAATCTCTTATATTCAGCAATTTTTCTTTTCAAAATACTAATAATATTCTTATTTGTAGACTCTACCAAGCCGCTACCCTATCAATAGTAAATTGGTAAAGTTTCTAGTGCAAATTATAGCAACTTAACCTTTGATAATACTACAACATTACTATAGTTATTGTTAAAAGTATCCCAAACCTAGTGATTATATCTTCCAATCGTTGGATGAATACCTCTTTATTAGCATAATTAACTAGAATTGCCTCAATACACATACTAATATAGTTGATTATAGTCAATACCTAACCATATCCTACACTAAATACTAGGTTAATCTTTCCAATGAAATCCAGGTCCTATTGTTGAAATAGTTCTAAAAAATCTAAAGGTTGTAGGGATGTAGGTGATTTTCTTCTATAAACTATGAATGTGCAACACACCTTACATTCTCTAACCAATTGAAAGCAGTCGATGAAGATAATGGGTCAATAATATCCAACTCTCAAAATATTATGGGAATTTGTTTGGTCTAAATAATGACCTCCTTTGTCATGATATTATTTTAGCATACTTTTATCCCTTTTTTATTTTAATACATATTAGAAGTATGCCATCATATCCTTGCTAGAATACGATTCTATCATTCCAAGTATCTTTCATAACCCTTTGCCTGAATCTATCTCTTTCATTATTTTTCAAATTCCTTGGTACTTTCCCAGCCAACATATATCTCCTTAGGTCACACATCTATCCATTTTGCTCTTCTTGGTTGCCTTATATTAGAGTTGTTTGCTCTTATGGAATAGGACCAATTTTTCATAGGAAGCTCCTCTTACCAACTTTATTGATGATCTCTATATCAAACTCATGTATTTTAGTAATCTAGTTGTCTCTTTTCTCAACTAGTTGCCAATATAGGACTGTTGATATCACATCCAGGTGAAGTACAAAGAGTGTTAATTTACTTTGAGATAAGTAGTACCTAAATTTACTAAATGCCTTCATTATAGAAAACACTTGCATTTGGAAAAAAATGTGAAATTTTTAAACTTTTATATAAATGCAATATCAATTAAAATTATATTCATATCTATTTAAAAATTTGATTGATTTCTTTTATATTTTACAATGTTAAAGTCACTATTAAAATAATATGAAAATTTTGAAGGTTAATGATGTCTATAATGATGTATCAATGGATTAAAATTAAAATTATTATTATAGATTATATATGAATAGTGATGTCAATAAAAAATAAAAGTTTGATCACAATTACTTTAAATAAATTTATATGTTAAACTTTTATGTTAATATTATCAAGTGGAGTTGGCTTAATTGGTTAGTCCTCAACATTTAAGGAATAGACCAAGGTTCAAATCTTGCCAACCGATAAGTGGATAATTTCTAAGATTTGTTGTAATACCATGTGGTGATGATGTAATACGGGTGGGACCCATTTCAATCCCATATAACCAATTGAAAAAAACTTTTATGTTAATATAAAATAAATTTACATTAAAAAAATAAGTTTTCAACTTTTGTTCATAAGATATCAATTTACAAATTAATAAATTTATTAATTTTAATTAATATATTTTATATTAATTATATAACATTAAAATGGGTCAATCATATACAACAAATTATATTATTATGACATCACAAAAAGTTAACAATTTGAATTGAAAACTTAAATAAAAGCCTTAGATTTTTTTTTAAATTGGTTATATGAAATTGGAATAGGTTTCACCCTTAGAAAGATTTAAACTTCAATCTCCTCCATTTAACCATTTAAATTCATGTCATTTAATTTGATTAAAACCCCATATTTTTAATTACTTAAACTTATACGATTTAATTTTTATATCATTTGCAAAATCATTGCTCTTCTGATTCCTGGTGAGAAGAGCAAAAAATAGCTACGTGGTAGGTTTAGGGATGGGAAATTCCTATTTGCTGCATTAACGTCACCCTAAGACGGTGTTAGTTTACCCTTTTTTATGGCGGTCTTATTAAACCATCACCGACCACAACCCTCTGCTACCATACTTTGGTCCCAAGCCCCCCCCCCACAACATAAATATGGAGATTATGGAGCTGGAGGCCCATATCGCCTGGTCTTTGGTTGGGATGTTTGGCATCCTAAACAAGATGATGCCCCTAGTTGGGGTGAAATTATACCAAATGCACATACTTGTGTTGTTAGTGGCACTTCTTCTACTGATGGCTAGGAGGCTCTAGCTTCTTCAACCTTTGGATGGACTTATGACCTTATGGAGGAAAATTTAAGGCCTTCCAGCTGGCAGTGATTTCTTGGCTCCTTTCTTTATGAATGCATATTTGACATTATTTTGACGATTGTTATTTGGCTTTTTGTGAACTATTTCTGACACCTTGTGTACTCCTAATCGTGGTGGTTAGTGTGTTGGTTTATGCAGTGTGCTAATCCCACTCGCCCTTTTTTTGTATAATTAAAAATTATTTTATTAATATAATGAATTTTTCATTTGAAAAAAATCATAGCTTTTCCATAATTATTCCAAACCCTATAAAATCTTTTGATCAATTTATTAATTTTATGGAAAGTTTCTAAAAAAATTATTGTAATAAAATATCTCTATGCAAAATAAATGAACTCTTAATATAATGGAATTTAAGCTCGGCTCTTAAAATAGTTCTGTAAACTACTAAAATTTGATCAATTAATAGATAAAAATTTTGATTCCAACAACTCACTTAAAAATTATGATAATGATAATCTTGAAATTACTATTAACTGATTTATCCTTGAAATAATTATGATAATGACATGCTTGTAGTACTAGTTTAATGGTACTTCAAATACAATTGTATTACAAAAAAACATGACAAGGTCTCTTTTTAAAGGCCACTGTTCTTACGCCCAACTCAGTTTCTACGAAGTCGACTGGAGCATCTAATGGCGCTAGGGAAACATCCTCGCAAGTTCGTCCCGAAAGTATACCACGAGGTAACGGTTTTGTCCCTAAATACTGTATTCCATTACCAGATTATGAGACTGCATGTGCTTGGTTTGAAATTCATACTTTAGTTGGGTACTTTTTGGGTCGTATTCCCAATGATTATGTTATTCGTACCTGGGTTCACCAAGTCTAGAGTCCGCATGGAGTGAAGGTGGAAAACATTCAGAATTTAACCAAGGGTTATTTTCTATTTTCATTTTCCGACCCCTCTCAAGCCCACAAAGTTCTTTCCAAAGGTCCTTGGTCTGTTCGTAATTCCTTGTTGGTCCTTCAACCTTATTCTCAAAATTTTGTTGTCAGTGAACATGCCTCCCTGGAAGTGTCGGTTTGGGTGGAATTTCCTGGTTTACCTATTCCTTTGTGGGGTTATTTACATGAAATTGGTGCCCGCTTGGGAAAGTTTGTCTGTATTGAACCTGAAAAATGGTTTTCTACTCGCCCTTACCATAGGGTTTGTGTGAAAGTAGATTTGACTCAGGATTTGAAGGAATACATGAATATCACAGTGGGGGATGTTACCTATCAGCAACGTATCATGTATATCAATGTGTCGAACACCTATTATCGGTGTCAGTCATCTACTCATAAGATTAAGGATTGTCCCTTAATGGCAGGGAGATTTAACTAGACCCCACCTTATTCTTCTATTTCTACTGCCACTCCATCTTCTATTGTTCCTTCGGCTCCTGCAACTCCGGCTAATGGTGCTTCTGGTGGACCTGACGACTGGGTGAAGGTTTCTAACAGGAAATCTCATGCTAATCGTCCTCATATTTTTGTTGGTTCTTTGCAATAGCCTCTCTCAACCACTTTGCCTGCCATGCAGTCTCCTTTGGTCACTCCTGTTACCACAAATCTATCCCCTATTGTTTCCCCTCCGCCGTCAGTTGCCCTGTAGCCTTCCCAAGCCCCTGCTACTTCTCCATCTCAGCCCCCCATTGTTTCTCTATGGTCTGGCCCTTATTTTGCGTTAGTACTCACCAATAGGCCTTCCCCTGAACCTAGTCAGACTGCACCCTCTGATGTTGGTCCTATTTTTAAAGCCCGTCATTCTCACAGTCCTTTGCGCGATGATCGGAGCCCCTCCTTTGATTGGCGCCAACCAACTGATTCTAATTCCTTTGACTCTTTAAGACAGCTGGGTGACACAGAGAATGTCATGGTGGGGTCACTGACTGATGGGTCTTAATGCTTTTCTTCTCTTGGAATGTTCGAGGACTGACGGATCCAGTCCAAAAATACCTGGTCCGCAGTGAGTTGGGTCGCATTTCTCACCTATTTGGTAGTTTGGATGTGATATGTTTGCAAGAAGTTAAAATTAATGATTTCCTTCTGTAGTGTACTTGTAACTTTTTGTGGCCTCGTAGTATTTTTTATGCCACCAATCACTCTTTTGGTAAAGGAGGTGTAGTCACTATTTTTGCTCCTCAGTGGCATGATCATGTGGTCTCTTGGGGGGTTGACCCTTCAAACCAAGCGGTTTGGACTTTGCTTGAGATCTGTGGTAAACCGCTAGGGATTGTAAATATTTATGCTTCTAATGACCCTCCCCAAAGGTGTTCTCTTTGGCGTTGGCTTGCTTTAAATTTACCTTTTGCCACATGGATTTTCTGTGGTGATTTTAATATGGTGGAAAAACCTGTTGATAAGCTGAGTCAAACCTGTATGCGATGGTGTGCTGGGGAGCATGCAACTTGGTATTTCATGAAAAGTAAACTTAAAATTTTTGATCCCAACTCCCTTTATTCTCCTTCTGACTTTCCTCAGGAGTTGTGGTTTACCTGGACTAATTTTCAAGCTGGATCAGCTAGAATTTTTGAACGCCTTGATCGGGCTATGATTTTTGATTGTGATCATTTTCATGTCTCTCATCTCAAGCATTCTCTTCCTCATGTTGTTGTTGTTGCCAATACTACCTTGTCTGATCATTCTCCCATTCTTTTTCAAGTTGATTCTCCATGGATAAAGCCCCCTTCTTTTCCTTCACAATTTTATTTAAATGTCTCATTTTTGCATAGTATTTCCATGAAAGCCCATATTGTTCGTATCTGGAATCTCCTCCCTAGACCTTCTGGAGGTGTTGGTTGGATAGCCTGGTGGAATTCAGCTATTCACCGTACTACCACTTTGTTGAGAAGTCTGGGAGTTGAGGTTGCTAAGCGCAAACATCATTCTAATTCTGCTCTACGAACTGAATTAGCTCGAGCTTCAGTTTACCTTGAAGCTTCTCCCTTTAATGTTGCTCTGCAAGCTCAAGTTGCTGCCATACACCATGAAATTAAGAAATCTAAAATTTATGAAGCTAAAGGTGCTCAACTTCGAGCTCGGATGCATTGGCTTCAAGTTGGAGATAAGGTGTCTAAGGAATTTTTCCACAGACTTCGCCCTCCTGCTCACTATTCTGAATTTCAAGCCATTCAAACAGAAGATGCAAGAGTTACTGCTCTTCCAGATATTATACAAGCCTTTGTTGTCCATTATCAGAAAGTCTTTGCTTCCCAACCTCTTTCACCTGTCCATCGTTGACCATTGGAGGAATGTTGTTTTGTTGTTCCTGTCAAACTTAACTCAGACCAACGTGCTTTTTGTGATACACCTTTATCTCTGGAAGATCTTTCTGATGCTCTTTCTCACATGGCAAATGATAAGGCTCCTGGATTAGATGGTTACCCTTGTGAGTTTTATAAAGCATTTTGGGATATGCTAGGGCCTGATCTTCTTCAGGTATATCATGAGGCAATGCATTGTGGGTCTCTTGGCTCTATCATCAATCAGGGTAATGTTAAGTTTATTCCTAAAATAGGGGATCCTGAAGTCATCACAAATTGGTGACCCATTACTCTTCTCAATGTCAGTTATAATATTATTGCTAAAGCGTTAGCTTTAAAACTCAGGCCTCTTTTGCCTTTGATCATTAGGCCTGAACAAACTAGTTTTGTATAGAGCAGATACATTCTTGATAATGTTTTGGCAGTTTGGGAAGGTATGGAGTGGGCTCGAACTTCTGCTCAAGATACTTTATTCATCAAAGTCGACTTTGAAAAAGCATATGACCGAATTGAATGGTATTTTATCACTTCTATGCTCCAGGATTTGGGTTTTGGTCCTTATTTCATTAATTTTGTTTGTATGCTTTTCAATGATGCATCAATTGTTCTTACACTGAATAAATGTAAGTCTCAAAAAATTCACCTTGGTAGGTCAGTTCGCCAGGGTTGTCCTCTTGCTCCCTCTCTTTTTATTTTGGCTATCGATGCTTTTGGATATCTGTTAGCCAATAAAGTTTCTCAAGGCTTGATTCGCGACATCACCCTTCCTAATTCCACTCAACAGCTTGTTAATGGCCATTTTGTCGATGATTATTTTTTTACTATTAGGGAGGATGAACAATCCTTTTCCACTGCTATTCAGTGTTTGGATACATTTTGTCTTGCTTCTGGATCCAATGTTCAATGGCGCAAAACTTCCTGCTATAGACAATCTGTTCATCCTATTCCTTCCTGGCTTTGTCACATCCCCTGGTCTTGGATCCAACCTGGGGAAGTTTTTAAGTTTTTGGGTATCCCTTTTGCTTTTCAAGGCTCTCCTTCTTAGTTATGGCAATATGTTGTGCACAAGGTTGAAAAAAATTATCCTACTGGTCGTCTAAGCAATTATCCTTAGCTGGGAAATTTTAGATTTGTTCTAAAATTCTTGCTTCTACTCATGTGTATTATTCTTCTTGTTGGGTTCCTTCTAAGGCCTGTTATCACAAATTAGAAAAGCTATTACGAGATTTTTTGTGGGCCAAGGATAAGGGTACAAAAGGCTTTCATAGAGTAGCCTGGGAGTTTTGTTGTTTTCCTAAAGCAAGTGGTGGCATGGGGTTATTTGATTGTCAAAAACAAGGGTTCTCTCTTTGTGCCAAGTGGATTATTCGAGCTCTTACAGGTGATGCAACTTGGAAATTTCTTATCAGACATTGCTTGTCTCATGGTTTACCTTATGGAAAAAAGGTATGGAAGGGGCTTAGTCTTCAAGTTGTTCTTACTGCTCCTATTCCTATTCAAATTCTTGGCTCTTTTGTCATTAAGAGTATTTGGAAATCCTGGGAGGCTTTGAAGCCTTGGTTGTCCTGGAATGGCTTTGCCTCAAGAGCTGGTGCTTCAATCTCCTCTATTAACATTTGGTGGTCTCCTGCTATTACCTATCAAGGTTTGCCTTTGGCTCAAGTTCAGTGGGTTAGAGCTAAATGTTTTTATAAAAAAGGTATTGCTTGCTTGTCTGATTTTTTTTCAAATCACACTAGAGATTGGCTACCCTGGGATTCTTTTAAGCAATATTATAATCTTCAACAGGCAGACAAATCCACTTATGAAATGGTGATTGAACATATTCCTTTCTCTATTTGGAGAAAAATTAATAGGTATTTTCAAAAACCCTGGTGGGTTGACTGGTTTTGGCCAAACCATCGACCATTCTTGCAATACCGGGTGAAGTTGGGATATAGTTGGTTGATGCCACATGTTCCCATGTGGGATAGGTTGAATGCCAGATGGGATTTAATTTCTACACATACCTGCTGGAAGCAGATATTTAACATGGCATGGGCCTCCTATGTTGAACCTAAACAACAATTTTTTGCATGGAGTATTTTGCATCAAGGGTTACCAGTTGGAGCGCGTCTTCTTTATCTTGGGGTGGACAATCCTACTTGCATCTTTTGCCATCAACCTGAGGATTTTTTACATCTTTTCTGGCATTTTTTGCATGCATAGCTAGCTTGGGACTGGCTTCTTTCCTTTTTCAGATTGTTTATGCTGAGCTCTTTCTCTTGGCCTCATGCTCTTTTGGGAGATCATATTGATTTTGCTGATAATATGCACGCAGTTTGGAATATTTTCAGAATCAACACTCTTTTTCACTTGTGGAAGACTCGCAATCGTGCTATTTTTTTGCACAAGATGTATCCCCTGCATTTTCTCTTGCTGACAAATATTCCATTTTTTATGACTGCTGGTTACAGATTTCTGTTCAGGTTGAGAAGGTGAATGTTGAGCTTCAACATCTGTGGAATCTGATGGCCCATTGGGGCAATGCTCCTTGCACTGTCAGTCATGTTCCACCTCGATCTCCTAGCAACCCTTCCTCTTCTAGGGTTCATCTTAGGCCAACTTCTCGGCCTTTGTGTCCTTCTACGTTTTCAGAGCACCACCGATCTCCGTCTCCACCAACTCGAAAGTGGCTCCATTCTGTTGGTAGGAGTTCTTCATGCCATTCTGGTTGGGATGTGGTTCCTGAGCCCTCAACACCTGTTGAGGGTTGGGGTACTCCTGCTGTACTTCCTCAACCTATTGTTCTTGCGTTTATCGACGAGGGAGGTGTTGGTCAGCTCACTGCAATTAATGATGATGGTTGGAGTTCTGCTGATAGGGAGGATATTGTTCCCCCCACAGGCTGGCCTGTTTCATCTTAGGTGTTGATTTGCTACTGTTGTCTATCGTTCTTATATTTGGGGAGTGGTCCTATCCCATGTGGTTCTTTAGTGTTTTTTTGGTTGGCATGTATTGTTGATTGTTGCTCCTAACCGTATCGGTTAGTGTGAACTTTGGGGTGTGTTAATTCCACCCACCCAGTTTTGTATGGTTTAGCTCTTTAATATGATTTGGCTTTTCCATTCAAAAAAAAGATGACAAGGTCACCTTGTACTTTTGCTAAATATTAAATATAAAAAATTAAATTGAATTTAAGGAAAATACTCTTTCAATATTATGAGGCCAAGTTGGATGATAGGTTCAACATAAATATAAAAAATAATTTAAAGCTCAAAGTGGAAGGGCACGAAAGGTTTAAGTCTTCCAATTTTTTAGATTGAACTATGACTTTATTAATAAAATAGAATGGCTACACCCTATACAATCTCATGACATTATGATGTGTGAAAGTTTTATATGAATAACATGTGGGCGACTATTAGCATTGACATTATGATAGTGGTGGAGTTTAGTGTGCCCAACACTAAGTCCTAGTTATGATTTTTATTATTATATTAATTATTTTATGATTGTTATTATTATATTAATTATTTTATGACATGTTGTGGTATTATATCCATGTTTTAGGCATGTTTTAGGTATGGATGAACTTACCCTCTTTTTATGTTATAATATATGATACGAGGGTAATGAGAGTGTTAAGGTTTCAAACTTTTGAATCTTTTATAATAATATTGACTTAGTGGTTGAACCTACTTCATTTATTGTTAAATTTTGTATATTTAGTAAAAGAAATTATTAGTATAAGAAAATAGTATAAAGATCATTTTTTTTAGTATTCAATTAATTTTTACAATTGGATTAATTTCATTGTCATTTTGTTGGTTTATACTGAAGTTTACAATAGCATGGAAGAAACAATATTGACCTTATCAATAACTCTATAGAATGGAACAATAAAGGCCTAAGATAACAAGGAATCATTTCAAAATTTCCATAATGAAAATAAAAATTTCAATTATGAAGAGGAGCCAAACTTCTAGAAACATCATAAGGAGGAGAGGAGAGTCTTCAGAGACAATTTATTACCATGTGAACCATTATGGGAGTAAAAGGCTAAAAAAATTAAAAAAACCCACTTTCATATGTCCTAATCCTTATGACATCTCTAAAATAGGTGAAGAAGATCATCACGTTCATGGATGAATGGACATAATGGGTTGGAAAATCCAATGTAGATATATCATTTAGCAAGTGAGAGGTCTTGGTGAATTAAACTCTAGACGAAGACAACTTATTTGGGTTCGAGATAAGCAAACCAAGCTATGTAAAAATAATGAGCCCAAATATACCTAGGTGAAGAGAGGCTCCAATGAGCATTTAGTTTGTCAACCATGGGTAAGTATGGTGATAACCATTTATAACCTAATATGGCCTTATAATTTGTTGGATATGTATTAGATACTTTTCATGTTTTATAGTTAGAAAGGAGGGGAAAGGATGTTTTTCGGATGGGTTGTTTTTGGGTTATTTTTAAACCCATGGTTTTGTAAAATCTATGCATGTGCCTTTGTTATTTATTTCACACTTGCATTAGGGTTTGAACATACAAAAATAAGAAGAAATAATTACATTATTTTATTAGAGATGGTTGAGTTTATGCAATATGCATTACAATTTATAGAGAATTGTATTATTGTATTGGAGACGATTAAGTTTATGCAATAAGAAGGCGGTTACTGTATGGGGTTTTTACCTGAAAGTGATTTCCTAGGTGAAATATTGTGTACTATGTTTGCCTTATTTTCTTCATATTGATTTTGTTTTATTGCTTATCAAGTTTATATTTATTGAGGAATACTTGCTCTCATTTGGCATCAAAGCCATATTTTAGCTTTGTTTGAAGAGTAATATTCCCTATGATAAATTTTTTTTCTTAAATGGTGAGATTTGGTAGATTTGGTGAGCTTTGGCAGTGGCAGATCTGGTGAGCTTCAAAAATGACATATCTGATGAGCTTCGATAGTGGCAGATCTAGTGAGCTTTGACAATGATAGTTTTGGTGGAAGAGTAAGGGTTTCTTCCTTGTAATAATTTTTTTGTGAGTGGGAGTTGTCTGTGGAAGAATATGTATGAAGGAAAATGATAAGAAGCACAATGATAGAGATCAAAAAAATTAATGGATAGAAATTTGAGTTATGAAAACTCAAGATGGAGGATTTGTTGGTTGATAGAGATCAGTGGATTGTTGTCTCAGGAACAAAACCTACAATAATGATAGATAAATATTGGTTGAAGGTCGATAGGAAGACAAGGAGATCTATTAGACTATGTTTTTTTGATTCAATTTTGTTGAATGTATCGACAAAAACCACTACAAAATTGCTATGGGATAAGTTGGGAAACCTATACCAAACAAAGTCATTGGTGAATAAAATCTTCCTCCGAAAGAAATTGTATCGACTTCAAGTGAATTATGGTGACTCTCTGGAAGAACATTTGAATACCTTCAACACTTTGGTTATTTAGTTAAACTTTGTTGATGTAAAAATGGATGAAGAAGAAAAGTGTATCACTTTGCTTTGTTCTTTACCTGATTCTTGGGATAACTTAGTTATGGCTATCACAAATACTACTTTTGCATTAAAATTTGAGGATATAGTAGGAACTCTGTTATTAGAAGATATGAGGTGAACATATATTGAGGATTGTCATTAGAAGAATACCTTATACATAAGATGCCATTCTCAAGAAAGAAGTAAAAATAAATTAGGGGATAGGAGATCAACATCTAGGGGTAAATTTATTACTCCAGATAAGAGAAAATGCTAGAAATATAGTAAAATGAGGCATTATAAAAGGAACTGAAGATCTAAAAATGGTGAAAATAGTAAGTCATTTGATGAAGCCCTTTCTATAGAAACAAAGACCACAAGTGAAGATTCAAGGGATATATTCTTAGTTACCTCATGCTCAATTGAATGTCATAATTCATGGCTGATTGACTCAGGTGCCTCTTTTCATATGACTCCCCATAAGGAGTGGTTCAGTGAATATGAAAATATCAATGGAGGTGAAGTATTTTTGGGAGACAACTTGACATGTAAAATCATAGGTCAAGGAAGAGTCAAGTTGAGGTTCAAATATGGAAGAATTAAAACCCTTCCTAGTGTTCTACACATTTTGGGTTTGGTAATAAACCTGATATCAGTAAGATGAATTATGTGAGTGTGAATATGGTATTTAATAAGGATAGATACAATATGATTTGTTGAGCATTGGTGTTGGTAAGAAGAGTTTGTATAGTAACACTGTTCAAGCTTGAGGTAAGCATTGCAAGTGTTGGGTGCAATAGCTTTGTGGTTTCTAAGAGAAAAAATATTGCAAATCTAGCTCCTAGTTATGGGTAATTTTTATCATCACCCACATGCACTTTTGGTTGAAAGTGCAAAATATTACAGTAGAAGCCAAAATAATTAAGTATGGTGAATTTTAGATGTTTCATATTCAGACTTGCAACAAACGAGTCCTTAAAAGCCCGATGCTTTGTGGGAGGTGAGATGGATAATTTTGGTGAAGTATCATGTCTGTTAGAGAGTTTTTACCTAGACAAAAGTGGATGGGTATAGAAATATCATAGCTCAATAGCAAGATCATAAAAAATCATCCAAGTGTGAAGGATATCAAAACTTCTACACCTGGCCAAGAATCGAATGGGTATGAAAAACATGTTGCCCAATAACAGACAATAGAGGAAATGGCTAAGAATGGAAGAGACAAACAAGTACATAAAACCCATCGCCTGATAGTGAAAAGAGTAAAAGAGCCAAAATTGGCTAAGTCCAAATATCATCAGCTATCCTGTACCCTTGTAGGCAGTAAACGGGTACCTAGAACCCATCACATATAGAGAGGTAAAAAAGGCTAATTTTGGCTAAGCCTAGAGAGTGCTAGAGAATATATACCTCATTGAGATGGGTATGGGTACAAACAAATCATCACCCAATAGCCAACAACAAAGGAAAATGACTAAGAGTGAAAGTCATCAAAAAGTATACCCCCTTAGTGGAGATGGATGGGTACACAAAACTCATCATTTAGCAGTGAAAGAGCAAAAAAGCTAAAATTGGCTAAGTCTAAAGACCGTTGGATATCTTGTACCCCTCTAAGCAAAAAACAAGGACCTAGAACCCATCACACGTACAGAGGTAAAAAAAGGGTCAATTTTGGCTAAGTTTGGAGGTTACCGAAAATATTGCCCTCTTAGTGGAGATGGATGGGCACCCGAAACCTATTGCCCAATGATATGTAGAATATAAAAGGCAACTATTGTCTAACTTCTTGGACTATCAAAAATTATGTACTTGACTATGAAAGGAAGGGGTACCAAAAATCCATCGCTCGACAACATGAAGCATAAAGAAAATAACCAAGAATTTGAGCTATTAGAGATCATGTACTTGGTTAATTTGAGGAAGGAGTATAGAAAACCCATTGCTTATCGCCTATCACTTGTCACCCGTGTTGGAGCCATTGAATATTGTGCAAGAAATAGATAGAAAATCCCATCATTCATCGATATTTTACCATAACTTGAAAATCAAACTAAGGTAGGGATAACAACTGGTATAATCCAAAAAAAGGGTAATATTTGATATGGTACTATCATCTATAAAATAATCTCAATGATCAACCCACTCGCTTCTTGCTCATGCGAGTATGTGATCATGATGGAGGTCACAACCTAATAGAAGTGTTAGAGAATCCAAAAAACCAAATGCAAACAACAAGGCCACTACACCTTTGAATGATGCCTAAGTAAGACACATTAACAGGCCATAACCAATCAATTATAACAAACTTGCTATTGAATGTGTGTATAAGATGATAGATAACTTGATGAAACAACAATCCATGGTTGGGGTAATGATGTCCTAATAACAAAATTCATTATAAAAGGCTATATATACTAGAATGTAAGAAGTTAAAAATGTCGGTTGCTAAGATTTTATAATTGGAATGTATGAAAGCACATTATACTCTAAGAAATACAATTGGAATTTTTTTTTCTCTAGTTCAAATATTTGAAGAAAACATATGTATGATTGATTATTTGTTTCTATTATTAGCTAGTTGAATAAGCATAAAATTAATTTCGTTCTTTGAATTTTTGTATATGTTCGTTCTTTGGTTCTAGAATTTACAATCAAACAACTCATTGATTAGATAAATGTGATATTCTGTGTTTAATAAAATTGGTTGTTTTTTTTAGATAGTTCAATGCATATCTCATATGTATAAATTTTCATATACTATGTATCTTGATGTGGTTTAACCTGTGCGATTATAAGTTCTAGCTTCAACTACATTTTTTCTTTAAGCACCCTTTTTCCATTAATTTTTAGAATTAGCTAGGTAGGATACAAAAAGAAGCAACCTCCTCTAGATATTGAACTCTAAAGCTTCACATATTCAGGTTCATTCAAAGTTGGTCAAATTATTAGGCCTCACAATTTATACCTAGGTAGATTTTTAGACCAATAATTTTTGGCACATCCAGTGGGACCCAAATCTCACTTCTCGAATAGAATAGAGATTTGGTAATACTCTATTCTAATAGATATTCTTTACTTGGTGAACTTATTCAAGAAGAAACCCAATTTTATATATAGCCATTTTCAAATAAATGCTCTCAAAATCTAGCTGCTTTGATGAGTCCAAATCTATATGATAAAATGATAGGTAGCTAAAAGATCAGAAGATCTAATAGAATTTTTAAAATTATCTTTTAGTGGGATCAGAGGACAACATTCTATCATATTTTTTGAATCTTCATCATCTTCAATCCTCATTGAAGATCAAACCAATACCAACCCTACACCTATGGTACCTATAAATATACAAGCATCAATGACTCAAAGTATTAATCAAAATTAGAATATTCAGAACTACCCCAAATGGAACCATACATGACCTCTCAATTTGCCCATCTAGAATCCAATTCCTCAAGTAGCATTAAAATCCTTACCAACATATGATGGTAATGAGAGAATTGTTTATGAGCACTTTCAGGATGTTGCATCATTGGTTGTTATACATAACATTCAATATGAGGATGTTATGATAAGGCTATTAGTAATATCATTGAAAGGAAAAATGTTATACTAGTATAAAACCCTATTGGATCTTACTATAACTTCATGGGCACAATTGGTGGCAAATTAGTGGAGGAATTTAATGAAATAGCAGATCCATTCTCTATGCTAACATAGTTCATAGTGATATAAAGGCATCCATAGGAGAAAATAATGGATTTCAATATTAGATTTAGTAGGAATTGGAAGAGATTACCTCAAGGTCTTAGGCCAACCAATGAACAAGTAATGCACTACTATTTAAGGGCACTAAACTTAGAATTAGGAATGGTCATAAGGCAATATGGTATTCTTATATTTTTGAATATTTTTCAAGAAGAATCAAAGATAAAAAATGACCTAATTACAATAGGAAAATTGCCTCAAAAGACTGTAATGCCAATATTTCTAGCCCAACAATAGTCACAAGCTCTTGCTTCAAGCACTTCCTACCTAGTCATGACTCTTTCCATAAATTTTCTAACATGGCCTATCCCACAAATGTCTTAGATATTATTAGTATCTCCTACTATTCTAGCCCTACCAGCACCCCATGCTATACCTGCATTACCAACCCTGGATGCTAAAACAATTACCTTTTAAGAAATGATTAATGCTATGAAAAAAATTGACAAATGAGGTGATTGCCATGAAAAGAAGAGAAATTGAGAGAAAATTTCAATCCAAAAGGTTTCCTCATGTGATGAAGAATCAAGCATCTTCTATTGGTAGAACTATTGAAAAACCAAGTACAATGTATAGCAACCAAGAGGATGAACCATCCACTTCAAGCTTTGAATCAGACTAATGGTGTTCAACCTACAATGATCCACATGGTGAGAGCTCTTGTATGATGCACCAACACCTTATTTTATGTTACCATTGAAAAGGTAGAAAGGACTCAAAAATGATAGGTAAATATGTTAAGGGAAATGGATCATAACTTCATGATGCCCTTAGTGGAGCAGGTATCGGTGTTAACAATATTAGGGAAGAAACCCTTGGTGGTTGATCCCAAGACAATGGATCCCTTTAAAGTACCTTATGAGGCTAAGGAGTAGCCTATAAGGGATATTCCTCAAACTACCCTAGTTCAAAAGACAACTCAACATCATAAAAAGGTAACAAAGGGGGTTAAAACTTAAACAAAGGAAGGTGAAACCCAAGAGCAATCAAAAGATAAACTCAGATACCCCTATTTTACTAAGCATCAAAGGATTGAGGTAACCTATGAGTATCAGACAAAATTTAGGAATCCTATAAAAGATCAAAGGAAACAATCTGAAATGTTTGGTTTCAATATAGTTGAAGAATTGAAGAAGACACCTTCCAAAGCCAACATGTATGATACTCTACTTATTTAAGGGTATATTGATCTACTACAGGCTTCACTGAAGTCTATCAAGAATAAATAAAAGCACCATCTTGAGATTAATTTAGCTCAAGGTAGTTCTACTTCTATAACAAGAAAAAATAGGCCATAAGCTTTTTATTTTTCTTAGAATGGAAGGATGGGTGGTGCACAATTGTATGATAGAATTTGGAGTAGCTACCAAAATAATGCCCAAAGTAGTTTGTAATATAATGGGTATGAAATATATGAGGAGTAGTCCTAGTGTACTATAGATATAAAACACACCAATCAAAATAGTAAGGGTAATCAAAGATGTACTCGTGGTACTGCATAGGATGTCTCAAATCACTGTTATACAAGAAATTATGATAGTAGATCCGAAACTTGAAAAACAAAAGGTCTTGATAAACTTAAATCTAGAAAAATAGTAAATACAAAATCAAAGAAAAAAGAAGATAGCAAATACATACATAACACATTATTTCACTGAGGAAACCCTTGTAAGAAAAAACCTAGCACAAGAATATCTCCTTATTGTATAAACTTAATCCTCTCCAATACAATAATGTTCATCTCTCATATCTCTTCAAACCCTGATGCAAGTGTAATTAAATAACAAAAATACAAGAACACATTTTACAATACCATGGGTGAAAAACTATGGGTTCAAATATTTAAACCCTAAACACCCATATGGGTCTAAAAATAGCTTAAGAAACCCTAAAAATTTCTTTGGGGGCTGCCACCCTTGAACCCCCACTTTTCAAGGGCTACCACCCTCAAACCCCTGCTTGGGACCCAACCCAACCCCAAACCATGGCAAGGATACATGGAGGATGTCTAGTACATTTTAGAGTTAACCTCACCACAATAACGTGGAATGTATTCAACATATTTCCAACATTCTTCCACTTGTTGAATACTTTCCATAGGGGCCAAAAACTGCCATTATCAATTTTCAAGGACAACCATACCCATAAATATTCTACACCAAGAATATTTTAAAGTAGGTACAATATTTGTTAATGAATCAACAACATTATTCTTTGTATCAACTTTATCCAACATCACGTGATTCCATTCAACCATATCTCTCACAAAATAGTACTATATATCAATATGTTTTGACCGATCATGAAAACTAGGATTTTTTGCAAAAAATATTGCACTTTGCCTATCATTGTCAATTCTCACAGCCTTCTAATTAAAACCAAATTTTAAACACAACCTTTGTAGCCACACTTCTTCTTTATAGGTATGAGTTGCTGCAATGTACTATGCCTCTATTGTGGATAAAGTAACCACTAATTACTTTTTACTCATCCAACTTACTGCCCCTCCAAATATTCTAAATAATTAAGCACTCATGGATCTTCTCTTGTCTATATCTCTAGCTAAGTCAACATCCATAAATTCTTGTAGATTTACAATATTACTATCTCCAAATTTTCCTTGGTAACATATAGCATAGTCTAAAGTTCCATGCAAGTATCTAAATATCCTCTTCACAATAGTCCAATGTTCCTTTCCTATATTGGACATATATCTACTAACTACTCCCACTACATGTGCAATATTAGGTCTAGTACAAACCATTGCATACATCAGACTACCAACAATACTAGCATAAGGAACATGGTGCATTTTCAATTTTCTCATCTATTTTAAGGCACTATTCAATAGATAACTTTTGACCAATAGGATACGGAGTACATACTAGTTTAGAATCATGCATCATAAACCTCTATATATCGAATCAACATATTTTCTTTGATTTAATCATAAATTTATATTTGCACAATCCCTTATTATTTCCATACCCAAAATAAATTTTGCAACACCCAAATCCTTCATGTCAAATTTAGAAGATAACTAAGATTTTAGTAACTTTATCATCTCCTTATTATTACCAATTAATAACATGTCATCCACATACAAAAAAATGATAACAAAAATTTCACCTTCTTGTTTAAAATACACATGAATCTGATTTGCTTTTTCCAAGCCTAAGTGTCAAAACAAACCTATCAATTTTTTGGTTCCACATTCTTAGAGATTGCTTTAAGCCGTAAAGAGATTTTTTTAACTTGCATACCAAGTCCTCCTTACCTTTTACCCTAAAGCATTTTGGTTGTGACACACACACACACACACACACACACACACACACACACACACACACACACACACACACACACACACACACACATACACACACATACACATACAAAACAATGATAACAAAAATTTCACCTTCTTGTTTAAAATACACATGAATCTGATTTGCTTTTTCCAAGCCTAAGTGTCAAAACAAACCTATCAATTTTTTGGTTCCACATTCTTAGATATTTCTTCAAGCCGTAAAGAGATTTTTTTAACTTGCATACTAAGTCCTCCTTACCTTTTACCCTAAAGCATTTTGGTTGTGACACACACACACACACACACATATATATCATCAAGTTCACCATGCAAAAATGTTGTCTTTACATCCATTTGTTCTATTTCAATATGAAAAGCAACAAAAATCTAATTGAAGTTAGTTTAGCCATAGGAGAAAAAATCTCACCAAAGTCAATTCCCTCAAGTTGAGCAAATTCCTTTGCTACCAAGCGAGCCTTGTACTTGTCCAAATTTCCTTCTACATTGTACTTCTTCTTGAATACCCACTTACAACCAACCTTATTCCATGGGGTAATTTCACCAAGTCCCATGTCTTATTTTTATCCATGGACTCCATTTCTTTCTCCATAGCCATTTTTCAAGACTTATTCTCACTTGATTGAAGTGCCTCATTTACAGTATTGGGTTCTTCATTAGTAATTGATATATTAAATGCAAAATAAATATTAGAAGGGCTATACCTTTGTGGTAGGGTTCTCACTCAATCTAATCTCCTCAAAATTGAAGTTCCAAGTTCTGCATCTTCAACTTCCTCCTCACCTTCTTCCTCTAAATTTTCCTCTTCAAACTCTCTTTGTAGTTCATATTCTTCTATAGCACTAGGTTCTACACTAGGTTATTACTTTTGTCCCAAATTTTACTTGACCTATTATAGGTTCTTTTCTTGGTTGCATTTCCTATTTTAGAACCCTTTTGTTTCTCTAAAGATCACATTACGACTGTAAACAATATTCTATGTTTGTAGGTTTCACAACTTATATCCTTTAACACCAATACTATAATCCACAAATATGCATTTTTTTAATTTATAGTCTAGCTTAGTCCTTTTATATTTTGGGATGTACACATAAGCATCACAACTAAAAATCCTTATATGACTAAGAGAGGGTTTCTTACCAATCCACACTTCCTATGGAGTCTTGTCCACCAAACATAAGGTAGGATATCTATTGATGAGGTAACAAGTAGTTAAAACAAATTTTGCTTAAAATTTCCTTTCTAACCATGCACCACTTAGCATGCTTCTGGCCTTATCCATCAATTATCTATTCATCCATTATGTAACACCATTATGTTGTGGAGTATACGAAGTTGTTTTCTACATTTCTATTCCATAGTCCTTGCAAAACTACTCAAATGCATTAGAGCAATACTCACCACCATTGTCACTTATCAAAACATTTATCTTTTTCTCTATATAATTTTCTACAAGAGCCATAAACTCTTTAAATTTATTGGAAACATCAGATTTGTTTCGTAAAAAATATATCGAGGTCTTTCTTGAAAAGTCATCTATAAATGGAACAAAATAGATAGATTTATCTATCGATGTTACTTTTGCTAGTTCAAACTTATCACTGTGAAATAGATACAAAATTCCTTCAGATATTGTAGCACTACTAGGAAACTTGACTTGGGTTTGCTTTCCAAAAATGCAATGCTCACAAAAATCAAAATTTAATGGGCAATCAAATATTCCTTTAGTCATACCTTTCATTTTAATTTTTGAAGGTCTTTCTCACCAATATGCTCCATGCGTTGATGCCACAATATTATATTTGCTATATGAATAATCAAAGCTAATTCTATCATATTATTCTTCTCTACAACTGAAGAGTTATTGCAATGAATACTTACAGTGCTAGCTGTAGGTAACAAATCCACCTCCCAGAAGAAGAGAAAGTGACAAAAGGGATTTGCTCAATTTTGACAATTTTGATAGTTTGTACAAGTTTTGCAAATCGTACAGGTAGGAGTAAACCATACAACCAGGAGGGAAACCATACAAGGCAAAGGCAAACCATACAAGGTGCACTGAAATGCAATGAAATGCATGGGAAATGTAATTTCAAGTTGAAATGGTGCATAGGTTTGATAATTAAAGTGTTAGACTTAGTAAAAGTCTTAATTAATGCATTTCGTTATGCATGGGTAGTTGTAAAATAACTAATTGCCTTAAGAACCACTTTGGAATAGCCTAGGAAATATTATATAAGGCCCCATTTTCAATTTTGTAGGTCTGGATAATTATTGGTTGTAATCTGACTGAGTTATGCTATTATGTTCTGAGTTCTAGCTATAATTGTTGTAGATCAGCCATGTTGTAAGTGAAATCATGATAGAATAATATACAAATGAGCACAATTATATTTTCTAGGTTGTGTATGATTCTGGCATGGATGAATGATAATTGATGACTTAATGATGTTGTATGTACTTTCTAGTGAATGTTTTGGTTAGTTTATGTCTTATTGTGATAGAATGGATTAATCCGACATTGGTGAAGATTTGTAGAATGATATATGATGATGGAAGAATTATTGAGGATGTAGTGAACCCTATTGTATGATTTTTGGATGTAGCCATTGGATTTGCATCTCTCTCAAGCCCCGTTGATATGTTTTGCATGTTACAGGAAAAGGATTAATTGGCATATTAAAACCTTACAAAACCTATCTGAGAGAGATTGGCCCATTAGAGTATCCAATTTAGCACTTGGATGTACTTTATTTTCATACATATCGTACACCAGAGTTCGTACAAATCGTACAAATACAACTTACCCGATTTGGCAATTCAGGTGATAGAAGGAAACTTACCCGATTTGGCAGTTTTGGGGAAATCGACTTATTAGTTACAAAACTGTGTATGACAGCCTCCAAAACTGAATCTGAAGGATTGGTTGAGTGTATAATCATACAAGCCATGTCACTATATGATTTTGGATCGTACAGTGTGTCGAACTGACTTTCGTACAAGTTGTTCATTGGGCGTAAAATGGTAGTTTTAGGGACTATACGATTGTACGATTTGGTAGACAAGTTAGAGATAGTACATTGATCATTATAAGCACTAGAAATCACCTCCCCACTAGGAATACTACACCCCTATGCTACATTTGGCACTGTTGCCTTATCGAATCTGGCATTTTTGTTAAAACGGGTCAAATTGACAAAGAAAGAATACTACAAAACTAGAGGTGAATGACAGACACCAGTGTACAAAGGCATAGGAGATGGGAAGTATGAGAGAAAATTCTAGTAAGAAGGAGCATGAGGATTTATCAAAGAGATAATGCAAGTAACTCAGACCATAGTACACATGAACCAAAAATAGAGCAAGTTTGGACATCTAAAGAAGGAGACTTTGAGGTATTGTTGATAGAGACAGAAGATGAGGAAGTAGAACCACCTAGCGTAGAGGCAAGAGTTGATAGAGAGAAAGTGCAAGAGGATGGAGAGTGGATGGTGACACCTAAGAAAGTGATGGAAGGGTTGCAAGGGAGTGCAGAGGATGGGAGTCAGGCACCAGAGCAACAAGGCATGAGGTCTCAGGAGGAAAGACCAAGACCATCTCCCTCACATCGAAGGAGGTCATAGAGTGAAGATGCATGAGATTTTGGTCAATGAGTGGTGGGACAGAACAAGATACCTCAAATAGAAACTTCTGATGATGATGGGAGACCTCAAGTGATAGTGATGATTCTCCAAAGATGGCTAACAAGGCAGCCAAATAGAGATGTCCACCATTTTTAGGTGAGGGTAAGGAAGACCCCACAAGACACATCAGAACTTGTATAACCATTTGGAGAGAAAATGGTGTAGATAGACCAGATGACTGGGTAACTTTATTTCCTGCTACTTTGAGAGGATTGGCAATTGATTGGTATTTGAAGAGAGAAAATACCATAGATTTTTAGACTTGGAATCAGATAAAGGAGAAGTTCATTGAAGAATTTTAACCTTTGAAGGATGATGGAGATATTGTTACTAAACTTTGCATGACAAAGCAAAAATATGATGAAGATGTGAAATCATACAACCATAGACTAAAGCAATTAGTCGATAAGATGCAGATGCCTTTAGTAGATGTCCTAGTAAAGTGGTGGTTTGTAGATGGATTACTACCAAAATATAAGAAAAATATGAAGGTAGTACCATCAGAAACATATGAAGAAGCTTTAAAGCATGCAAAGAATTTTGAAAGTGAATCGAAATAGACATATACAAGAATTTTATCTCACCCCAAGTCTAATGATTTAGATAGTGGAGAAGATGACACTATACAGAGGATAGTAGCATCATTTCATCAAGAGTTTGACAAGATAATGAAAGAACAAAGGAGCAAACCTGACAAGAATGATATTTGGTGCACAAAATGTAAGATGGAAGGTCATACAAATGTGAAGTGTCCATACAATGATTATTGCCACATCTATAATGTGATGGGACATGAGGTAATGCTATGTCCATATAATGCGAGAGTACATCCATAGGTCCTATCAATCCAAGAGTAGGAAGAGAAACCAAAGGCCCAAGGGAGTGGGCAACAAGCAACAAGTGGTGGTTATAGAAATAGTAGGTGAGGTGGAAGGCCAAACCAGGGCAATCGACAAGGAGGACAAGGCCATTTGTAGTATGACTCGAAAGGAAGGCCGATCATACAGTGTCACAATTTCTAAGAATGGGGGCATTTTGCAAAAAATTATCCTTCACCTCAAAGGTAGGAAACACCACAAGCAAGCACTACACATATGTGTAGATGGTGTGGTCTAGGGAACCACAAAGAAGTGAATTGCCCAAAGTAGGTAAGTTCAAGTAACCCATAGAATGTCAATTATTTAGACATTGAGGTTCCTCAAGTTAAGGAGGAAACCCAAGAAGTATTAGCCATGATGAGGAATCAAGCTAAAAAGGATAAGTATCCAGAGCCAACAAAGGAAAAGTAGCACTAGCAAGTAGCAAAGAAAATACTACAGGATGAAGCACAAAAAGCTAAACAAGTGAAGTTAGCTAAAGGAAAGGAACTAGAAAAGCCATCAGAAGAGAAGGTGATTGTGCAAAGTCTAGCAGCATAGGTTTTGGACACCATAGTAGAGATTAAAGTGTCGAACCTATTGGAAGCTATTCCAACATTAGCAAAGGTGGAAGAAATACAACCACATAAGGTGATGGAAGTGCAGAGCCAACCAATTCAGGAGAAGGAAAGGAAAGATCAATTCATGGATCCAACTATATTGATGATTGATGTGGGAAAGAAACCCACATTAGTTCATATGGAGATCCTAGGGCACAAATTGACACAAGTGATTATGGATGGAGGATCCAACATCAATGTGCTACCTGAAAGAACTTGGCTAGAACTAGGTGCTCCATCTCTATGGGCATCGAGATTCCGATTATATGGTGTTGACCAATATGGTATCGAGACAAAGGGAGTCTTGATAGCACAACAAGTGGTGATAGTTGACCAAGAGTTTGTCTTGGATTTCATTGTGATTACAATGCAAAAGCTTGCATACGATGCTCTCTTGGGGAGAGGATGGCTATGAGTAGCCAAAGTTAATCACAATTAGGGAAAGAATCAGATCACTTTCAAGAAGGGACAACATAAATATATGATTAATCTAGCTAATCAAAAAGTTAGTGAGGATGTAGCTACGATGGATGAATCAAAAAATTCCTCAGGAGATGAAGGGTATGAACCTGATGGAGAAGGAATGTTGTACCTAGATGAATGTAGTGAAGATGAAGCTAGATCTGATAGTGGACTTCTTCATTGGAAAATGGAGGAGTACAAAATTTTTCAGCCCAAATACCTCTGTATTGAGTCAGAGGAGATCAAGGAAAAATAAGATGAACCAAAAGTCAGTCAAGAACCTAAGAAGGAGGTAGAAGAGAAATGGACATTCCCAAAAAGTTTTGCAGAGTATACAGTAGGAGATGCAGATATTGATACAAGACCGACACACCCAAAGAATGTAGAGAAAGCAGCGAGTGAGCCAAAGAATATCAAATATGAAGGACCTCGGATAGTGGACATCAATCTAGGAATGGAGGAGGAACCTAGGATGATTCACTACGGTGATGATTGGAACCCTGTACTGAAAGTGATGACTTTTAAGATATTCTTGGAATATAAGGATGTCTTTGCATGGACATATAAGGATCTGAAGGGAGTACCACTAGAGTTATGTGTCCACAAGATTACGCTAATGCTTAGAGCTCAACCCGTAATGAGGAGACCATATAGAATGAATCCAAAGTATGTTGCATTAGTGAATGCAGAGATAGAAAAGATGTTGGAGGTAGGAATCATCTTCAGGGTGACAACCAGTGAATGGGTATCACCTATAGTGATCACCTTGAAGAAGGAAGTGGACAAGATTAGAATATGTGTGGACTTTAGGAGTCTGAATGTAGTAACTATTAAGGACCCCTTCCCTATTCCCTTCACAGATTCTATCCTGGAAGAAGTCGTAGGACACGAGATCTATTCATTCTTGGATGGGTTTTTAAGGTACAATAAAATTAGTATAGCCGAGGAGGATAAGATGAAGACCACATTTATTGTGGATAATGGCATCTATGCATACAATCGAATGCCATTCGAGCTCTATAATGCCCCAACTACATTTCAATGCATCATACTATATATATTTGATCAATTGGCAACAGGGAACTTTAAAGCATTTTTGGATGATTGGTCCATTTATGGGAAGATCAAGGAGCATCTTCCTACCCTCAGTGAATGTATGAGTAGGTGCAAAAATGCACAAATATCATTAAATCCTAGGAAATGCTACTTGATGGTACCATATGGGAAATTTTTAGGACACATAGTGTGCAGTGAAGGATTAAAAATAGATCCTGATAAGATCCATGTGATATTGCACATGGAAGAACCATATGATGTGAGTTCACTTAAAACCTTCTTGGGATCGATGAGATATTATCGAAGGTTTATCAAGAATTATGCACATGTATCCTACCCATTGGATTCATTGACGAAGAAGAATATTCCTTTTAGATGGACAGAGGAGCACCAAGGAGCCTTTGAGGAGTTGAAGGCTAAGCTTGTGAGTAGTCCGATTTTGGTGTTCCCAAACTGGGATAAGGAATTCCATGTCCATATTGATGCTTCAAATTTTACAATTGGATGTGCTTTGGCACAAGAAGGGTAGTTTAGGCTAGATCAACCTATTTTCTTTGCTAGTCACCTATTGTCAAGGCCAGAGAGAAATTATAGTACAACAGAAAGAGAAGCTTTGGGAATGGTATATGTAGTCCAGAAGTTTAGGCATTACCTATTGGAAAATCCCTTTGCCTTCTATGTCGATCACCAAGCTCTATTGTACTTGATAAATAAGCTGATGATACAAGGATGGGTTAGTAGGTGGCTCGTCACCCTACAGGAGTTCGTATTTCGAGTAGTAGTGAGACCTGGTAAGAAGCATGTCATTGCAGACTAGTTGTCTCGGATACGATCAGGAGAGCCTACAAGAATAGGAGTTCCAGATGAATTCCTAGATGCATAATTATTCACCATCAATATTGTTCCATCATGGTACAAGTTGATTGGCCAGTACCTATCCACAGGTGAGTTGCCACAAGAAATGATGGCAACCGAGAAAAATAAAGTGATCATGAAGTCAGCACCCTTCCAGTTGATAGCAGGATTGTTGTATAATATGGGAAGTGATGGTATCCTATGAAGATGTGTGATGGAAGAAGAAGTCAAAGTAGCATTGAAAGAAGCTCATGAAGGCTTAGTAGGAGGGCACATGGGACCAGATGTGATAGCTAGAAAAATATTACTAGCTTGACTATGGTGGCCCACACTATATAATGATGTGAAAGAGTATGTGAAAGCATGTGATACTTGCCAAAGGGTAGGAAAGCCGATAAAGAGGGACTTTATGCCTTTGCATCCATCACAACCCCAAGAATTATTTGAGTGATGGGGATTAGACTTCGTTGGACCATTGAAGACATCTCGATGAAGGAAGTGTAGATACATCGTAGTAGCAATAGAATACTTAACAAAATGGGTCGAAGCAAGAGCATTACCTGACAACTCGATAAAAAGTACAACAAGATTTTTGTATGAGCAGGTAATCACAAGATTTGGTATTCCACTATAGATAACAAGTGATCGAGGAGGACACTTTGTCAATGAAATCATCAAAATATTGATGATGGAGTTCAAGATTTTACACTCATTGTCTAGTCTGTATTATCCTAGAGCTAATGGGTAGGTGGAAGCAACGAATAAAGTCCTGGTATCTACTCTGTATAAAACCTATGGAATAGAGGGAGCAAATTGGGAGGAAAGGCTACCATCTATTTTGTGGGTATATAGAACAACTTTTAAACCTACAATAGAACATACACCTTTCCAATTAATGTATGGACAGGAAGCAGTGGTGCCAGTTGAATTCTTGATACCAAGTTTGAGAGTCGCGGTAGAGCATCGCTTGGGTGATCAAGAAAGTTTGGAAGAGCGACTGACAACACTGATCAAATTAGATGAAAGAAGAGTCATGGCACAATGGGTGATTGAGGTAGCTCAAAAAATATGGAAGGTGTGGCATGAAAAACATTTGAGGAAGTTAGAACTTAGTCCGGGTGACTTGGTTCTAAAGTTTAACGGGAAGTGAGAAATCAAGCCTGGTAAGTTGAAGATGTTATGGCTTGGTCCCTATAAAGTAGTTGAAGTAATGAATAATGGAGTAGTCAAGTTATAGAACTTGAATGGGATAGAGGTACCCGACACTGTAAATGGCTCAAATTTGAAGCCTTACAAGGTACAATGCTTATTCATTTCTTCAGAAGAGATTGAATGAAGAAGATGAGCAGAAGCTCAACGGAGAGCTCAGAGTGAGCTAGGTCCATCACAGGAGGAGCCTGACATAGGACTCACACACTTATTTATATAAGGGGAGGAGACACGACCAACCATAGAACAACAAGAGTTGGCACCTCAACCCGAAGAAAGAAGAATATTACGAGTACATGTCAGATTTATAGATGGGACCGAATGAGTAGAGGAAGAAGATGAAGATTGGATTCCTCCAAATGAAAGAGGACATCAAGAGATAGTACTATTACCTAAGAATAGGGGAAGGCAAGAAGAAGCACCCCTAGTAAGTAGAAATATGATGTATCCTCAGGTAGAATGGAGGGAACTACCCCAACAAGTGGAAGGACGAAGAAGGATACGATTAATAGTACGATACGAGGATAGAGTGGACACCTTTGAAATGGAAGTTCCAGAGGAAGACAGGAATGAGACCATCGATCAAGAATTGGTTGGACTTACTCCATTGGATCAGATAGGGCTATTACAATAGAGAATGTGGTTACAGACTCAACAACTACAAGAAGAATACCAGACATTGTGAGGTCATAATGCAAGGTTGAGAGAACAAATCATCCAAGAATTGGATAGTACAATACAAAGGTTGGATGAGCAAAGAATAGCTAGGCTACAAGAGCTAGAAGGAGAACCTAAGGATGATGAGGGGATAACTCCAAGGAGTAGTGTAAGAAATGATGGAGCGAGCACAAGTTTGCAAGTACCACCAAGTGATCCACCAATGATGAATGAAGATGCAAAAATATTGTGGTGAGACATTGAGGAAGCAACCACATCACCTGAATCACAAGGTAATGTACGACTAGATTTGAGTGACTCCAGTAATGAAGGAATGCCTTGGCTAGTAATGGAACCTAGTACAAAAAGTAGTGATGAGGATGATTTCCTAGAGAACCCCTAGAATCCTCGAGATAATCATGATCCCCCAACATGTACAACAACACAATGACAACTAGGGAGATCACAAGGACGTCAAACCAACCTTGACCCACAAGCATACATAATAGCCTATCGATAGTTGAGAAGACAAAGGAGAGAAGTACGGATATTGGAGAGATTGATGAATTTACCAATAGATTGGGTGGAACAGAGAGAAGAGAATCAAAATAACTCAAGTTCTGAGACAAATTTTCTGATGCATATAGAGAGGTCTTGGCAACCTCATCTCCACAAAGAAGCTTCGAGGAGAGAATATGGAGATGTCACCTAGCATGTGTAGATCATAGAATCAGAGCACTATGACAATTATCACCAAGCACAAGAAGAAGTAGAAGTCCACTAGCCAACATTGAGTTGGTAGAGATAACTCCTGATAACCGAGCAATGGGAGGAAGGAACAGAGAAGGACCCCTAAGGCTTCAGCCAGGAAGGGGAGGAGGTATTCGACTATGAAGTGAGCAAGGACAAGGTGATGTTACAATCAGAGGAGGAAGAGGATGAGGAAGGTTCTAACCTCCTACTCCTAGATGGCTAGGAGATACACCTTTAGCTTGTATGAACTAGACAAGGAATCTATGAGGGTTACCATGGATGAGAGGAATCTTACCTAGCCTCGCAAGGCAGTATCCATTAGGATGACCACCACTAATCCGATGAGGACCTCAAAGAGTGGTAGGTGGTAGAGGATTACTCCAAGAAAGGGAGGAATCACCATTGGCATAGAGAAACCCGATGTCAAGAGGAATAGGATGGGGAAGACACTCACATGGGAGAGGCCTTACTAGTAGAGGAAGAGTGCATTTTGTAGATGAAAGAAACCAGGGACAACTAAGGATCCGATCACCAAGTCTGGAGCTAGAATTGATCCGAGGGGATAGGTGAAGAAGTCACTCGAATGATAGTAGAGTAGTAAGGACACCGCTACCAAGGGATCAATCACCTATGTGACAAGAAGAAAGGACACCAGGTGAAGATACTCCAGCTTGCAATTGTACAATTCCAAATTGTACACATGGTAGGGGAAGGCCAAGAAATTTAGTAACATCACAAGTGGAGATGAATCGGCCTAGGGAGCAAGTACCGATAGGTGACACAACCACTCAAAATATCATAGTCGAACCTCCAAGAGAAGAATCTGATGGGATCGTACAAGTGAATGTCACTGTATGATTTCCATGATGGTAAGTGTAAATAGGCTAGGATAAAAAAAGAAAAGAAAAATAAAAATAAAATACCTTAATTGTGAAAATCCCTCGAGATGCAATTAGGAAGGAAGTGGGTTGAAAACCGGAAACGATGACCTCTTCAAGAGAGAAAATAGACAAAATTTCTCTAAGTGATAGATTGTACAAATCAAAGATAAAAAGCACAAGTAATAGATCGTACAAGCTTTTAGAAGTCAAAAGTATAAAAGAAAGATTCATACAAGTGGAATTGGAAAAGTATATTGGAAATCATACAAGAGGGCATGTTGTATAATTTAGATCATACAATGTATGATTTTAGGCATATGTACGATTTTCAACTACTCCATTAAATGTCGCATGTGTGAATCGATGAGTTGGAAAAAGAGGGAAAAGATAAAATTTTAATAAAATGATGAGTTGTCAATCATCCATGCACAGGAGGATGGAAAAAATGTAAAATGGTGCAATTTCAAATAATTAGAGTAGTTAGGGTTTGATGAACAGTTTAAATAGAGGGTAAATTGCAATTTTTTAAATCGTACAAAAGAGAATTCAAATTTTTAGGAGGACGAAGGTGAAAAGCATGCAACTAAATAGAGAGGACTACATGGGCATTAAAACTCATCAGTAACCTACAAATAAATTATGACCCATTTTTAATTCGCACCAAGGAGAACTTTTCACATTCAAAATCAAACCAGAGAAGAAAAGGGAGAAAAAGCAAGGGTTTGACTCCATTGAAGGGAGAATTCAAATTTCAACCAAAAATAAAGGAGGATTAGTAGTAGAAATGTCCAAGTGAGAACCGATGGTGGAGAAACACACATTAGGGTTCAAAGAAGTGACAACTTGGAGCCAAAGTGGAGAAATTACAAAGAAAAGGAAATACAAACCCTAAATCAGACAAAAGCAATCAAAAATGAAAGGGAGAAGATGGAGGAAAGGAAGGAGCAGTCCATACAGCCATATTTGACAACAATTTTTTTTTTTTTTTTTGGGATAAATTACGCCAAGGGTGAAAGAATTGAAAATTGCTCCGAAAAGCATTGAAAAGGGAGATCGGGGCAATTCAGCAACTAGGTTGTGAAGAAATCATAGAAGAAAGTGAAAAACATGAATTTTAGGTGAATAAGGGTTTGAAAATATGTACTGTATGATTTTGTGGTGGAGTGTACGATCTCAAGAAAAAATTGTGCAATTTCGAGCAATTTTTGGGCTATTTTTAGCCATTTTTGAGCAAATCATACAAATCATACAGATTCAACGAAGGGGAGCAGTTGGAGAGAAATACTATATGGAGTAGTATGGGCCTATATGATTTCATGTTATAATTGTATGATTTGAGGGAGATGGAGCAGTTTTAAGATCGAACAATGATAGTTTGAAGGATTGTACGATCTAGAAGGGTTGCTCCTAAGGAAACCATACAAGAGTGAGAAGAAGAGCAGATTGTATGATTTTCAACAGATTGTATGATTTGTAGTAGTTGTATGATTTCCAACACACTTCCAATTATAGAATTGGTGATGTTCAAGTAGCAAGACAATCAGAGGTATGGCGAGAAAATGATCTCAGTAGAAGAGTTTGGATACCGATTGAGAAGGATTGCAGCCAATAGGGTGGAATGATCACCAAGACCTCTACACGAGAGAGAGTCATGACCATGATAGTACCAAGGGTGATAGTCTCAATCCCATGATTGGTGTGGTACTCATCCTTGGAGAAGAGGAGGATACAGGTCATGGAGAGGTCAGAGGTACTAGAGGGCTGACAGAAGAAGAACACCACCAAGATATCGAGAGGAGAGAATGGCACAAGAAAGGGTCCCAAGAAGGGAATTGAGGAGTGAGGTACATATTCTAGATCAGGATGAGGATCTGAGTAGTGGACCTGAGGAAGGTCAGGTGGAGATAACAAATATTTCATTCGTACAACATGGAGGAGAAACATGTAGGCGATGGTGGAATGATGAATGAAACAAGAACCATCCATGGAGGAAATAATTTGAGGAGGCTGGTGTAGCTATAATAGCACAAGTGCCACCACACCAGAAAACCTTCTTCTACAATTATCTATTGTAGATGGTTCAGGTGTATAATCCTATGACTAGAACTACCTTTGTCAATGTGGACAAGAGGTCGATGAGAATAGAAGTTATGATGGATGCATTCAAGAAGACATTCAGATTGCCAACATATGACATAAGATAGTTAAGAAGTTGGTTGATCCGATTGAGTCATATCATATCATCACTTCATTAACTGATGTGAAGTCACTAACTACTACAAAGATCTTAGGTGTAGGGACTCGAGGAATTAAATAGAGCCAGCTGAAAGGGGATGATTGGCCATGTGCTATGAATACAGTAATGGCTCGACTATTAGGGGATACATGAGCTATGAAGATGCCAATATAGATGGCTCAATATGTAGAAGGTATCACCCAAGGAATCAAGTATGATTGGGGTACCTATCTAGAAAGAAAAATGCATGAAGTACTGATGAAAAGACCAAAGAATTTTGGAATGACTTTCCATGCCATTGGATTATTATTAAATGTTATTACAGAATTGGGAATCCACTTTCCAAGTTTGATAGAACCTAGGAATGTGAAGGAAGGACAGCCAACCATTTTGAGGTGGGCAAAGTCAGTACCTATTAAGAAGGAGACTCCAGAGAAGTCTCAAACAAAGAAGGAGAGAAGCCATAGAGGTACCAGAAGATACTCCTTCAGATGATGAGGATGTACATCCTCAAAGAAAAAGACAAGGAGATTAGAACCTAAACTAGAACAACAAGCAATGCAACAATGATAGTAGGAGCAACCATCAATTCAAGAAAGGGAGGAAAATATGGAGAGACAAGTAAGCCCAATACGAATAAGAATGAGATGACAATGGGAAATAATGGCAAATAATCCCATTCCAAAAAACAAGATGAGCCTACACAGAAGGATCAATAGGAGGAAGAACAATAGATTTAGAGAAGATGGATCTAGATGACTGGAGTTGGGCAGAAGCAGAGAAGATAGTGGTATCTCCACAAATTTTCCAACATGATGAATTTGAAATCTTGGATGCTTCAAAATTTTTGAAGGATATAGAGATGGGGTAGATAGCACAGGAAGTGGCAGCCACCACTCAGGAGGAAAAAGAGGAAACTGAAGTGAGAGTGGAAGCCTCAGAGGAAGAGTCTAGGAAAAAGAAGAAGCCCCATTTCAAATTTGTGATGGGAGGAAGTTCAAAAAAAAATAACCCAAGTGATGCACAAGAAGAGGTGAAAGCATCACAAGAACAAGAAGAACCTATTGTTGAAAAAGTCATAACAATGGAGACACAATAGAATCAGGAGGAAGAATAGGTGACTGAAGAGCAATAGGTGGGCTCCACTAAACAGAAAGAAGCCCAAGAATAGATAGAGCAACAACAATCTCAATAGGAGATTGTGAATATACAAGATAATGTGGAGGAGGAGAATATTGTAGAATAGACTCCACCTCGAGAAAATATAGACATAGAGAGAGCACTTCGAGAGCTTGGGGGAAGCTCTAGCCACCACATGGAGGAAGAGGAAGAATGAACTCCTACAGAAGAGGAACGATAGAGAATGAGAACAAGTTACCTTTTGAAGGTACCATAGTTTGGCAAGATCAAAACGGAAGAGGAGGTAAAAGGAGTAGAAGATGATGTGGAACATTTCTTCTCATAGATAGGTGATGCCATAGCTAGTGCCAAATTATAGTTTTGTATTGGATGCATGGGAGAATTGAAGTTATGGGAGGAACAAGTGTCTCTCGAATTGGAGAAAATAATAGAATGGGTGAGTAATGAGGAGCGTACAAGGAGAATTATAGATATTCATGTACAACACCCATGGAAGTTACCTAGGGAAGAGGTAACCATAATGTTGGGAAGAGATGACTTGCCAGAAGGAGTGAGAACCAACTATAGGTAGCATCCGAGGTTGTACTTGGATAGAACCAATCACCCAACTTGTCCAATGAACATAGGAGAATTGGAGTACAAGAGGGTCACTACAGATTTGGCTATCACTCTAAGGAAGTTGAACTTTATCACACATTGGATAGAGTGGTTGAGCATCAGATTGGAGTAGATTTATCAGCTCAAGGAATCTCAGAAGGAGGAGACAGAAGCCACTCAAAAAGAAATTATTGCAATGGAGGAAGAATTGCAAAAGTGTAAGGCTACAATAGAGGAGAAAATAAAGAAACTAGAGGAAGATCTGACAAGCATAAAGGTTGAATCTGAAACGAGACTTAATTTGTTGGAAGAAGAGAAGCGACAAATCTCCCAGATAGTAGAAGACAGGATTAAGGAGTTGGAGGTACAACTCAAGGCAAAGGATGAACAGATGACAACATAGTTGGCTGAGAAAAATGAGCAAGTGGTGACACAGGCCAAGCAGATAGAAGAACTTCAAAAGGACAACAAAAGATATAATGATTTGGTCCTAGAGAAACAAGCGCAATTGAAGGCCAGGGAAGATATTGTTCATGCCTTGGAGGCTGATATTAATCACCACCTAAAGACCATTACTGAAAAGAATGAAGAGCTTCAGGTGGTGACTCGAACAGAAGCTCACTTGTAGGAGAGGTTGAAGAGGAGTGCCACTGATCGAGAAAAGCAAATGATGGAATTCTTGAAGACTACTGAAGAGAAGGCTAATTTCCATGGGGTGAAAGTAGTGGAAATGGGAAGCTATGCAGCCAAGTTGAAGAATGAACGTGCAATTCTTCAAACCAAAGTGACTGACTTGGAAGAGTTAGTTGCAGACTATGAGGTACAACTGAAGTAGAAAGGTCAGTCGATGAGGACACCGACCAAAGTAAAGGGGAGGGCAGATGTAGGCAGCAAATCCACCTCCCAGAAGAAGAGAAAGTGACAAAAGGGATTTGCTCAATTTTGACAATTTTGATAGTTTGTACAAGTTTTGCAAATCGTATAGGTAGGAGTAAACCGTACAACCAGGAGGGCAAACCGTACAAGGCGAAGGCAAACCGTACAAGGTGCACTGAAATGCAGTGAAATGCATGGGAAATGTAATTTCAGGTTGAAATGGTGCATAGGTTTGATAATTAAGGTGTTAGACTTAGTAAAAGTCTTAATTAATGCATTCTGTTATGCATGGGTGGTTGTAAAATAACTAATTGCCTCAGGAACCACTTTGGAATGGCCTGGGCAATGTTATATAAGGCCCCATTTTCAATTTTGTAGGTCTGGATAATTGTTGGTTGTAATCTGACTGAGTTATGCTATTATGTTCTGAGTTCTAGCTATAATTGTTGTAGATCAGCCATGTTGTAAGTGAAATCATGATAGAATAATATACAAATGAGCACAATTATGTTTTCTAGGTTGTGTACGATTCTGGCATGGATGAATGACAATTGATGGCTTAATGATGTTGTATGTACTTTCTGGTGAATGTTTTGGCTAGTTTATGTCTTGTTGTGATAGAATGGATTAATCCAGAATTGGTGAAGCTTTGTAGAATGATCTATGATGATGGAAGCATTATTGAGGATGTGGTGAACCCTGTTGTATGATTTTTGGATGTAGCCATTGGATTTGCATCTCTCTCAAGCCCCGTTGATATGTTTTGCATGTTATAGGAAAAGGATTAATTGGCATATTAAACCCTTACAAAACCTATATGAGAGAGATTGGCCCATTAGAGTATCCAATTTAGCACTTGGTTGTACTTTTATTCCATACATATCGTACACCAGAGTTCGTACAAATCGTACAAAGACAACTTACCCGATTTGGCAATTCAGGCGATTGAAGGAAACTTACCCGATTTGGCAGTTTTGGGAAATCGACTTATTGGTTACAAAACTGTGTACGGCAGCCTGCAAAACCGAATCTGAAGGATTGGTTGAGTGTAGAATCATACAATCCATGTCACTGTATGATTTTGGATCGTATAGT
This sequence comes from Wollemia nobilis, assembly GCA_028583015.1. Classification (NCBI taxonomy): domain Eukaryota; kingdom Viridiplantae; phylum Streptophyta; class Pinopsida; order Araucariales; family Araucariaceae; genus Wollemia; species Wollemia nobilis. The sequence continues at coordinate 4,082,299 of JAQPPZ010006010.1, forward strand.
GTGTCGAATTGACTTTCGTACAAGTTGTTCATTGGGCATAAAATGGTAGTTTTAGGGACTGTACGATCGTACGATTTGGTAGACAAGTTAGAGATAGTACATTGATCATTCTAAGCACTAGAAATCACCTCCCCACTGGGAATACTGCACCCCTATGCTACACTAGTCTCAAGTTTGAAGAGAGTTCTTATACAAACTCCCCCTACCAACACCAGGACTCCATGAACCATCTTGTAATTATCCTTATTTAATACTATAGTGACACCCGTGTCATTCATCTTACTCACAAATATTATATTCCTTGCCAAACTTGAAATATGCAACACACCAAGAAGGTTTTTAATTCTTCCATCTATTAACCTCAAATTCACTCTTCCTTGACCTATTATTTTATATGTCAAATTTTCTTCCAAGAAGACTTCACCTTCATGTATATTTTCATATTCACATAACCCCTCCCTATGAGGAGTCATATGAAAGGAAGCACTTGAGTCAATCAACCATGATTCATGCATTCACTTGAGCATACTTTAGTTAAGAATAAGTTCCTTGAATCTTCATTTGTGGTATTTATTTCTATAGAAGTTCCTTCATCAAATGATCAACTATTATCAACCTTTTTAGATATGCAATCTCTTTTATAATACCTTTTTTTTACCACACTTCTAAAATTTCCTCTTTTTCGGAGCAAAAAATTACCCCTAGAAATAATTTTTTTTCTCCTAGTTGATTTTTTCTTCTTTCTTGAGAACCACCTCTCACAATCAAGGCATACTTCTAATGATAATCCTCAGAATATTTTTATCTCATTTCCTTAGATAGCAATGTTTCTATTATATCCTCTACTTTCAATGTAAAAGTAGTATTGGTGATAGCCATAACTAGATTATCCTATGAATTAGGTAATAAACAAAGTAAATTAATACACTTTCCTTTTCATTCATTTTTACTTCAATAGAGTTTAATTGACTTACCACAATGTTAAAAGCATTCATATGTTCAATCACAGAGTCACCATAATTCATCCAAAGTGAATACGACTTATTTTACAGAAATATTTTATTTACCAATGATATTATCTAATATAAAGTTCCTAGCTTATCCCATAATGACTTTGCCATGGTATTTATAAATACATTCAACAATACCAAATAAGATACGCATAATATGTAGAACTCCTTACCTTCCTATCAATATTAAACCAATCCTCATCTATCGTTGATGTTGGTTTTATTCCCAGGACAACCATTGATCTCTATAAACCAATAGATCCTTCATCTTGAGTTTCAATAACTCAAAATTTTATTCATTAAATTTTTTAATCTTTACATGTGTGCTTCCTATAATTTTTCTTCATATTGATTATTTAATGTACAACTCCCACTCAAGAATAAATTTATCATAGGGTTGAAACCCTTACTCGAATAAAGCTAAAAAACTATTTATGATACCAAATGAAGAGCAAAAGGCTTTGATAAACTAAATCTAGAAAAATAGTAAAATATAGAATCAAAGTAAAAAAAGATAACATATACACACATGACATAGTATTTCACCTAGGAAACCCTTACAATAAAAATCCTAGCATAGTAATATATCCTTATTGTATGAACTTAACCATATTCAATACAATAATGTTCTTCTCTCATCTCTCTTAAAAACCTAATGCAAGTGCAATTAAATAATAACACAATAACAAATTTACAATACCATGGGCAAAAAACCACAAGTTCAAATATTTTAACCCTAAAAAACCCATATGGATCTAAAAATAGCTTAAGAAACCATAAAATTTTTACCTAGGATACTTGGAGAGTGTCTAGTACCTTTTAGAGTAACCCCTCTAGAATAACATGGAAAATATTCAACATATTTCCAACATAACCTTACTTTGGGATGTGTTTATCAAGGAAATTCACTACCAAATTGGGCGGTTACCTATATCTAGACTACTCTCATATGGAAATTCCACATAAAGGTAGAAGAGTTAAGGTGTTCTTTGAAAAACCATCTTCCTTTCATATAGAAAGGATTGAAGATAAAAATCAGCAAGCTGACACAGTCAACATGATGACTAAAGAAGTTGACCTAATGGATGAAATATTGGATGAGCTCCAAACAGAGGATTAGTTCTCCTTACAGGACTTCAATTCCATTATTCAGATAAGAATTGAAAATATTCAATCACAAACCCAAAAGAAAATAAAATTGCAGCCCCAACCAGACAAATTCCTCAACAAAATGAAATGTGGAAGCTTTTCTTTGATGGGGAAAATACAAAAATGGTGTTAGAGTAGGCATAGTGTTAATTTCACCATCTGAAGCAAAAGTGGTATTCTCATATAGACTAATATGGAGTTTCACAAACAATGTATCTAAATATGATGCATTATATTTAGGTCTAAAAATGGTTGAGAAGATGGGAATCAAAAAACTTTTTATCTATGGTGATTTAGAATTAATAGTCAATTAGGTCATAGAGCGGTTCACCAGCAAGCAACACTACCTCAAATCCTATGAAAACAGAGTGTAGGATTTATTAAAGGCTTTTGAGACATCGAATATTAAGGATATCCCTGGAGAGCATAACACTCATGCTAACTTGTTAGTATATCTAGGAGCCAATTACTATCTAGTGTCTATGTAGCACCCTAAAATTGGCGCAGTTAAACCCTTAGTAAAAAGATAAAAATTTGAATTTTAACCCCGAAACTGCCCGTTAACCGCTCACCCCATTTTTCATGCCATTTTTAGGAGTTGTTTTGACCGTTGGACGATATCATCGCCGATCAGACGAAATCATCCCAGATCGGACGAATTCGTCTGGAACAGAACGTCCAGACGATTTCGTCCCAAAACCAAATTTTCATAATTAGCTTCTGTTTCAACAACCTCTCCAACTTGGGCAGAAGCATGTCTGCATAGTTGGAGATTCCTCCATTGGAGATCTCCCAGATTGGGATGATCCCCAACCTCCTAACCTCCCCCTAATCCTATATAAACTGGGATTTTCTCAGTTTATCCCCCGGTTGGTTGATCCCCCTGGCTGATCCCTTGGCTGGCTGATCCCCGATTCCCTGGATCCATCTGACTCCCTAATTTCACATCATTTGCATTCATGTTTTCAAGTTTTCCATTGCATATTTTCACTGTGCTTCAGCTGGAGGAAGCTCGGATCATCGCAGGCGATTCCAGACGATTTCGGATGATCCTGTCGTAGATCGACGATGATCTCGTACGATTGGAGGTGATCTCGACTGCAGTTCAGATTTGGGGGCAATCAGAGCCCTGAGTTTGCATTTCTCATCTTCCTTCTTTATTTTATTATGCATTAGCTTGATTATTTTCATTCTGCATCCTGGAGTTCACCTCATTTTAACATAAATGCATGATAAAGTTAAAATAAGTTATTAAAACAATGCATTTCCTTTAATCTGCTATCCAGATTTATCAGTTAGGCATTTATACTATCATTTCTATCATTTTGCATTATTCTTGCAGTAGCATTTTTGGTTTTTGGTGTCTGTTTCTGTGATTGCAGGTTTCTGACGAATTTGGCTGACGAATTCGTCAGATCGACGATGATCTTGTCTGATCTCAGATGATCGCCTATGATCTGGGATGATTCTGTACAATTGTAGATGATCCTGTCATATTCGGGATGATCTGGACTCCTACAAGCTTCAGAATCTTCATCAGACATCCGAAATCAGGTGCATTCTTTCTCATTTAGTATATTCTTGGTATTTAGGATTCATTCATGCTTTTTGTATTCATATAAATTGGCATTTTCATATAGAATAGCTTAGATTCATTTTGGCCAACCTAGGAATATGAATGATTGAGTATAAAATGAACACATCAAAACCCATTCTCAACCTAGGCATGGAAACTGCCACTCAAAGTTTCCTCGGTGAACCCCACCATCCATCAAAAATTCACCCTTATACCCCTCCCCCGAGAGGCGCGACCTTCAAAGGGCCTCTCAGTCCGAGGTATTGTCCCATCCTTCTCGCATCCCCCTTCCGGGCATGGATCCTTTAGCCTGAAGGTAAGGGCGCAAAAAATTTGGGTCGATACATTTTGGTGAACCCGACGTGAAACTAAAACCTTTTGAAAACAATCCAAAAAAAAAAAACATCTAGAATCATTAGACAAACAATTAAAGTTGCATATCATATTTAGATGGTAGATTATAATAAAATATGAGTTGTCACCATAAATGTTGAAAATCAATTAACAGCCATAGAGATTACTTATGTACTTAGAGTACCTCAAACAAATAGAGTCCAACCTTTGTGGGATGAACTTGATAGGAGATTGGGTATTATTGAATCTAGATCAACAGAACTTAGGCAAATTAAGAGGTTTGTCCTAGATAGAATCCTTGGATCCTGATCAGGTAACTTTGTACCATGAACTTGAGAGAGCTTGCCATAGGTGGTTAGCCGATAAAAGAGCACTTGTGTCTTCAGAATTGTACACCTTTGAAGAATACCTTGAGAATGCAGTTGTAGTACATAAGTTTCTATCTCGTATAGAGGATCAAGAAGTCGTTCTTACGGATAGAAAAATATGGAATAGAGTTCCTAGAGCTGTGTTATATCGAGAGTATTGCCATGAACTTTATTTCTATAGGTCAGAATCCGAGACAGATCATATTACTATAGCACACTTTGTCAAATTCTTGAAAAACCATTTCCAATTTGAAGAGGAGCATTTCATGACTCCTGATGAACTTGATCCTATCAATGATATCCATAAACTATTTATAGAAAACTAAGTCATTCTTTTTATTATTGTTATTCTTTTTGCAACTAGAATGCTATTTGTTATCTTTATAATAATATTATAAAACACAAAAACAAATAAAAAAAAAAAAAAATCAAAACATTTCCCTTTTAAGTATTATAGTAGGTATATAATTAAAATATATACCTCTCAAACCTATCGCATATATATATATATATATATATATATATATATATATATATATATATTTGCTGAAATCTAAGTTTAAGCACAATGCCTAGACTTAGGAATGGAAAACAGACTGAAGAAGAAGAAGATTGGTTAGGAAAACCATTAAATAACCCAGATGTCCTTCCTGAAGATCAAATTCTAGAAGAAGGAACCCTAGACCAACAAGAAGAAGAGCTTGTTGTAGGAAATGAACAAGAAGAAAATGTTAGAGAGGAAGGATCCTCATCCCCTAAAATGTCTCCGGGAGGAGCTATTACTTTTGAAAACATGGAACAATTCTGGAAGTTCATTAATACTAATATTGGTGTTCTTAATAGAGCAGTCCATATGGACAAGGATCGAATTAGTGACACTCAAGCAACTCTAGAAGACGTATTTCACACACGCACTAATCCCTTGTCCTTTATTGATCAAGAGAGTGATCAAGCTGGACCATCCAATTTGGATATGGCCGCTATAATCCAGAACATGCAACAACAACAGGTTACCCAACCATCTAAAGTGCCTGTTAGCAAGCCTAGGGTCATTCCCGCACAAAAGAAACCATCATTTACTACTCTATTTTGCCAAGCTATTGAGCAATATACCTCAAATCAGCAAAAACCCAAAACAAAACCAAACACCAATTACCAACAATCTGGGATACAACATAATACTATTACAAATCCTCTTCATAATACTCTTCCTACCAACGCTTTGCATAATAGCAATATAGCATCTAATCCTTATGTCACACCGTCATACACTCATAAATCCCATACCTATGTCCCACCGAACCAATATGGTGGACAAACTAGTAATCTTGAAACCATGGTGAAACAGTTAGTTTCCCGCATGGACCAGATAGATCCCTACCATCCCTCGTACAATTATCGAGAGATGTGTAGTCAGCCTTTAGATCCTATAGTTGTAGCACAACCATATCCTAAACATTTTCCTATGCCTATCTTGCCCATATATAAAGGAACCGAAGATCCCATAGAGCATCTTCATATGTTTAGGATAGCATGTCATGATATATCACATGATGACTTATTATTACTAAAAATGTTCCCAAAAATTTTAGGAGGAATGGCATTAGAGTGGTATTATCAATTACCCACTAATTCTTTGAGGAATTTTGAAGAAACAGCTGAGTCTTTTGTGCATCAATTTAGTGCCTACATCGAAAGGCATGTGACCATTAAAGACTTGTACAACTTAAAACAAGACAAAGATGAATGTTTTGCTGATTTCCTAGCTAGGTGGAGACAATTGATAGGAAAATTGCACTTTGTGTTACCTTATAGGGAGATGTTGGACATCTTTATTAATAATTTACAAGACCAACTATCTTATGAATTATCAATTGCTACCTTGACCACCTTCGATCAGGCTATAGACTTAGCCCGAAGAGTGGAAGATGCTCTCATTAGGAGAGGTCAGCTTAAAAAGAAAGATGATGAGAAAACATCCAAAAATCAATATAAAAATAAACAAGTTGTGGGTGATGGAGTCACTGATAGTAGAAATATTGCTACTGTTAATGTTGCGAAGACAACGAAGAAGTTTATACTAAAACCTCCTCGAGAATTTACTAGGTTAAATCAACCTTTATCAACCATTCTACCGCAATTATTAGAACGAGGTTTGATTCAATTACCAAATATCCGGGAACCTGATCCAACTATACTCGGATACAGAGCTGATTTACACTGTGACTTCCATAGAGGACCTGGACACACTACCAACTCTTGTAAAATATTAAAACATAAAATACAGGACTTAATTGATAACAATGAGATGGAGGTGCAAGCCTTTCAACCTAAGCAAAATCCTCCTAATAATGCTCAAAAGAACATCCCCCAAAACCAGAATCAGAATGCCAATCAGTCATTGGACATATTTCAACATCCTTTACCAAAACATGGCAAGGAAGTGGCTAATCAAATTGAACATCATAATGTTCCCCCTCCTACCCGATATGTAGGAACTATTAGTGGGCATTTACCTATTCATGATTTGGAAATATTTGACACAACCTTATCCATGGTTACAACTAGGCCTCTATATAATATCCAGACACCTGATCTCAGTGATACAGAATACGAGACTGAGAGTGATATGGAAATCACATCAAATCAATCGAATAGCTCTGAAGATGAATCAGATCCTATTCTCCCTATCACAAGTTATATGGTCCTAAAAGAACCATTTCCAAGAAGAGTCACTACTAGACCATCGTCTCACCAATTACTTTCTAATGAGCAAGCCATAAATGCTAGACCAAGACCCATTCATCATCCACAGAATAATATTGTGGGTACCATCGGAGTCGTTACTAGACAACAGGCTCAAATCTCTCAACAAGATCAAATGCGAACGATGGATCAACTCCATTTGTTTTGAAAGTTCCTAATAAAGGGAATCAGGCACCTAATGTTCAACCTAAACCTCCTTATAATATTAATGAGCAACTATCAAATATTACAGACTAGAATTTCTCTTTTGGACCTTTTAAGATCTTCTCCTACACATAGAGATGAATTAATGCTCACATTAAGCCAGATGATGGTACCACAAGACATTCAACCTGAAGCCATGGCTAATACTATAATAACTCATGAAGTTGATTGTATTGACTTCCGGGATAGAGACATACCTCAACATAGTTTACATAAGGATAACCCCTTATATATTACTGCCTTAATTGGAGATGTAGCAGTTAAACGAGTCTTGATTGATAATGGTTCATCTTTAAACATCTAGCACTTTTGACTTCTACCAAATATTTGGGTTTAGAACTAATGAAATGAAAAGAACTGATATGATCATAAAAGCCTTCAATGACAAAACACAAGAAACGTGTGGAGTTATTACCATCCCATTGCGAGGTTGGTCCGAGAACCTTGGATACGACCGTGTTTATTGTACATTGCCCTGCATCGTACAATATACTCTTGGGTCACCCTTGGATCAATGCAATGCGAGCCATTCCCTCAACTTTACATCAATGTGTTAAATTCGAATTTAAGAATCAGTTGGTTACCATTCATGGTGATCCTAGACCCTTTGATATGTGTGCTTTGGCAGAACCTGTTGGAGTTCAATTTTGCCCTGCTCTGTCATCCACACATCCTAATTCTCATTACCCATCTAAACATGTGAAACACACACCCACAATGCCATCTACTTCTTCTCCATCAGTTCCACCTCTACATACAGCTCAACCATCCTCTAAACAAACCACATTAGGACCTCAGAAAGATCCTAATCCCACAACCAATGCCTCTTGTTCTACTCCTATAACTTCTATACCTATAAAAGACCCATCCATCGACATCTCTACAACATCTACATCCACCAAAGGCATAGTTTCCACATCAGAAGATGTAGGAAATGTTCCTTCTACCTCTTATGCTCTTACTGACGAGCTCTTACCCGATTTATCTAAAATTCTTATATCAGAGAAAACGAATGCTTCTATGCAAGATTCCCTTATTTTAAATAATTTGCCACCATCTCCTCATACCTTGGGCCTCCCACAGCCTATGGGAAGTACTTACCAAGTCGGGAGCTGTGCTTTTATTTATAAGGGATATGACTAGGGGTAGAATACCCAGAAACATCAAGACTCATTATGATGGATATGCTCGATGTTATTTTACTAATGAGTATATTAAAGCCAAATCTATAATGCTTAAATTGGGATATAAAGGGAAAGGTTTGGGACCTTTCCAAAATGGTATGAAAGAACCCTTTGAGGTAGAACCATGGCCCGCCCGATGTGGTGTGGGCCTATTTCCTAGTAAGGGTCAGCCCTTCCCATTTGAGGATGATGACCATCTCATATGTTACCAAGATTATTTGGATGAACGTGATGCTTTGCATTTAATGAATAAGCCATTTACATGTAATATGCTATCTATAGCTTACCCTGAGATGATCGCTGAATCCGACGATGAGTTGGAGGGAGATATCTTCCATGATGTCTCCATTGAGGAATTATTACATAATGAATTTTATTTTGATGGCTCTATACCTAGTATAGCCCAGCTTGAGGCCACGACTCCTCAAGATGAATTATCCAAATTAACCTTGGAAGAATTACAAGAATTGGGCGTTTCACCCACCCCACCTAATTTTGAGAAAAATCTACACATGGAAGTAGAAAATGTCATAAAAATTAACATTGGAACCGAGGATAATCCTCACATAATCAACATTGGATCAGAATTGAGTCAAGAAAAATAGGATAAATACATTGCATTTCTTAAAGAATATGAAGATGTCTTTGCTTGGACATATGAAGATATGCCAGGATTAGACCCTTACGTAGTTATGCATCACCTAGTAGTCCATCCGGATGCTAAACCTGTTAAACAGAAACTTAGAAAAATGCATCCTAAAGTGGCCTTACTAGTCAAAGGGGAGTTAGAAAACTCCTGAATGTTATTTTTATACAAGCCATTGATTATGTTGAATGGATCTCGAATGTAGTTCTAGTAACTAAGAAAGAAGCTACTAAGGTTAGGGTTTGCACAGACTTTAGAGATATTAATGTTGCATGCCCTAAAGATGATTTTCCTCTTCCCAATATGGATCAGATCATTGATTTTACTTGGGAGTGGAATGATATCCTTAATAGATGGATTTATCTGGTTATAATCTGGATCAGGATAGCTCCTGAAGCTAAACACCTTGATTACCCTGTGGGGACACTTTTGTGGTAGCATGCCATTTTGCTAAGAAACTCCTTAGGATAGGATATTTTTGGCCTACCATGGAAAATGATGCACATGATTACTGCACCATTGCGACAAGTGCCAAAAACATCTGACCTTGTCCATGCACTGCACAAGAACTGCAGGCTATTTCATCTCCTTGGCCATTTTCAAAATGGGGCTTAGACATCATTGGAAAAATCAATCCTGTGTCATCTGATGGACACAAATTCATCATAACCACCATCGAGTATTTCACGAAGTGGGTTGAAGCTATGCCCTTAGCTTCTTGCATTGGAACCCAAGTTTCCAAATTTATTTTTAATCAAATTATTTGTAGGTTTAGAATTCCTGCAAATCTCATCTCGGATAATGGAACTTGTTTCAAAAATAAATATGTCAAGAAATTATGTCAAAAATATAAAATTCAACATCGTTGGTCCACTCCCTATTATCCTCAGGGTAATGGCCAAGCAGAAGCATCTAATAAAACATTAATTAAAATCCTCAAAATATTGGTCAATAAATCTGGCCGAGATTGGCACATTCAATTATATCCTGCTTTGTGGGCTTATCGAACTAGCGTTCGTACTCCCACGGGCACTTCACCTTTTGTTTTGGTTTATGAAGCTGTTTTTCCCTTTGAATTAGAAGTTCCTTCTTTGGCTCTACTACTTCAAGATACTGAAGTAGGAGATGAATATCGTGCTGGTAGATTTAGTCAGCTGGAACTCCTAGATGAGAAGCGCATCAATGCTTTGGAACATCTTCGAGCCTACTAGAACAAGCTTAAACGAGCATACCTCAAGAAAGTTCATCATCGATCCTTTGAGATCGGTGACCTTGTCTTAAAAGAAAATAAAAAAAATACTAATGCAACTAAAGATCTTAAAGGTAAATTCGAGCCCAACTGGCTTGGACCATATATTATCACTGCCAAATTTGGCTCGGGAGCATACAGATTAGCTACCTTAGATGGTAAAGATCTTAAAGAACCTATGAACATTATGCATCTTAAATGCTATTATGCATAAATCTGGTCATTTCATCATTGTATATATTGTTATTTTGCATATTGTTTCATTTTAGTCATCCATATAAAAATTTCAAAAACAATAATATTATTTATTCTTTCAATTCATAAATTAAAACCAAAATATAAAAAAAAAACATCAAAATCATCAAAATCTTCAAAAACATTTTCTATTTTTGCACCTGTCAATTCTTGAAGTATTGCAGTCATATTTTCAATTATTTTGGATAAATTAGCATTTATTTGGAATCCCGCACTTTCACACTCACATGAATAAATATCTTGATTTTATTTGGTATGATTATTAATCTCTCTTATATCAAAGTCCACAGTTGAATTAAATAAAGTTTTGAGCATAGAGAATTGATCTTGTTATTTACTTGAACCAAGTATATCTCTTCACATTAAAATGATTTCATTGCAAATTCAATATGATGCTACATAGTAGAAGTGGTTTCTTGAGCGAAAAGTTTCCCCTGCTATCCTATCATGCACATGGTCTAGAATCTTTGAGAATTGACAAAAGGACAAGCTCACCCCTGCCTAGAATAAAAATCCCTTGCTCTACAACCAATCCGAGCAAGTATCCCTAGTATAGGAAGAAAAAGAAAAGTCAAAGAAAATGAGAAAAAGAAAAATATCATTTTGTACCATCGCAGCAATATTTCAGCATTATCTCAGTTCCAAGCAAAAATACAAAAAAAAAAAAGAAAAAAGAAAAGAAAAAAAAAAAAGCAAAAAGCAATAAATCCCTTTCCCTACCCCTTGAAAAGAAAAGAAGGGTGAATGAGCTTGAATCCCTGGAATTCTCAATTATTCGAAAACCGTGAGGTAAGCCCCATAACAGGTGGTTTGTGCCCAACCCGCTTGGCCTTGGGTAACTCCTAGCGTGGTGATATGTCTGTCACATTAGCGACCTTCTTTTGTACAGACCTATGTCTGCTTATGGATCAGCTAGCTCTTGATGACCCGACTTACATAGTAGTCTAGTACGGTTACATGCATATAAATCATGGTCAACGAACACTTATTTGGTTAATTCAAATTACTTGTATCAAATTATCTTGCTCAAAATTGGTAAATGAACAATACAATTGCACACACATTTGTATTTGAGAGATTTTGTATCATTATGATAAATCAAGATCGGAAAATGAACTCACATATGCACATGAGGGTTCCTTATAAATCTACATTTTGTCTTTGAGATAATTTAAAATATTTATGCAAATCTTTTGGAATAATTTCATCTTCTTATTTGAGAACATCTGTCTAGTATAAAAACAATTACATACATTTTTTTCAAAAAAACCAAAATTTCTTTCAACAACATATTCAAAAATCTAGCAATAAAGTCACGTTTATATATACTTTCGACTTTCACAACGATGGTATAGTTCCTAAAACCTAAACTAGAATTTTATGCCTAGCGCAAGTCCTCATCTTATATATTTTCTGTTTATCTCAAAATCAAAAATCAATTATGCAATAAAATTATTTTTGGATTTCGCGATGATGGTATAAGTCTATACCTATAATTCTATGCCTAGCGCAAACCATTGTTCTAATTTTATTTCCCATTTATTTAATTCATAAAAACATATGGCTTACATCATTATGTTACACAATTGTGCTTTAAAAAGAACGAACACCTTTTTCTATTTCATTTCATTATGTCAACATTCAATTTTGCAACGATGGTATAATTCCTAAGGAATTGTTCAAAATATTATCACACTTAGGAATTTTATGCCTAGCAAAAATCATATTTTTTAATATTTCATGCATAATATTTTCATGAAAATCTGAAAACAAATCATCACCATCATCATTTTTCATCATCACAACACAAAGTCTTAAGACGGTCTCTTAAGCACTCTTTTACTTTTAGCAATATTTCTATACTGGGATTAGCTTGACGACCTAGCGAGCGGCGACTCCATGAAATGGTCATATAACAACGACAATGTCCTTTGAAATTATTGTTAGAAGTCCCTTTATTTTTCATCAAATCACACCACAAACAACCAATTTGTTTACATCAGATTATTTCATTTAAATTTTATAACATGACATAAAATTATACTATTTCCAAACGACATAATTACATGAATAATCAATCAACAATTCAAAACTTAAAGCATCATAAAACATATGGACAAGTCATATCACAAAAATATCATATATATATATCAAAAATATATGTACATCATATCAAAACTGGATTGGTATGCCATAATCTATACCTCGGCATACTCAATCCTCTCAAAAATATACAATCTATAGTCTAGAGCAGCTAGTCTCGAGAAGCCCTCGAGCTCTCAGCCTCATCTCCTCTCCCACCCTGGCATGGAGGAGGTGGTCCCATCGAGGTCCATGTTGTATCATGGGTCCTCGACGTCGATCGTGAGGATGTCCTCGATGATCCCATCATGATCGGCTCCGCAATGCTAGCTGGTAGCGGTATCCTCTGGCCCTCTGGAACCACGTGGTAGTATAATCCCTGGTAGAACGTGGTCTGAGCAATAGACCATGCCAGATCCTGAGTGCTCGCCCCTCCGCTCCGAGCCCTGAGTCGTGTAGCCTCATCCTGTAGCGTCTGCACCTGAGCCCGGAGGTGGGCATTCTCAGCCCGGAGAGCCACCATCTCGCTGCTCTCCCCCACCTCGATACCCTTGCCCTTATCGGGCGATGGTGGCCTCTCCCTCTATTGAGAAGGGAGCCCCTCCTCCCTCCTCTCTAGCTGCTATGGTCTCTTCGGAGCCTGTGGCGCTCTTCGACGTCTCTCTTGAGGAGACCATCGTTGCTCCCTCCCTTCATGACCCCTCGCTGCATCGATGGTAGCCTGGCGCCGCCTCCCCATCCGTCGCACCATGGCGTGCATCGGACCCTATGCCCTCATCATCCGAGGAGGGCGGATGCCTGCATACCAGGCATCATACCCATCTGTGACCCCAGCATCGTCCCCATCCACTAGCTGAATGGGGGCATCGTCAACATCCTGACTCTAGAATCATTGCATATCTGGAGCCCCACTCAGTGTAGTACTATCCTAAATAGTCCAAGAGTACTCATAATCCTTGAGAGAAGGGATCCCCTATTGTAGACCGAACTACCTCAAAACTTGGTCATAGCGGTGGAGCTCTACCTCTCCCCACTCCATCCTCAGCCAGAAGACTCGCCTGATGCGAGCCAACTCCTGTCTATCCTCTCCCCACCCTGGATGCTCTCTCCATGGCCTCCAGGTGATCTGGTCAGGGATGAGGTCGTCTAGCAACCTTCGGGACATCGGCAGATCTATCCACCATTGTGACCCTCTCTGGAGCCACCAATAGAAAACTTGGGGTCTCTCCTGGTCAACCCCTATCAGTGGAAGCCCTATCGGCCTCCGCATCACAATGTGCTCCCAGCACCAAACTTATAGCAGTGATGTCAAAACCAGACATCGACCTCCCTTGTATACGACCCCGTGTAGGATCCTATACAAGTGACATAGCACAAAGTTACCCCAAGCAAATCTGTAGTCGTGGTCTCTCATATCGTAGACCACATCTGAGAGTAGCCATGGTAACCTGCATCCACTCTGGTGGCATAGCAGTAAGCCACCCACTACCCCTGCCAAAACCTGAGTCAATCAAGATGCCCTAGGCATCTGCCTCAATGTCTCGATGTTCACTCCGCCCTTCTCCAGGGCGAAGCTAGGATCTCCGCACAGTCGCATCATGGCATGGCCCTGATTGGTCGTAGGAGTCATCAATCGCCCATGTATGGGGATCCTCAAGATCCTCCATACATCCTCTAGAGTGGGAGCCATCTCCCCTATCGGTAGCCAAAAGCAGGATGACCCCGGATACCACCTCTCTGCTAGGGTTGTCAGTAGCCCCATGTCTATAGGTATTTGTGGCATCTCTGCCACATGTTGTAGCCCAACCTCTGATAGTCGGTCTCGCTCCGCCTGATCGAGTATGGCTACATCGTCTCTTAGCCCCCCGTATTTCCACTCCTAAATTTTTAGTAATCCCCTCTACAAAATAAACAATAAAACAACAAAAATCATTAATAGATAATCATTAAAATTAGTTAAATCAATTTCATCTTATAAAAAATGATATCGTCCACTATTGGATGATATCATACTAAATTAAGTCAAATCATCCTTGGTAGGATGAAATCATCTCCGATTTCTCAACTTGGGGATCGCCCCTTGTTGGACGGGATCGCCCCTATTTCGTCGATTTCGCCCCTAGACGAAATCGGTGATCTAGGGACGATTTCGATGAAATTGGGACGATTTCGATGAAATTGGGACGATTTCATCCCGACATCGTCGATGGCCTAAAAATGGCCGTGATGCCCCAAAAATAGTCAAAATTTAAATTAAAAATCACACAAATCAAATTAAAAACATAATTCATCAAGTTTAGATCCTTACCCGCAACCCGCGTCGGACCTCTGTCGATCTGTGTGCTATTTCCACCATTTTGCCTGTAGAGCTCTAAAACAACCAAAATGAATAGTAAAAATGAATTAGGGTTTTACCCTATTTTTCTTAATTTTATTTAAAAACAATTTTTTTTAAAAATTTTTTGCTTTTTCACGCTTTTACCTCAAACGTTCGATTTGGGTAAAAACACGGAGGGGGCACCATAGTAAGCAGTTGTACGATTCGACCTAGAATCATCGTCTAAAAAATGGAATAAATTTTTGCTTTCTCGTAAAAGCGTGAAGAACTCATCTTTAACGCATTTTCTTCAAAAAATTCGCTAAAGAGGGGGCAAAATGTAGCACCCTAAAATTGGCGTAGTTAAACCCTTAGTAAAAAGATAAAAATTTGAATTTTAACCCCGAAACCGCCCGTTAACCGCTCACCCCATTTTTCGTGCCATTTTTAGGAGTTGTTTTGACCGTTGGACGATATCATCGCCGATCAGACGAAATCGTCCCAGATCGGACGAATTCGTCTGGAACAGAACGTCCAGACGATTTCGTCCCAAAACCAAATTTTCATAATTAGCTTTTGTTTCAACAGCCTCTCCAACTTGGGCAGAAGCGTGTCTACGTAGTTGGAGATTCCTCCGTTGGAGATCTCCCAGATTGGGATGATCCCCAACCTCCTAACCTCCCCCTAATCCTATATAAACTGGGATTTTCTCAGTTTATCCCCCTGGTTGGCTGATCCCCCGGCTGGCTGACCCCCTGATTCCTTGGATCCATCTGACTCCCTGATTTCCCATCATTTGCACTCGTAGTTTTCAAGTTTTCATTGCAGGTTTTCACTGTGCTTCAGCTGGAGGAAGCTCGGATCGTCGCAGGCGATTCCAGACGATTTCGGATGATCCTGTCGCAGATCGACGATGATCTCGTATGATTGGAGGTGATCTCGACTGTAGTTCAGATTGGGGGCAATCAGAGCCCTGAGTTTGCATTTCTCATCTTTCTTCTTTATTTTATTATGCATTAGCTTGATTATTTTCATTCTGCATCCTGGAGTTCACCTCATTTTAACATAAATGCATGATAAAGTTAAAATAAGTTATTAAAACAATGCATTTCCTTTAATCTGCTATCTAGATTTATCAGTTAGGCATTTATACTATCATTTCTATCATTTTGCATTATTCTTGCAGTAGCATTTTTGGTTTTTGGTGTCTGTTTATGTGATTGCAGGTTTCTGACGAATTCGTCTGACGAATTCGTCAGATCGATGATGATCTTGTCTGATCTCAGATGATCTCCTGTGATATGGGATGATTCTGTACAATTGCAGATGATCCTGTCATATTCGGGATGATCTGGACTCCTACAAGCTTCAGAATCTTCATCAGACATCCGAAATCAGGTGCATTCTTTCTCATTTAGTATATTCCTAGTATTTAGGATTCATTCATGCTTTCTGTATTCATATAAATCAGAATTTCATATAGAATAGCTTAGATTCATTCTGGCCAACCTAGGAATATGAATGATTGAGTATAAAATGAACACATCAAAACCCATTCTCAACCTAGGCGTGGAAACTGCCACTCAAAGTTTCCTGGTGAACCCCACCATCCGTCAAAAATTCACCCTTATACCCCTCCCCCGAGAGGCGTGACCTTCAAAGGGCCTCTCAGTCCGAGGTATTGTTCCATCCTTCTCGCATCCCCCTTCCGGGCATGGATCCTTTAGCCTGAAGGTAAGGGCACAAAAAATTGGGTCAGTACAGTCTAATGTGATACATAAAGAAAAATGATGAATCTAGTATATAGGCCATATGTGCCTAATAAAGAATCCTTTTGGCAAGTATTTGAAAATGATGAGCAAGTAATTAACTTCTTGATACATGAAATGAACTATGTAATCAATCAAATACTAATGGATGAAGAGGAAGGCGAGTTGATTTAGCTTAAGAACAATCATATCCCAAAAGGATTGATAACCTTAGAAATCTTGTTTGATAGCAATGATTAGTTGGTCATAATATGAAGATTAATAACCAAGGATATAGAGAGGTGCATATTGAACCTAGGAAGAGTCTCAAAATAGGTGTGCTTTGCTCAAAAGAGAAATATAACCAAATTTTAAAATTATGTAAAGAGTTCAATGATATTATAGCATGGACCTATGATGACCTCAAGTTGTATAACAAGGAGACTATCCAACACACCATTGAACTAACATCAAATGCAAAACATTTCTAATAGAAGAAAAGACGCGTCAACCCAATGATAGAAGCACAAATAAAATAGGAACTGCTAAAGCTACTAAATGCCAACTTGGTTATATTAAGAAAGAAAAATGGTGACATCCACCTCTATGTGGACTTTTAGAACCTAAATAAAGCATCACTAAAATATCACTACCCTATATTACAGATTGATAAGATCTTACATACCATAGTTAGGGCGAAGAGATTCTATTTGTTGGATGAATTTTATGGTTTCAACCAGGTATGGGTTTGTGATGAAGACTAGTACAAGACAACATTCACTACTAAGTGGGGAACTTTTGCATATCAATGGATGCCCTTTGGTCTATCTAATACTGGTGCTACTTTTCAAAGAGCAATGGATTTGGAATTTGGGGAGTTAGTGAACAAGATAATAGTGATTTATTTAGATGACATGATAGTATTCTCTCATCAAAAGGAGAAGCATGCTAAACATCTATGATCAGTGTTTGAGAAATGTAGGGAGTTTAAGGTTTCATTAAACCCAAACAAATCAAATTTTTCTATGTAGGAAGAGAAGTTGTTAGGACATTTTGTGTCTAAAATAGGGCTAGTTGTTTATCTAGATAGGGTAAAATCCATTCTAGCCCTTCCTCTACCACTAAATAAGAAGGGGCTTCAATCATTTTTTGGGAAAATCAACTTTGTAAAAAAATTCATTTTAGATTTTGCTCATATGGTTAAACCCATGATTGAAATGATTAAAAATAAAATGGAATCAAGTGGACAGATGCCCAAAAAAGTTATTTTACAAGTATTAAAGAAGCAATAGCTCAAGCCCATGTGCTTGTGAATCTAGACTACTCGAAGAATTTCATCCTTTATGTATTTTTTTTAAGCGAAAAACCCCTTGCGAGGCCGCCTTGGTCTGAGAGACCACGAACAGGGGGTTCTCATCCTTTATGTATTTGAAGCCGAGGAAAGCTATGCCATTGTACTAACCCAAAAGGAGGAAGAGAACAATGAGTGGCCTATAGCCTTCTTGAGTCAAACACTACATGACCATGAAGAAAAGTACAATTTCATCGAAAGACAAGTCTATGTAGTAATGAAATAATTAAAGAAGTTTAGGCACTTTATGTCTCAAAGCAAGACATTAATATATGTAGTGCATCTGGATGTTTATAATTTTGTAATTAAAGGAGAACTAGGTGATAAGAGAGTTGGTTGGATGACCAAGATTCAAGAGTATGATGTTGAGATCAAGTCAAACAAGTTAATAAGAGGAAGAGCACTATGCCAACAATTAGCTAAATTTGTTATCCAAAATACAAATCTACTACTAGAGGGAGAGCAGTCCACCCAGACAGGAGTATAGGCACAACCAAATACTTTGATCAAGTAGTTGATACATCATTTTGAATTTGGTAGATGTTCGAATGATCTGACTATTTCTCAAATATGTAGATAAAAACTACAAGCAAGGAACTATGCACTATTTGATGGCATTTTAGACCAAAGATATTTTGATGAGGTGTTGCTAAGATGTTTAGATCTTTATAAAATAAAAGAAGTCCTCAAAGAATTTCATTGTGGCTTTTTAGGTAGACATTACTCTAGACAAACCATAACTACAAAGATCCTATGAGCTAGATATTACGGGCCTTCAATCATTTTAGATGTATTTAAACTAGCTAGAGGCTATGACAAGTATTATAGGTTTATGGGGAAAAGAAAGTATTTGGCTATGCCTCTCCAACCAATAACTACAAAAAATCCTTCCAACAATGGGGATAGATTTTATTAGGATCATCAACCCCAATTTGTTCGTAGGACACAAATACATCTTGATGGTGATAAATTATTTTACAAAATGGCCATAGTCCAAAGCCACCAAACATGTTGATCATGATACACTTATTGAGTTTTTGGAAAGGCCGATCACAAGGTTTAGGATCCTAGCTACAATTGTGTCAAACAACATCAGATCATTCATCGATGCTAAAACCATCAATTTTACAATAAAATATGGCATATACTAGAATGCTTCCTCCAATTACTACCCTCATGGGAACAAGTTGGCAGAATCTACAAACAAGAATTTATTAAAAATAATAAAATGTAGCATTGAAGATAATCTAAGAAGTTGGTATTTGTTGTTGGACTAGGCACTATGGGCTGATAGGATTACAATAAAAAAGTCTTTAAAAATGTGTCCCTACACTTTAGTGTGTGGGAAAGATAAAGTTTTGCATATCAATTTAGAGTTGTTAGCTTTAAAATTCATTAGTGAAAATGGAGTAGAAGATACACAACCTATGGAAAAATGAATGGTTGAATTGATCTTGTTGGAAGAGAAATGTGAAAAGGCATATGAAAATATTTAGCATCACTAGATAACTATCAAATGATAGTTTGAAAAGAAGGCAACTCCTAAATCATTTGAGGAAGGGGACCTTGTTCTTAAATGGGATGTGGATCGAGTTAAGCCAGGTGCACATGATAAATTTGATTCCATGTGATCTGGTCCGTATCTCATAGAACAAAAAAAAGTTTCAAATATTTTTAGTTGTGTGATTTTTTTTTTTGAAGAAAAAAACCCCTTACAGAGCCGTCTTGGTCTGAGAGACCATGAATAGGGGGTTCTACACCGTCAAAGTCACCCAGGAGTCGCACCCGACCCTGCTCGCACCAACATTATCAATTGGATTTTGGATACCCAATTCAGCTTTTTGGTAGGGTGGAGATTTGAACCTGGGACCTCCCTTGGAGGATTACCCTCTCCTCTCCAACTCACCTACAACATCTGGGTTTAGTTGTGTGATTTTAATGTCCAAGTATTACCTATCTTGATAATGACCAACACCTGAAGCATCGTGATTAAGCAAGAAGGTTTCTTACTTGTACATATGTAAATAGGCATGTATATATGATTTTATACAAAAACTCTCAACCATAATAAGGGTAGTTGTGGGTAGTTTTGGATCTTCATACACAAATAAGTATGTAAAATAATAGATATTTTATCTTTAATATTGTAACAGATGAGTCCTTAAATTTTGGCACTTCATGAAATGTGAGACAAAAAATTTCACTAAGTCTCAAGGTTGTCGAAATATTTATACCTCAGATGGAAGAAGAAGGTTACAAAAATATTGTCACCTGACAAAAATTAAAATTTGGCCAAGTATAGAAAGTACCAGAATTTTCATACCCTATAAGGTAGTGGATGGGTACCAAATCCCCGTCACCCTGTAATAAGCATAGACTACCGAAGCTCTTATCCCTGGCTAAGTGGTGGATGGATACCAAGAATCTATCACAAGAAAATTTCAAGTGAAATTCAGCTAAGTATAAAGCCTACCAAAATTTTTGTACCCATCTAAGTAGTAGATGGGTACCAAAAATTCATTGCCAAAATACCAAAAATTTCATACCTCATCAAGTAGCATGCCTAAATAATATTACACCTTACTTGTGTGTAAGTAAATTTGACATGTATATATTTACAGTTGTGTAAGGAAGCTCAACAATTATGAGGGTAGCTCTGGCAATTGGCTTGCAAGGTTTCAAATCCATCATGGATTGTGGTTTGATAACATGTGCACCTATGCATTGTAATATTATTGGAAGGCTAATAAAGATCCAATTATTGAATCTTCCAATGGGATGCCTAGGTGGCATATTACATCTTGCATGAAATCATCCAAGTACAAAATCCTTTAAAATGTTATTAATTGGTGTATTGCTACATTAACATGCATCATTACTTCTATCACAATCCCCAAGATATGCATAAACATGCAAAATCTCCCAAACTAGTAAATTATCCAATGAAGCAATAATTAAATCTATCAATCATAGTTAGGAAGGAAAACTCCTAAAATGATGAGCTAAAATTCCATAAGCTGCCAATTGATGAATTCAATAAAATTTTACTAGATGGTGGTGCCCACCCCAAACTTATGTGTCATAATGCTCTAAAAAGGTTTCTAATCCTGAGCAGATCTTCCTGGGTGGGTGCAGTATTTTGTATGCAAAAATTAATGGTCACACTCTGATTAAATCCATGGTTGAACATTATAAATAGAGTCATACTTCAAATGCACACAAGATTTACAATATTATGTGCTATAAAGAGAAAGGTAAAGGTTCAGTGTTCAACAAAAAAGGTTCAATGTAGAAGTTCGAACTGAATTTGGTAAAAATAGCCCAAGGAAAGAAGAGTGTGATAGTACAAAAGAATTAAAAAAAATGTAGGATAGACTGGCAGACATACATGACACTGTGGTTATGGTTAATTCAAAGTATAAGGGATTTTAGGATAGCTCAAAGAAAAAGAGTATTAAACTCTCACCAAACCATCCTAACAATGTAGCATGGAGTTCTATATTGGTTAAATTCATACCCATACTAGTGCATCCATATCCATAGTTAATCATGGCAGTAGCGAAATACTATGATCCAAATACTATGATAGTTTGCAACTCAAAATTTAAACCATTATTCAAGTTATCGAGGGAATTAGTCATTGAAGCTTTTACAAAAATATATTCTAGGATTTAAACCAAATACAACAATTCTGAAGGAGCAATGAATGTATCTTAGCAAGGATTCTATGAAGAAATATCTCACTAGCTTGCTAGGAAAAATCCTAGATGATTATATGAAAAAGCCAAGAAAGTTAGGAGAATTCAACATACATAGTCAATCTTGTCTATGTTAGTAGTTATGGTGGGCTTGAGGATAGATACTTTGGTATACCCCTACTAGTTGGGTTTGGCTAATGTTGTCATGGAGACTCGTAACTACGGAGGACAAGAGATGCATCAACCTATCATTTTTGACTGGGTAGATCTTTTAGCAAGAAGCATACATGAGCAGTTGGTTTCCTTAAAGAAAAGACACTGTGAACTATTTATGTATTCTTTATATCTTAACCTGGATCATATTTTTCTACGTGACCCCAGGTAAGCATAGCATAGATGTGTAGACGAAGGATGAAAAAGGTCTGGTGAATCCCATAGTGGATTGGACCCTTATTTTAAGAGAAAGATCTTCATACATGGAGTTTAACAAGTAGTTTTTGGGACTTGATCTTGTTCAAATCTGCATAGAATGCCCCTACCTTATACTCAAAACCATAGGTACATTAAGGGAAAACATGTGGGAACTAGAAGATTATTTCTTCCTAAAAGAACAATTATTAGGTTGTATGGCTTCTCATGAAATCCACACTTATTGTTGTACTATATCACTAACTGGATCTTTGGGTTAAAAATGTGTAGATAGATTTACATGACAGAGCAACATTTTGGCCTTGGAGTCAAGAAGACCATGATTTTTTGGCTTCTTATAAAATTTGAAAGCATCACCATGATAAAAAGGTATCCGAAGCAATATCATGACTTGGAAGGTAAGCTTGCTACATTGTAACTGCCAACAGTACCCCAAAAATGGCACTATGACTCGAATGACATTTTCAATGTGAAGCTATCTAATATAAACAAGGTACCTCCATTGAATCATGTGCCAAATGTGAATATTGAAATGTTTAGAAATCTAGTGGATGACCAAGTGATGTTGTTCGACTACATGGTGATGTAGGAGAGATCACCATGGATAACATGGCATCCATATAAATGGGGTTTTGACCAAGAGAGAAATTAATACCAATGGATTAACCCAAAGCTCGTCAAATATATAAAATAGAAGCTAAACTAGGAAGAGCACACGATCAAGGAATGGTGGATCTCATGATGTGAGCGTGACCAGATCAAGAAGGCCTTCCTAGATAAGTTGGATAGAGAATTCATGTCAAAATTTGATAATCAATACATCATTTGGAAAAGGAACCATAAAAAGGAGATCTTATTAGAGGTGAAAATACTATCAAAATCTGATCAAGAAGAAGAAGAGGAATGGGGGATAGAGATTCGATCATAGTCATAATCTCCTCCTATTACATGTGGCATTGAAGCTAAAGAGGAATACTTACCTCAACCTCAGCAAGTTATAGAAGGATATGCCATAGGTGCTAAGGAAGTATAACCAACTATATACACTAGGAGACCAAGCAATCCTAAACTAGTTGAAGCACATTCAAGGGTGCTTCCTAGATTATCCAAGAAGACCCCTATGTTAGGTAAGAAATGAAAATATCATCATAATCCTATGATTTTTTATACAAAGGAAACCATGGCTAGAAGGTAACAACTACAACTGGAGTTAGAAAAAGTTGCACTCAAAATATAACAAGTGCAGTAGGAGGTACTAAGGATTTAAGTAGTAGTCACACTGGCAGAAGCTAAGGAGATAAAAATAAAAAGGCCTGAGGTAAGGATGACCAAAATAATTCAAATATAGAAGTCATAGAAGGAAGCACAAGGATAAGTTATGTCTACTAATCCCACTTCTATATCCCTTGAATCTTGTTCTTCACTAGAAATTACCCTCGCTATATCTCTACCTTCATTCACTCCACCATCTCCAGCATCACTTCACCATCTCCATTATTCACTCCACAAGAATCACCACTCACTTATCCATCACCATCACACCCCTACATATCAACCCTCCATCCTTAAATAATAAGCATTAAGGAATGCAACATGACAATACACCTATAAAAGCAATGGCATCCTACCCACTTATCCCATTGTCTACATTCTTAACCACCCCCATTCTACCATCTGCCTATGAGGAATCACTTTCAAAAGAGTTCTCCATCATCCAAAATGCAAAATACAACAAGAAAAATTGGATAGAAGATAAGTAGCAGCAACAACTATAGCAAAAGAGGAGGATGCAATCACCATGACCTATGACACATTGCTCATACTAAATTTTAGAAATCAGCTTTAGAAATGAGGCTAAAGGAAAATATTAATGTTCTAACCTTTGCATTTTTAAAATTTTTGTAGGAAATTTGCTAATGGTCGCATTAAATATTACAGATCTAATGACAAACATGGAATTTCAACGTGATATAGGCAAGTACAATCATGCAATATGGAGGATAGAGAAAATTTATGATCAATTCAACTTGTAGAGTGATGAAGAGTTAATAAGGTATGGCCTTTCTACAATTTTTAAGCATCGTGCAAATTACAAGTTAATGAAGTGTGGTCGTTACTAGGCTCATTGTAAATGAAGACTTTATGAGGCATGGCCAAAGTAGTGTGCTCTAAATAAATGCATCTGCAACTGGCTGGAAAGTAAAAAAAATATTTGTACATAGTCACCGTTTGATAAAGATAAGATCAGATTGTATCTTCACCATTTATGGTGAGATACTTGGGTAGATATTTAGGAGTAGTGGTATTTTTATATTGTGGTTTAACTCCTTAGGAGTAAGATATTCTTAAAAGTATCAGGGCGTGTCCTGATTCTATATATACTCCCATTGAATGTAAACGAATGATGCAATAATTTGTCATAGAAGTATTTTCTATAAAAACTCCTTTTCTAGAAAATTTATCTGTTGTTGACATGGGATATTTTGTAGTGTTGTTACTTTGAAGTGGTGTAGCTAGGTTCTTAATATACTTCTTAAGTTTGAATGATGCTCATTTTCTTATTCTTATTTTCATTGGGATGTATGTAATTAAAATTATTATGAGTTTGATTAATTTTGGTATGTTGTTAGTGTTAAGAAAGAGCTTCATTGCAGTTTGAATTCTAAAATTTAATTCTTATTTTACTTGCTTTGATTTTGTTGCATGAGCTAAGCTACTGGTAAAATCATCCAAGCAAGATTTGAATTTTAGAAATATTAAACTATCTTAAGGATGTGTTTAAATCAACTAGTTTAAGGATCTAAATCTGATAGCTTTGGTTTGTGTGCATGAGCGTTTGCTATCCACAGATACATCCTATTAATTATAGAGAAAACTATGTTTTAAATAGGTTGATCTATATCAAAACTTGCTTCACCCCTTCCTATATAATAAGTCAAATTTGGATGGTTTATTTTTATTTTTCCCAATTAGAGAACATAACAGTATGTCGAATTGAAAGATAATTGATAGTTGAGATTGTTGAATCCCACTATTTTCCGCTCTACCTTTCTTTCTTTTTATTTTTAAGTGATCTATTTTTATGTTCTTTAAGGTTCTTTGTTCGTTCAATTTACTAAAATTTGAAGAGCTAGATCAATTCACAAACACAAATTCTATTAATGAAAAAAACCTCCACTAGATATCAACGATTGGAGATTGAACCCCCTTATAGGTAAATAAAGCGGTCCCATAGGCTTTCTAGAAGTGGAAAAGAGCAAAGACGTTCAACCTGACTTTGTAACTCACACCTTGGATATCCAACAAGATCCTAAAGTGAGAGGGAATTTATTCCCATTTAAATGTTACTTGTTTTTTCAGTTTACTCTTCATAGGGTGTGCATGAAAGCCAAGCCACAACTTCCCAATATCCCTTTCAGACCATGTGTGAAGTATATCAATAAATCATGTACTCATGAGCCACTTAGCAAGCGTATCACTAGTAGGGTTTTTTTCATCCTTGCCAATGTGAATACCCCATTGCAATGATATTTCACATTGCTATCATTTTCCATTTTACCTCTTTGAGGACCTATACCTACAAAATAAAGATCATGAGCAGTACCTCATCCTAGAAGCATATAATAACAATTAAATAACAATTATAATTGTAATTAAAAAATGCATACTGGGGTGATTATTACACATTGTCTTAAAGGATGGAGTTAAAGTTGACCCAAATAAAATCCAAGTGATATAGGAATGGCCAAAACCTAAAACCATCAAAGGATTTCAAGGTTTTTTGAGTCTCATAGGGTATTATTGGAAGTTTTTTTAGAACAATGGAAATATAGCAACCTTGTTGACTACCATATTGAGAAATAACTCTTTCATGTGGTTAGAACTAGTAGAACAAGATTTTTAGGACCTAAAACAAGCTATGATATCAATACCGGTGTTAGCCATACCTGATTTTTCTAAACCCTTTATAATTATAAGTGATGCTTATAGTAGTACAATTGGGATAGTTTTGATGCAAGAAGGAAGACCATTGGATTTCACCATTAAGGCATTGTCTTGTAGAAATTTGGAATAATCAATGTATGAAAAGGATATGTTGGTCATTTTGAATGCTATCAATAATTAGCAGCCAATACCTCATTGGGCATTTTTTTCTATTAAAACAAATCACCAAAGTCTTAAGTATTTCTTACAATAATGTGTAGCCATCCCATAACAACAATTGTAGGTATCTAGATTATTGGGATATGATTAAGGCATCACATATAAAAAGGAAAAGAGAATATAGTAGTTGATGCACTCTCACAACAATATGAAGATATGCTATATGCTATATCCACACCACTTCCTTAATGGACTAATAAACTTCGAGATGAGAAGACTGAGGATCCAAGTTTGTAATAATTGATTCAAAAACTCTAAGAAGACCCCAATTCAATCCATGGATATGTGTGGGATGGATAATATTTGAGATATCATGATTGTATTGTCATCCCTTAAAATTCACAACTATGAGAGTTCATCTTGTAGGAAATGCATGCATCACCCATGACAAGATATTCAAGGTTTCTTAAAACCTATGAAAGGGCCAAACACACATTATTTTGGAAGGGAATGAAGAGAGATATTCAAACATTTGTGGTAGAATGTGATAGGTGTCAAAGGATGAAAATGAAAATAGTTTACACCCCAAATACACTTCAACCTCTTCCCAATTTCAAAATAGGTTTGGACAAATATTTATTTAAATTTCATTAAAGGACTACAAAAATCATGAGAAAAATCATTCGTTCTAGTGGTAGTGGATCATCTCATGATGTATGATTATTTTTATTCCTTATCACTTCCCTACACAACCTTATAGTTATCCAAATTTTCTTAGACTCCATCTTTCACCTTTATGGTATACCTAAATCCATTGCTTTAGATAGAGATCCTAATTTTACCAATCACTTTTGGCATGAACTATCTAATTTGAAGGTCATACACCTCAAAATGAGTTCTTCTTGTCACCCTCAAACTAATAGCTAAACTAAGATTGTTAACAAGTGCCTAGAAATACACCACTATTTTACATTAGAACATCCTACACAATGGGTAAAATGGATTCCTCTAGTTGAATGGTGGTATAATACTTCCTACCACATAGCCACCAAGGTCACACCATTTGAAGTAGTTTATGGTTACCCTCCACCAACACCTTCCTCCTACATTCTAAGAAGCTCCAAAGTTCAAGCTATAGATACCACTCTTCATCAACATGATGCACTCCAACAACTTAAGGGAATTATAGAATTGGCCCAAAACCATATGTACGATAAGCTGATAAAAATTATTCTAAGCACAACTTTGATGTAGGTAATATGGTTTTCCTCTATTTGTAACCCTATAATCAATCACCACTACAGCTCCAAGGGCATCGAAAACTTGCAATACAATTCTATTGTCCCTACCAAGTGGTACAATGGATTGGGTCAACTACATAGAAATTAGACCTTCCATCCACTTCCAAGATCCACCCAACTTTTATTTTTCTCATTGAAGAAGGCCATTGACAATAACATACAGGTGTAGTCCACATTACTTGAACTAGGTGAATAAGGATCCATCATTTAAGAGCTTGAATAGATTTTGGATTTATGATCACATACCCTCTACAACCATGTTATCATTGATGTATTGGGGTAATGGCATGGAATACAACTAGAATATACCACATGAGAGCCACTACATTAGCTTCAAGAATAGTTTCCTCATCTTCAATAGGATTTTTGAAGAAGAACGATATTTTAGGACCTCGTCCTAACATTAATATGTAATGATCCCATTTATAACATTGGGATATCATCCTAACGTTATTTTGTAATATTTTATAATATCCTAATTTTACTCCCAAGGGCTAGGTGGAATGGTAATTGCTTGTTTTTCCAGGCACTTACCAAGAAGATACGTAGGTTCAAACCTTGGGGGTGCCAATTGGCAAAGGTAGTAATCGGCTTTGAATCCTCTAAGTGCACACTAGACCAATGATGATGGTATGAACCTCAAGTGACCGATGGTCTCCCTCTCACACTAGATCAACAATAATGATATCAATAGGCTTGTTGGGAGCAACCCCTACGATTTTAACCCTGCACTTATCAGCTACTAAAAATAGTGTGGTTGTAACCAACTCCCCTATGCATCAAATAAAAAAAAATCCTAGTTTTATTTTATAATATGCATGTGGTCCTCCAGGTGCCTAGACAAATGAGTCCATTTAATGTAACCATTATAAAAAATGTAATTTTTTCTTTAGTAAAATATTCTAGCTCAAGTCCCCACTTGCATGTGTAACTGATCTTTGAGCATTAGGATTAGGGTTGAGAAGATTCTTCAAAAGGGAAAGATTCATAGATGGATGCAACTCTATTTACATATTATATCAAAGTTCTGCTTCTAAGGAGGTTGCACCCTCAAATAGGCTTGCAATTTTGTATTATGAGTCTATTGTGATCAATATATCTATTGCATTTCTATTTTGTATTGCAATATTTTTGTTGTATTTCCATTAATTCTCTAATTATTGCAATATTTAAGTGGGCGTGCTTATTTTAATTGAAAGGTTCCTAACATTTACTCTAATATACTCTGACTACTTTGCATGGAAAATAAATACACAAAATACATGAAAGTAAATTGTGGAAATAAAATGTGTAAATGGAAGTGTGAAAATTAAATTCATGAAGTTTAGAGTGAGAGATATGAAAGTAAATATGACTATTACACCATAATGAGGATAGCATGTAATCAATCAATGCATAAGAACTTGAATAACATCAATATCCACCTATTTATTTGAAAATTGATAAGTAAATGACAATATGGGCTAAAAATAACATACACAATTGCTATGCACTTAGTAAACTAGGAGGGTAGTGCCACTAATGGGATGCATAAGGACTTGCCAATTTCTTACAACCTCATAAGTACAAAGCACAATTTTGATTTTATAGATTGCAACTCTAAACTCTTATGGCCAAAATATGAATGCAATGGGGGCCCTAGGACCCTATTTATAGCAAACTACCCTTAATTTTTTTTTGAGTAATATTTCTTATAAACATCCACCATGGGGATTGAACCCGAGTCACATCACCGATAATGCAAGTGGCATCCTTACCAGTAGACCACACTCACGGGGATGACAAAAAATTACTCCTATTGAAAGTAAATATTCAAGTATAAACCTCAATCCTATAATGCTAAGCACACCATAAAATGCCAAAAATATCACTTTTTGAAATATTTTCCTTTAAATTCTATTGTTTTTCACTTTCGTGTCCTACCTAAATGATTATTTTGATCCAATTGATACTTTATTGAGAAAATATCTCCTTTGAACCAATTGATAAGTTTTGCAAACAAATAGTTACTTTACCAAAATGAGCGTAAATTTAGTTTTTTGGGGAATTTTCCTACCATCTAGCCTCCTACTATTATTTTTTGCTTCTAAAATAAGTAAAATTTGGCAAAGGTAGTATTGAGATACTATAGTAAGATAAGTTTTAGTCTCAATGCTAATATCAAAGAGATATTCACTATTGAATGATAATCCTAAAATTTTATTTTAAAAATCCTAATTGCTTCTCACTTTTCCTTTGTTCCTTTGAGTTATCATTTTTCTAGGTAATGAATTGAGAAAAATAAATAATGGATGGAGAATATTTAAAGAGGTAACTCTAATAAACAAGCAATTTATTGATGATTTTTTTATTGATAATAAATTAAATATTAAGAATGCATTGAGTTTTATATATTTAAGATAAAACTATTATTTGTAT
Source organism: Wollemia nobilis (assembly GCA_028583015.1). NCBI lineage: Eukaryota > Viridiplantae > Streptophyta > Pinopsida > Araucariales > Araucariaceae > Wollemia > Wollemia nobilis. The sequence continues at coordinate 4,112,508 of JAQPPZ010006010.1, forward strand.
ATATGTTAACAAAACTTGTTTTCTTATTGATAATTTATTTGATGTATGTTAGATATGACTGAAATATAGGTTCTTTTTAGGTATCCAAATTAGTTTTAAAGTGTATATGGCATATTTTGAAGTGCATATTTTCTAGGGATATCCTTTATATGGTTTTCCTAACATAAATATAAAACATTGGCATATTAGATATTCAAATCTATGCCTCTTTCTCTTGTTTCATTCCTATCCTTGTTCAAGTGCTCAACTCAAAAGTTAAACTATAAATTTAAATAAGCATTAATTAATGATAAATTAATAATAGATAATTTAAATCATAAAATGGCTAATAAATATTTTTTATATTTAATTGCATAATCACATCAATGATGCTAGGTTATGGTACTAACCGGTGGCCCTACAATAATGTTCATGTGACACTAGTGTAGTGCTAGAAAAATTCTTATTGGTGCTACTTTGATGACATTAATTTTAATTTTAACTTTTAAATTATTATTTTTTTGTACAATGATGGTGCTTTATGTGACACTCTATTATAAAATTTAATAAATTTTCATCTCCCATGATTAGCCTTTTTCTTTATAATTTTCAAATCAAGAATTCATTTTTGAAGTATTTAAAAGAATAAATTAATTTGTGGAATTTTTTTATCATAGGCCTCCATAAAAATGATGTGCATTGGTACATGTAAAACAATTAGTTTATTTATCAAAAAAATCAAAGTGTTGGATAGTGTAATTGTACTTAGCAAACTTCTATGAGAAAATTTTCATCTAGTTAAATTACATATTGATGATATACATCTCACATATATGGTATATCTCTAAACTATTTTCTGAGGTATTATGCATATAGAATAAATTTAATTATGTAATTTATTCTTTGGTTATTGATCCATCAAGATATTTAAATCATCTCACAAACCCTTTTAAAGTCTTCATACATAATCCATCTTGTGTTAACGATATTATCTAAATCAAGAACATTCACTAATTGGACTAGTAGATGTAATTGAAAATTGAAGAATGAACTAGGAAACACTTTCTCTAATGTAATAGTATTTTATACTCTAGACTAATATGGTTGTTTAGATAAAAAATATATCATAAAATAAAGTTAGTACTCAATAATACTTAGCCATAAATATTTTTTATAAATTAAAATGTATTATACCTAGACATAAATTTGAAAGACAATATATAGCCTTAGATTATATGTAAGACATTATTTGTTTTTTAGAGATGAGAAAAAAAATTATGCCATGAAAAAATTTATTAGAAGAAGGATCATAGGAAATAAATAAACATAATAAATAGTTGTCAATGAAATAACATTTATATGTTGTCCTAGGAATAAGTTTAAATATGTTTATATGTGCATCTTCCATGAATATATTCTTAGGAATTATCCATAGCCATATGGGTTGTGAACATCACTCATGATACTAGTTAAACATTCATTTGATCATTTGAAAGAGTACAAGAAGTAGGTAAATATGACATTTTTGATAGATTCCTCTTCAACTTGGAAAATGAAAGATCCATTTTTAAATATTCAATGTTCTTTTCCTTGGTTGAGATATGTATCTATAAAGAAGTTGTGATATTTTTAGTATATGTATCTAATCAAGAATATGGTCTACTGACAAGTGATCTTATTATTGAAGATTATAAGATATGAATAGTTTTTATGCCCTTTGAAATTTTAACCCTTTATAAAACCTCTATCATCAATATTTGCACTAACATTTATAAATTCAAACATTTACTAATGTAAGTTTCTTTTAAATATTAAAGTTAGTCAACATGTTTTATTATTTTAAAAAGCTCTCTAATATAAAAATTAATTTTAAAACTTACTTATTTTAACATGATATTGATGATTGGATGGTAGAAACCTTCAATGCCCTTGATAAACAATATTTTTAATCCATGTGAGTATCATCCACATAGTTAATCACCAAACCTAACACATGCATATGGCCTTTTTATGTAGGTACCTAATCAAATAAAATTGATCATATGAAATTAAGCAATATTAATCATATAATGTTATTGGTAAATTTGAATATATTTTGAATGTACTTGAAAAAATAAATAATCCTAGAAAGCATAAATTATCCAACAAAAAATTCTATAACATGTAAATTTCTATGCCTAGTTTGTGTAAAGACATAATATATATGCATGACAATCCATATAAGGTTTAAGGTAAACATTCATAGTTTTAATTTAGTTCTTTTCAAGACCTACCAATGGAAACATTAAATATTTCTTCCATATCATTGATCCATGGAAGAATATAATTAGAGTAGTGGTTTGATAACTAGTTTACACTGATCATTTAGTTTAGTAGTCTATTTTATCTAGATTTATATAAGTTAAAGGAATTTAATACACCCTATAGGTGAAGGAAACACATGATAAGCCTAACTTAGATAACACCCTAAAATAATAATGTAAATATAGGGGAGGTTAGGTCAAATGCTAGTATATGACTTCTAGAGGGATGATCAAGGTACAAGAGGAAAAATATATATAGGTATGGATAATGAAGAAGTAATATTTAACTAGTAGAAAGTAGTGTAAAGCAAGCAATTCAATTATATAATAAAAAAATAAAAAAAGTGAAAGAACGGAGAGAGAGAGCAAGACCATGACCTTTGAGGATACTAACCTCTTAAGTGGATGTTGTTTAACAAAAATTCTTGTCCTTGAATACTTGATGCCTTGAGTGTTTGAGTATCCTTACTTTCTAACCCTTTTGCTTGATAGGAAACCCCATCATTGACCTTGAGGTAAGGACTTATTTATAGACTAAAATTTAATTTATGGGAGAAGAAGAGTGTTCTTTATTGTAGATGATGGATATAGATACAAGTATCTTGCTTGGAGAGATGTGAGATAATTTGGAGGACTAACATGATACATTATGCTAGATGAAGATTTAGTAGAAGAAGAATAATAATACTATATTTCTTCTTGTTTCATTTTATTTAAGCCCATTTGCTACAAATTCATAGATAACTCTTGCAATTGTTAAAAAATTAGAAATATAACCTGGTATTTTTAGTAAGCTAATGATTTGAACATTGTCTATAACTATACCAACTAACATTAGGCACAATCAACAACCAATAATTAAATAGTGAAAGTGATGATGACATAGGATTCTTTGGATTTGAGATCAATTTGAATCTAAGGCTTAATTCAGGTGATTCTACTTTTAGAGAGTGACTATACTATCTATTATAAACAAGCAATATTAATTGACTTAGTAGCTAACTAGAAATAAATCAACACAATAGAATATTAACTAGTGCAATTGCCAAAATTTATACATTTCATAGATAAATGAATGTGTCAAGGTAAATTATACATTTATAATAAATGTTAAGTAAATGAATATATAAAATACACTTATTTACTTTAAATTATTTTATAAATGCATACCTCTAGGATGGTTGAGAATGGTATCAAAATCATCTAATCTATAATAGAAAAAGTGGATTTTGATATATTTATGATTTTATCTACACTTATCTAATTTAAGGATTTTAGGCTTCTAGACTTGGTCAATCTTTAGGATTCTTTTTAAAATATGTATAACTTATATTAGTCGATGGTCAAGGATACAATATGGAAACTATTTAATATCCTAAAGGTAATCTAAGTGTTAAATAACATTGTGGACCCTATCCTAGTTGGTTGCATGAAAAGGGTAGTCACCTAAGGTTTCTATCTAAGGCTTATAAACATCAAGGTATTGACCATATTCCTACCTAACCATCCATTAGATAAGAATAGTCCCTAATATACACGATCACATCTTTCCTCTTTTACAAATATTTCATACCTATTTATAATTTGTAATACTTTGGGATCTCAATGTCATCTAATTTTATGCCTCAACATTCAATAATATAACATACATATCTATGAAATTAAATATTAATGTGTACGATGCATCAAAAAATAAACAACATATGTAATCATTTAAATTTTAAATACATCCTTATTAAAATATTGATAGCCATTTACAATTTAATTTTTATTTAAATATAATATTAATTTTACACCTTGAATAGACCTAATAGTGAAGACTTTGTAACTATAAATAGGAGGTCCAAGGTTCGTATCCTATATGGAGTAGGGTTGTATACCATACTTTGATAACTAGAGTATAGTTGGATAGTCATATGTTTGGTAAATGACATCCTCCATGATAGTTATCCCATATGGCCTATGACCTCATGGATATTAATAACTACTTTACCTTTACAAGGATGGTATAATAGCTCATTTATATGATAACTAATTTAGAATATAAACATATCAAAGAATATAGTAAAAAAACATAAGTAACAAAGGATATGATCCATTTTTGTTTTTTGTGATTTACCTATAAGATTTACAATATAAGAGCAAAATACACATACAAAAAATGCTCTTGACTATGTTTCCTATAATCCAACCATGACACAATATTTTGTCATCCTTTTGGGTACTCTAACAAATAGATGAGTACTTACCATTTTAATCAACAATGGAAAAAATGTGAATCTCATTAATACATATGCATACAATATATAATGATTTCAAACGTTATTCATGTACTTATGATAATAATAATAAATCACAAAACTATATTATATGTATAAAAAGCAAATAATTACACATAACATAGTTATACTTAAATATATATCAATAATATTCATCCACCTCACTTAGAATATTTTTAGGACCACATATTACTTGTCATAATAGTATGAATCCATTTTCACATGATAATAACCTAGTGTTTCAAGGTTCAAACTTCATGTAACCATTTAGAATCAAAATTATATTCTAGGACCTTTTCTAGTCCTTTTTTTTTACACCAACTAGGAAAGAAGACAAAAAGTATCAAGGCTTGTGCTTGTGGCCCTTTTCAAGCTAAGATACAATCACATCAACTAACTAACAAGTTCCTACACCTATTGATAGTTGACCATATTGCCCATAACCAAAGTAGATATCCAAGAGCATGGAACCTTAATTAGATATTGCTTTCATTGTTGAGTGAAACACAATTTGGACTCAAGGATGAACATTGCATTCATAATAAAGTGGCCAATGACTATATTGCCTTCAACCAGTTATTATAAAGCATTCTTGCACAACAATCATGATCCTATTGGTTTATGCCAAAGAGATGCTTGCTTATTTCAATACCTTGAAATTATGGCACACAAATGGGTGCAATAACCAACACATTAGTTATAATGACCATTTATATGCAATTAGTGATGTTTCATCTTATCAAACATATCTCATATAGTATATGATAAAATTATATGTAAATTACACCAGTCATCATTCATATGCAATTTCAATTATATTAATATCTTATATTATTATGCAAGCCTTCTCCAATACAACTTACAATTAAAAAGCACATTCTATGTGCAAAATAAATTTATAAAAACTCATAAATGTATCTTTAAATGCTTGATATAACTACCTTCACTTAATATTAATGTATATTAAAGACCTCATAACCCTTGCATTTTACATAACAAGCTATAAATAAATTAACAATGGATTTAATTATCCATAACAATATATAATCACTTCAAGACAATCGTCTATTAATGCCACAATAGATAGTGTTTCAAAGACATGCTTACTAATATCTTTGATCATCTGTAAGGTACAAGTTTAGGTATCATGAAAAAGTTGTATATTCATATTTACATTTTGTATATATAATTTTTTTTTGGTAGAGTTAAACATACACATACAAACTTAAAACCAATAAAATTATATATATAGTTTATTTCTTGTGATTGATTAAATGAGAAGCTTATATTTAAAAAAAAAAAAAACTTAGTAACAAAATTTCATCATAGGATCACCATATAACCTGTTAAAAACTGTATTATTAGAGATTATTAAGTCCCCACAAATCACCTACTGTTCACAATCTTCATTGTTAAATTTACGTTAAGAGACAACTTTCGCATCCTAGTGTGTGCGAATCTCATCTCAGACGATGACTATAAGAGTAGATTAACATAGAAGTTTGTCTAACATAGAATAGCTTGTAGATTTAATCAATGGGCGTGTCGGATAGCAAGGAATAGGAATGATATAAAGGCTTCTTAAAATTATCAACCAGATCTAATATGTTGGTTGAGTGAGTTACCTTAATTGTAAAAGATTTGAATCCTATTAACACTTAACAATGTCTCTGGTCTCTCTCGATTTCAAATCCCAATATGTGTGCTTTTCATATGTATAACCAAATCTAATTCTAAGAAATAGTAAATGGCAGACCTGCAGAGAATATTGCCGCTTTCTAATTGTGTGAAAAGAAGTATTCGACGTCTGGAGAAGACGAGGCCACAGCCTCTCCATTTTTGTTTTAAATGCAATCTTCCCATTGCACTGTATGGTCGTCTGGTTAGTAAATAATTTTCACAATACTATGTTTTTTAACTCCCGTTCAACTTTTAATAGTAACAACATCTTGTATTGGATGACTGCAGAAAGGTTGCAGGTATGCATTCTGCTTATCTTGCGCAGTGAGAAGGGTGCGGTGCCCTCGGTGAATATATAATTTGGTTGAGTGTTTAATAATATTTTGTTGTTAATTGATAGACAATCTCGGTATTACAGATGATTATGATTAGGCTAAGTAGGCAATGTGCTTTGTGTATGAGGATATGATAGGTGTGGAAGAAATATCGAGGGAATAGAGACCCAAACGATGGAAAAAGGAGTTTGGATTTGCCAATCCCCACAATGCCACAACATAGCTTTCTTTGCCGAGGACAATTTTTACATGCATATTAGAGAATTACATCCATTTCCTTATGTATATGGAGTTCCTAGACCACCTTATCCAAGCTTTCAAGGGGGTGTTACTGCCTCTTTAGATAAGTGTAATATACATTCTTTTCAGCCTCCTTTTTCAACTCCTCCAAATGGGTGTGGTGGATTCCACCTCTTCAAAAGCCTTTCACCCAACAACAAAATCCACTTCCTAAGCAACATATATTTACATTAGGCTCGCAACGAATATTACCACCACAAAATCAACCATTTCCTCCATCTTTTGATGGTGGCCATAGACTTTTTCCTCCTCAATCCAGCCATCCTCAACCTTCAAAGAAGCCACCATCTTATCAATCTTTCACATATTTAGAAAGAAGTTATGCACTACCTTTTCAACCTCCTCTTACTTCTACCATATTAGTAGATCAATTTAATCCACCTTGTCAACCTTTGCAAAAAGCTTTACTCCATCAACAACATGGCTTTTCATATTACTTACAATCAACACCACCACTATGTGTCCAACAACATGGAATCCATGGAACTCTTCCTCACCCTTCTCAACCTTCAAATTGCCCTCCATCGAATCAACATGGATGTCATTGCCGACTTCTTGCCTTTCAAGAAATAAATACTTCTTATCAACCTACCCAGGAATGTTTTCAACAAGATCTCATAATATTGTCTCATCCAAATCACCCACAACCAATATTTTCATCGTCTATACCTCCTACACAATTATTTCGAAATGACTCTAATCCACTTCCTTCCTTGCCTTGTGGAAGAGTTGTTATTCCTTCACAAGGTCCACAAGTCAATGATAGTCTTGGAACATTAATTCAAGAATTTCCTCTTTCACAAGGCCCAATACTTTTTTCTTCTAGTTTTGGCCCACAAACTATACAACAATTTTCTTATGGAGGGTAAGGATTTTTCTTTTAGTTTTGACCCACAAACTATACAACAATTTTCTTATGGAGGGCAAGGTTTTTGTCCTCAATCTAAAGAATCTAAACAAATTGTCTCCCGGATTAGCAAATTAAGGGTTGCCACTAAAGAATCTAAACAAATTGTCTCCCAGATTAGAAAATTAAGGGTTGCCACTCATGGATTAGCAAATTGTCTCCTTCAACTCAAGCAAGATATGGGTCAACAAAAAATTCAAAGAAACCATTAAGAAAGCAGCATTTTCTATCTATTTGAAGCCCTCAAGGAGTTAGATGACCTCTAAACAAGCTTAATAAATATTTGGAAGCATGTGCAATTTAGAGGTGCATCATTTTGCTAAAGATGTCCCTTTGAATATTTTACCATAAATAGAAGGTACTTACCTTAGGTAACTTCTAGATTTATAATTTTTCATAAATAGGAGCTATGGGGCTCTATTGTACTATATTTTAGCTAGTTGATGAAACTTGAGCTACATTTTTAACTCCATTTATGCTTGTAAAGTCACTTTTAGAATAATAAAAATATTATGCATGAATTTGTTTATCAATTATGGCATTGTCCTTTTGAACAGTGGAATGTATAGTGATTGTGGTACTATCCTTCACTTTTTACTACTCCTTTCTTCTAGTATTATAAATTTAATAAATGATTGTAGCACATTGATGTTATATAACTTGTCTTGGATGTGTTAATTGATCACACACTAATTTATCTATGACCACAACCATATTTTTATTTATTGCATTTACTTTATATTAGTGTATCTTTACTTTCTAAGATTTATTTCTTTACTTTTAGATTAAATTATCTTAACATAAGTAGTAGAGCGTTAGCCTAAATATAGAGGTTGAGGAGAACATAATTCCTCTTCTTCCAATTTTTAAAACAAAATTGTGGATATAAATCAAATCAAACAATTTTATGATTCACAATTTTTGGCATGCTTGGTGGGACAAAAGGCTTGATTTCCACATTAAAATCAAGCCCATTCGCTTTGTGTTCAAATTCATAATATTTTCCAAAAGCATTATCAAACATGCATTCATCACAACCACACGCAAAAAAGAAGTGATTAAAAAAATAGTAATAGTAAACGAAGTAAAGAGACAAAAGGAAATGACAAGAAGATATAGAAGGTGGTGTTTATAGGCATCCCAATATATTATTTTATTTACTTATGATACAAATATATCCTCATTAAGGGGTATTTATAGTGATACCAAGCCCCAACAGGAGACTAACCTTAAGATGATGTTAACTTGACCTTAAGGTTAACTTATAATAAAATAATAGTAAATTACACCCTTTAAGAAAGGTTATTCATACATGTTGATTAACCAATACCACTAAGGGTGAAATATGAAAGGGACCCTTAGGCTTATATGAACATGCCCATAGGCTTACATAAATGATGAATGCTCGTAGGCTTACATAATCACATGCCCATAGGCTACATTAATAGTGCTTATAAGTACTTCATATTTTTGGCCTTGGCCTAACAAGATCAAATTACACATATTTTTAACACCCACCATAATATGAACTGAGGGGCCAAGGAGAGAAGACATTAGTAACAATATCTCTCCCCCATAATGAGTCTCTAATGGGGCTTCATATTTTGTTGTAGACTAACTTGGATACCCCCATCATTTAAAATTTTATGCCAAAATAAAATTTCTACACAAGAGTCTCCCTCCACTAGAATGTAGTCATCACTACCACTTCCCCACTCAAGGGTCTCTTACCAAAGGAGACCTTGAAGATATGAGGATATTCAATGCGAGTAGGCTCTACTTCATATATAAAACAAGGTCTAAGTGTGTTGTTGATGTTATTCTTGGTGGTGTGTAATGGGTTTATTCAACAAACACCTAATATTTTGGATTGCTAATTTGACTCTTTATTGAGCCTTAACAAGATAAAATTTGTTCAAACCTAAAGTAAAGATCACCTAAAATGCATGCTAAGTATAAACACACAAAATGCAAGAATACAAGAGCTAACCTAATATGCTTTTTACTTTTGAATGATGCTTATGCTAAAGATAATTTTTATTTTAGGGGGCAACAAGAGAAATATGTAGCAAATAAGTTATCCTAGGATGCAAGCTATATGAATTTGATGTTTTCCTAGGTACATTTTGAAAGAGAAGTATCTATGCTAAATATTCCTTGATTTACCAAAAGAAATATCATTTAAGCATTCAACTTATTAGAAAACAAAGAGCTACAAACTAAAAAAAATGAAATTAAAAACAAGTAGGGAGTGCCAAGTGGTAGGATTACTTGAACCGATGTTTGATCAAATTTAACACTAACTATTAAATTGTCCACTGGTATTTTTGACACTGACTAATGTTTTTGAAAACTTGCAAAACAGAGGAGAACAATTAGTTTTTATTTTATTTTATTCTAAGGGTTTGTCTAAATGCAGAGAGGTGATAGGTTATATTCCCAACTGATTAGACCCCTTGTTAAATTAATATTAAGTATAATTTGATCTCCTTTTGGAATGGATGTAAGGCCTTTCAAATTTACCACTACATGGTAAATTTTCCAGTGGCAATTTTGATAATCAATGGAATTTTTGCTGAGTCAAATTTGCCAATGACTATACGAAATGGTGCTTTTGATTTGAGATGGGCCTGACTGAGATTTGGGTCTAAATTTGGAGTTGTTTTGGGTCAATTGGTATGGGATCAAGGAGAGGGATGGAATGATGGATTCCTAAGGTTTGTTGACTATGATTTTGTAAATTTTTGAGAGGATGATGAGAAAATTTTATGAAATTTGCAAAGAGAAATGAAGGGGGTGAACCAACAAGGTTCTGAACCTTTGTTGGAGATGGAAGCCACAAAAAATATCTCAATGCTTTTTTGTATGAGATAAGGAGCAGATAAGACTTGCATGTGGAAGAAGAATGAAAGGGGAATACAAGTAATGCTAACTTGAAATGAAGAATATGAAATGAAAGATTAATCTAATATTGTATGAAAGTAAATATGAGCATGAAAAGGAAATGAAAGAAGTAAGTATATGAGCTTGAAAACAAGATCGTAATGAGCATTAAACTATGCTACACAAATTTTAAACCTACAAATAAAGATGATTTAGACAAAATAGAAGTAAATGCTTGGAAAACAAGAGAAAACAATGATTGATATGCATGGATAAAACAAGTAAATGAGGTTAGTATGCAATAATGAAGAAAATAGTTTTTATGAAGTGTAGAAAACTTGTTGTAAATGAAATAAATGAATGTAAACAAACTTAGGAAAACCTACAAAAGAGTGTTTGAAGTATGAAATGAGCAATAAGAAAGAATTTAGTAGCTATGACTGTGAAAACCAAGTTAACAAGGCTGAAAATGGAAGAGGAAAATGCATGACTGATAACAAGACAATGGAATAAAAGAGAAAGTAGGAGCTCATCCTTGCCCCAAGATGCTTCTCCTTGCCTCAATCTCTTCTTTGCTTGACTTACCCCAAGGTAGCTTGATGAAGATGCTCAAATGGAAAGATGAAAAATGCAAATGAAAGAGAAGACGAGAATTGTTAGCAAAGTATTCCTAGATCAAAATTGCTTATGGAATGCTTGCCCTAAGGGCTGCATTTATAGGTTTTTGAGGGGGAATTTTGAGAGAAAATTAGTTGAGATACCCTTAGGATTTTTTTGAATTTGTAGACCTAGTTCATTGTTGGAGCATGCAAGAATAGAGGAGGTAGTGGGGCAAATGAATCTGCGTGCTTCTAGTTCGTGCCATAATATTCTAGCCATTTTGGTAAAATCACCATTGACTGTTAAATTTGCCAATGGAATTTTTTACACTAATTGGTGATTTTGACCAATGATTAATTTGATTGATCTGGGGGCTAAAAAAAAAACCTTTTGCAAATTTTCCATTGCTTGTCAAATTTTCCACTAGCATTTTTTATAGTGAGTGGTGAATTTGACAAGGGTTGAAAATGATGCCCAAATTGTTAGGTTTAAGCTAATTGACTGTCTATTGATATTTGTTACCTTGTTTGATATTTTTTGCTTTGATGGTATATAAAAAGTAGGTGTCTACATTTTGCCCTAGTTTTGACATGATTTTTGTTAAATTGCATCAAAAGTAAGTTGTAGGAATCCAATTTTGATGTTGTGATGCTTGTTGTTGTCTTAGGATGCTATGTTGAATAAATGATTATGATTATGATTGTTTTGATTGCTTAATGCCATTGTTACATGTATACCTCAAATTTGATGATGTGTGCCTTATTGGTATCTAAAATATTTTTATGCCCCATGGGTGCCCCTTGATATTTTTTACCAAGTTTTGTTTGGAGAGAATTCTTGATAGGGCAATGAGATTTGATGAAATTGAAAAAATGTTTGCTAAGGATTTAAGCACACTTAGGGTGGGTGTGGTGGGTTAAAAGGGGACATGGAGTGAAATGGATGTCATTTTCACTTAGCCAATTTAGAAAATTGGAGAGCTCGTGTAAAGGAGCCAATTTAGAAAATTGGAGAGCTCGTGTAAAGGAGGTTAGGGATCGATGATATATAATAAGAGACTCGCTCATTGTGTGGATGTGGTTCGAGGGACATTATCATTTTCAATGCAAGTTTTACATGTACACTCAAAAACCAAGGTGAAAATTTATCATTTAAGGCTATTTTTCACATTTTTAAATGAGAATGGTAAATTTTCTAGTTGTCGCAAATTTTCTAGTGGTAAATTTTCCACACACCAAAAATGACCTATAAATGGTGTTGATGTCATTTGGGTTCACATTTTGACAGGAGATGAAGATGTTGGTGAGTCGAGAGCAACAACCAAAGACGATGGACAACATTATGACCATTGGCCTTGATGATTATGATTATGGAGTGTTGGTGGCTACTAGGCTAGACCATGTGGCATATATGCCCAAGTTAGAGTTTGAATTGAACACACTTGATAGCCTTGGTAGAGAGATGGTATCCATTAACTAATACTTTTTGGCTACCCACAGGAGAGATGTTGGTGACATTAGAGGATGTTTGATGCATCCTATGGGTTCCTAATTGGTGTGTCCTAATCCATCTCAGGAAGGACGATGGGATTGGAAAGGTAATTTTGACAAGGAAGGAAAGGTTCATAAGGATGGAAATTGGTATACATATTAATGATGCATACATGAGAGGATACATAGATTGTCTGATGACTTTACTATGCTCCATTGTGTTTGGGATTTTGATGGTAGTTATTAGGATTTTCATACCTTGGGGATGGGGAGTGATCATAGCTAATTTATAGGATTGTCAAACTATATATTGCATGGGGGTCGACTATCTTGGTTAGGTTGTACCGAAAACTATACCAAGTGGTGTATCAGAGCAATAAGAGCCTGATGTGTTGTACTTTTCTTTAAGTATGGGCTTGGGAGCATATAGTAGTTATATGACCTATGATAAAGGGTATGAGACCTAGGGAAGGTAGGCATTTGGTTTACCGATGGGTGAGTTGCATTAGGCCCAACCATTCTATTTTGGCATATGCTCGATATTTGTTTGATGAGTTGAGGGTTGTAAAGGTTTTTTGACAACTATGGAGGAGTAAATTCAGGTGGGTAGATGATAGTAAGTAGCTAGATAGGGTGAGGAGGATTTGATGGTTGGGTGATGAAGGAAAGGCTTATAGGCTATATCGATATGATCAAGTGTTGCTCCCAAGGGATATTATGATTAGGCAAGATGTGGGTGCAACAAGAAACATAGGAGAGATAGTGGGAGCCTATAGACCTATATTCCTAAATTGAGGTAGATGATGTTGGAGTGACAAAGGATTACACATGATGGTAGGAGCAATTTTGTCCTATTAGGTTGATACCAATAGAGCCCTCAAGGGAGCAGGATGTGATAATGGAGGAGATGGCCAGGATCCTAAGGGGTATATGACAACAACTAGGGAGAGAGTGGAGGGATAGGAAGGCTACGAGGTAGGAAGCTAGGGAAGGAGATCAGGGTGAGAGCAGGGATCTATGAGTCTCCACACTTGAACAACAGAAGTGGATCTCTAAATTAATGGGCTATGATTAAGAGATAACATATAAAAAAGGAAAGGAGAACATCATGGTTGATGCACTCTTATAACAATTTGAGGATGAAAGTATGTTAAATGTTCTCTTCTCCCATACCTCAATGGATTACTTCTCTCAAAGAGGACATGATCAAGGACTTAGGATTGCAAATTTTGATTCCCAAACTTTAAACAGAACCTAACTTATGCTCGAGATACACTTGGGATGGACAAGATTTGATATATCTTGACCGCCTTGTTATTTCCCAAACTTCACAATGGCAAGAATTCATCTTGAAGGACATGCATGCCTCACCCACCATGGGATATTTTATGTTCCTAAAAACTTGTGAAAGGATTAAACGTACTTTCTTTTGGAAGGTAATGAAGAAGGATACTCAAACTTTTATGGTTGAATGTGACATGTGCCAGAGAATGAAAGGAGAAACAATGTACTCCCTAGAACTCTTCAGCCCTTGCCAATTCCCAAATAGGTATGGATAAATGTTTCCATGGATTTTATTGAAGGGTTACCTAAGTCGAGAGGAGAAACAATTATTCTTGCGGTAGTAGATTGTCTCACCAAGTATGTTCATTTTTGTTCCCTCTACCATCTCTACAAAGCCTCAATAGTATCTTAATTTTTTTTATAGTATCTTAATTTTTTATAGACTTCATCTTTTCCCTTAATGGCATGCTCGCATCCATTGTGTTTGATAGAGACCCCACCTTTACTAGTCATTTTTGGCAGGAATTGTTTAAGTTATAAGGAACTCAACTCAAAATGAGTTCAGCCTATCATTTGCAGACAAATGGTCAAACAAAAATTGTTAACAAATGCTTGGAGACCTACCTTTGTTATTTTACCTTTGAACATCCTACATAGTGGGCGAAGTAACTTCCCTTGGATGAATGGTGGTATAATACTTCATAGCACACTATGCCCAAGGTTACCCTTTTTGAAGCAATCTATGGTCGTCCTCCATCAACACCCTCCTCCTACATTCCAAGAAGCTCCAAGGTTCATACTACCGACACTACACTGAGCCAGCATGCCGCAGTTCTCCTTCAACTGAAGTTGAATCTAGAATTGGCCTAGAACTGTATGCATCAACAAGTTGGTCAACATTGTTCTAAGCACGACTTTGAAGTAGAAGATATGGTCTCCACCTGCAACCCTATAAATAGTCATCACTCCAACTCTACAGATGCCAAAAACTAGTTGCCAAATACTATAGGCCCTACCAGGTATTATAGCAGATTGGTGCAACGGCCTACAAACTGGCCCTTCTAGCTATTTCAAAGCTCCATCCAGTTTTTCACATCTCTTCTCTCAAGAAGGTTGTGGGTAATAAGGTACACGTTGGTTTACTAGAAATAGATGAAGAGGGTTCCATCTTGCTCGAGCTTGAACAAATTTTAGACCGGAGATCATGCATTCTTCAAAACTATCATCACTGAGGTTCTTGTTCAATGGCATGGATTACAACCTGAAGATATCACTTGGGAGTCTCTCCAGCAGCTACAACAATAGTTTCCTCATCTCCAGATTTGAGGACAAAGCTTTTTGAAGGGGAAGGGTATGTTAGGACCCCTTTTCAATGTGCGGACCCCATTATAATGATATTTTGTAATATTTGTAATATTGAAGCATTTAGACAAGTGGAGCCATTTCATGTAACCATTATCAAGAATGTAAATGTTGTTTGGTAGAAGATTCTATCTCGAGTGATAATTTGCATGTAAGCCAACTCTTGAGCATTAGGTTAGGGTTGCATGAAGTGTATCTTTAAAAGACAAGGGTCTATAGATGAATGTATCTTTTTGCATTTTGAATGAAAGTATTGGAGGTTGCCGTCTCAAAGAGGTCTGCGATTCTATGTTGTGTTTTGTAAGATTATTATATTTCTACATTTACATTTTGTATTACAATACTTTGTTCTTCATGAATTTATGCTTTTATTGCAATATTTAAGTGAATTTGCTTATTTTAATTACAAGGGTTCTAACAAATTTGGTAAGAGCTAAAGAAAACAAGGACAATCACAACCCCTATTCAAATTAAGGAAATTGTACTAGACAATTTCAGACTTTAAGGGAATCATATTAAGAAACATCAATTGTAACTATACAAGGAATGCCACAAATTAGATTGGTTTCGCCTTAACCTATGGATGAGGGGACTTGTACTTCTACTCAGTAAAGGCTACAAAAAGCGAGCATTTTAATGGAGAACTAAGCAATTTTCTAAAGGGTGTTGATGAAAATATGCATGTGTTATAGAGTAAATTAATTATGTCAGTGGACAATACGGTGTACTGTGTCAGTGTCTAGTCAATAAGATGTATTATCGTTGTGTCTAGATAATGGGGTATATTGTGGCATTGTCTAGGTAATAGTAAATACTGACCAGACAATTGGATGAAACCAGCCCCGAAGAATGCGCTATAAATACAGTTGTTTGGATAAATGAAAGGGAAGCAGTTTCATGTTTTATATCTTGTGTTCTTCTCTGTTCCCTGTGTGTCTTGTGTGCAGTACGGCATAGAGCCAATAAGATGATATTTTGGTTGAAGTGGTGCTAGAAGTAATATCCTAGAATGTTGTCTTTGGCTACCTTTTATTCTTCAAATATAAAATATAAAACTACATCAGAACAAAGAAAAGCTAGTAGCTACAGAATCGGAGAAAACAGGGGAGTATTCTGCATTTAAAACAAGTTGTAGAATCTGATGGAATACGCGCATCATGTGTGAAGTTGTGAGCTTTGCTAGAAAGACTACAGAGTTCCATTGCTTTTTCAAATGGAGGTTGAACTCCTTGCTCAACAACGTGCAGATCTTATTGAAACATGGACTGGGATAGTGACAGCTTTCATTTTCAATTATGTCCTTTAGAATCCTATCTGTTAATATGTTTTGGCTTAGTCTGGATTTTGCCCAACATGCATGATCTCCACACTAGGGATGGCACCAATAGCCATTCTAACATCTTCCTAACCCCCATGAACACTTAGCAGCCCCAAAATTCCCAATGCCCTATGCAACAGTATAAAGAACAGTCCTGGCCCAACCAGACCTTGACAGCTCTGCCAACTTGGGAGCCTTCTGTCCAACCATAACTGCTATCATCGACATCAAATAACTCGACCCAGTCAGCTAAACAATAGTTTCATGCAAACAAACAAAAAAAAAAAGTCATCCCAGCCAGCACACAATCATGAAATATATAGATGCCCCACTAATGGTCTCAACATGATGAATCAGATAAAGTGTTCCATATTGTGAATGCAGTTCTTGATCTAGCCAAGACAGAACCAGGCTGACCTAAATTGGAACATGTACCTTTCCAACTGTCCACTGTTTTTAGAAACTGTCCACTGTTTTTGGTTCAAAAAGTAAATGCTTGAGGTTCAGTCTATATAAGAAGACAGAAACTCTGTTGGTGATATAGGCAGACTTCAGTAATGCATTTTCAATTTATTTGTAAATGCAATCAAATTTAGGGCATGTTTTTTCGTTGGAGTTAAGATTTCCAATTGTTAAACAAACAAAGGAATCAGCCTGGCAGTCCAAAGCTAATAACAGAATCTTCTATAGAAAGAGAGATTCATTGTAACAACTTTTCCTATAAAGCTCTTCAAGATCAGGCATAACTAGAAAATCTCCCTTACATAGCAAGCCAAATCATGCCAAGTTTCTGGATTGAGCAATTGTTTTTGGTGTTCAACCAAAGGACAGAAGAATGCAATTTTCAGTTTTTCACAGGATACAACCATCTACTATGCTAACAAATGCCTTGGCAGAAATGGGAAATCTCATGGTGGTGCACTCAGATGCAGATGTCAAAATGAAGATCCTAGCCACAAACAAGGGTGAAATTGTTGTTTGTGCACAACCCATGAAATGGCTATCCCATGCGTAGTGATGCACCCTATAAAAGACAAGAGAGCAGTCCAATTTCAAATTGTGGATTAACTATCTGCATTGGAGACATGCCAAATAGCCAATCATGGTATATAGGAATGGCTTCATTAGCGTTGGATACTGACCTAACAAAGAAGCAATGAGAAAATCCTTTAACTGTCTACAAATTTCTCTCTTCCCAAAATTAGTGACTTCCTAAGAAGGCATGGATGTGGCAAGTTATCTCTTCCCAAAATAACAAAAAAAAGAAAAGAAAAATAAATAAATAAATTTAATTTAAGAGAAAATATATGAGGATTATCTCAAAACAATGGACCTGGTGAAAACATAGTGGTTGATTAAACTGATGAATGTAAGTATCAGAATGAAGAAGAGCAGGCATTCTAACACTATTGGAGATGCTTGACATACATACCTGTTTGATCTGATTTCTACGCTCACACATCTGATCTTTGATAACTCAGATAAAGTTGTTTGTATTTCCTGTAAAAATTATTAAAATCTCACTTTATCCAAAGGATATGTTCTATTTAACATGTTTTGCATTGTCCTCTCCCCTTTGCCCTATATTTATTCTTTTTTAATAGCCATATTCTTCTCCTCTACACCCTCATCTTGTTACTGTGTTTTAAAAATACATAAGCTGGTAAGCCCCATAACCTCTTCCTTCAACACAAGGAAAGTTCTATTTTTGGAGCTTGGTGTGGAAGCTAATGAAACTACAACAAGAATCAAATATAGAACTTCTACTGTGGTGACTTAAGAGATTAACGGTGTCCTGTTTTCTGTGGTGACTCAAGAGACTAATGGTGCTAAACACAGGACAGGTAGTGTGATTTCCAAAAGGGTTGGGGTAAACCCTTTTTTAAACCACTGAAACTTTTAAATGAATTAGTAAGGGTTTAGATCCCAATAAGAGTTAAAAGGAAAATTTGTTTTCAATTTCAAAGTGTGTGGGGACCTTAGCATTGCTGATAAAACCAACAGCAGGAAGCAGTTTTTGGGATTTGTGTAAACCAGCGTTAACATTAAGCAAACAGATCCAACAGGGGTAACAAAAAGTGCAGATCTGTAAATAGAGAGAGTTACTAGACAGGACATATTTATTGTTACATCGTCAGCAGCAACAGCTGGTATCCTGGATTACAGATGTATCAAACAGACCTACGATACTTGTGAGCATGTTAAGGAGGATATCTTTTGGAAAGAACACTGACAAAATTATAGGCATTCTTTGGGCATGCCATCCACAAGACAGTGCTGCCAAAGTTTCTGTGACTGATATAAACAAAATATATTGTTGTTGGACCTACAGATTCTACACAAAAGAAATTGTTTTGTAATGGTTTAAATTACAGAAATACCAAACATATTCTGCTTTAGGCACCTAATCTAGTTCCACATTCCATGGATTCCAAATTTGCATGTTCCCAAAATTATTGATTTGGCTAAACCTGAACTTTCCCCAATGAAACTGTTGAACTAAACATATAAGTTCCCATACCTACAACCCCAAGGCCAACCAGAGAGGAAGATTTAACAGAAATTTGTAGGTTATAGCATGATCTAATTTAAGGTAGGGTTAAAGTGACCATGAAGAAAGTAGAGGCCAATTCATAAAGTGATGGCACCCTGGCCAAATACCACAGAGACATGTGGACCTTGGAGGACAAAGTTCTGAAATGGCATAATGAGTGTGAAGCTAACAAGAATATCCTGAGAGGTGAAACCCATCAAAAAGTGACATAGTGGTTGCACTTAAGAACCTGTTACCACAAAATTCTGGAGCAGAACTTCGGCAACCTATTACTACAGAATTCTGCAGCAGAAATATGGCAACCTGTTACCATAGAACTCTGAAACAGAGCTATGAATGATATCAACTGGTAATTGAAACAGGCTTAGCGTAGGCCAGATACCAGAATGTATCGAGTGGCAGATGAGCGGAACCGGCTGCAGAATTACAACATACACAGTCCTACTCCTGGATTCATAAATTGCATGAGGATATGCAATGCTTTCAGCAGGGAGATGATAAGTCCCTCACAGGAAAGCATTGAAAGGGTCAATATATATGCCTAGGCAGTTCTCACTCACGGCCTCAGTCGAATAGAATTAAAGTTCCTCCCACCAATGATTTGGACTTCCTTAGTAGACTACAGAGAAATCAATCGGCTAAATATAAATAAGGAGTTCAGAGCATAAGTACACAAAGAAAACTTGATGGGATCTTATCAGCAAGGGGATGAATCATATCCCACACCGTGTGATCTTTAAGATAACGACAGAACACACATGTTCAAAGAAGTAAACAAAGTATGGAGGTATCAACAAAAACTACAATGGAATGATAATTTGAAAGAGGATATATAGAATCTTAGCAAAAGCAATGGATTGACTAGTTGAATGACGACATGCAACACCATCATCAGGGGGATTTGCAAGTTGCAAGAGGACATGCAACATCTTCGGCAGGGGAATGATGAGTACGTCATATGTACTAGTTTTAACCCCCATTTTTTTTTTGTGATAATGCATGCCCAATAAAACTTTTTTTCATATAAAACTAATACAAATCTAATATTTTATAACCAACTTATGCACCTTTGGATTTCATGTGTGATTTGGTAGTTTGTATAGTTAAACGAGTAACTTATTTGAGGATTTAGATGATTTATGATATGTTTGGGTTGTTGACCCCTGTCTTCTATCTATGGGGTAATTGTTTGTCGGTTGCTTGTAGAGGAAGATGAGTAGGTTATAGTTGTTGAATATGGAATTAGTTGGCTATAGAATAGTTTAAACATGTGGTTAGAAAATTGTTAGGAAACATATTCACATAAATATCATAATAAAAGCATAAATTCATGAATAATATAAAATTTAAATGCAAAATATATTAATTTCGCAAATCACAATATTTTTTAAGAGGGTACCTATTTTCAATACTTTCATTCATATACAAAAGATAAATTCATTTATGTTTCCTTATCTTTTAAAGATACACTTCATGCAACTTTAACTTAACGCTCAAGAGTTGGCTTACATATGTCACTCAAGCTAGAATCTTCTACAAAACAAACAATTACATTCTTTATAACGGTTATATGAAATAATCCCATTTGTCTAGGCGTCTCAATTGTCACACTTCATTACAAAATATTACAAAATATCATAGAATGGGGTCCCTACATTGGAAAGGGGTCATTACATAATAATGTTAAGATGGGGTCCTAACATACCCTTTCGCTTCAAAAAGCTTTGTCCTCAAAGTTAGAGATGAGGAAATTATTGTTGTAGCAGTTGGTGGATATACTCCCAAGTGGCATCTTCAGGTTGCAATCCCACACCATTGAATAAGAACCTCAGTGATGATATGATTTTGAAGGATGCACGATCTCTGGTTCAAAAATTAGTCAGGCTTGAACATAATGGAGCCCTCATCATCCAATTTTGGTAAAGTGGTTTGAACCTGTACCTTATTGCCCATAATCTTCTTGAGAAAGGATACATGAAATACTGGATGGAGCTTTGACATAGTTGGAAGGACCAATTTGTAGGATGTTGCACTAATCCGTTGTAATACCTGGTAGGATCCATAGTATTTGGTAACTAGTATTTGGCATCTACGGAACTAGAGTGATGATTGTTTATAGAGTTGCACGTGAAGAAAAACCATATCTCCTACATCAAAGTTGTGCTTATAACGATGTTGATCAACTTGTTGAAACATACAGTTCAGGGCCATTTAAATACTCATCTAAAGTTGTCGAAGGACTGTGGCATGTTGGCTGAGTGTAGTGTCGACATCGTGAACCTTGGAGCTTCTTGGAATGTAGGAGGGTGTTGATGGAGGACGAGCGTATACTGCTTCAGCGGGGGAAATCTTTGTCACAGTATGATATGAAGTATTAAACCACCATTCAACCAAGGGCAGCCACTTCACCCACTATGTAGGATGTTCAAAAGCAAAGCAACAAAGGTAGATATCCAAATATTTGTTAACAATTTGTGTTTGGCCATTCATCTACAGATGATAGATTGAACTCATTTTGAGTTGAGTTCCCTGCAACTTAAACAATTCTTGCCAAAAATGACTACTGAAGGTAGGGTCTCTATCTGACACAATATATGTGGGCATGCCATGAAGATGAAATATGGAGTGAAAATATTTGGGCTGCTATTGATGTTGTGTAGGGATAGGGGAGCAAGCAAAAATAAGCATACTTTATGAGATGATCCACTACCACCAAAAAATAGATTTTCCTCCCAACCTGGATAATCCTTAAATAAAATACATGTAAATACTTGTTCATACTTGTTATGGAATTTGTAAGGGTTGAAGGGTTTCAAGAGAACACATCATTTCTCTTTTCATTCTCTGGCATGTTAGCTTTTGATGAGTATATGATATAGAAAATGCAACCACAAGATGTAAGATAAGCAATCTAAGATATCTATATGATAATGACACTATAATATGCAGGAAAATAAAGAGATAAACTTATGCAATAACTCAAAAATATGCCATTAATGAAAGCTCACAAAAATAGTACAATGCAATATAATGGAGGACATGAACACTCCATAAATTATTCTTAAAGAGCTACACTGTACTCCACTACCAATCTATACTATATACTAAGCTCCCTCTATATTCTCTACCACACACACTATATCCTTTACTACTCTTTTATTTCACTCACTATAAGGACTATATATATAGGAAGATAGGTTCATTGATCCTTACTCCACCTATGACTCTTCATCTACCTTTCCTATGACTCATGTACATGTGGACTCTTTATACATTTACATCATTGCACATTGACAATTGTGCATTTATTATATTCCTTGAAGTAACTACTTATAATCTAAAGTAAACTCCTACTCTAGTTATGTACCCAAGGTGGTACATTGACATGTACCCAATAATGTAATATACTCTAACACCCCCTGTATTACATTATTTGGGTATTGAAGACTTTAGTATTCAATATGGATCTTCGTCTTGGTTCTGGAGTTTGTATTCTTCTTCTTTGCTTTATGTATCTTATTCAAGCAAGTAGTTAGTATCTTCATAAAATGCTATCTTCGTTGAGAGAGCTTTAGCTTCATGTTCAATAGTAGGTTCTTCTAGTTCTTCGATTTGATCATGTCCATTCAGTTCAATCGGTGTGCATTCTTCATTATACTCTCTGTTTGTATTCTGATTAGTATCTTTGTCTTGTTCTCTTTTGTCATACCTTTTCTTCTTCTTTCTCCTTCTATGTTTTTGCATTGTTACTAGTGGAATATCTGCTTCATGATGAGTTAGTCTATCATCACAATGATATTGAATAAAATTGTTTATTTTATGTTTTGAACAAGTTCAAAAACAATTAATGATAGATATATCATCAAACATTCTTTAGATGTGAATATAACTATCTTTTGTGTATTCCACCATGCTCTGAAAAGGACTTCATGAAGATAACCAATTAATGCTGCAATTCTTTTGCTTCTTTAAGGAATAATGAGAATCTTTCCTTTTCACTAGTGGATAAATACTTGTATCCTTCAAAGGTATCTATTAGGTTTTGAGAGTAAAATTCCACCTCATGAAATAGTTCCTCATTATTGAAAGCATTCCTTACTATTTCATCCATGTTTCTTTTTGTTTAATCTTTGAAGTAGAATTTCTTACAGTTCCTTAGAGTTTTGAGAATAGTTCTGATAGAATCTTTTAAGTAGTCTTCCTTATGACTCCCTAGTTTAGAGTATATGAACTAATTTGATAAAACCTTTCCAAGACTTAGGTTTTGTAGGATTCCTTATGTCTCCCTAGTGTTTAGAGTATGCTCTAATCTTGATAAAGTGCTTAGCAACTATTAGTTCACCTTTTGAGTTGATTTTGTAATATTTTGAGAATGATGGTAATATAATAATCAACTCCTATTTCACCTTATTTCTCCTATTGAACTTATGCACTTTTCAATTTGATGAAGTTATCTATGGTTGGATTCCTTTTGTCTCTTTAGTATGAGTATGAGACAAGTATAAGTAAATAGTTCCTTCTTTAACCTTAACTTCAATAGATCAATTTTCTAAATTCCAATTGTCTAAGGTTTTGATGTAGTATACCTTATATCTCCCTATTTTGGAACTTTAGAAAATAATATTTGCAAAATAATATTAATTATCTAAGGTAGAAACCCTTATTTCTCCTACTTAATTATTTGCAAATATTTGATATAATGCTCCTTGAGCTAATTCTTAAGGTTATGCACTCTTTGATTTAATTGCTTTCCTTTCTAAGGTTATAGATACTCCAATGCAATATAACTTAAACCTTAGATATATATGCTACCTTATACCTCCTTTTATACTTTAATGAAAGCAAACGTTTAGTGCAAATATACCTTTGAATTCTACATGTTGATTGGTGTTGGGCTTGACGTCGATGTGTAAACTATGAGCGCTAGAATTTCTACATATTATCCACAAGCATTCAATGCTCTTTCTCCAAATGACTCTTCTAGGACATATCTTGCTCCTCTTAATGCACTTTGACTACTGTGCTCAAGTCTCGCTAGAGATGTGCTCTCTCTCTCTCTGTCAACGCTCTTACCGCAACTATAAGTAAGCTTCACATTTTTTTGACCTAGTGCCAAGTGGCACTAGGCGTTGCCCAAGACTTTGGTCTTCTCCTTAGGTGGCACATTGCTTATCATTATGATGCATGGTGCAGGTTTGAGTGTCTCTCTTGAGCGTTAGCTATGGTTGGTGAGCGCTAAATATGCTCTTCTTGAGCATTGAAGCGATAATGAAGGCGTTACTTTATTTGAGCGTCCTTTCTTCTTAAGCATGGAATTATTAAGGAATCGGACTTGAAATACCTCACCAACCTGGGTGTTCTTCTTGAACTCAAGCGTTATGGAGGATTGCAAATGCTCTTACTTCCCTTGTGCCAAGTGGCACTCGATTCTTGGCAGTGTTAAGACAAATGGAAGCACCTTCTTTGCATGGAATCAAATAGCTCAACGTTCATTTTAACCTTGGAGCTTATCTTGGCTTCTTTGTTTCCTTCAACGCCTATTCTCTCTAACTTCATTCGTAGGTTAGCTTGGCTTCTTGGCAATGGCTCTTCTCCAACATAGATGGATGGCACTTCTATTGCTTGGGTAACTCACCTTGTCTTCTCTTTACCTTACCAACTATTATGTGTTGTTTCTAGCTTGCACTATTGATGCTTGTATTACCTTGCTATTCTCCTTTTGTTGTAGGTTTTGCACCATGACAAGTGTCCTTTGCTATGGCATTGTTTCCTTATGACTATAGTACTGGATATGGTGTTGGTTAACACCTTGATTAGGTGGGTATCGAGCCTTTCGAATGGTTCTACTTCCTAGCACTTTAGCCTATACTTTCCTTGTGCACTACATAGGCACTAAATCTGGTTGCATTGGCATTGATTTGGGTGTCTTTTGACACCTCAAATGGAAGGATATTGAGCCCTTGTATGGCTCTATATTTTTCTGTCGGAGCTCCTTCTTTAGATTGTGTAAAACACCCACTTTAATGGTTAAAATATGGGTAATGTAGTCTCCTTTCTAGTGCGCCTTTGTCTTGATGATGCGGCCCCTTATAGACTATAATAGGCTCGTTGTAGTAGTGTCCTTAGACACTCTAGCTTCTGCACTTGATTTGCTACGTAGAGTAGGGTGCAATGATGTAGATGAATCCACCTTGAAATGCACCAAAGACTTGAGACTTTTATGGTCTCTTTTGAAGCTTTCTTGCTTCTTTGATAAGGCGGTTCTCTTCTCCAATCTATGGAGGTTCTATTGCTCTTTTGGTGGCTTCTCCTTGCCACAAAATACTATAGGTTTTGTGTGCTCAACAGTGTCTCTAGAAACTTCACTCTTACCCTATTTTGTGCACTAAAACTTCCTTCTTGATAAACTCTTAATGCACTTTAAAACCTTAAGGGTAATCAGTATAATGCACTAATGATAACTTCAACTTAATGCACTTAAGAATAGCTAGAATAGTGCAATAGTAATATTACCTTATTTCTCCTTCAAAGTAACTCGTAAGATGTACTAATAATAACTCTCAAATGCCCTATAATCTCTACAACTCTCACTTAAGAGTAATGTCTTCTAGATAATAGGAAGATGATATTTTTATTTCTATCAAAAATTATCTAACTCCTATTTTAATGTGCAGGTATTAACCTTTATAAGAAACTATCTTCTGCACTCCCTTGAATATTTTAATATGCAACCTTCTCTTTGCAACTTTTAAACCTTAATAAGGTGCCTAATGGAACTTGATAACGAACCAAATAATTAAAGTTCAACTAATGAACCTTCTTGCACCCAAGTTGCTTACCTTAATGATATTTGTAGATGAAGGATTACGAGGTGATTAGATTCACCTTATTTCTGCCTTTTACTAGATGAAATTGCAGCTCTTTTTGACTATCCGAAATAGTTCTCTAACTCACCTATTTGCAGCTTTGAAACCCTCTAACTTGCTACCCAAATTGTTGCTTTCTTGCTATCCTCAAATATAAAAATTTCAGATTGCAAAGCAGTCAATCTCTCCACTAAAATGTTGTCCTTGAATCTCAAAAATTTGGTAGGAAACTCCTCCAAATCATAGCTGAGATTTTCCTTCAAGAACCCTTCAGTTTTCTATTGTAGAAACCAACAAATCTCCTTTCTCTGAATGAGCCTTCAAGCCTTCAATGGCAATCTTCAAACCTCTCAGGTTTGGTAGTTTCTTCAATCTCCTTTCTCCTTCTTCCTCCTTGTCGAATTCTGACTTCAATCTAGACCTTCTTCTCAAGAATCTGAAAGTCTTGAGGTCTTCACCAATATCCTCCAAAATTTGGCAAGCTTCTTGCCAAATCTATCTCCGTTTGGGCTTGTTTTCGGATGGCGATAATTATCCCAAAATATTTCTTTATCAAGAACTTCTCCTTGGTGGTAAATTTCTCCAATGAATTCTCCTAGGAACTCCTTCAATGGCCTTATCTGAATCTCCTTCAATGAGGCTCACCAAGCCTTCTCCTTGTTTCTCCTTGAGACCTCTTCTCTAGGGTCTTCACTCTTGTAACTTCTCTGGTCTTCCCAATGAGACCTTTCCTTCAACCTCCTACTATGGAAGTGTTGGTAATGAGATCTCCCTCTTGGATCTCTAAAATATTTTGTTTCAAGAATATAAATTTTGCTAGTCCTTCTATTATCTTCAAGATTTCAAATCTGGATTTTTTTCAATGGGATATTCTATGGGTTTCTTCAGCTTCTCAAGCTGATTTCTTCTACTCCTTTAAGGTGAAGTCTTCAATCTTCAATGGAGATCACCAATATTCTATCTTCACCAGGACTTCTTCTTTGGAGTCTCTTCAATCTGCTACTTGTAGTCTTCAATGGAGATCACCAACCTCCAATCTTCTCCTGGACTCTTTTTTGGAGTCTCTTCTTTCTCAAATCTGCAACAAGGCTCCTATGGCATTTTCTTCTTCTGCACTTTGCAGGTCTGCAATATCTAGCAATGGGACCTTTTCTATAGGCCTCCAAATATTTAATCTTTCATTTGTTGCTTCTGGTGTTGGATTTATTCTAAAGAAGATATTCTTCCTAGCTCTTTGTAGGAAGCTTCCCAACTTTCTTTGAATCTCCTTTTCCTGCAACAAAGTATTAGGATTGTAATGGAAGAAATTCTAAATCTAGAGATGATCAATCTTCACTAGTTGATTTGTCAATCTAGTGGAATCAATGTTGAGTCCTAGTCTTCACAAGTTTTTTTGCAACTCTGTGGAAAGACTCTAGCCAAATGCAATCTCAGAAATTTTGAAAATGAGATTTTTGGATTTCTCTCAATCTCACTTGTGGCTCTCCCTATTTCCTATCGATCTACCGTGTGCTTTGATACCACTGTTAGCTTTTTATGAGTATATAATATATAAAATACAAACATAATATGTAAGATAAGTAAACTAAGATATATATATTAAAATGGCACTATAATATGCAGGAAAATAAAGAGATAAACTTCTGCAATAAATCATAAATATACCATTAATGAAAGCTCACAAAAATAGTACAATACAGTATAATGGAGGACATGAACACTCCATAAATTGTTCTTAAGGAGCTACATTGTACTCCACTATCAATCTATACTAATCTCCCTCTATATTCTCTACCACACACACTATATCCTCTACTACTATATTTCACTCACTATAAGGCCTATATATAGGAAGATAGGTTCCTTGGCCCTTAATCCACCTATGACTCTTCATCTACCTTTCCTATGAATCATGTACAAGTGGACTCCTTGTACATTTACATCATTGCACATTGACACTTGTGCATTTATTACATTCCTTAAAGTAACTACTTAACTTTACTCTAAAGTAAGCTCCTACTCTAGTTATGTACCCAAGGTGGTACATTGACATGTACCCAATAATGTAATATACTCTAACATGGTACATGTCACATTCAACCACAAAGCTTTGAATATCCTTCTTCATTCCCTTCCAGAAGAAAGTACGCTTAACCATTTCATAAGTCTTTAGGAACCCATAATGTCCTGCTATTGATGAGGTATGCATTTCCTTCAAGATGAATTCCTACATTTATGAAGTTTGAGGAATAACAAGTCAGTCATGATATCTCAAATCTTGTACATCCCAAGTGTATCTTGGGTATGATTTAGGATATATTTGAAGTTCTATGATCAAATTTTACAAGACATAGTCCTTGACCATGTCCTTTTTGAGAGAATTAATCCATTGAGGTATGGGAGAAGAGAGAGCATTTAACATAATTCGATCATCAAACTGTCGAGAGAGTGCATCAACCATGATGTTCTCCTTTCCTTTTTATATGTTATTTCATAATAATAGCCCATTATTTTAGAAACCCACTTTGTTGTTTAGGTGTGGTGACCCATTGTTCCAAGAAGTACTTGAAACTTTGGTGGTATGTTTTGATTGGAATATGACACAAAATGAGATATGACCTCCAATGATTAAGCGCATGCAAAATAGCAAGCATCTCCTTTGCATAAGTAGATTACCCAAATTTTTTCCTGAAAGTGCTTTATTGGTGAAGTCCAATGGTCTTCCCTCTTGCATCAACATGGTCCTATGCCATTTTTTGAAGCATCACTTTCAATTATAAAGGATTTAAAAAAATCAAGCATTGCTAACACTGGGGTGGTTGTCATGGCTTGATTTAAGTCATTGAAAGTCTTCTCCGTTGGTTCTGACCAAATAAAATAATTCTCTTTCAACATGATTGTTAAAGGAGCTACTATATTTCCATAGTTTTGTACAAATCTAAGGTAATACCCTGTGAGTCCTAAAAATTCTCGAAGTCCCATGAGAGTGTGAGGCTTTGGTTAATCTTGAATAGATTGAATCATTTTAGGGTTAACTTTAACTCCATATTTAGTGGCAAAGTGACCCAAATAATCCACTTCTATCATCGCAAAAGAACACTTGACCTCTTGGCATAAAATTTACTCTTAGACAAAATTTGTAGAGTCTAATCCAAATGTATGAGGTTCTCCACCCAAGAGCAACTATAAATCATAATATTATCAAATAAAACTAAAATAAATTTGCGAAGGAACAAGTGGAAGATATTATTCATGAAGTTTTGAAATGTGGAAGGTGCATTAGTTAGGCCAAATGACATGACCAAAAATTTGTAATGGCCCTCATGAGTTTGAAATGTTGTTTTGGGGACATTTTCCTCCTTGAGCCTTATCTGATGATAGCTTGAGAAGAGGAGGGGGAGGTATTAATGTGGAATAAAATTCCATCATAGGAATATACCACTAGAAATAAACAACTTGAATAATATCACATGAACCGGTTAGAAAGCAAGAGGGTCAAGTACCCCCACACACATGTGGCGACTTGATGTTAATGGGGAGTGAGGAATCCCACATATGTAAGACCAAGTTCTTGCAACTTTAAGCCTACTACCCCATTGGAAAAGAGTTTGGAAAGTGGTGGGGCTCATAAACCACTCAAGTTTCACAACTGGATCAATGTGGGATTATTAACACATGCGCACACTATAGTAACTAAGAAAAAGAAGTATTAATGTGGAACAAAATTCCATCATAGGAATAACATACTTGGAGCGAAGATCCAACTTGGCGAAAAACCTTACACCATGTAGCTCATCCAACAATTCATCAACCACTGGGATAGGAAATTTATCCTTAATGGTGAGCTTATTGAGCTTACAAAAATATATATGCAACCGCCATGACCCATCTTTCTTTATAACCAATAGTATTGGGGAAGAATAAGGACTGTTACTAGGCTGAATTACCCTTGCTTTTAGCAATTCTTGTACCAGTTTCTCAATTTCTAATTAATGGCATAGGGGTACTAGTAAGATATGATTTTAGGTGGCAAGATACATGGTACCAATGGTATTGCATGATCATGGTGTGAAGACAAAAACGTAACACAAAATAACAAGATATAAAGATAAACTCAAAAGATACAGTATTCCACAATGAAATTTTTTTATTAATTGGAGGAGCCTCAAAACTCATTTGTTACAATAAGGATTCTTGAATCCTTTGATACATATTTTACAATAGCTAGGGTTCTCCGAAACCCTAGCAAAACAATGTTGGTGGTGTCTCAAAACGCGTCTCTGCTCCCAATAGAAGTGAGTGGGCTTCTAGTTATCCGATGGCAGGACACTCCAACTTAAGCAACTGCACAATGCTAATGTAACATTTCCATATTTGTACACAATAAAAATAAAAAATGGGTTAGTAGCAATTGTGAGGGCTCCACAATGTGAAGCCCTTTATAATCAATACAAAACCCTAGCTATATGATGTAAATAACATGAACAGAATTGAAATTGTATAAAATGAAATAACAATTAAAATATTTACCTTGCTTATATGTTGTTCTTTGATTTGATGAAATCTGTTGTAGTGGACTGGTGTGACGATGCCCTAGCATCACACGAAGGCTAGGGGGACTTCAGAAATCTGACATAAAATGCCCATGAGCACTTTATGGCTATAGGAAATGCTTGTGGGTGCTTGGGAATGGTGGAGAGCATCCAAAGGTGCTTGGCGATAGAGGAAAAAGCATCCAGAGGTGCTCGGTGGTGACAAAAAGTACTCAAGGGTGTTCTATGGCTGATGGGGGAGTCTATAGAAGTAGATCTGGCGAGGCGAGAGGGGAGGTGATAGATGTGAGGGCTATGGCAAGCGAGGACAGAGTGTGTGAGTGCTTGGATACTCTAGGGAACATGGATGTAAACTTCAACTCCAGATTTTTCAAGGGTTAAGCCATAAAAATGGCTCCTATTAATAATTCAACCTAGGGCATGCTAGGGTTTCAATGACACTAATCATGTGGTTGAGATAAAAGCATATCGGAGGGTGAATATTAAATCTAGGGTGTGGCATGGATTGATGTAGATTGATGGATAGGATTAAGTGAAATTGGATGGTTGGAATTAATTCACTTATATAAATATATCGTTATTAAATATATATATATAATATAATATATCAAATATTAATATTTAAATATATATAAAATAAATATATATAAATATATGTAAATAAATGGTGGAAATGGTGGGAAAATCAATATGGATGACAAGTGGCTAGGTTTTGGTGTTTACAGATGCCCCTTTTTGTATTGCATTGCGTGAAACACAATGTAGTGCAAAAACACAAGACACCTGTTTGGACGTGGTGCAAAAGCAAATTTCTCTTGAGATGTGAAACATGAGTTTGGAGATAAAAGAACAAAAAAAAATTGAATTTTATGTAGCTTACCCCCTCAATTGGTGAATGATTTTGTGGATGAATCTCACGAGCTAATTGAAAAATTTGTGCAAATGAATGATGCAAATGTAATACCATTTTTGCCCCAACAGTGAAAAGGGTATTGGTGGAAGATGTGACATGGTATTTGTATTTTGCCCCAACATATGAGGGGTTTTGTGAAATATGTGATGCAAAATGTGTCTATTTTTGCCCCAAAAAATGAAGGGATTTGTGAAAAATATGTCTATTTTTACCCCAACAGATGAAGGAATTTTTGCCAAGTGTAGGTGTCATGATCATGTAAGATGTATCCTATTGTGGGAAAGTAAAATCCAAATGTGTTTGCCCTAAGTTTGGGGTGATTCGATGCAGTGGAAAAATTTGCCTTCCGACATCATTGATATGCAAATATGAAAAATGCAAAGAATAAAAATATTCAACTTTGGAGGGCCAACTAGTAATTGTCAGATAATTCCTATGATCAGAACCAATCACCCTAGTTAAAGCCAGTTGCCATAATGAATTTTAAGGAAATGTGTAATGATGAAATGTGATATTGTCCATGTTTTAAGACCCACGAACTAGGCCATAAATGATAACTTTTGTGCAAATTGTTCTTGGTAAGGTTTCACTCAAAATGTGAAGTACCAAATATGATTGTGATTTCGAACAACGAGATATGGAATGATGAAAATGACCAAGTGTCCTTATGGTAGGCTCTTCATCTTATCGAGTTGCATGGATGCAAATCATTGCAATTGCCAAGTATATAGAAAAACCCACTAGATACAAGACTCACTTGCATGTTGTTTGAACTTGGCAAATATGCAAATGATGATATGAATGATGTTTGATGATGTGCAAATGATGTATTGATGATGAGAATGATAATTGTGTTTTTTTGTGAATATTTGGATCATTTTGAAGTGCTTTTGTAACTTGTAAAGTGAATTTATGATTTGTGGTCGTGAACAAAACTTATGCGTCCAAATCGATTGGAATCTTCACAAAACCTATTGATATGATGAAACATATGATTGGATGCAATATGGAATGGTTTGGTGGGGGATAAGCCATTGTTTTGTAAGAATTTATATTTTGTCAAAATTGATGCCAAATGCCCATTAGCGCTTTTGGCACGTAAAAATACCCGTTGATGTTTGGGTATTCTAAAAATGCCCTGGTGCACTTCAGTGCATCAGGAAATACCCATGGACATCTCAGGGCACCTGAAGTAGCCATAAATAGCTGGCAGGACAAGAAATGAAGCTCATTTGTGCATTTGAGAGTTTGAGAAGATATGTTTGGGAGAGTTGACTAAAATGAGGTTAACGTACTTGGACGCAGAAGCTATGGGAGTGGAGGGAGTGGGTATGGAGGTCGGGGTTGAGGGTGAAGTGCAAGCTACTGAGGTAATTCTCTTTTTTGTGCATTGTGAAAAAAATTATGTTTTTATAATTAAATGTGAAAATGACAAGTATTTTCGTGTTGTGCTACAACTTAGGATTTTGGAGGCTCGACATCAGTTTTCACAGTCCATTCCTGGAATAAGGAAGGTGGTGGTGAAGGACGAGTGGGATTTTCTAGAGGTAATGGGGCTAGTGAAGGTAGCCTGGATTGATGTTGTGAGGGTAGATGAGGGGTACCTATCTACCTTAATAGAGAGGTGGGATCCAAATAAGGGAACGTTCCATCTCCCCATAGAAGAGGTGACTATCATACTTGAGGATGTATACTGTATTCTCAAGGTTCCAATGGAGGATATTCGCGTTGAGGTTGGACGCGATTGGGGGATGAAGATGAAAAATATGTTTGGTGATGGTTGGAAGGGTGTGAAGGTGGAGAGTGGAGGTATACCTTACTTGTCCATGTATGTGGACAAGGAGTTAGACGCCCTCCGCATCTTGGTTATGTTAATGCATTGTTTTTGAAATGAAGTGTTTATGCAAAGGAAATGCAATGTTGTGAATGAAATTTATGCAAATGTTTTTGTGTATTAGCCATGTATATATACATATATAGAAATCAAGTCATGCATAGAATGCTCTCAAATGTATAACATTAAGTGGTTTGGATTCTTCCTCTCCATTTATACTGGAAAGCCTATAAGTACTGTTATCCACTCTTTGCATAACAATGTATGGACCCAAACAATTAGTCATAAATTTATCACGAAGATGCGATAATGCATTGGTATTTTGTTGGTTCTCTTTAAGGACAATATCACCTACTTGGAATTCATGTAGATGAACTTTGGCATTGTAAGTATGCTTTAAGTAGTCTTGATAAACTCGTAAATACTCTGAAGCATTGACTCACCTCTCATAGAGAAGTGTGAGTTGGTCAAGACATGCTTGTCTAGCAGTGTTGTCATATATGAATTCCTGCAAAAAAATCATGAGGGGATCTCGAGCTCAAGAGGTATGATTGCTTTAGATCCATAGACAAATGAAAATGGCATTGCCCCTGTAGGCATGAAAATGATTATTCGATAAGCCCATAATTCCAAGGGAATTTGTGTATGCCAATCTCTATTATTTTTTGACAAGTTTCTTGAGAATAGCAATTAAGGTCTTGTTGGAAGCTTCAGCTTGTCCATTTGCTTGTGGGTAATAAGGAGTCAAGAAACCATGTTGAATGTTATATTTCATGCAAAGTGCTCGAACGTCCTTGTTCTTGAAAGACTTACAATTGTCATAGATAATTTTTGAGGGAATACCAAAATGACAAATGATGTGATGAAGTATAAACTCCACAATTCTAGGTTTTGTCGTACTGGTTAGAGGAATTACCTCAACCCACTTTGTAAAGTATTCAGTGGTTGTGATGATGAATGTATGTTGTCCCGAGGAAGGAGGTGAAATTTTACCAATTAGATCTATATCCATTAGTAAAAGAGCCAAAGGATTTGAATAGGCTGTAAATTTTGTTATGGTACATGAGTTAAATGAACATGTTCTTGACACTTTTTGCAATGTTTAACATAAGTGCAACAATTACGTTCCATTGTGGGCCAATAATAACCCATGGACAAAATACACTTTGCAATGGTAATTCCACTAAAATAACCACCACAAGTACCATCATGGGCTTCATCTACGTCTCACTATACTCGAGACAACAAAGGAGGACTCCATCATAACCATGTTTATACAACACATCCCCTAAGAGAACAAAACAAGAGACATTTTTCTCAAAAGTGTGTTTGACATTTCAAGACATGTCATATGGGAATATTCTAAACTTAAGAAAGTCTACTATCTGGTTTGACCAAGGCTCATGTAGATCCGAATGGATAAATAAAACATCCTTTTTGTCTTTAGACTCAGCATGGACAATTGTAGATTTAGACACCATTGAAATTATAAGGGGTTGTACCTCTCCAAAGGAGTATTTTGGAATCAATGATCCAATGGAGGTCATCGCATATGCAAATCTATTAGTCGAATATGGAAAACTATTGATTTCATACCAATTAAACTTAGAGAGCAATTTCATTGCTACTTCATGATAAATATTAATGGTAGGTTCTTTGCATTGGTATTCTCCATTGATTTGCTTAACAACAAGTTGAGAATCACCAAATATATCGATACGCTTAATACTCATAGCTATAGTTGATTGAAGACCTAGGATTAAGGCTTTATACTCTGCAATGTTGTTTGTGCATTGGAATTCGAGTTTGAATGATAAGGAAATAGGTACCCCCTGGGGTGTATGAAACATGACTCCAATACATTGACATTTCATGCACTTAGAGCCATCAAAGAATAGTGTAATATCAACATCTTCCTCTAGAATAACATCTTCTTATTGTTTGGTGATAGCAAATACCAAATCACCTGAGAGCTCAATAATCAAAGGATGATCACTAGGTAGTGGTGCTTCCACAAGTTGATTACCTGAATTTTAATGGATTTTTGACTAATGAATTCCAAGTCAAATATAGTAAGGAGCATTATCCATTTAGAGGTGTGATTTTTGTAAGTGTGAGACATCATATAACGTAGAGGATTTCTCTAGTTATGACATATGTTGTGTGACTAAGCATGTAGTGTCGAAGTTTCTTAGTGGTAAATACCATTGCTAAGCACAATTTTTCTACATAAGCATATCTAGTTTCATATCTTACCAATGTTCGACTAATGTAGTAGACAACTTTTTCTTAATTTTTCTCATTCTTTTGTGCAAGCATTGTCCCTAATGCAAAGTCTGTTGTTGAGATATAAAGATAGAAGGGGACTCTTGGACGAGGAGGAGCTAAGACTGGTGGAGAAGCTAGGTATTTCTTAATGTCATTAAAGGCTTTCTAACATTCATTTGTCCAAGAAAATGGCATCCCATTTTTTATTAGGTGATTGAATGACCTACATTTGTAATAAAGTTGTGCAATAAAATGACGGATTGATTGGATATTTCCTTGTAAACTATGCAATTCCTTTAAGTTAGTTGGGGGATTTATCTCCATGATGGCCTTGATTTTTCTTGGGTCCACCTCAATGCCTCTTTGGAGATAATGAATCATAGAAGTTTTCCTGAGGTAACACCAAAGATGCATTTCTTGGGGTTCAACCTTACATTATGCTCTAGAAGTCGGTCATAAACTTTCTTCAATACACCAATGTGCTCTTGTCAAGTTTTATATTTAGCCAAGAGATCATACACATAATATTCGATAATATTATGCATGTAATCATGGAAAATATATATCTTGGCACATTGATAAGTGGTACCTGCATTTTTGAAGCCAAAGGGAATCACCTTGTAACAAAAAGTTCCCCAAGGGGTAGTGAATGTTGTTTTATGTTGGTCATCAGGATTTATTCGAATTTGGTTGTATTCTAAGAAACCATCCATGAGAGAAAGTATTTCATGTCCTGTGTAAGTGTAGACAAGAGTATCGATGTTTGGGAGATAAAATTCATCCTTTGGACACGCTTTGTTGATATATCAAAATTCAGTGCAAACGCGTATCGCCCCATTAGGTTTTCGAACGGATATCATGTTTGAAAGCCACTTAGGATAGTCGATAGGAATTATGAAAGTTCATGTCTTAGATTTTTTGAAGCTTTATTTTTACCAAGAGGGCCATGGTAGGATGCATCCTCCTAAGTTTTTGTTTAATCGGCTTAGAATTAGGCTCTTAGGTGAGATTATGGATAACCAAAATAGGATCAAGACTAGGCATATCCTTATAGGACTATGCAAATATGTCCTTCTTCCTCTTGAGGAGAGTAATTAATTGCTCTTGTTAATCGGTTGATAAGATTTTGCCAAGCTTGACAATTTGAGGATTATATTTGTCTGAACTAAGGTCCACATCGATGGTATCTTAAATGGACATGTTGGAACCTTCCTCAAGCTGATGGGGTGTAGGGATCAGATGAATGCCATCTAAGATATCCTCAAGAGGATTATGTTAATTAGAATTGGTTTAGCCGAATTGTATGGATTATAGAGTGGGGTGAATAAATCAACAAGATTCATGTTGACTTATAGGCAAAATGGATAAGGTTGGATTGAACCGAAGAACCGGTGCTAGGAGCTTGAATAACTTGGATAGTAGCAAGCAACACAAATAAATACATTTAACTAAATGCTATATACATACTATGCAAAGAAAGAAAATGATTTTGTTTGGTTTTTTATTTTTTTATTTTTTTGATTGATTTTTTTTGTAGTGGTGAAAACCACTGTTTTTGTGTTATGTGCATATGTTACAAGTTGGCCTATGAAATGGATTAATGGAATGGAGGTGGTGGCTCATCGCTAGGAGCGGATCACTCTTATGGAAGAAGCAAGTGAAATATGAGCTAATGGATGGGAAAAATTCTGAGATAAAACTTATCTTTTTTGTTATGGGGAATGATGGGATCTAATTCTTCTTCAGATTCATCTAAAATTATCGACATAAGTTTAAATTCTTTATAGATTTCATTGTTAGAATTTTCAGGATGAATGGCTTCTTCTCCTGAATTGATATTAAGCCTTTGGAAGGCTTATTCAAAAGAAGAGGTTATGGAAAGTGGTTGGTAACCTAGACCTGAACGGTCGTGCACTTCTTGATATGGAACATCAACAGGTTGCAACACTCCATGTTCATGCAATCCTAGGCCATGACCTTACCAATTGACTATGTGAAAATATTGGGATGGAAATCCGGATATGTTTGGAATGTTGGAAAGTGTTGATTTTGTGGGTTCTTCTAGGGGTGCTAGATTTGATGAAGAATCAATTCCCCAATATACAAATTTTTTACTATTTGGATTTGAACCCATGTTATATATTGCTCCTATGGCTAAAGGTGGATCATGTGGGCCACCGAAATCCTTAGCATTAGGAATGGTGAGGATCGTGATGGTAATGTCTTGGACCACATATTCACCAATATCGAGATTAGTAAGGTGGACCTCAGCTTGGGAAGATATGGAAGGACCATGGTTGGATGATGGCTCGAGTAATGGTAAAGATGGAGATGTCTCACAATATATCAGTTCGACTTGTGAAAAATTAGGTGATGGTGATGGATTAGATTGGGAAGGTTGTTGAATAGATGATGATGATAACATGGATGGCAAGGATGTTGAGGATAGGGATTGATTGAGACCACATGTGCATGTAGTCAATGATGAAGATGATGAGGGTTTGGTGATAAGGGAGTCCTCAGAAATGGGATCCTTTAATGAAGAAATTGGTGAAGTGGTAGATGGATTGGCTGATGGTGATAGGAAAAAATGAGTGGAAGGAAGCATGGACTCATATGGATTCGAGATAAAATTACAATACTTGAATGGTTCAACATCCACCAGTATGCAATGCACCCATCCTTCATGAACGTACTTTAAACATTGGTGTAGTATTGAAGAAACACATCTTATTTCCCTTATTCGAGGTCTTCCAATGAGTACATTGTACGCCATGGATCCGTCCACGATGTGAAACATAGTGTACAAAATTTTGACCCCTACTTCAATGGGTAAAATAATAGTGCCAACTATGGAACATAAAGCATCATTGAATGATTTTAGGGTGAATGATGACTTGGTGATATGAGATGGAGAAAGATTTAAATGAAGGGCAGACATGGTTATGATATTGAAAGAGGATCCAGTGTCAATTAGAACTCTTTTAAAAGGATTGTTGTCAATTAGAGCCATGATATGCAATGGAGAGTCTATTGATTCCGATGAGATTGGATTAATCTCAAAGTCATAGAATATGATGGAAGACTACATGCATGTTTGGATGCTCCTTACAAATTTGTTGAAGGCATTAGAATCTTGAGATTGTAGTTCAATGGATTTCAGAATGTCCATTAATGTCTCACGATGTGGGGAATATTATTGAATTAACTTATAAATTGATAATTTTACGGAAGACATCTTTAGTCTTGTGGTTAACCGTCTACTCAATGAGATGACTGGTCGTGGTGGATGACTGATAGGCGAATTTGGAGAATTTGATTGGCTAGGGATATGGATGGGTGATGAAGTACTAGGAGAAATTTGAATGGGTGGCGATGTGGGAGGTTGTGACACACTTGCTTGAGGTTTTTGCCTTACATTTTGTTGATTATTTCTTTGACCTCTAGTGACCACATGAATAGCCCCTACAAACCCTTGGTATTGTTGGACATGATTGACTTGATTAGGAGGAGTTTTTGTATTAGCCCCTCCTATGTTTGGGTGCACCTCCTCATGGCGAGGAAGTGGTGTTTGAAAAATACCAAGGTTTTAGTTTTGTTGAGCAAGGGGGTTGTCATGCTTGATTGCCCTCAATTCAATGAGGTCTTACACTATGTCTTTAAATGTATGGAAATTGTTAATATCATACCTATTTTACCTATCATAAGGACAAAATAGATGTTCCTGATAGTGTTTACTACGTTTAGCAAGATCATCTAGTCTAATTTCGGGTAAAGCAAGTTTGCTTGTGTCATACAACCTTCGAAAAGGGAAGCATATGACTCGGTTAAAGGGGGGTGTATTGGCAATTTTTTCAAAAAAACTATCGTTAGGGACAGTTTTCCACAGTTGGCACTATGTTTTGCATGGCTTGAGTTATCGAAGGTACCGCATGATAATCAATTTATTACGATGACTTTTGTATTGATTGTTGCTGAGCCATTACTGGTTGGTTCATAACCACTTGATTAATGTGATTGGGATGACTGGTTGGGGTACCTGTATTGATTTTGGTTGGCCAGAATAGTTGCTTTTATATTGGCCCTTGTTTTGCTATTCTTTTTTCTTAGGCTTAAGTATACCCTCTTGGATTTTTATTTCCTTTATGACACTAGCCTGAGCTAAAGCTTCTTCAAATGAACGATAAGTCTGTAGTTGAAGAATCCAAGAGATAGTTTTTAAGAAACTCTTGGTGAATAATTTTATTAGCTCATCCATTGGTAGTGTGAATGGCAACTTAGTGATGACAACCCTCCAAAGATTTCCAAAATCGTAGATGGACTCATCATCATGTTGTCTTAAAGCATACACATCAGAAAATTAGACTTTCTTTCTAACATTTAGGATGAAACGTTCAAAGAATTTGTCAATCAATTGCTCAAAATTATAAATACTATGACTGGGCAATTGATTATACCACTCTATGGCATATCCTCTTAATGTTTGAGGAAATATTGTGAGCATGAGAGCACTGTAATTTTGAATTTTAAAATATGCATGTACAAACATGCTCACATGCTCTTTGGAATCCTCAGTTCCCTTGAATTTGTCAAACTTAAGCATCATGAAATCTGCTGGATATGGCGGCAATGGTATCGAAGGATGAATGGGTTGATTGATCAATTGGCATAAGGTTGGTTTTTGGTTCGTCAAAGCAAGAGTATATTGTATCAATTGATCTATTTTTTTGCATGACCTTAATTCGAGGGTCTTCTTCAGGAATGTGGAAGCCTTGAATTACTTGATGATTTTGAGGTGGGGTGGAAAAATGTTATGGAGTGACTAAATGATGTTGATATTGGTAATGATGACTAGGTAAATTTGATGGAAATTGATGAATGGGAGATTGATGGTGAAAATATAAGGAATTTTGAAATGAAGTTGATGTATGAGGGTTATGGTTGGTTTGGCCAATGGGAATAGGATGGGTATTGGTATGACTTTGTGGAGGAATGGGGATAGAAACCACAAAAGAATATGGTATCCATGATGGACCTTGGTTAATGAGGACAGTCCGAGAATATTTTGATAAAGGCTTAGGATTCACTTGTACTTGTTGTTGAGCATTTTGAAGTTATCTAAGCAATTTATTCAAGTGTTCCCATGCTTCATTAATATCTCTATAAAAAATGGATGGTATGGAAGCAGATGGTATGGAATATGTGGCTAGGGGATAAGTTACACTTGGTATGATAACTTGTGAGGTTGAATCTTTACATTAGATTTAGATTTATGGTATGATAATTTTACATTAGATTTAGACTTTACCTATAAAAAAGTTGAATTTTGCTAGCAAATTTTTTATTTTTTTGAAAATTTGAGCAATTTTTTTTGCATAATTTATCGTGGAGTGCGAATTTGGTCAAGTGGCCATGCAAAATTCATGTTTGATCATCTCGAGGGGTAAATTTGATCAATTTTGTAAAAAAATACCCTTTTATTTTAAATATGCTCTAATACTTTAATGTTGATTATACAACTAGATATACTCGAGAGCATAGAGTGGCAATTGAGCACACTTAAGGAGGATATAAGAGAGCTCACAATAGTAAAGAGAGAGATACTAGAGAATATAGGGCTATTGCATTTGGTACAGATGCCTGGCATTGAGGCTAATAAGGCATTACTAACAACTTTGATGGAGAGATGGTATCCAAAATTATCCATATTTTGGTTATCCATAGAGGAGATGACCATCACATGAGAGTTTGTTTGGCACATCTTGAGGATCTCCATCAAGGGAAGGACTATTTACATGGTATGAGTTCCGATGATGGCATCTAAGATAATATCAGGGGATCTGACACATGTGATCCAATAGAGTAGATTCCATGTCGATGAGATGCCACGTCGATATGGAGTTGGGGTACTAATGTTTGTACTATGTGGAGTGGTGGTGAGGATATTGGTGTACCATACCAATGGGTGACACCTACCATGGGCACTGTTAGGAGTAGTGGTAGGCATGCGATATCAAGGAGTTATATTTGCATAAGGACCATATGTGCTATATCGCTTGTACACGATATTGCATGGTATCGTGTATAAGTGGTAGGCAGGGCTAATCTATATGACTTTGCTCTAGGTGTGCTGCTGGGATCACATAACAATCCAAATATTGAATGCACTACTAGGGCCATTACCCAATGTAGAACAACCAACAATATATAGGTAGATCCAACACTAAGAGTGTGGGTATAGGTCGTATTCTAGTATTTTTCCACTAGGGAGGTGAGTGATTGATGAGTTGTAGTAGTATTAGATCATATGGCAATCATGGTGTCTACAGCCTAGTTGGGTAGAGGATACGGAGGATCAAGCTTGGGTATGGAGGATTCGATGTATAATAATTGAGAAGGATGAGTGAGAGCTATACCAATTTGATCAATTTCAGTTCTAGTTTGGTATTCTACATGATATTTTAGACCTTGGGGACTACTGGTTTAAGAGGGTGAGGAGGTCTTCAACAATCGAAGGTGCTCTTGAGGTGGGCATATGGATAGAGTATCTGTATGAGCTACTATACATAGAACCAAAGTGTGGATGACATTAGAGTGATCCTAGAGTACAAGAGATGGTATAAGAGCATTACACTCTTGAGGATCTCCCCACTAGTGCTAGTGAAAAGATGCCAGGTTATGAGACGATGAGTGTAGCTAGCACTTTGAGAGGCCACTCAATGTAGCATAAAGTGGCCACAAAGGGTATAGACCCTTTGATACTGACATAGGCATATATTTGGATGGAGATAGTGATGACCACGAGGGGGACTATCACCATCTCCAACTTAAGGGGGAGGGGGAACAACAAGAGTTACCTCCACAATGGTAAAAGTGGTACATAGTGAGGCTACAGGTCAATGGGAGTAGGTGAGGGAGACAGAGACACTATGGATCATAGTGGTGATTATGCATATGGATAAGGACACCATCCGCATAGCACTATATCAAACCCAAGTAGAGTGGGATATGATGAAGGCTGAGGTAAAGCGCCTTAGAGGGAAGATGAGCCAGTTGAAGCAAGAGCAAAAAAATGCTCGAGTAGATGGGATGACTATCATTGTAGAAAACCAACAGAGTGAAGGAGGTAATCTACTATTGGTGGAGCTACAGAGGATGAGGGAGTCATACGAGATGGAAGTCCTATCGCTTTTGATTCTCA
The DNA here is from genome assembly GCA_028583015.1 of Wollemia nobilis. Taxonomy (NCBI): domain Eukaryota; kingdom Viridiplantae; phylum Streptophyta; class Pinopsida; order Araucariales; family Araucariaceae; genus Wollemia; species Wollemia nobilis. The sequence continues at coordinate 4,155,417 of JAQPPZ010006010.1, forward strand.
AGTTTGCACGAAGCACAAGAGAAAAGCATACACATAATAGAGAATCCTTTTAATGTGATATGCTATGTGGTAGGTTATGTTCTTTGACCAAGGAGGAAAGACACTCTTATATATCCAAGGTCACCCTACGACATGAGGAGAGAGCATACAAGTTCAATTACTCCTAAATAGTGTATTTATGGTGGTGATCCGTTGCCTTAGAAGTTATGACCTAATTTTGATCTCTAATATCATACGTAGGGTACACATTAAATTTAACGAACAGAGAGAAAACCAAGATGATAAAAGCTAGCTAGCAAAAGGAGAAAAAAATGAGTTAAAAAATATTGATGAAGGTAAACCTATCTAACTAAAAAGACACCAAATTTGGAAATCAAGTGAAAGCATAAATAAAAAAACAAAAGTGATTGAGATGGGAAGGTGATATACCTTAAAAACCCCTAAATTGATTGATGACAGGGTAGTAAGGACTCATACACACCTGAAACCACTATGATATGTTGTGTGAGACAAGTACATGATTGTTGGGTTCAACTCGGAGTGATAACAAACAATGAAAGTTAATTTAAGCTTATTCCCAATGAAAGCAAGAAAATTTACATGAAAAGAAACTAATATATTAAAGTAATGAAAAATCTTGAAAAGAAATGTAATTTAAAAAAGGAAAAGCATGAAATGCAAACCTAGTCTATGGAAGTAAGCAAATTACTTGGAATGAAACTACTCTATGAAAATAAGAAATATGCTGAAAAGAAAACTATTGTATGAATGTAGAAAATGAAAGAGATGAAAGTAATATAAGAAAGTGATAAATAACTTGAAAATAAATTAATCTAAGAACGCAGTAAAGGGCTTGAAATAAAATTAATCTAAGAAAGGAAGACAAGCCATGAAATTAAAACTAAGTTAATAAAGTGCATAAAGAATCGAAATGAAACTACACTAAGAAGCAATGAAAATGTGTAAAAGGAAACTATATTCTAAAAAAAATGAAGGTACTTGAAATGACAAACGATTCTATAAAAGCAATAAAAAGCATAAAATAAAATCTATTATAGGAAAGCGATAAAATAAGATGGAATGGAAAATTAGTTCTAATAAAACAAACAAATTACATGAAATGATGGCTACTCTAAGAAAGTGTGAAAGAGCATGAAATGAAATTTATTCTACAAAAGCAAGAAAATATGATAATGAGGATGAAGTTTCCTAACTACTTTTGATTCCCAAGTTCGCATGAAGCACAAGATAAAAGCATACACTGAATAGAGAATCCTTTTAGTGTGATATGTTATGTGGTTGGTGATTTTCTTTGACCAAGGAGAAAAGACACTCTTTTGATCTCCAAGATCACCCTAAGGTGCAAAGAGAGAGCATAAAAGGTCAATTCCTCCTATTTAGCGTATTTGTGGTGGTGATCCATTACCTTAGAATTTATGACCTAATTTTTATCTCCAAGATCATTCGAGGGCTTGAGGAGAGAGCATATGTAGGCCACACATTCAGTTTAATAAAGAGATAAAAATCCAATATGACAAAAGCTAACTAGTGAAAGAAGAAAAAAAATGAGTTGCAAACTATTTATTAAGATAAACATATCTAACTAAAGAGACACCAAATTTGGAGAGCAAGTGAAAGCATAAACAAATAAACAAAATTTATTGATAGATGAAGGTAGTAAGTACTCATACACACTTGAAACCATTGTGACATATTGTGTGAGACCGATACATGAATGTCAGGTTCGACTCAGAGCGATAGCAAACAATGCAAGTTAATTTAAGCTTATTCCTAATGAAAGAAAGAAAAATTACATGAAAAGGAACTAATCTATTAAAGTAATGCAAATGCTTAAAAAGAAATATAATCCAAAAAAAAAGAGGCAAAGCATGAAATGGAAAGCTAGTCTAAGGATGCAAGTAAATTACTTGGAATGAAACTACTCTATAAAAACAAGAATTATGCTAAAGAGAAAACTATTCTATGAAGGTAGCAAAGGCAAAAGATGAAAGTAATCTAAGAAAGCGATAAAAAACTTGAAAATAAATTAATCTAAGAAAGCGGTAAATGGCTAGAAATAAAATTAATAGAAGAAAGAAAAAATGAAATTAAAACTAAGTTAAGAAATCGCATAAAGACTTGAAATGAAACTATACTAAGAAGCAATAAAAATGCGTAAAATAAAACTCTATTCTAAAAAAAATAAGGTACTTGAAATGACACACTATTCTAAGAAAGCAATAAAAATCATAAAATAAAATCTATTATAGTAAAAGCGATAAATGAGATGGAATGGAAAACTAGTTCTAAGAAAACATATAAGTTACATGAAATGAAGGTTACTCTAAGAAAGTGTGAAAGAGCATGAAATGAAATCTATTCCAAAAAATTAAGAAAATATGATTATGATGTTCTTTAACCCAAAGTTTCCTAACCGCTTTTGATTCCCAAGTTTTCACGAAGTGCAAGATAAAAGCATACACGAAATAGAGAACACTTTTAGTGTGGTATGTTATGTGGTAGGTGATGTTCTTTGACCAAGGAGGAAATGCACTCTTTTGATCTCCAAGATCTCCCTAAGGTGCGAGGAGAGAGCATACAAGGTCAATTCCTCCTATTTAGCATATTTGTGGTGGTGATTCATTACCTTAGAAGCTATGACCTACTTTTGATCTCCAAGATCATTCGAGGGCTCGAGGAGAGAGCATACATAGGCCACACATTCAATTTAATTAAGAGAGAAAATTCCAAGATGACAAAAGCTAACTAGTTAAAGGAGAAGAAAAATGAGTTACAAACTATTAATGAAGGTAAACTTATCTAACTAAAAAGACACCAAATTTGGAAAGCAAGTGAAAGGATAAACAAATAAACAAAAGTGATTAATAGGGGAAGGTGATATACCTTAGACACCCCCAAATTGATTGATAACAAGGTAGTAATGACTCATACACACCTGAAACCATTGTGATAAGCTATGTGAGACCGATACGTGATTATCAGGTCTGACTCAGAGCAATAGAAAAAAATGAAAGTTAATGTAAGCTTATTCGTAATGAAAACAAAAAAATTACATAAAAAGGAACTAATCTATTAAAGTTATGAAAATGCTTGAAAAGAAATCTAATATAAAAAAGAAAGGCAAAGCATGAAATGGAAAGCTAGTCTCAAGAAGCAAGTAAAATACTTGGAATGAAACTACTCTATGAAAGCAGGAAAGATGCTGAAAAGAAAACTATTCTACGAAGGTAGTAAAGGCAAGAGATGAAAGTAATCTAAGAAAGGGATAAATAACTTGAAAATAAACTAATCTAAGAAAGCAGTTTAGGGCTTGAAATAAAATTAATCTAAGAAAGGAAGACAAGGCATGAAATTAAAACTAAGTTAAGAAAGCGCATAAAGGCTTGAAATGAAACTACACTAAGAAGCAATGAAAATGCATAAAAGGAAACTCTATTCTAAAAAAAAGGAAGGTTCTTGAAATGACACACTATTCTAGAAAAGCAATAAAAAACATAAAATAAAATATATTATAGGAAAGCGATAAAATGAGACGAAATGGAAAACTGGTTTTAAGAAAACATACAAGTTACATGAAATGAAGGCTTCTTTAATAAAGTGTGAAAAATAGCCTAAAGATATACTAGGGCACTTACATGATCCGATGGTTGATTCTAGCCTTAACTTGCATCCAAAATATCCAAACAACTTCAATCCTGAAAAACAACTTACAAAACCCTAGAAAATTTGATCAGTCTTTGGGGACCTGCTTAGGCTGCTATATAACTAAGCTTGGAGGTGCAAGTCATTTTAGCTAACTGTTTGAAAATAAAATGATCTTTGACCTTTGGAACAAGCAAAAACAAGATAAAATTGACATGCAACAATAGAAAGAATTGAAACAAAATACAAGTGACATAAAGCTAAAATGCACACAGTGAACCAGGGTTTTGGGAAGCAATATTTACCTCCATTTTAAGTAATGATTCAGTGTGAATATGGCTTGCCCATTTCATACCCTGTATGGATGGGATACAAATCTGGTTCATATGCACTTTTCAGGTTCCAAAATCCAAAAAAATGGGATGCAAAACAACAAAAAACAGACCTAATAACTAATAATGCAAGTAAACAACCTAGTTAGCTAATGGAGGAAGTAAGAAGTAATGAGAATATGAAGGAATCACTCCAATATGGTAGACCTCTCCAATCATCAAGACTCCTCCACTTGATCCCCAAGGGCAGCCAACACCAAAGTAGAAAAATAACAAAAATAACAATCCCATAGTAGAAGAGCACTTGTTAGCATAAGCAATGAGCAAGTCAAGATTAGGATTCTCAAGAGGATTCGTTCTCTCTCTAGGAAAAAGAGGGAATCCAATCCCCTATTTATAAGAGGTTTGGAGGGCTAATGAGCAGGTAAATAAAAGTTCACCACGGGCAAGGACCGACACCAAAACGAATCGATGAGAGGAGGGGTTTTTGAGAGAAAAACCCCTAGAATGCCAAATTTGCACTCTTTCCCATGCAAATTTGAGACTCTTAGGAAGCCACCCAAAAATACTAGGTGTAAATTTGGGACCCTTTTCATACTTGCTTTAATTGGAAAAAAAGGTAAAGTAAGGAGGGAAAAGGATCTCAAATTTACACTTGGTATATTTGGGTGGCTTCCTAAGTATCTAAGAAAAGATTCACTCATTTTGATGGGTTAATTTTCCATGTCTATACTTTACCCCCTCTTTGATGCATTTATGGCCAAATAAATGTGTTAAAGAAAGATGTAGACTCCTATGGGTGAAAACGATGAACACACAAAAAAGGGGTGGCTAGGTTTAGATGGAGGGACGGTGCAAAAAGGGGTGTCACCCTAAACACCACAAATTTACACACAATTTAAGGTATTACTGCCATTAATACCTCTAAGGCTAGGGTTCTTCCTTGAGTTTTATAAGGAGTGCAAATTTTCTAAAGAAAACTTGAAGAAGGTGATCAAAGGAAGCAAAAACAAGAAAAGCAAAGAAGAGAGATAAAAGACAAAAAACAAGAGGAGGAGAGAGAAGAAAGGGAGGGAGAAAGAAAAATAAGAGAGAAGAAAGGAAGGGAAAAATAGGGAAGAAAAAAGGAAAAGGAAGGAAAATGAGCTCATTTGACCACGTGAGGAGGAGAAATGAGCTCATTTGACCACGTGAGGAGGAGAAATGAGCTCTTGAGAAGAAAAAGGAGAATGACACTCCCAACTCACTGTGCTATTGTGGTGAGAGGTGATGTTAACACTGTTGTAAACCAGGTAAACGTATGGATTGAGACCCGTTTCTAGTTTTACATTAGATTTAGGTTTTACCTATACAAAAGTTGAATTTTGTTAAGTTTTTTATTTTTTTTGAAAATTTGAGCAATTGGTTTTTGCATAATTTGTCGTGGAGTGCAAATTTGGTCAAGTGGCTAGGCAAAATTGTCTGATCATATCGAGGGATAAATTTGAAAGCATGAGATTTCGGAATGAAAAACAGTATTAAAGATGTAATAAAACAGAACTTTAAATCAACCGAATATAAATTAATTCCGTTCGGTTACAATACATCTCCTGCCTTTTTAGGGGCCAGGAGTGTTAGTCTGCCTCGGTTACAATCGAAGTCAATATTGCTTCTATCCGCATGCCCACATTTGAAAATGGGCGGGCCAAAATGTATTGCCGCCGTTGGTGTTTAATGAGTTCTAGCTTGCTGTCTTTCCTGTATTCAAATAAACAATCAACTGTCAATAGCACCTGTATTTGAAAACAGCGTATGTTATAGAACATAAACTATTTTAGTCACCTTTGAAAATAGCAAGTGTTCGAAAATGTGAAACATAAACGGTTAAAATACCTGTTCATTAACAAGATATATTCAAAACGAATATATATATATACTCAAGTAAAACTATGAACATGCGTAGGGTGCCCAAGCGGGCCGCCCTGTTAAAATCCAGCTTCGACGCCAACCCACTAGGAATTGGCTCAAAATCTCGGATAATGTGTTGTCGGCAAATTGGTAATTCACTGTGGTCGAATGTCTGGTTCGAAGGTCGGAACTGATATAATCGAGTCTTCAAATGAACAGCACTTCGTTGTGTTCACCCAAAATCTTCTCTCTTTTCTTACTTCGTATCGAGCTAGTTTTATAGAGGTTTTCGCCTCTGAGAGCATTAATGTTAAAACCCTAAATCCGCAAGGGCCGCTTAGATTTGATCCTTATCGGGCCATTATGAGACATGGCTCGCAGCGACGGATCGCGGTTATGAGGCGTGGCTCTGGATCGGATTTGTTTCGAAACGGCTTGTCTCATTAAAGTCCGTCGTTCTGCAGATCCACGGGGTCTCTTTGGAGAGGGGCACGTAAGGGTGCCACGTGGCAATCATTCTTTGGATGCGGCGGCCACGTCAAAGTCCGCCTTTGATTATCGCAAATATGCTTTTTAGACGTAAAGTGCCGAAGTGTCGCGATATCGCGACGTCGCGATATCGCGACACTTCGGAGAGCCTCCCCTTGGGGCCAAAGGTGTCGCGATATCGCGATGCGCGACACCTTTGGCCGAGGCTCCCCTCGGGACCAAAGGTGTCGCGATATCGCGCGTCGCGATATCGCGACACCTTTGGCCGAGAGGTAAAGTCGCGATATCGCGACACCTTTGGCCGAGGCTCCCTCGGGGCCAAAGGTGTCGCATAGGATATCGCGACACCTTTGGCCGAGGCCTCGAGGCCAAAGGTGTCACGATATCGTGACACCTTTGGCCGAGGGACCTCGGGGCCAAAGGTGTCGCGATATCGTGACACCTTTGGTCGAGGCTCCCCGCGGGGCCAAAGGTGTCACGATTTCCGACCAAATCGCGACGTCCGATTCGACGTGCGAAATCGCGACGTCGCGATTTCGCGACGTCTAAGGCTAGGTTCCCTTTTTGTTGAGGCCTGTTTGCTTTTAAAGACTTTGCTTTCGATGAAGGTTTTGGCAAGGCTTGAAGACTTTGATGAAGGTTTTAGCAAGGCTTGAAGACTTTGATGAAGGTTTTAGCAAGGCTCTTTTTCTGACCTTCTAAACTGCTGTGCAAGTGGCCAGGACCACTGTTTGACCTCTGAGGGCTGCCCTGAAAGCTATGTATGTCAATGCGATCAATGTTTGTAGTCACTTAATCAGAATGGTGCTGTTTTGGTGTCTACAGATGCCCCTTTTTGGGAAGCGTTGTGCATGGCACAGCGCTGAGCAAAAATAGAGAACCAAAGCACTAATGATTAGGGTTTCTTGGTAACCTAACCAACTTTTGATGCCCCAAGTATGGAAAGGGCATGCATTCTTGAATCCTTGCTTCTGACGAGCTAAGGAATTTGATTTCAAGTGTTAACCTATTTTGGTGAGGTGTGACTTGAGCTTGGACATTGATCGGTCATGATTAGGCAAAGGGCGCAACCTTTTATCCACAGGGGAAACCTTGTGTTCATGCTTCGGGAATGCCAAGTATTTGATCAACTTAATGATTGCTTGTTTACTTGCCCCAAGCTGGAGCGTGATTGTCTTTGTCAATGATTCTTTGAATGCATGTCATTGCCTTGATTGGGTGTGTGGTTGTTGATTGGTGACTAAGTGTGACTACCCCCTCAAGCGACGAATCGATGAGGGAATGACCTTCGTGAGAAAAGCGACGAGTCGCTTGACCCAAGATGACTTAGGTTAGGGTGCCTTTAGATGTTTTACCATTTGAGCACGTGCAATTTCTCGACATTTGGACCTATTTTTGGTGGGTGTTAACCCTTTTGGTGATGCCATAATGGGGTGAAATCAGCAAGAACCCATCTTCCCGTGGAGCGGTCCAGCTATGGTAGCCTTCTTGGGGAAGTAGGAGGGTGATAATTTGGGCCTCGACATCGATTTGTTGTGCCAAGAGGTTAAGTGCAAGAGCACTTGTGTCCGGAAATTTATTGCTTATGTTTTTGTGTTGCTTTTTGTGATGTTTTTGTTGTTTTGATTTTCTTTCTTTGCGTATATGTCATGACTTTATGCACAATGGTTGATGTTGGTGGATGCATGCTACTTTATATTGATGGATGCATATGGTATGATAATTACCGATGTTGTATGTTGATTTATTTTGATGGATGCATGATGGATGCAAGTGTTTTTGATTGGCATGTGATATGCGGAAATAAGATGGATGGATGAACTTTGTGATGTTTGACTATGGCACCATAGACTGTTTTAGATCTCCATTATTTGGCTATGTACAAATGTGGTGTTTCTTTTTTTGTATTTTTTGGTGGTATTGTAAGGATGAAAAGTAGCGCAGTTGGTTTAGAAATGTAGCAAAGGTTTTCCGAGACTCAGACGGTTTTAACTTACTAGCCATGATTGTATTTTATCTTACAAGACTTTTGAACAAGGTATGAATCGGACTTGTTTTTGACCAAGCTATTTCACATCCCTGTGTGTGCGATTGAGTTCATTTATGTGGTATTTGTCAGGATACCGCCGAGTGCCGGATGGGCTTTCAACCGAACCTGTATTGAGGATCACCTAATTAGCTCCACTAACTCCTTTGTTGTATGTAGTTAGATTAATCTGCGGTGTCATCCAGGATACCATAAGCTAGCTCATCCACATGCAAACATTGATCTGTACACAAGTTAATGTGATAGATATATCGTCATGCGAGAAGTTTACCGCCAGTGACCGATAGGCTATCAACCAAACCGATATCGAGGCTTGCCTCATGACCTGTCAGAATCTTTGAGAGTTCCGGGGATTCAAGGTCAACTCCCTTCTTTTCTTCAATTGTATTGGGATACTTGCTCTTTATAGTGATAATAATCACTGTTTATTTTAATTTGTTTTTTTTTTTTTTTTTTTGAGCAAGGGATATGGATATGGAGTGACGAGAATCACTATGCTTTATGCCTTTTGATATGTGCATTGTAGGATGTCAAATTTTGGAGCTTTGACATTTGCAAATTTTTGATGTTTTGCAACTTTGGGATTCTTAGGGAATTGGGTAGGGAGGACGCTTGTCCTTTTGCCAACTCTCGGCATTCTTGGGGTCATTCGCACGGGGGGATGAGCAAGATAACCGTTTCGCTTATGGTAACCTGGATTACTGTGCAGGTTTCATCCTTCGTTCACACAACTCGGGAATTTTTATGTGTTGTAATTTGTGTTGGGATGTTACGTAACAAGGTGTATTGCAAGTGTAACTCTACCTTCGTAAAATCTGTTTGACTTGATACATTTCATTGCTAAAGAGCAAAATGATGACTGAATCACGAAAAACTCTTGATACATTAAAAGACCACTGACTCTAGTGTGGTAAAATGAATGGTGTTTTTGCTGTTTTTGTAAGATGGAACAGTGTGGAACAAGATGGACTAGTAGAATCATGACAGCCTATGGTGCCTTTTGACCTATACGACCATGAATGTGCAATGTATGGGTGCGATGCTTGAATGCGGCTATGTATTTTTGTATTTTTGATGGATTGATTTTGGTGAATATGAAGATGAATTGCGAGAAGAACTCTCTATTGATGAATTTGAATATGCCTAGAAATGAGATGCAAATTTTTGTTGTTTTTGATGATTTTTGTTGTTTTTGAATTTTCATGATTTTTGACCAAGTGATTGTGGAAATCCTTGGAGCGTTTTGGGATTGACCAAGCGATTGCAATCAGTGCAAGAATCCTTGGAGCATTTTGGGATTTGACCAAGCGATTGCAAGAATCCTTGGAGCCTTTGTGGGATTTGACCAAGCGATTGCAAGAATCCTTGGAGCCTTTTGGGATATGGCTCTCTTTAGATATGAAATGGTCGCAAATGACTGATATTCAAGGGTTCTGTTTCCTTGATACCATCAAGAGAAGCTAGCCGGTATGTCCGGGTCCGATTTTGCTATCAATGACATACGGACCTAACCAATTGGCCGCAAACTTGTCCCTTAGGTGGGATGGCAAACTGGAATTTTGTTGATTTTCCTTCAAAACCAAATCACCAACGCGAAAGTCCCTGAGGTGAACTTTCATGTTGTAAGCTTTCTTAAGTCGCTCTTGATAAATGCGTAAATGCTCGAGAGCATTAACGCGTCGTTCGTCAAGCAACGTAAGCTGGTCTAACCGGGCCTATCGCGTAGAATCATCATCGATGAACTCATGCATTGATATGCGTAGGGAAGGAATCTCCAACTCTAGAGGCATGACTGCCTCGGAGCCATACACGAGTGAAAACGGAGTGGCCCCAGTGGGCGTCCGAATGCTAGTGCGATAGGCCCATAGGGCAAGTGGGATTTGAATGTGCCAATCCTTATGACTGTCTGCGACGGTCTTTTTAAGGATGGCAACTAGCATTTTGTTTGACGCCTCTGCTTGCCCATTCGCCTGCGGATAATAAGGTGTTGAAAAGTTGTGCTGAATCTTGTACTTTGTGGTCAAAGCACGCACGTCTTTGTTCTTGAAAGGTGTCCCATTATCCGAGACTATTTTGGATGGAATACCAAAATGACATATGATGTTATGCAAAATGAACTCCACAATGCGGGGTCCTGTCGTAGAGGTAAGCGGAATTGCTTCCACCCACTTGGTGAAGTACTACTGTGGCCGTTATGATAAACGTGTGACGGCTCGACGATGAGGGGAGATCTTTCCAATTAGATCAAAGCCCCATTGCGAGAACGGCCAAGCAGACTGGACTGTCTGCAAGGCATGAGAAGGTACGTGCATTAGATTGGCATGATGTTGACACTTCACGCACTTCTTGACATAGGTGCAACAATCTCGCTCTAAAGATGGCCAATAATAGCCCATGCGAAGAATGCGCTTTGCGATGGCCATTCCACTGAAGTGGCCACCACATGTACCATCGTGCGCTTGGGCGATCGCCCAAGTGGACTCTTGCTTGGTCCAAGCAACGAAGGAGGATTCCTTCATAGCTGCGACGATACAAGATGTCTCCTATCAAGACATACTTAGCCGCTTTATGCTTGAGTGCTCGTTTTGCGGCATGAGTCAAATCAAGTGGGAGACTACCTAACTTGAGGTAGTCTCGGATGGGTAAATACCGATCCTGTTGATCGGAAACCTCGACAGTATGAACAGCCAATCCCTCCTGAAGTTCATCCCTAGAAAATGCTTGAATGGGATAGAACCTGCAAGAATAGTGTTGTGTTGCTACTAATGGGAGTAGGGGAGAACAAGGACCCCCAGTTGGCGTGTTTCAGACGATCTCGGATTCGAGAGAACCTATCCGAGGATGGTTCAATTTGGATCATGTGGATTCCTGGCGGCAAGTCTGAGCTTGCACGCTCCATCGCGGATTGCGATAAGGTTTTGACTTGAATGGTTGTCATATCACCGAAAAGGTCCTACGGAATTAGTGACCCCAAGGAGGCCATTGTGTCCGCAAAACGGTTCGATGATCGAGGGAGTGCCTCGATGTCATACCACTCAAGTTTTGCCAGGAATTTGTCCACAAGGGCTTTATAAGCCTTCAGAACTGGGCATTTGCATTGATATACCCCTTTGACTTGATTGACTATTAACAGTGAATCACCAAAGATGTTCAGTCTTTTGATGTTCATGGCGATTGTTGTCTGAAGACCTAGGAGCAAGGCTTCATACTCTGCGTTGTTGTTGGTGCACGGGAAGTTTAATTTAAATGACAGGGGCATTGGAGCACCCTGCGGTGTGAAGAATACAATTCCCGCACCACCACCTTGCTCACACTTAGAACCATCGAAGAATAGGGTTATGTCGGCCTGTGACTCAGGCTCATCAACATCTGGCGATTTTGAGACATGGAAGACCCCATCATCAGGTAGTTCTATGACCAGAGGCTGATCGTCTTCAAGAGGAGCCTCTGCTAGTTGATCGGCTATGACCTGTCCTTTGATAGATTTTTGTCCAATAAACTCTATGTCAAATTCCGTCAACAACATGATCCACTTCGCCGTGCGACTACTATGATAAGTACGACTCATCATGTATCGCAATGGATTCTCCTTAGACACAACATACGTAGTGTTGCTCAGCATGTAGTGGCGTAGCTTTTTGGTAGCAAACACCACTGCCAAGCAGAGTTTCTCAACGTATGCATAGTTAAGTTCATAACTAACCAGGGTGCGGCTAAGATAGTATGTAGCCTGTTCTTTGTGAAGTTCATTCTTTTGGGCTAGCATGGCGCCTAGTGCCACCTCAATTCTTGAGATGTATAAGTAGAACGGCACTCCTGGTGCAGGTGGTGCCAATACTGGCAGCGAAACCAGGTATTGTTTGATCTCGTCAAAGGTTGACTGGCACTCGTCATCCCAATGAAATGTAACCCCCTTGTGCAATAATTTGTTCATGGGTCGGCACTTGTCAGATAATTGCGCTATGAAGCGTTTTATCGATGCGACCTTTCCCTGCAGACTCCTGAGCTGCTTGATTGTAGTTGGGGGAACCATTTCAAGGATTGCCTTGACTTTCTTTGGGTCCACCTCGATTCCTCGTTTTGAGACTATGAAACCCAAGAGTTTTCCAGATGTGACGCCAAAGACGCACTTCTTGGGGTTTAGTCTAACTTTATGCTCCATGAGGCGATCGAGGATCTTGCTTAAGTCAGCGATATGATTTAAGCGCAAGAGAGACTTGGCTAACAAATCATCCATGTAATCTTCCAAAGTTTTGTGCATGTAATCGTGGAAGATATACGTCATGGCACGTTGGTAGGTGGCACCAGCATTTTTAAGGCCAAAAGGCATGACCTTATAACAAAATGTCCCCCAAGGCGTTGTGAACGCCGTTTTTAGTTGGTCTTCAGGATTGATACGAATTTGATTGTATCTCGAGAAACCATCCATTAGGGAGAGCATTTCGTGACCTGCTTGTAGCGTCTACTAACGCATCGATGCTCGGCAAGGGGAAATCATCCTTAGGACTCGCTTTATTCAGATCTCAAAAATTGGTGCATATGCGAATCCTCCCGTCGGGCTTCTTGACGGGAACCATGTTGGACAACCATGGCGGATAATCCATGCAGATGACAAATTGTGCATCCAATAGCTTTTGCAATTCGTCTTTGACCATCAAGGCCACTGTTGGGTGCATCTTACGTAGTTTTTGCTTTACAGGCTTGATTGTCGGATCAAGCGTTAAATTATGCGTGACTAGCTGCGGGTCTAGTCTCGGCATATCCTTGTACGACCATGCAAAAACCTCCTTCTTCTCTTTGAGAAGGGCAATGTAGTCGGCTTGCTCTTCGAGGGAAAGACTTACCCCGACTTGAGAATCTGTGGATTCATTGGATCTGTGCCGATGTCTACGTCAGTCGTCTCCTCGACTGACATGTGGGATCCGTCCTCCAACTGATGTGGAGTCGGGATCAAATGGATATCATCAGCTGAATTTAGATCTATGCTTGGAACCTCAGGTTCCTCTTCAGCTTGAAAAATATCCTGAGTTGTCCTTGGGGTAAAATGAGGCATTTCACCGAAAGGCCAGTACTCTGCTGGTGATAGAGGTGAATTGACGCGATCCCAGTCGATGGCATCTATGTCTAGATGCAATGACCGTGCTGGATCGGCCGGATTGCGGATGGGTGCGGTCAAATCAATGGAGATCATGTGGATGGAATGAATTTGGTCTCCATTACCGTGGGGATGATAACTTGATTCTTCTAGATGCCCCCTATACTCTGGATCTGGCTCTAGGGGAACGGGCACGAACGGATCGGCCCTATGTGCTAAATGGAGGACAGGGTCTTCCCTTGGCACTGTTGTTATGATAGGGTCTCGAGGTGGACGGTGCTCATCGTGAATGTGGAGCCATGGATCCAAGATCAGGTCCCACCCTGCTTGGGTCGACCCACCATTCATGCCCTAATCTTATGCCCATCTGTCCCATTAGATCTTCATGAGTTAAAGCGCGATAATGTCATCGCGCATGTCTGAGATAGTCCATCTCAGTCTCATCTTCTGAGTCACTTTCGGAGATCCAAAAATGTTCATTCTCTTCAGCAATTATTGCTTGCGACGTTGATGGTTCTCCTTGTTCCAGTACGTTAATCTGGTCCCATTGCGGTTGTTCCACTTTGGGTGGAAGGACCTGACTCTCTGGACATTGTATTGACTCAACTGGAATCTCTAAGGGGAACAGCTTCGAGAAGATGTCCGGACACCATTGATATTCTCTTTGGGGATGAGTATCCGAACTTTCGCCTCTCTCTAGCAAAGGAGAGGGATTACTGTTGTTACCAAGGGTGTTTGGTGACCATGGGAGGTAATCTCCCAATGTAAATTCTGTATTTGGGTTGGCATAGAGATCTGGTGCCAATCCCCCCTTGTTGCCTATTTCTAGGTCTTGCATATTTTCAACCAAGATGTCCAAGGGCAGGGGGTGGTTGAACCCTACTCCTGACTTGTCATATGGCATCTGATATCTTGGTTGGCAAGGGAGACGCATCCCTTGCTCATATCTGCCTAGCCCGTATCCATGCCAATGGCAGTGGCCGAGATATTTAAGGGCAAATTGCGGGTTTGACAGATAATTGATGTTTTCAACAAAAGGTTCTTCGTCTGCTTCCTTTTGCTTACATGGTTCAAGACCATGATCAAGGCCCCCATACACAAAATTTGTCTGGTTGGGTGGGTGACCTAGGGGAACAAGTGTTCCTATGGGAAGGCGAGGTCTTCCCATATCCTGGACTGACTCTAATGCGGGCGTTGCCACAACATTCTGCACTATGTACTCCCCCAAGCCTGTACTAGCCATTTCAACAGTGATTGTTGATGCTTCGGAGGGAGGGAACGGGAGTCCTTCTTGAGTCCATTCCATGTTTGATAGGTTTGGAGTCTCAGCTTCCGTTGTGCTAGATATTTCCTCTGTTGATATCGTTGAAATTGTTGGCAACCCCTCTTTTAAGGGCTGAGCCTCTTCCATGATTTGTTTTCCCTTGTCCTTACGTGTAGCCATGACGGGTGGCGTTGGTAATGAAGGAGTAGATGATGAGGGTTCACCTGGGTCGGGATGTTGCTTGTTTTGGTTACCAGTGGTGCTTGCGGTGTTGAACCCTTTTTAGATGGATTTAGCTGGAAATCCAAATGTGTTGAAGGGAGGGTCGACTGAGGCATTAGTTGTACCGCATTGCAATACTTGAAGGGTTCTAAGTCCATTGGGACTACGTGTATTTCACCTTCAAAAGCATACTTTAAGCATTGGTGAGCGATGGAAGGGACACACTTCATGTCCCGAATCCAAGGCCGCCCTAGTGAGTATATTGTAGGCCATCTCGCCTTCTAACACATGGCACAATGTTGGTGTTGTCTTTTGTCCTACCTGGACAGGTAGAACAACTGTGCCGATTGTCGAGCATATTGCATCATTGAAAGCTCGCAGTGTGTACGTGGAGGCTGTGATATGAGAGGTTGGCAGCTTCAAATGTTTTAGGGCTGCAGTGGTAATAATATTACTGGACGAGCCAGTATCTACCAACACTCTCTTATACGGGATCCCGTTGATCCGCGCAACAACATGCAGGGGTGGATCTGCCGCGTCATTCGATATTGCTTTGACTTCATCCTCTCTGAAGGTGATGACCGGCTCAGTACATCGTTTTACGTGTCCCACGAAGTTGTTGAAAGAATTTGCTTCTTGGGGCTGTAATTCGATGGTTTTTAAAATGTCCATAAGAGCTTCCCTGTGAGGTGTTGATTGTTGAATAAGCTCGTAAATGGACAGCCTAGCCGATGTGGTCCGCAAACTCTGCGTGAGTTTGCTCCGTATCGTGATTTCTGGTCTAGGCGGAGGTGACTGTATAGGGTGCTTGCTTGAGGCTGTGACGTTGTCGGAACTTCCTTCGTGGCTACCCCAGGGGCAACTGCTGAGTACTTTTTATTCCTCGTCACTATGCTGATCATTCCCACAAATCCTTGCATGGGAAGGTTCTGGCGCACCTCATTAACTTGGAGAGGTTTTGTCTGTGCCTCGTGGGCAGGCAAGGGGTCCTTGAATACCCCCATTTGTTGGTTGTTTGGCGCTATGGGGTTGTCCACGGCCAATGTTTTATTTTTGATTAAATCTTGGATTAGTCCTTTGAACTTCCAACATCCATTCAAATCGTGTCCCCTTCGCCTATGAAATCTACGGTATAGTTCCTCTCTATATCCCTTAGGTTTAGGAGCGTTAGGGTCTATAGTCGGGATCTCTGGAAGGGTTACTAAATTTGCCGTTGACAAGCGGTCAAATAAGGAGTCCCTAGACTCCGTGTAGGGGGTGAATTGTCGCCTAGGGCGACGCTGCTGATTCTGCTCCTGTTTCTTATTATCTTTCTCATAACTAGGAGGCACTGCCTAGTAATTGGCCTTTTGAGGCTGCGTGTCTTGCGCAGGCTTGGGAACATTGATCGCGACTTGATTAACCGCTGCGGGTTGTGATTGCGTATTCCCAGTCTTAGTGGTTTTATTCCACTCTTTCTTTTTAGGCTTGGCAATTGTGCCTTCGCCTATTTTAATCTCTTCTATGACTCTGGCTTGCGCCAAAGCTTCTTCTAAGCTGTCGTATTGTCTGCAGCGACAATAGCCCGAGAGATTGATTTTAAGCAACTTCGTGCAAACATCCGAGTGAGATCGGACATAGGGGGACGGTAGGGTAGCCCGGAAAGCAAAGCCCTCCATCGGTTCCCGTATCCTTGCTATTGTTTCCTCCTCATCTTGCTCGAGGCTGGCCAAATCACTTAGTGATGCCTTCTTCCTTGTGTTGAAAGCAAAGCGTTCAAGAAATGCATCCACTAGTTGATCTAAGTTGTTGATACTTGTGTTTGGGCAATTGTGTAAACCAATCCGAGGCGGGGCCCGCGAATGTGGTTATGAAAGTTCTAAGCAACAATGCATCATTGTCTTGGATGCCGAAGCATTGACTCGGGAACCTCGTGACATGTTCTTGTGCGTCCTCCTCACCTTTAAAGACGCCAATTGTGGCAACTTGAAATGTTCGGGGTAAAGAGGTATGGGTACCGAGGGATGCACCGGATGACTGCGGAGTTGACGTAGTGTGGGCTTTTGATGCCCGAAGCTTTTATCTCCACTAGACTCCAAACGCTCTAATAGCGCTTTGTATGCATCGAAAGATTTTATTTCTTCTTCTTTGGTTTGCTCTCGTTGTGGGTCAAGGGAGACTGGAGGCCTATGGGGAGGTGGCCGATTGACAGCCCTCCCGCCTTGATGGGGCGTGTCGGCCCGTTCTATTTCTGGTTCGAACTCCTCATAAAACTCTTGAGGAGTCTCTGGGCGAGCCCTATGACCTTGATCGAGTCCCCGCTGAGGGTACCCATCATTGTTTCGGGGAGTGGCCTCCCTTTCGGGTCTATAAGGTCTCGGAGGCAAAGCTTGACGAGGTCGCGGAGACCTGTCCTGCACCAACGGGTTGTGCCTCTCATACTGTTGTGCTCTTTGGGTGCGAGGGGTTGGCACCCTTTCAGGTAGTTTATAGCGTAACTCATCTGCCTCGCGCTGCATGCGCTCTTTATTCAAGCGGTATAAATACTCTAATTCTTGATGACCCTGCTCAAGCTGCGTGATTCGAGCTTGGCGAGCGGCATGTCTGGCGACTACCGGGTCAACTGGGTCTGCCCTCTTTTGTTGAGGAGGCTTGAATGTTTTGCCTATGTGTTTGCCTCGATCTTGATGGTCTAAAATTTCAATGGGTTGCTTCCCTTTGTCGGGGTAGGCAACATTTGTTTGAGGTCCTAGCCTCGATGTGTGATCATGATATCTGGCGGGTGTAGAAACGCAAGGTTCCCGCGTTGTTTGTTGTTCTCGAGGAATGTGATGATCTTCCTCGTACTCCCTTTCATGGGTGTGAAAGGGGCGGGCGGAGTTAGCTTGCCCTGTGTAAAGAGCCCTGCGCTCTGGATGTTGTTTTTCTGTTCTGATGGGAGGTAAAGAAGGGACGCCATATCCACGTTGCCCCTCCAAATGGACAATATGCCTCTCTAGCGCTTCATCGCGCTGTGGCCATTCAAATCTAGCCTCAAAAGGCGGTTGTCTACCGATATTGAGACCTGCATGTGAACCATCTTCCCGAAAGGGGCTGTGTTGAATGGGTGTATTCCAATGAGGAGGTTCCCAATAATTCCTTCTTGAAGTGGCCTGATGTGGACTTTGTTGTAGGCCAGACTGCCAAGACGGTATGGCTAGGTCCTCAGGACTAAAGCGAAGGCGACTAGCGCCCTCTCTTTGTGTACCTTCCGCAGCGTCTGCCCTTGATTGGGCTTGGCTACGAGTGTACACCATTGTAGTGCTTTTCTAAGCAGATTTTATCTTGTTTTATGATGATTTGTCTTTTTGTCTACACTAAGCAGAAGTAAACACACACATACACAAAACTGTGATTATCTCTTTTAAGGATTAAATAGTGTGTCCTAGATTGGTTTAGTGCATTTTGGTGTTTCGTTTTGTTTTTGCAATTTTGGAAGAACGTTTAAATGCATAATGTTGGCTCATATGACTCCCATAAATGGTCGCCCCTTCAATATACCATTGTCGGACCGATATACCAACCTCTCTATATACCCGCCCTTACGTGAGGGAGACTATAGGTACGTGAGAGCGAGATGGTACGTGGAACATAGGCGGTACGGAAGGGGAATCGCTCTGTTTATGACACCTACCATAGAAGACTTATCCTCGCGTGCATGGGAATCACCCCAGCAACACTCGGTCAGCCTTCGTCAGGATTTACGTCTAGCAACAGTCGCGATCGAGGTAATGGATGCAATATCTCAAGCCAAAGTGATGATGGAATCCACCTTTGGTCTTGCTCAAGGGTTGGGGTTTTACGACCAACGCCTTGGTTTAAAATACCACGTGGTGTGTGAGGTTCATTTTACTTTGCAAAATTGAAACAGGCAACTGAAAAAGAAAGCTTTCCCTATGCCAGACAGACACTACAAACCGGAAAAAAAAATTGAAAAGAAATTCCCTATCTTTCCTTAACAAAATTTTTTTAATTATTACATGAATAATTACGCAGATAACTAAATAATTAAATAAAGCAAGAAAAATTTTTAAGAAAAATTTCCCTACCTTACTTTAATAATTAAAAAAGATTAATTATTAAATGAATAATTACGCAGATAACTACATAATTAAATAAAGCAAGAAAAATTTTTAAGAAAAATTTCTCTACCTTACTGTAATAATTAAAAGAAATTAAAATGACAGTAAAAGATTAAATAAATAAAATAACCCGAAACTTCGCAACAGAAAATGATATGGACGGCTAGAACCGTCACCTCCTTTCTGCCCGGATTTTCTGTTTCTGACCTCCGGCTAAAAAGAAGTACCTGTTAAGCACAAGACACAACAAGTTTAATTAACTTCTGTGATTTTAAAAATCTGGGAAGGTCCCACCGTGATCGCCACTGAAAGCATGAGATTTCGGAATGAAAAACAGTATTAAAGATGTAATAAAACAGAACTTTAAATCAACCGAATATAAATTAATTTCGTTCGGTTACAATACATCTCCTGCCTTTTTAGGGGCCAGGAGTGTTAGTCTGCCTCGGTTACAATCGAAGTCAATATTGCTTCTATCCGCATGCCCACATTTGAAAATGGGCGGGCCAAACTGTATTGCCGCCGCTGGTGTTTAATGAGTTCTAGCTTGTTGTCTTTCCTGTATTCAAATAAACAATCAACTGTCAATAGCACCTGTATTTGAAAACAGCGTATGTTATAGAACATAAACTATTTTAGTCACCTTTGAAAATAGCAAGTGTTCGAAAATGTGAAACATAAACGGTTAAAATACTGTTCATTAACAAGATATATTCAAAACGATATATATATATACTCAAGTAAAACTATGAACATGCGTAGGGTGCCCAAGCGGGCCGACCTGTTAAAATCCAGCTTCGACGCCAACCCACTAGGAATTGGCTCAAAATCCCGGATAATGTGTTGTCGGCAAATTGGTAATTCACTGTGGTCGAATGTCTGGTTCGAAGGTCGGAACTGATATAATCGAGTCTTCAAATGAACAGCACTTCGTTGTGTTCACCCAAAATCTTCTCTCTTTTCTTACTTCGTATCGAGCTAGTTTTATAGAGGTTTTCGCCTCTGAGAGCATTAATGTTAAAACCCTAAATCCGCAAGGGCCGCTTAGATTTGATCCTTATCGGGCCATTATGAGACATGGCTCGCACTGACAGATCGCAGTTATGAGGCGTGGCTCTGGATCGGATTTGTTTCGAAACGGCTTGTCTCATTAAAGTCCGTCGTTCTGCAGATCCACGGGGTCTCTTTGGAGAGGGGCACGTAAGGGTGCCACGTGGCAATCATTCTTTGGATGCGGCGGCCACGTCAAAGTCCGCCTTTGATTATCGCAAATATGCTTTTTAGACGTAAAGTGCCGAAGTGTCGCGATATCGCGACGTCGCGATATCGCGACACTTCGCGAGCCTCCCCTTGGGGCCAAAGGTGTCGCGATATCGCGACGCGCGATATCGCGACACCTTTGGCCGAGGCTCCCCTCGGGACCAAAGGTGTCGCGATATCGTGACACCTTTGGCAAGCCTCGGGCCAAGGTGTCACGATATCGCGACACCTTTGGCCGAGGAGCCTCGGGGCCAAAGGTGTCGCGATATCGCGACACCTTTGGCCGAGGAGCCTCGGGGCCAAAGGTGTCGCGATATCGCGACACCTTTGGCCGAGGGTAGCCTCGGGGCCAAAGGTGTCGCGATATCGCGACACCTTTGGTCGAGGCTCCCCTCGGGGCCAAAGGTGTCGCGATTTCGCGACGCGAAATCGCGACGTGCGAAATCGCGACGTCGCGATTTCGCGACGTCTAAGGCTAGGTTCCCTTTTTGTTGAGGCCTGTTTGCTTTTAAAGACTTTGCTTTCGATGAAGGTTTTGGCAAGGCTTGAAGACTTTGATGAAGGGGTGAAGACTTTGATGAAGGACTGATGAAGGTTTTAGCAAGGCTCTTTTTTCGACCTTCTAAACTCGTTGTGCAAGTGGCCAGGACCACTTGTTTGACCTCTGAGGGCTGCCCTGAAAGCTATGTATGTCAATGCGATCAATGTTTGTAGTCACTTAATCAGAATGGTGCTGTTTTGGTGTCTACAAAATTTGGTCAATTTTGTAAAAAAATACCCTTTTATTTTAAAGATGCTATAATACTTTAATGTTGATTATATAACTAGATGTACTCGAGAGCAGGGAGTGGCAATCGAGCACACTTAAGGAGGCTGTAATAGAGCTTACAACATCAAATAGGAAAATACTAGAGAATATGGGGTTATTGTATTTGGTACAGATGCTTGGCATTGAGGCTGATAGGGCATTACTAACAACTCTGATGGAGAGATGGTATCCAAAATCATCCACATTTTGGTTATCAATAGGGAAGATAACCGTCACACTAGAGGATGTGTGGCGCATCTTGAGGATCTCCATCAAGGGAAGGACTATTTACATGGTACGGGTGCTGATGTTGGCATCTACGATAATATCGGGGATCTGACACATGTGATCCAATAGAGTGGATTCCATAACGATGAGATGCCTTGTCGATATGGTGTTTGGGTACTAATTTTTGTACTATATGGGGTGGTGGCAGGGATATTGGTGTGCCATACTAGTGGGTGAAACCTGCCATGGGCGCTATCAGGATTAGTGATAGACATGCGAGGAGAGAGCAGACAAGGTCAATTCCTCCTATTTAGCATATTTGTGGTGGTGATTCATTGCCTTAGAAGTTATGACCTACTTTTGATCTCCAAGATCATCCGAGGGCTCAAGGAGAGAGCATACATAGGCCACACATTCAGTTTAATGAAGAGAGAAAAAGCCAAGATGATAAAAGCTAACTAGTGAAAGGAGAAGAAAAATGAGTTGTAAACTATTGATGAAGGTAAACCTATCTAACTAAAAAGACATCATATTTGGAGAGCAAGTGAAAGCATAAAAAAATAAACAAAAGTGATTGAGAGATGAAGGTGATATTACTTAGACACCCCAAATCGATTGATGATAAGGTAATAAGGACTCATACACACTTGAAACCATTGTGATATGTTTTGTGAGATAGGTACGTCATTTTCAGGTTTGACTCGGAGCGATAGTAAACAATGAAAGTTAATTTAAGCTTATTCCTAATGAAAGCAAGAAAAATTACATGAAAAGGAACTAATCTATTAAAGTGATCAAAATGCTTAAAAAGAAATGTAGTATAAAAAAGAGAGGTAAAGCATGAAATGGAAGGCTAGTCTAAGGAAGCAAGTAAATTACTTGGAATGAAACTACTCTATAAAAAAAAGAAATATGCTGAAAAGAAAACTATTCTATGAAGGTAGCAAAGGCAAAATATGAAAGTAATCTAAGAAAGTGATAAAAAACTTGAAAAGAAACTAATCTAAGAAAGCAGTAAAGGGCTAGAAATAAAATTAATAGAATAAAGAAAGAATGAAATTAAAACTAAGTTAAGAAATCACATAAAGACTTGAAATGAAACTATACTAAGAAGCAATGAAAATGCATAAAATAAAACTCTATTCTAAAAAAAATAAGGTACTTGAAATGACACACTATTCTAAGAAAGCAATAAAAAGCATAAAATAAAATCTATTATAGGAAAAATGATAAAATGAGATGGAATGGAAAACTAATTCTAAGAAAAAAGATAAGTTACATGAAATGAAGGTTACTCTAAGAAAGTGTGAAAGAGCATGAAAAGAAATCTATTCTACAAAAGTAAGAAAATATGATTATGATGTTCTTTAACCCAACGTGTCCTAACCGCTTTTGATTCCCAAGTTCGTACAAAGTGCAAGATAAAAGCATACACGAAATAGAGAACCCTTTTAGTGTGATATATTATGTGGTAGGTGATGTTCTTTGACCAAGGAGGAAAGACACTCTTTTGATCTCCAAGATCACCCTAAGGTGCGAGGAGAGAGCATACAAGGTTAATTCCTCCTATTTAGCATTTTTGTGGTGGTGATTCATTACCTTAGAAGTTATGACCTACTTTTGATCTCCAAGATCATCCGAGGGCTCAAGGAGAGAGTATACGTAGGCTACACATTTAGTTTAATGAAGAGAGAAAAAGCCAAGATGACAAAATCTAACTAGTGAAAGGAGAAGAAAAATGAGTTACAAACTATTAATTAAGGTAAACCTATCTAACTAAAAAGACACCAAATTTGGAAATCAAGTGAAAGCATAAAAAAATAAACAAAAGTGATTGAGAGGGAAATGTGATATACCTTAGACACCCCCAAATTGATTGATGATAGGTAGTAAGGACTCATACACACCTGAAACCATTGTGATATGTTGTGTGAGATCGGTACGTGATTTTCGGGTCTGACTCAGAGTGATAGCAAACAATGAAAGTTAATTTAAGCTTATTTCTAATGAAAGCAAGAAAAATTAAATGAAAATGAACTAAATTACTAAGATGATGAAAATGATTTAAAATAAATGTAATGTAAAAAATAAAGGCAAAGCATGAAATGGAAAGCTAGTCTAAGGAAGCAAGTAAATTACTTGGAATGAAACTACTCTATGAAAACAAGAAATATGATGAAAAGAAAAATATTCTATGAAGGTAGTAAATGCAAGAGATGAAAGTACTCTAAGAAAGGGATAAATAACTTGAAAAGAAACTAATCTAAGAAAGTAATAAAGGGCTTGAAATAAAATTAAAGGAAGACAAGGCATGAAATTAAAACTAAGTTAAGAAAGCGCATAAATACTTGAAACGAAACTACACTAAGATGCAATGAAAATGCATAAAAGGAAACTCTATTCTAAAAAAAAGGAAGGTACTTGAAATGACACACTATTCTAGAAAAGCAATAAAAAGCATAAAATAAAATCTATTATAGGAAAGCGATAAAATGAGATGGAATGGAAAACTGGTACTAAGAAAACATACAAGTTACATGAAATGAAGGCTACTCTAAGAAAGTGTGAAAGAGCATGAAATGAAAAATATTCTACGAAAGTAAGAAAATATGATAATGAGGATGATTCTGATGTTCTTTGATCCAAAGTGTCCTAACCACTTTTGATTCCCAAGTTTGAATGAAGTGCAAGAGAAAAGCAAACACAGAATAGAGAACCCTTTTAGTGTGATATGCTATGTGGTAGGTGGTGTTCTTTGACCAAGGAGGAAAGAAGCTATTTTGATCTCCAATATCACCCTAAGGCATGAGGAGAGATCATACAAGGTCAATTCCTCCTATTTAGTGTATTTGTGGTGGTGATTCGTTGCATTAGAATTTATGACCTACTTTTTATCTCCAATATCATTCGAGGGTGTGAGGAGAGAGAATATGTAAGCCACACATTCAATTTAATAAAGAGATAGGAAGCCAAGATGACAAAATCTAACTAGCAAAAGGAGAAAAAAAATGAGTTTAAAACTATTGATGAAGGTAAACCTATCTAACTAAAAAGACACCAAATTTGAAAATCAAGTGAAAGCATAAACAAATAAACAAAAGTGATTGAGAGGGGAAGGTGATATACCTTATACACCCACAATTTTATTGATAATAAGGTAGTAAGGACTCATACACACCTAAAACCATTGTGATATGTTGTGTGAGATCGGTACCTGAAAGCTGGGTCCAACTCAGAGCAATAAAAAAATGAAATTTAATTTAAGATTATTCCTAATGAAAGCAAGAAACATTACATGAAAAGGAACTAATCTATTAAGGTGATGAAAACGCTTGAAAGGAAATGTAATCTAAAAAATAAAGGCAAAACATGAAATGGAAAGCTAGTCTAAGGAAGCAAGTAAATTACTTGGACTGAAACTACTCTATGAAACTAAGAAATATGCTGAAAAGAAAACTATTCTATGAAGTTAGTAAAGGCAAGAGATGAAATTAATCTAAGAAAGGAATAAATAACTTGAAAATAAATTAATCTAAGAAAGTAGTAAATGGATTGAAATAAAATTAATCTAAGAAAGGAACACAAGGCATGAAATTAAAACTAAGTTAAGAAAACACGTAAAGAGTTGAAATGAAACTACACTAAGAAGCAATGAAAATATGTAAAAGGAAACTCCATTCTAAAAAAAAAAGGTACTTGAAACGACACACTATTCTAGGAAAGCAATAAAAAGCATAAAATAAAATCTATTATTATAAAGTGATAAAATGATATGGAATGGAAAATTTGTTCTAATAAAACAGATAATTTACATGAAATGAAAGCTACTCTAAGAAAGTTTGAAAGAGCATGAAATGAAATCTATTCTACAAAAGCAAGAAAATATGACAATGAGGATGATTATGATGTTCTTTGATCCAAAGTGTCCTAATTGCTTTTGATTCCTAAATTTGCATGAAGCGCAAGAGAAAAACATACATGAAATAGAGAATCCTTTTAGTGTGATATGGTATGTGATAGGTGATGTTCTTTGACCAAGGAGGAAAGACACTCTTTTGATCTCCAAGATAACCCTAAGGTGCGAGGAGAGAGCATACAAGATCAACTCCTCCAAATTAGCATGATTGTGGTGATGATTCATGACCTTAGAAGTTATGACCTACTTTTGATCTCTAATATAATCTGAGGGAGCGAGCAGAGAGCATACATAGGCCACACATTCAATTTAATAAAGTGAGAGGAAGCCAAAATGATAATAGCTAACTAGCAAAAGGATAAGAAAAATGAGTTGTAATCTATTGATGAAGGTAAACCTATTTAACTAAAGAGACACCAAATTTGAAAAGCAAGTGAAAGCATAAAAAAATAAACAGAAGTGAATGAGAGATGAAGGTGATATACCTTAGACACCCCAAATTTATTGATGACAAGGTATTAAGGACTCGTACACACATAAAATCACTGTGATATGCTGTGTTAGATTGGTACCTGATTTTTGGGTCCAGATCGAACGTTAGCAAACAATGAAAGTTATTTTAAGTCTATTCCTAATGAAAGCAAGAAAATTTACATGAAAACGAACTAATCTATTAAAGTGATGAAAAGTCTTGAAAATAAATCTAATCTAAAAAAATAAAGGTAAAGCATGAAATGGAAAGCTAGTCTAAGAAAGCAAGTAAAATACTTGGAATGAAACTACTCTATGAAAGCAAGAAATATGCTGAAAATAAAACTATTTTATGAAGGTAGTATAGGCAAGAGATGAAAATAATCTAAGAAAATGATAAATATTTGAAAAGAAACTAATCTAATAAAACATTAAAGGGCTTGAAATAAAATTAATCGAAGAAAGGAAGAATGGAATTAAAACTACGTTAAGAAAGTGCATATAGACTTGAAATGAAACTACACTAAGAAGCAATGCAAATGTGTAAAAGGAAACTCTATTCTAAAAAAGTAAGGTACTTGAAATACACACTATTCTAGGAAAGCAATAAAAAACATAAAATAAAATCTATTATAGAAAAGTAATAAAATGAGATGGAATGAAAAACTTGTTCTAAGAAAACAGACAAGTTACGTTAAATGAAGGTTGCTCTAAGAAAGTGTGAAAGAGCATGAAATGAAATCTATTATACAAAAGCAAGAAATGATGATAATAGGGATGAAGTTTCCTAACCGCTTTTGATTCCCAAGTTCGCATGAAGCACAAGAGAAAAGCATACACTGAATAGAGAACCTTTTTAGTGTGATATGTTATATGGTAGGTGATGTTATTTGACCAAGGAGGAAAGACACTCTTTTGATCTCCAAGATCACCCTAAGGTGCGAGGAGAGAGCATACAAGGTCAATTCCTCCTATTTAGCATATTTTGTGGTGGTGATTCATTGCTTTAGAAGTTATGACCTACTTTTGATCTCCAATATTATCCGAGGGCTCGAGGAGAGAGCATAGGTAGGCCACACATTCAGTTTAATGAAGAAAGAAAAAGACAAGATGACAAAAGCTAACTAGTGAAAGGAGAAGAAAAATGAGTTACAAACTATTAATTAAGGTAAACCTATCTAACTAAAAAGACACCAAATTTGGAAAGCAAGTGAAAAGCATAAACAAATAAACAAAATTGATTGAGAGGGGAAGGTGATATACCTTAGACACCCTCGAATTGATTTATGGTAAGGTAGTGAGGACTCATACACACCTGAAACCGTTGTGATATGTTGTGTGAGACAAGGTATGAAATTAAAACTAAGTTAAGAAAGCACATAAAGACTTGAAATGAAACTACACCAAGAAGCAATGAAAATGCATAAAATGAAATTATATTCTAAAAAAAAGGAAGGTACTTGAAATGACACACTATTGTAGAAAAACAATAAAAAGCATAAAATAAAATCTATTATACGAAAGCGATAAAATGAGATGGAATGAAAAACTGGTTCTAAGAAAACATACAAGTTACATGAAATGAAGGCTACTCTAAAAAAGTGTAAAAGAGCATGAAATGAAATATATTCTACAAAAGCAAGAAAATATGATAATGAGGATGATTATGGTGTTCTTTGAACCAAAGTTTCCTAACCATTTTTTATTCCCAAGTTCTCAAGAAGCGCAACAGAAAAGCAGACACGAAATAGAGAACCCTTTTAGTGTGATATGCTATGTGCAAGGTGATGTTCTTTGACCAAGGAGGAAAGACACTCTTTTGATCTCCAAGATCACCCTAAGGTGCAAGGAGAGAGCATACAAGGTCAATTCCTCCTATTTAGCGTGTTTGTGGTGGTAATTTATTGCCTTATATGTTATGACCTATTTTTGATCTCCAAGATCATCCGAGGACACGAGGAGAGAGCATACATAGGCCACACATTCAATTTAATGAAGAGAGAGGAAGCCAAGATGATAAAATCTAACTAGCAAACGGAGAAGAAAAATGAGTTGCAAATTGTTGATGAAGGTAAAAGACACCAAATTTGGAAAGCAAGTGAAAGCATAAACAAATAAACAAAAGTGATTGAGAGGGGAAGCTGATATACCTTAGACACCCCCAAATTGATTGATGACAAGGTAGTAAAAACTCATACACACCTGCAACCATTGTGATATGTTGTGTGATACTGATACCTAATTGTTAGGTCCGATGGGTCTGACTTAAAGCGATAAAAATGGTATGAGACACATTTCAACATCTTTGACAAAATATGACACAAACAAGAAATGATGACCAACTATGTTCAAGCAGATTTTTATCATCACAAATAATGTAGTGCAACTAGTATGAAAAGGTAGGTACTTATCAACCCTGTCAAATATAAAAGTTTGCATTGATGGCAAGAAAAGTAACATGAAACCCCTACATGCTATACTATAATGGAAGGACATTTTCCAAAGGGATCAAAGCTGATAAGATGAAAATATTAATTACAATCCTCAAAATCCTGTTATAAATTTCTAATTAAACTCAATACCATCAAATGGTTTCACCTTTCATAAAAAATCAAAAGCACTAAATAAATTTTTCAAGAAGAACATAAAAAAAATAAACTTAAATACCACATAAAATTTATACTAATTCATTTAAAAAATAAAATAAAAATGAGAACAACAATTGCAAACAATAAATACAATTTTTGTTTGAATACAAACATGAGCTCCTATACTAACAATGATAAGATGAGGCATACATACCTGAACCTTTTCTCCTTCCATTTACACACATTGAAAACCAAATGATCCACACAACACATGGCTCTATACATCTAAATTGTTTGATTGCAATGCCCTCTCATTATGACTCCATATTTCTTCTATGCAACCTGAAACAAAAAATACATATTATAAGTATTTGGAAGCATAAAATATATAACATATTGTTTGTCTCTCCTAACCAAATCTTATAAATTAATCTTACACTTTATAAACCCATGTTGGCCTAACATAACACACAATCCATTCAACATTCTTACTGTTACATAAAAACATTTAAATATACCATGCAGTGGCCTCAACCTAACACACAACCCCTTCAACATTCATACTGTTGCATATATATATATATAATATATGTTGTATGTACACCTACCTTTAAAGATCAAGTACCATAAACTAAACCCTAACCTTACATGCCAAATAGAGGTTCATCCCTGCAACACACAGTCCATTCAACATTCTTACTGTTACATATAGATTTTAAACAAGCATATACACATTTCTTATGATTACTACTTTTACAAACATGTATAATATATAGAATTTCACAGGTTACATGCAGACTCGTGGTTCCACTTTCCAACAGACACAATCCATATAGCATTCCTATCATCATATACAAATATTAAAGAGGTATATACACATTCTAAATATCTTGAAGTAATCTATACATTCTAAATATTTCCAAGCATAATTATATTGGTTATATTCTCTATCTTTCTTAGCCACATTCATAAAATTAACACTGCACTTTCCATACCAAATGATGGCTTTACTTTACAACATTCTTACCATTGCACACAAATTTTAAACAAATATTACACTCATTATAGATAATTCAAAACATATACATACTAAATACAATTTCAAGTATACGAGTACATGTAATAAATTAAACCCTATACATCCTCAACTGTGGCTACTGCAATACACGTACACATGCAATCTATTCAACATTTTCATCCCTTACAATCCTTAAGAAGGCCTATACACATCATGGGTGCTCTCAAGCATATGCATGTTGCTTACAATTTCTAACTTCCTGTCTAGATGTGATGATTTGAACACTATAAGGCAGCTCCATCCTACAAAACACCCACACTATTTTCATCTAGTATTCCATCTCTTGCAAGCAGATCTTCATAGAAGTATACACATTGTAACTATTTTCAAACTTGAACATATTGTAAATATTTTCAAACGGCAGCTCCATTCTTTCTATTTAATATTCCATCCATATTCCATCCATCCATTGCATGCATATCTTTTAGCAAACATATCTACATTATAAATATTTTCAAACTTAGACACACTCTATATATTTTAGGCATACGACTTATACAATTTATTTATACTGCTTACACATACCATTTATACTTTTTAAATTTTTTTTTGCTCTGATGTGATAAATTAAACCTTATAGTCTTATGCATGTCAAATTATGGACACCTTGCACCATACAGAACAACCATTCAAGTTGAATAGATGTTTCAAACATAGACACACTGTATATATTATTCTAACTATGTTTTATTTATATTTTTTCACCTTTTCTGATCTAATAAATTGAACCTTATATATTACATAGTTCCACCCATACAAAACGAAAACAGCCATTAAGTATATTTTCAAACATATACACACCATTATAATTTTAACTTTCCTAATCTAATAAATTAAACCCATATGCTACTACATGGCTCCACCTATACAAAACACAGACACAGTCATTCAAATTATGTATATTTTTCAAACATATACACTATATATTTCCTTCCTATAAATTTAGATTGGAAACAATAAAGAACTTGTCCTTTACCATTATTCGCCCTAGACAGCTTTCATAAACCTGCATTATCTCACCCTTCGTCACGACATCGAATCTCGTCGTGAACTTCTAACAACCTGAAAGTAGATCAAGCTCATTCGTACAGAAATAGCTAACACTAAGTAATGAGCCGTACCTGCATTAATATTCCTTGTTCAGCAAGAAATGGCTCGATGCATCTTACGTGTAAAACCGTTCAAGTAAATCTGATCCGTTGGAATTTGAAGGGGAATGTATGGAGGTCGTAGCAAACATCGTAGAAATTTCACCATAGCCTCCAACGGTAATGTCCACGTAGCAAACGATATTTTTGGAGTGCGTGCAGGTGATTATGTCATATAAGGTACAATTTTTTATCATCCAGTCCTGTCTAAGACTTTGTATTATATTTTAGTTTTTGGAGGCTAAATGACATGCTTAATATCTTTATTTTAGTTTTTGGAAGCTGCATGACATGCTTATTATCTTTAATTTGTATATCCTATTATTTTTCGTAAGGATGAGGTGCACAATACAAATAAATAAAATTAAGTTATTACTTTTATTTTTTTTGTTTTTTTGTTTTTAAGTTTGAATGAATTTAATAATAAAGTTTTAATAAATTTTAAATTAAGTTTAATTTAAAAATTTTAAAGGAACCATGTATATTATATTATTTTTCATATTAATAGGATACGGATGTTTTGCACAATACAAATAAATAAAATTAAGTTATTAAAATAATAATATTATTAATATATTTTATTTTAAATTATAAAATAAGTTTAATGTTTAAATCTTATATAAATTAAGGTTGTATATTATAATATTTTTTAAATAAATTAAGGTTGTATATTATATTATTTTTCATATTAATAGGATAAGGATGATTTTTACAATACAAATAAATAAAATTAAATTATTAAAAAAATATAATTATTAATATATTTTATTTTAAATTATAAGAATTATTTTTTCCCATATGATGATGTGAGTTGTATGTTACCCAATTTTTTAAAAAGGAATTAAGGTTGTATACCATGTTACTTTTCATATTAGAAAGATAAGGATGTTTTGTACAATACAAATAAATAAAATTAAGTTATTGAGAAGAATGTAATTATTAATATATAATTTATTTCAAATTATATAATATAAGAATATTTAGATGGGAGAGATTTATAAGTTGAATATTATAAATTAAGGTTTTAACTTTAAGGGATGAATGTTAATAAAGTCCAATGATTTTGAGCAAGTAATCAAGACCAACTAATTACATTTTTTTTTTAATTTGGATAGTGTGAGATCCCTATGACCAACGCTTAGGGCTCAACATTCCCATATTAGCCATGACCCTTCATAAGGCTAAGAGCTAAGCTTATCAATAGAGGATTAACATACACCCATACACACATATCGTTGTTTGTTTGAATCTTGGACCTCCCAAATATTAGAATTCGTAATATTAACTGATTTTATTCAAATGTAGAGAAATAAATAGTACAATGTAATTAGTTCCCGCAACTAGTGAAGGTAGTTGATCAACTAATTCAGGTTGGAAACAAATTAGTTCGGAAAAGGAACCACCCCCACATATAATGTAATAAAAGATAACAATATGTTACCTATGCTAACATCCCCCCTTATTACATTATTTTGAAATACAAAGATGGTTGCAAAACATCTCAAATTTGACATGAGCAAGTGCCTTAGTGAAAATATCTGCAACATGTTCATCAGTGGGAATGTACTGGAGCTTTATGTTGTGTTTTGGAACTTCATATCGAATGAAATGACATTGAGTGTCAATGTGTTTGGTGCGTTCATGAAATACTGGATTCTTGACAAGCTTCAAAACACCTTGATTATCGTAAAACAAGTGAAGTGGAAGATTTTTTGGAAGACCCACACTTGAAAGAATATGACTAAACAATATCACCTCGAAGACTGCTCCACGTGTTACATGATATTCTACCTCTGTAGAAGATAAAGTAACCACCTACTACTTCTTACTGTACCAAGAGATAGGTCCAGATCCAAGATGAAAATGTAGTCAAAAGTTGACTTTTGATCATCAATGGATCCAGCATAGTCTAAGTCCGTGTATCCCTGTAAGAAGAAATTGTCATTATTCTTGTACTCAGTCTGTACTTCCACGAACATAATGAAGAAACCATTTTGCTGCTTTCCAATGACTCACCTTAGGTTTCTGCATGAACCTTGAAAGATAACCCACAACAAAACTGATATCTGGCCTAGTTTTAGTCAGATATATGAGGCTCCCAATCAGATGGTGATAGAGAGTACCATCTACCTGTGAAGAAGTATCATATCACAATAACTGAAGCCCTAGTTCCATTGGAGTTGCTTTTGGCTTACAATCAGTCATGCGATATTTTTCAATCAATGTCTTGGCATACTTCTTTTGTGTCACTCTGATATGATTAATTTTTTGAGTCACTTCTAAACCAAGATAATAGTAAAGAAGTCCTAGATCTATCATCTCAAATGATTTTTTCAAGTAATTTTTTACTGTATCTATCATTTTATCTAAACTGCTAGTGATGATTAGATCATCCACATAGAGTACTAAAATTACTATGTCAAAACCATTGTTCTTGATATATATATTAGCATCTGAAGGACTTATTTTGAATTCATATTGTAATAGGTGACTATCTATTTTGATGTACCAAGCTCGTGGAGCTTGTTTTAACCCATACAAGGATTTAACCAACTTGCAAACTTTTTTCTATTGGTGTTCAACCACAAATCCTTCTTGTTGGATCATGTACACTTCTTCTTGCAAGTCACCATTTAAGAAGGTACTTTTAACATCCATCTGATGTAACTTCCACTCGAACTGAGCTGCCATAGCATAAAGTATACAAATGGTTGAAGAACACAAGCTTATACTGAGAGGGGGGGTGAACAGTATAAGACCTCTTTTTACTTTTTCCTTTATACTTCAAAATAGTAAATCAATATACCCCAAGCAATATCAAAGCAATGCACAATATCATCCACAAAGTGACACCAATTTTAACGTGGTTCACCCAGAATGGTCAGGCTACGTCCACAAAACTTTTCTCTAAAATTTATCTCAAAGTTCTTTGGGAATCCTTCCCAATTACAATGTTTATGAGCCTCGGCCCAAAGGAGATACCTTGCCCCAATCATAATTTATGAGCCTCTGCTCAAAGGAGATACCTTCCCCCAATCTGAATTTATGAGCCTCTGCTAAAGGAGATACCTTCCCCTCTCGCTCCGGAAATGATCCCTCGGAAGATCAATCGCCTCTACCTCTTGCCGGCATGTGGAACTCCTTTCCACCGAAGACCTCCTATCCTCAATGCTTAGCCTAAGAGACCTCTCGCCTTCTATGATCACGTCCACAACAGCTCAGCAACCTGTACCAAACATAGTCAGTCGATCTAGTACAAGTCTTCCTCTGTCTGTTAGATCTATCCAACACTTGAACAAATCAATCCTCTACACACAAGCCTTCTCAAAGACTTGTCAAATTTGTCCTTAGGTTCTTCTCAAAGAACCAGTGCTCCTTTGTCCTCAAGTTCTCTAATAGAACTATCAAACTCAGCTCACATGTCCTCTGCTAGGACCTGTCCAAATATGCTCACAAGTCCCCACCGAAACCTGTCCAAAACTGCTCACAAGTCCCCACCGAAACCTGTCCAAAACCTGCTCACAAGTCCCCATCGAAACCTGTCCAAAATTGCTCACAAGTCCCCATCGGAACTTGTCCAAAACTGCTCACAAGTCCCCACCGAAACCTGTCCAAAAATTGCTCACAAGTCCCCACCAGAACCTGTCCAAAACTTGCTCACAAGTCCCCATCGAAACCTGTCCAAAACCTCAGCAAGCTCACCAAGAAAACTTTCTTAGTAGAAAATCACAAGGTGAATTGTTAGAGACCCAATGTGATTTGTCAAACTCATAGAAGCATAAAGAGAATTGTTAGAGACTCAATATGTTCTATACTCAACTCCCAATCTCAAAACTCAACTCAAATCAACTCAACTCAAACTCAATCTCAAATCTGAAAACTCAACTCAATATTTGAAATGGATAGGATAGAATGCTTTCTTTCAAGAACATGAAACTCCAAAAATTTCCAACTATGCAAAGAATCACATAACAATGATACTCATGTTATTTTCACCATCAATTAGGGCTTCAACAACAATGCTCATCAAACAAGGTTCAATCAACACCATTCATCTCAAAACACAACCTTGAAGCATTTCACAATCAACATTAGAAAAGGAAACAAGTAGAACTCCTTTTCTCTCCAATATTGTTTGAACAAAAGCATCCACCAACTCAACTCATAATAGCACACACAACTTTTCAAATCATCAATAAAGGAGTAAGCCCAACACTTTAACCAAGTAAAGAATAGCTTGATTATTACCAATTTAATGAAAGCAAATGTCAATCTCAAAGCTGCCCACTTAAGGTTTCACAACTCCACACAAGAAGCAATTTTAACCTTAAAACATCATGCTTTCATTTCCATAATCAACCAAAAGAACTCTCAACATTACAAGAAATATTTAACCCTTATACACCTTATTTCTCCCTTATAGTCTTATCAAAAATAAAATTTATCTCTCATAAGAATGCAATAAGATATTTCAACAACATCTTCAAAAAGAATCTTTTATCAAAATACAAACAAGCTTTAAACTCCTTATAACTCCTAAGCTGTTTTTACCTCTAACAAACTTCCTCCATCCGCAAAAACACTTAGCAAAAATTAATTTCGAAAATACCTTAGCCAACATCAAAAATCGCTATGGAGAAATTTGTGCACGAATTCTAACACCACCTGCTGCGTCCACTTCACGACGAAAAACCCTTTCACGATATTCGAATGCGGAACCTCCCGTTCGGGTAGCGTGCCAACAGCCTAGCCGCTACCGATGCACCAAAGGCACTTGGTGATGTTTAAACCTCACGCTATTAACCTTGATCCTTCTGCACCAGGAATAAAATGAAACCACAGTCCCTTCCTTTCCTCTGCCATGACACGACAATAATAAACTTTACGACGGATTCAACAAACGATGAGTGCAGACAAACGAACAACGGATCCATGAAAATTAGCAAAGACATAGATGAATTTACAGTGAGCAACTCCTTTCAAAATTTGGATGGGATAAATCTTTGTTTTCGTCGAGGGAGATTTATATGCAATTTACCATAAGCTCTTTGATGTCGGCGAGGAGTTTAACACGTCGACGGAGGTCTTGGCTAGCACCCACAATGTTAAAACATTTACGCCATGGATTTAAGAGAACCCATTGCAAATAATAATTTATTTATTTAAAAATAATTAAATGGAACCTTAACAAGGTTTTTAATTATTTAAATAAATACTTCCTCCTGGACCCAAATGCATTAAACCAATGCATCCACCTGTAATCTCTAAACTCGCCAACTTTGGGTTTGCAAAAGACCTTTGAAACTGTCATGCAGTAACCTTCATCAAAAAAAATTATTTGACATCAAATCAAATTCCTTCAAGAGCTTCTTGACATCAATGACAACTTATACACTTGAGCAAAGGCAATGCACCCAAAGTACCCAAAATTGCCAACAATGGTAGTCATTCTTGCCGTGGGTGCAAAAGTCTCTTCATAATCTATGCTTTCTTTCTAAGCATAGCCCTTTGCAACAAGACGGGCCTTATGCTTATCAATAGTTCCATCTGCCTTATACTTCACTTTGAACACCCATTTGCAGCCTATGGGCTTCTTTCCTGAAGGCAGATCAACTAGCTTCCATGTGTTATTTTTCATGAGAGATGTATGTTCAGCATCCATAGTAGCCTTCCACTGAGGCTCACTAAGTGCATCTTGAATTGTTGTGGGTTCATTCTCATCCAATGCAGACATATAAACCCTTTCATCATCCATATCTACTTCTCTATCTTCCTCTACATCTATAGATAATTCATCAAACTATTGGTAAAGCTCGTCAACCTATGAAGTTGATGCCTCTGCTCTCATCTTGTTGAGTCATAATGTGAGTACAAGGTCGATCTAGAGTTAGATCTGGAAGTGAAGTCAACTTTGAATCTCTCAATGTGCTAGTATACCATTTTGGAACCTTGTTCTATGGGGTTGGAGTCTCTTTCTTAGGCTCCTCTTCATCCAGGTATACAACTGTAGATGTGTTATCTGATGTGAAAGCTTCATCAAATACCACGTCTCTACTGGTGTGTGTTTTCTTGGTCTTAGGATCTATCAACCGATATCCCTTTGAATGCTCATCATAACCAAGAAAAATACACTGCAAGGTTTTCTCATCTAACTTCTTTCTCTTTTGTTTTGGAATGTGCATGAATGCCTTACACCCAAAAACCCTTAGATGAGAAATGGAGGGTTTCCTACCACTCCATGCTTCTTGTGGAGTCATGCCCTGTAGAGCTTTTGTGGGTGCTCTATTCAAGAGGTACGTTGTTGTATTCACTACTTCTGCCTAATACTTCTTCTCAAGATGTGCCCCCTTAAGCATACAGTGAACCATTTCCATGATGGAACGGTTCCTCCTCTCAACAACCCCATTTTTCTGTGGAGTATAGGTTGTTGTCAGTTGTCTCTTAATCCCATGTGAATTCAGAAATGATGAAAATCCTTTGGAGGTATATTCCCCCCCTCGATCTGAGTCTCAACACTCTTCTTGAACTGCTGAAAGTACATAAATGCCTCTGATTTCAATTGTAAAAAGAAAACCCACATCTTTCTTGAGTAATCATCAACAAACAACTGAAAATACCTCTTTCCACCATAACTGTTTGGCATAGGACCACACAGATCGGTGTGTACCAACTCCAAAGGTTTCTTAGCTCGTGAAGAGCTCACCTCAAATGGTACTCGATGTTGCTTCCTTTCTAAGCAATCCGAGCAAACTGGAAAAGTGGGTGAAAGGTTGGGAAGACCTTTCACCATCTCATATTTACTCAACTCAAGTAAATATCCTGAACTCATATGCCCATATCTCTTGTGCCAAAGAGAAGTGGCCTCCTTTGTGTTTGTCCACCATGGCAACATGAGGCGTAGAAATGACATCTAAGATAAACAAGCCATGCTTGTATGAACCTGTTGCTACATGCTTTCCCTTTCTGGTGATGAAGCATCTCTTTCTGCCATCCTCAACTCTGAAAACAACATCCATGTTTCTATCCAAGATCTGAGGGACTGACAACAAATTGTTTGCCAATCTAGGAACATAGAGAACCTTCTCAATCTAAAATTTACCATCTGGAAGAGTGATGGAAACATATCCTTCACCTTGGACTTGGTAGGTCTTATCATCAACGATTGTCACTGGTTTGCCTTCCTTTGCCTCAAATGTCTCAAACCACGATCTATCACCAATCATGTGTTTGTTGGCACTGGAATCAATATACCACACAGGATCCTTTTGCTGAGAAGATGTGTGGGTCATGAGCACCTTGTGTGCTCTCTCAGAGTCTGAGTTTGATTCCTCATAAGCAACATGTCCCTTGGGTTGCTTATTCTTCTTCTGTGGTTTGTATTTACCCTTTTCCTTTTTCTTGTGATCTTGGTCATTGGGTTGTTTATTCTTAAACCAACACTTGTTGGTGTCATGGTTATCCATATCATATATTTTGCAATATTTCTTTTCTTTTTGTTGAGGTTGTTTCCCTTTTCCTTTGGATGAAGATCCTCCCTTTTGAAAGTTACCTTGCTTCTTTCCCCCTTATTTTGAGTAAAGTGCATTATCTGGCACTTCATCTCTTTGAAGTTGATTTGCCTCCTCAGTTTGAAGCAAATTTACCAACTCCACAAAAGTAACTTGTCTACCAAACACTTGTAGAGATGTGATCAACACCTTGTAGGATTTTGGCAAAGCTCTCAAAATGACTGAAGTCAAGAGAGTATCTGCCATTGCTTCTCCCATAGCATTCAATTTGGCTTTCAATTCTGCCACTCTGCATAGGAACAGTTCAACTATCTCACCAGATTTCATACTGAGTGTATGTAGTTGAGATTGAAGGTTAAGAATAGTGGATTGATTCTTCCCTTCATAAATGGTAATCAAAGCATCCCAAGCTTCTTTACCAGTTTTTGCATCACAAATATGAGGTTGTACCTCATCTGTAGTAGCAAGTAGGATAAACATGAGACACCTTCTATCCTTCTTATCAAATGCCTCTTGATCTGGACCTGTTGTTGTAGGACGTTTTGTAGTGCTAGTCACTACATCCCACAAATATTCAACTTGAAGGATAGCTCTCATCTTTGTTTTCCATGGTGCAAAATTAGAACCTTTGAGCAACTATGAATCTGAAAGATATTTGTGAACAGTGGCCATTGTGAAGGTTCCTTATAACACCAAATGGTCCCCCTTTCGATATACCACAAAGAGTACGTGAAAGGGAATTCAATCAAATTGATGGCACCTGCCTCAAAACCCTTTCGAAAAAGGATGATGAGTTGGAGGAGTTTAAGCCAAACAATCAAAATGAATTAGGGTATAAAATGGAGTGAATATCAAAACTGGCTTTCCTTATTTCTCCCCGACGATTTATAGAGAACAAGCTCAGACGTCGTTGTTGCAGCTATGTTAGGCGGCAGATACAGTAGCCCAAAGCACGACAACATTACTTGTAAGTGTGGGCTAGAGGTATCACATATACCGAACACTGCAGTGCAATTAAATTGCACAAATAGGTGTAAAATTAGGGGTCTTTTCTTTGCTTTGTATATTTTACCTTATGATTGAAATGCAAAAAAAACAGGAAATTTAAATGCAAAAACAACCACAAGTGCCCACAAATTTAAACACTTAGGTGTCGGTTTCCACCGAAAATGCACCTATTACAATGCCAATTTTGTTAAGATGTCGGTTTCCACCGAAAATGCATCTTTGTTACAATGATTTTTGCAAAATATATGAGGTTTTGGTTTGCAAAAATGATATTCAAATCCAGAAGTTTCCCTCCCTTTGTCTTAGAATTTTGCAAAAGAAACAATGCTTTGATCCCCCCTTTTTATTGCAAAATGAACAAGGGTGAAAAATTTTTTATATACCCTTTCAATTTTCAAAAGAAAAAACTAAGTGCAAAAATTCACTTATCCCTCCATGGCACAAAAAAAATGCTCTAGGTTTAAAAAAAATGCACTAGGTTTTTCTTGCTTAGTTTTAGTGGCAACAAAACAAAATGTGGTCTTTGAAAAGAAAAACAATTACTAGTTTCTTATCCCTCCAAAAAATTTCACTTGTTTTGAAAAAATTTGCCACCTTTCATGCTCTTTGAAGTGCAAAAACAAAAGAACATAAGGTATTATTAAAAAAAATACCTTTTAAACTTTGCTTGCAAAAGTTTGTGGGTGCGTGATTTGAACCTGCGCCTCCTTCCCGAGCGCCCTAGCAACTGGCGGATGACCAACTCCGCCACATTGGCGGATGAGACTTTGATGGCACAATGTGCCTTTTAGTTCTTTGCAGATGAGAACAACTTAAAAAAAAAAAAAAAGTTGCTTTGAAACTGCCGTCAGGCAGCAACACACCTCACGTGTCAAATGTCTCTGCGCTAAAGTTTTAATTAATTTATTTTTAAAACTTTAGAAGTGCAAACCTTAAACGTTCGTTGTACATTGCTTTGTCAGAGACTGCCGTCAGCAGTCAGAAACCCTTGGGTGCTTCAAACCACCAATCGGACCCCAAAATCAACGCTTTCAAGCGAATCAGTGTACGTTAGATGGGAGGAAACGTGCATCAAAAACGTCCAATCGGGTTGAAATCGGTCTGCAGGTCTTCACGTTGCTATCAGATGTGTCTCACGATTGCTGTATGGTCACATGTGTTGCTTCTGGGACAATTTTTCTCTCTTGCACCTCCAAACGCGTACAGGTTGTTTACGTCAGCGAAACTGACTACAAATCTCCGTGTCTCTCAACCAAAACTCGATGATCGCAACAGAATTTTATCCGTCTCTGCAGATGCTTTGATCGTAGAGATCGTGGAGCGTTTTTGTAGATTCTTCAATCTTGGAGTGTCGTTTGAATATTGGAGTGGTTGAACCACCTTGCCCAAAATAAAACGTATCATCTTGCCCAAGAAATCGAAAAACTCTCTTATACCATATTGGAATCCGCAAGATAAACTGATTTCATTCAAATGTAGGGAAATAAATAGTACAATGTAATTAGTTCCTGCAACCTCCGAAGGTAGTTGATCAACCAATTCAGGTTGGAAACAAATTAGTTTGGAAAAGGAACCACCCCCACATATAATGTAATAAAAGATAACAATATGTTACCTATGCTAATACCGAATAAGAGCCAAAGCCCAAACCGCTGTGCTATACCGAGATCTACTAATTACACTTACATAAGGTAAACTTTATAATTTATTAAAATTAAAAGATTTTAGTTAGTTAGATACATTAAGTTCTCTGAATCCAAAAAATACATTAGTTTCTAAAGTGGAGACCAAGGTTTAAATATTCTTAATCAATATACTCTTAATTTGTAGTCATGGTGTAACATGAAGAGGGTTTATTTTAATCTTATATAATCAATTAAAAAATAATATTTGGTAATTTTATTTGATTTATTGATTTAATTTTAAAGAACATAAAATGGTATATAATAGTTTAATATTTATACGATATTTCATATTTATTTAAAAATAAATAAAGTATGTATAAAAAAATAATAATTGAATATTTTTAATTAATAAATTACATTTAGTTTTGTTGAATTGTATAAAGGTCTAATTTCTTATGAACTTATAGCCACCATTCTCGACCGGGAAGTATGCCGCTCTTAACCTCTAGATTTAAGTTGGCTTCCCACTATCCTCATTAAATCTAACTAATCTAAGCTAAATACATAAAGTAAATCCAAAAATTAAAATACATGAAAGTAAATTTAGAAGTATAGTTTGCAAGAAACTAAAATACAATTGAAATTGTAACAAGGAGAGTGTATGATCAATCAAAATATGAGAAAATTGAATAAAAATTCATCCCAACACATGTGAAATGGAATTAACAAGAAAAAATAAAAGGAAAATAGGATAGTGTCATAAGTGCCACACATTCAACAATATAAGAGGGTAGTGCCATTGATGGAAAGCAAAGAGTGTCATCAATTTCTTATTTTTCTAAGAGGAAAAAATAATTACAATGTAGGATTCACAAAGTATAGCTTTGATTCTCTCAAGGTCAAAAAATATTTGCAATGCAACCCATGGATCATATTTATAAAAATAATTGAGCTACCTTGGGTGAGAAAATTTTAATCCTAGTAAAAGTAAATATTTGGGGGTAACTATAGCAAAATGATGCACCTCCAAATATTACATACCTCTAAATACATCTCTAAATGGTTTAGAAGCCATCTAAAATGTTCAGTGGTGCCACTACATACTAAAATACCACTTTCTAGGATCTTCCTTAGGGTTTGTGCACTCAGCTTTTGCCTTTACCTAATAATTAGTGATTTGCTCTAAGAAGGGAATTGAGTCACTCATTTTCAAGAGCACTTCACTCCATGATACCAAGTGTTTTGGTCATTGGTACCAATTGCTTCATGTTGTTGAGAGCTTCACTCCTTGGGAACCAAGAGAACCACTTTGAGTAAATCACACCTTTGACCAAAACTTTGCAAAACTAGTTTCTAGATTTTGATTGTTCGGATTTTTGCAAGTCTTCAAATTGTGGGAGGAATCTTAAAGTAGTAAAAAGGTTTTTTTGGTGACTTCATGGAACATCAAGCTTGATTGGTGAGAGATCCTATATCTTGTATTTATCCTTAGGTACATGGTCTACAAAAGTAGGATCATCTTACTAGAAAAATTTAAAAGTATGGGTTCTTCTTATCCTTCTTATGGTAGTATTTTTAGCAATTTTTGTCACTCTTCATCCCCAAGCAACCTTAAATATATAAGGTTTTTTGCATCCCCTAAAATATCCTTATATAATTTCTCAAATAATCCATCTTTTTGTTCCCTAAATTCTTATAGCATGTCCAAAAAGACTTCAACCAATCTATCTACTCTAGTGTTGTTTCAACTTTACCTTTGGCTTTCTCCTCTTCAAACATCATATGCACAACATCATCATCGAGGAGTCTTTTCTAGTCAATGAATACATAGGTAAACCAATGTCCACAAACAACTATATCTCTTTTACCATTTCCTATAATGGGGTTTCCAAAATGGCCATGATATCTTTGCATGTTTATAGGCCCTTTAGGCATTGTGGATTCTTTTTAATTGTTTAACTATTTCTTTCTTTTTTATCCCCATCTATTGAGTCTATGGCATCAAAAATGTAGTCAATCACTTCAACACCTCCTAATACCTTTCCTTTGTAATCATTTAATATTTATTCTATTGAATGATCCTCACTATTTGGTTGAGGATTATTTGTGTTGGCAACAAATTTAATATATTTTTTTGTCTTTGACACCTTGGTTTTGATGTTGTCCCATAGGGGATTTTATTTCTGTAATTCTAAGGTGGGCCCTAAATCTATTATTTATCCTTTCAACTACACAATTTCTTCGCAAATATTGGTAATTTCCTAATCTTTCTCTTATTTATCAGCTTGCATTTTCTCTACATGTTGTACTAGATATTCCCTTTCATATTTGAATTGTTACCTCAATTGGTTTTACCCTTGAATAGGTTGTTCCTACAGATCCTCTAGTTTCTTCTTCTATTTTTATTTTTAGCAAGTTTAGCCTTTAATTCCTTAATATTTTATCATGACTTGGATACATTACTAACATCCTTCCTAAGGGCTTCAACTTCTTGCTAAATTTGTAGCTTTTTAGTTACAAGTTGAGCAGCTTCTAAGGCATTATCTCAAACTTTTCTTTTGTTCATATTATTTTCTACCATTAGTTGGCCATACTACATGGCTGCCCCAAGACAATTAATTCAAGAGTTACATAATCTAATATGGATATATTCTTAATATATAAAAAAATCTAAAACTTTGATGGTAAAATTAGCAGGAGATATGGATAGTTTCAGTAGATGCCTTGAACAACCTCAATGATCAAGATCTTATCACCATTGCAACTAATGACCTCAAGATCATCGATATCTTTGATGATTGGCACTTCAAGCACTTGTACACATTTTTATCTTTCTTTCCTTTGCTTGGAGTAAAAAAATGCTTGCTAGGTACACATGGTTTATGGTGTGTTAGTGACATGCCATACATAAGCCTCATTAGGTCTTATAGCTAGTCATTTTATAGGGTGGTCTTTATGGACTTGGTCATATGGGTTTGCATTGACAACTCTATCATTTCCAATAAAAAATTTTGACCAAGGATACTTGGATGACATGGAGGACAAGCGTAGATAGTGGGATGAGGCAAATAATATGAAGATAGGGGTGAATGATGAAATGATGGTTGGCACTTTAGTTGACATCTTCACAAGGTTTTAAATAAGAAATAATCATGATGGGGATGGACTCTCAACATACAAGACAATTGGACATGTGGTGGTGACTTCCATGGTGGGAGATGAAAATTATGTGATGGTTATTGTGCTAAGATCATTATTTATGGTGGGAGGTGGTGTGTCTTCTAAAGAACCAATGATTGCACTTATTATTAGAGAAGTACGTGGGATTGAAAGAGTGATAGAAGTAATAGGTGGGAAATAATAAGTAAAAATAGAAGAAATAGAAATAAAGGGATGAAGAAAGAAGGATGGCCAAATGATAACTTCCAATATGGATCTTAAGATTATTATTTTCCTTGTATGGTTCTATGGAGGCTCTAATGGTCGTTAGGTCTTGGGAATTTTTCTTCTTTCTTGTCCTGTTGAGTACTCTAGGTTTACCATCTCTCACATTGTCAACAAAGGTGGTTTATGCTTTAAACCATGCTTTGGTAGTTGTCAACTGTAAAAGAGATATTTCTTGAGGAATTTCCCCTTATTTTATTAGGGGTAACTCTTTCCTAGGCTTCTCTTGTGGAATAATTTCTATTTATGACTTGGACCTACACGTAGTGTTCTCTATATGAATTGTCGACTTACCAAAAAATAACCCTTGAAGGTCTTTCTATTTTTATTCAATCTCTCTCTAGATATCTCTTTTACTACAACATTTATAATTTATAGAGTATAGATATTATTATTGTTTATTTTTAAGCCTTACTACCACAAAATATCACAGGTCCTAATATAAAATAGCCACAATATTAAAGGTCAAAATAATCATATAATGAGTAGAATAATATATGAGTAAACTGATATGTCTATCAAGGACAATATAATAAATAAAATAAAACTCACTTATATAATAAAATATAAATGTAAATGGACTAAGTCATTCATGAACTATGCATGAAAAACTTACAATATTAATTGCTCAAAATTTAAATACAAGCTTTA
Source organism: Wollemia nobilis (assembly GCA_028583015.1). Classification (NCBI taxonomy): domain Eukaryota; kingdom Viridiplantae; phylum Streptophyta; class Pinopsida; order Araucariales; family Araucariaceae; genus Wollemia; species Wollemia nobilis. The sequence continues at coordinate 4,200,249 of JAQPPZ010006010.1, forward strand.
TTACTTTTCTTCATGTTACAACTTTGTAATTTGATATTCAAAATTTTCTATTCTTATATAGTATGTACCCATAATATGGCCATAGTAATGCGACTCTTCAAGTACTTGACTATTGCTCTCCATATGACAAGTCCCATGACTTTTAGCTTATCATCTTGTGACTTGCATACTAGAATTTTCACTTTCTTCTTACATGGACACTTGAATCTAAGACACTTGCACACATGACTCTTACACTTCTACATGTATTTCTAATCTAAGACACTTGTACACATCCTCACATTACATATTTTCACTCTTACATACAAGACACTTGTGCACATTCTCTCAATATACACTTGCACTCTAACTTATATGACACTTGTGCATTTCCTACACATTAACACTTACATGAAAGGGAATATAAAATATTAATTTAAACTATAGAATCAATCCTAATCTATTACATATTTAAAATTGTACCATGAAGGTACCATGGGGGTACATTAGCATGTACCAAATAATGTAATATTCCTAAACAATTATTTCTAGTGTAATAATGGGAAATCTCCTTTCCATTGGATTTCTTGTTGAGGATTCCTCTATAAATCTTGACCTCTTATGTGACCTCTTGTGTTTACAATCTCTTATGTTTAAGAAGTGTTTATTAAATGGTTTTGTATCTTAATTTCTACCAAGTTAGTATATGTATTCATGAATAACCTAGGTTTTCTAATACCTTCAACACTTCATGGTTTATCTTGCAATTTGGGTTAAAGTCATTTTTGACTTTGGCCTTGGCATAGAAGGTAAAAAATTATGGTGGGTAGGCATACCATTATTTAATTTCAAACTCATACCCATGCTCCTTCCCTGGTTTTATTAGGACCACTTCATATGGGTTTGTTTTGTTCTCAATTCTATCCTCTTTTCATGTGTATAAAAGGTATACAACCCTTTATTTTTAAGCTACTTCTTGAAGTATACATTTAGATTGTATGACCACATGTATATTACCTACTAAATACCTATTCTTCTTAAATTTTCTTCAATTATTTGGTTTATTTCTTGCATCTAGGGAGTGATTTGCATTATTTGTTTTTTCAAAGGGTAGAAAGTTACTTTTTTCTAGAATCTAGCTTTTATGCATACTCTATATTGAAGAGGTACTCTAGAACAAATATAGGTAGCTCAAAGGACATGGTATAAAACCTAAAAAGGTGGGTGAATGAAATATTATTTCCTACGTAAAAATCCCATTGGGCCATTCCTTAGATTTAAACAAATTTCTAGCATTATCTGATAATATCAAGATTCTCCCTTTCAACTTCACCATTATTAGGTTGTAGATTGTATCATAGAATTGGTATATGGTATTTCCACTTCTTATAAGGGAGCATAAGTACAATCAATAATGGAGAAAAAATTATTATAGACACCTATTTAATTTAGTTATAGGTATGAAACCACTTATTGTATAAAATTAGCTTGACCAGGTATGATGTGTATGTGAACTTTTTATTATATTTGAAATTGCTTAACTATTTGTTCATTTGATCTATGATATATTTGGAATAATTGATCATTTGGAAGTGGTTTGGATAGTTTTCCAATGCATGGGGAAGTACAATGTATTCTTCATAAGTTCTAGCGTCCATCTTCTCCCCCAAAACCATGACTATCCCCAAAGGCACCAAGTGGACATCATTTTTTAAGAGTTCTATCTCCACAAAATGTAGAAGTCTAAGGTCTTGTTTGAATATTTCAAGTGTATGACAAGGAAGTCTCTCTAGTAATGATGGTCATATATATAGTAATATTTTTTTAGGCCTTCAGGTTGCACATGATCTATATTGTAGGATGATCGACCCTTTTTGTGATGTCCTCATTTCAAATATAAAATGGTTATTTCCATTGTAGAGGCTTGATGCTTCTACCCTCATAGTCATACCTTTTACCATATGCATCAATAAATTTCAAGAAAAACCATACTTACGACACTAGATTCATTGCCATGCCTAGGTCCAAACTCATTTAATGCTCTAGGAGTCATATTTTGGGTTCTATATTGAATCTTATTAGGGCCTCCTTCATGGATTGTATTAGAGAATGTTGAATCTCCCCTCCTACACCCCCTGGTATGGTTTATAAAACACTTCTTCAAGTCTCTTTGGTGGAGGAGACAACTTCTTCCTATTTGCTCTCTTATTGACCTTTACCTTGGAGGAACTTTCCTACAAGGTTGGTATTTTTATCTAAATAGGTTGTATGTGAAGGGACATAAGATATGTGACAATAGTAGTAGATAAGAACATTTGGTTTTCCTCTAACATGGATAAAATGGAAGAAGCTAAGGTGGTGTCCATGGTGGTTTTGAGGGGTTGATATCACCTTTTGGAAAATATGTTTTTTTGCTAAGTTAGGAGATGAGCAAAAATTCACTCAATGAATTGAAGCGAACACTTCATTATAGGTGAAAAAAATTCTAGGGGAAGAGGACTCAATAAAAAATTTATGTGAGTGAACCATATAAATTTTGATGATAAAATCACTTAGGAGTTTCAAGCGTATTGTGAGTTGAAAAAAACTTAAAGGGTTTTCTTTAGTGGAACAAATCGTCCATCTTGGAATGAGTAAGATGGTCATAAAGAGAAGTCAATCACTGGAAAAAAAAATTAGTTTAGGTGAATTGCTTGGACTTAGACAAGTGATTTAGTATTTAAGGACTTCATGTGGCTTCCTTCAAATTATATTGAGAGGATTAACTAGACTTTGAGTAAATCAATCTTAGAGACAACACTTGGAAAAGTTTTAATTTATTTTTCTTCTCCCTTGTTGTGTGTGATGCACTATGTAATTAAGGCATTGTTAAGGGTTTGGGGACAAGAAATATAAAATAATACCTTTGATAAATTAAGAAGGAAGCCAAATGGTAATCTAGAGGACTCAATTTTATGAGGAAAAGGTAACAAGGTTTCTTATGAAAGACTCTTCAATCATAAATTGTGAAGACTTGGACTTGGATGGTGAGCATGAGTGATGGTAGGTGCAACATAATGCTATATATATTGGATAAAGTAGGCAAATTTGAAACAAATATAAAATGTGATTTGTTGGAGTTCAAACTCTATCCCATTTTTATTTTTTTAAAGAAAAGGAGTTATATATTGATATTCAAATTTTCAAAGAACATTTACCCAACAAACAACTTGGAGGTCACAAGATTGTTGTCCAAAAAGAGAAAAAAAAATAAAAATAAAAAAATAAAAAACTTCAAAAAATACAATATTATACCAAGGGTCACATAGATGAAAAGGGTACCATAATCACCAAGAAACTTGAAACACCAAAAGATCTAGAATCATGCATTGTTCCAGGGTTGTCTAGAGGTATCAAAATATTCAGGGGCACCAAAATCTTCAATGGCTCCAAAATCTCCAAAGGCTCAAAAATTGATATGTCCTTCCTATCATATATGCCACTCATATTTTTTGCTTTTATTTTTCTTATTACTCTAATATGCAAATATGTTATGTTTATGGCCTCATTTGCAAGGCAATTAACCATCATTTTATACCTCCTTCCAATGTAGGAGTATTGTATAAATTCAAACTTTTGGTCCAATTATCTTAGTATTTACTAAACTAATTGTAGTTGGAATGATGAGAAATCCTTTCCCTTAGATAGGGTAGAGACCACAAGTCTCGAATCACCATACACATGGAGTTGCTTAATGACTTGTTCCTAAGCCAAAGTTTGTCCCATTTCATAGCCTATCAATTTTGTAATATTATTGGTTGTTTTCCCCAAATTGAATTTAAACTAAAGCATTTCGCAGTGTGGTGTCACTAGGATCATACCACCAACCTTTGCATAAATTGGGTTTGATTTAGATGCTCCATCAAAGAAAAGTGCAGGAAACATTGTCTTTGGAGGTTTGATTATTCAAACCTGTGGCCCATAATTCAAGATATTTTGGAGATCCATTTGGTGTAACAATTAAATCTCATTTTTTCTTAATCTCCTAACATCTTGTTTATGATATATAGCTTTTGAGTTCAATACTATCTCCCTTAGCACTCTATTGGTTAACACTCAAAAATTGGTTCTTTTGTCATTAAAAATTATCTTATTTTTATCCTTCCATATGTGCCAAATGATGAATATTGGCACTAAATACCATATCTTCCTGATAAGATGCTTCTCCTTTAGTACCCATTTGTACATTGGTCACAATTGGTTAGGCAAATTTTTGAGTATAAGGTTCCTAATAGTGTTGATTCTAGTTGTTGGATTATTTCAATCTAAATTTTAATTGCTTTTGTACACTAAAAAATAGATGTGATATAGTTTCATTGTTCTTAAGATACCTTTGGAAAATACAAGACCCCATTATATTCCTCTTAATGAGGTTGTCTCTAGTAAGAATCTTGCTTTGGAGCACTAACCCAAAAAAGACTTGAAGTTTAGGAGGAACCTTGTAATTTCATACCTTAGCTATGGTTGAGTTATTCTAACACTATTTCTATAACAATGCCCCTTTTATGACTATGTAAACATCTAACCTACTAATGGAGCCCCATATAAGCTAATTTGGAAATTGGGGAGAAATTTTAATCCCTTCAATTTAGATGTGCAGTTGTCTTGATGAGTATTGGTCAATATGTGGCATGGGTGGATCTCTCTGCACCCATTCAATTAAGTTAGCAAGAGAGTTAACACCCAACTATTGCAAGTTTATTTTTATTTATGGGAAACAATTCTTAATTATTGGAGGTCCTCCCAAGACTGGATCATCCCATATATTGATTTGTTTATCATCCCCTGGAAGCCAAGAGATATTATTTAATATAATATCTTTAGCTTCCACAACGTGTTTCCAAATTTAAGGGGATCCTACTTTGCTTTTCAAACTTTTTATGAGTTGGATTCCATTACAGTTGTTCAGATATTTACATTTTAATATTTGCTTCCATGGAGAGTATGGTGGAGTGAGAAGATTCTAAAGCAGATTAGCACTTAGTGCCTTGATAACAATTATTGTTTTATTGATTCCTAGGTCTCCCTACTCCTTTGGCTTGGTAACAATATCCCAATTAACCAAATAGAACCTTTTCCTATCTAATTGCCTTACCCCTTGCCATAAGAAAGTTCTTAACATTGCATCTAACTTTTGCAAGATATATAAGGGTGCATGATACACCAATAATTGATATATGAGAAGACTTGCTAATACTAATTTGATTAAAATAATTCTTCTAGCCAAACTCAACCAACCATTGTTATACTATTGTATTCTCCTTGACATATTTTATAGAATTACCTTTCAAGTTTCCTATTTTTTTATGGAAGCCCATAGGAATACCTAGGTAGTTAAAGGTATCACTACCTTTGTGAAATACCAAAATCTAAGAGAAACCCGTATCTTCTAATGTTGAAGTATTTATAGTCTAAAATCTATTCTTTTTGGGCACTTATCTTTATCCTTGTAGCTGAAGAGAAGCAATTGAAAACTTCTTTGATCAACCTGACATTCAATTTTGTGGCTTCCCCTAGTAAATAGTATCATCTACAAATTGAGCATGAATGATTTTTCTATACCTTATAGCTGCTCTAATTTCAAATATTTATTTCATTCTTCTCAATTTGGTCAAGGTCCTATCTAAAGTTTTAGCTAGAAGGATATAAAGGTAAGGGGAAAGAGGACACCCTTGCCTTAATCCTCTAGTGGATTTAAAGAAGTTAGAAGATTACCCATTGAATAAAGGGGCTATCCAAGGTCCCCATATGCAAGCTCTTATCCAGTCTATCATTTGAGCTAGAAAGACAAATTTGGCTAACACTTATGTTAAAAAGCTAATGTCTACTCTATCAAAGGCATTAGCCTTATCAATTTTAATGACTATTCTTTTTATTTTAAACTTGTTACTTGAGTGTAGGGCTTCATGAATCATTATAATTTTTTTTTTTTGTGTGGAAAACATCCCAAAAGGGATGCCACTTTCGGGTAAGACCCAAGGAGGCAGAGGTATCCTATAATTTTGTAATATATTTGTTTCCCTAGAAATAAATCCCCTTGTTCTAACTCTATCAAATCATTAATATTCCTTTTAATTATATTTGCTATTATTTTAGTCATTATCTTATAAGAGCTATTGCACAAATATATAGGTCTAAATCTATCAAATGTAACTACATTTTTTCATTTGGAATTAAAGCTAAGAAAGTGGAGTTGATTGACCCATATATCTTACCTCTTATACTTGTTTCTTCTATCCTTGAAAATAGTTCATCTCCTATAATTTCATAAAACTGCTAATAAAAATTGTTGGTGAAACCATCTGGTCTTGGAGCTTTGTCTTTGGGCAGTGAAAGTATAAAATTTTCCAAATATTTTCTAGTTACTGCTAAAGAGATCTTCTTGTATCTCTATTTTTTAACAAAGGAGAAATTTTTTTTAGAAGAGTGTCCTGAACCTGTTGATTTACTATTGTCTTTGTGAGAAGGGAAAAGTAATTATCAATTGTTAGTTCCTTTATGACTATCTAGTTAGAATAATTTTCTTTAGTTTTGTGAATTTTTCTTTTTGTATTTTTTTGGTAGTGTTACATTGTTTTTAGATGAAAGTAATCTATGTTGTGGCTCCTTTATTGAGCCATATCATTCTTGATCGAAGTCTCCAATGTGCCTCTTCTTCTTTGAAATCTTGATGCAATTCTCAATTCAACCATAGTCTTCTCTCTTTCTATTGAGGGGTTGGAGGTTGATCACCTATGTCTTGCTTTTGCTTCCTCTATCCATATGTTTGACCTATTTTGAATTTTAGTCTTATTGGTAATCCAATCCCTAAATACTTTCTTGAGATTATAAAATTTCATTTTCCATACCTCTTAAATACTATTTGCACAAACATGTTGCTTCTAGATACTTCCTACTAAAGGTGCAAACTCCTCATGTCCATCCATTGTGAATTGTATTTGAAAGGAATCTTCATACTTCCAAGAGCACTATCACCCATATCCAAATGGATAGGCTTATGATCTAATACCAAACTTGTAATCATACCACTTGATACAAGTGGATACTTGAATAGTATATATTCTTGTATCAAGAATCTCTCTAATACTTTTACAATGAATTTAACCCCAACTCTTCTATTTGTCCGTGTACATTTTCCATTTTTTTAGATTATGTACTAAATTTTATGCTCAATTATAATTTTCATAACCAGTTTCTTAGAAGGGTATTTTGAGGAAATACCTCATTTTTTCTCCCATTGGGCTAAGGTCACATTCAAATCCCTTGATATAATTAAATTTGGGGATCTTTTGTTAGGTAATGGAGCCAAATTGATAAGAAAGGAATTAATTGCCAAGGAGTATTGTTGATGGGCAATGATCAACAATAGGCCCTTGAACAGGGTTCCAAGGGGCAGCATTAAATATTTAATTAACATTAAATATTTAATTACCATTAAATATTGTTGATGGAGAAATTTTTTATTGAAAATTTATGGCTGGCAATTTAACTGTATTTTCTTGGTGAAAAACACTTGTCATAAGAACGTGATAAGCGTATGGGTGGTTATCAGCCCATGTTTTTGGCTCATTGTATTCCGACACCACTATGTGGTTTCGGGTAGAGGAAAAGCCATGAATCTCTATATATTTTGTACTGTAAAGACTGCCTCTATGGCGGAATGCTCTTTTCTGGTTTGGAGGAAGAGAGGGGAGGAGACATTGTACAAGAGGAGAAGATTGTTGTATTGTTAATAATACAAAGGACTGATTGTTTCTCCGTGGACGTAGGGTACACTGCCCGAACCACGTATATCTTGTGTCTCTTACATTTGTGTGATTGCTTATTGTTTATTGCACTGCTTAACTAGGGTTTGAACTATTTTTCCATTGTCGCTATTATTATTTGTTTTTTGCATAGGTTGTGTATTGTTTGTACATGGTGAATTCCTAACAACTGGTATTAGAGCTGTCTTTTTGGGAAAGGGCACTCACAGGAGAGTTTTCTGTTCGAGTGGGAGAAATGGGAGAAAGTTCGAAGTTTAAACTGGAGAAGTTTACTGGACAAAATTTTGGTATGTGGAAAACCAAAGTGGAGGATTATCTGTATCAGAAGGATGATCTGTACTTGGCTCTGAAAGGGAAGACTGATGGTAAACCTAGGATGATGGATGATGATGAATGGGATCTGATAGATAGGAGGGCACTAGGGGTGATCCGGTTGAGCTTGGATGATTCTGTTGCATACAACATCGGGAAGGAAAAGACCACCAAAGGAGCCATGGATACACTAGCTAAGTTGTATGAAAAACCCTCAACTTCAAATAAAATTTTCTTGATTAGAAAGCTATTTACTATGAAGTTGCAAGAGGGTGGATCTATCCAAGAACACCTTAACGAGTTTTATGTTGTTATGGGTTCTTTAAAATCTATAGGGCTTGATTTTGATGATGAGGTTATGGCTTTAGGGTTTCTTTGTTCACTACCAGACTCGTGGGGTAGCGTTGTAATGGTAGTGAGTAATTTTGTGCCTGGATCTAGAAAGTTGGTGTTTGATGATGTGATTAGCACAATCCTCAGTGAGGATATGAGGAGAAAATCCTCAGGGGAGGCTTCATCATCTGGAGTAGCACTATCTACAGAAAGCAGAGGCAGAAACAGAGAAAGAGGAAAAGGCCAAGCTAGAGGAAAAAGCCAGAACAGAGGAAAATCGAAGGGTAGATCTAAAAGTAGAGACAAAAGCAAGATTGATTGTTGGCATTGTGGGAAGAGTGGACACTTCAAGAGGGAGTGCAAAGATAGAAAGAAGAATGAGGACAATAGTGGAAATGATGCTCAAGAGGTAAACATTGCAGGTGCAATTTATCAGGATGCCCTGATTCTTGCAACAAATTGCACGAGTGAGTATTGGGTTATGGACTCTGGAGCTTCTTATCATGTCACTTCTCATAGGGAGTACTTTGCTGATTATACTCCAGGTCATTATGGAGAGGTTTTGTTGGGCAATAACTGTCCATGTGAGATTGTGGGTATTGGCACGGTGAATGTAAAGTTGCCAAATGGAAATATTTGGGTGCTTAAAAATGTTAGGCACATTCCTGATCTGAAGAGGAACCTGATTTCAGCCAGTGCACTTGATTTGGAGGGATGCAACACTACTTTTGAAAACCGACAATGGAGAGTGACAAAGGGTTCAATGGTGATTGCAAAAGGTGAGTTGACTAGAACTTTGTATTTATTGCAGAACTCATCTTATTGTACATTGAACTATGTTGCTCAAGATGATGTGAAAGCATGGCATTTGTGGTTGGGTCATATGAGTGAGAAAGGGATGAAAATCCTTCACTCCAGAAAACTATTGCCAAAACTCAAGGAGGTTGATTTGGGTTTTTGTGAAGGTTGTGTATACGAAAAACAGAAAAGGGTAAGATTTTTGAAGGTTGGTCCAGAAAGGAAGAAAGAGAAATTAGAGTTAGTTCACTCGGATGTGTGGGGTCCCTCACTAGTACTTTCTCTTGAGGGCTACTCTTATTATGTTACCTTCATTGATGATTTCAGCAGGAAGACATGGATCTTCACAATCAAGCATAAATATGATGTTTTCGATATTTTTTGGAAGTGGAGAGCATTAGTGGAGATTGAGGCAGGTAAGAAAGTAAAATGCCTTAAATATGACAATGGTGGTGAATATTGCAGCAAGGAGTTTGAGGACTATTGCGCAAAGGAAGGAATTAGGAGAGTCAAGACTACTCCTAGGACACCATAGGAGAATGGAGTCTCGGAGAGGATGAACAGAACTATAATGGAGCGTGCCAGAGCCATGAGATTGCATGCAGGGTTGCCATTGTTCTGTTGGGCTAGTGCAGTTGATACAATAGTTTATTTGATAAACAGAGGACCTTGTACTGCATTGGATGGAGGCATTCCAGAGGAGACTTGGAAAGGTAAACCTGTAAACTACTCTTTCCTTAGAGTATTTGGTTGTGAGGCTTTTGCCCACATAGATAAAGAAAATAGGAGTAAGCTTGATGCAAAGTCTAGAAAGTGCTATTTTCTTGGTTATGGTGTGGATGAGATGGGATATAGGCTATGGGATAACGTTGGCCGAAAAGTTATCAAGAGTAGAGATGTGATTTTCAATGAGGATAGGTTGTACAAGGATAGGCACATACAGGTTGAAGAGGATGCACCTGAGTTTGTTGACTTGGATGCAATCCCAGAGCATGGTGTAAAAAGACAACCTCTTGTTCAGATTGATGAACATGGTGCTCATGTTGAAGAGCATGGTGACCAAACGAATGAGCAAGTTGAGAATGAAACACCTCAAACACCCCCACCACCACTAATACCGGAAGGTTGGAGATCTACTCGGGTAAGAAGAGCACCAAATAAGTATTCTCCTTCTTTGCATTACATTCTATACACTGATGCAGGTGAGCCCGAATGTCTTCATGAGGCTTTGCAATTGGAAACTAGGAGCAAGTGGGAGCATGCTATGAAGGATGAGATGGACTCATTGACTCAAAACCAAACTTGGGATTTGGTTGAGCTTCCCAAGGGCAAAAGGGCATTGCATTGCAAATGGGTGTACAGAGTGAAGGACGAAGTTGATGGCAGCAAGAGGTACAAAGCAAGACTTGTTGTGAAAGGATTTGCATAGAGAAAAGGTATTGACTATGATGACATTTTCTCACCTGTAGTAAAAATGACTTCAATTCGGACTATTTTGAGTATAGTTGCAGTAGAAGATCTTCATCTTGAGCAGTTAGATGTGAAGACAACATTCCTTCATGGGGATTTGGAGGAGGAGATCTACATGCACCAACCGGAGGGGTTTGAGGTCAAAGGCAAGAAGAGTCTTGTGTGTAAACTAAAAAAGAGCTTGTACGGTTTGAAGCAAGCTCCAAGGCAATGGTATCTCAAGTTTGACAGTTTCATGATTGAGCATGATTTTACTAGGAGCCAGAGTGACCATTGTGTTTATTTTTGGGCTACAAGAAATGGTAACTTCCTTATTCTCTTATTGTATGTTGATGATATGCTTGTGGCAGGATCCAATATGCAGGATATTAAGAAATTGAAAAGGGAGTTGGCAAGTAAATTTGCCATGAAGGATTTGGGGGAGGCCAAACAAATCCTTGGCATGAGAATCACTAGAGACAGGAAGGAGAAAACACTGAAGTTGTCTCAGGAGGATTATGTGGAAAAGGTGCTTAAGAGGTTCAGTATGCATGATGCAAAACCGGTAGCCCAACCTCTTGCAAAGCACTTTAAGCTCTCAAAGAAGCTATGTCCCAAGACAAAGGAGGAGGAAGAGTACATGAGGAAGGTACCCTATGCTTCAGCAGTTGGGAGCTTGATGTATGCTATGGTGTGTACAAGACCGGACATTGCCCAAGCAGTGGGAGTTGTGAGCCGGTATATGAGTAATCCAGGTAAATCTCATTGGCAAGCAGTGAAATGGATACTCAGGTATTTGAAAGGGACTTCAAAATTTTATTTGAATTTTGGAGGTTCCAAAGTTGAGTTACAGGGCTATGTGGATTCAGATATGGTAGGTGATTTGGATGGTGGGAGGAGCACTACTGGGTATGTATTCATAGTTGGAGGTACAATAGTGAGTTGGATATCCAAGCTACAACGTGTTGTAGCTCTTTCTACTATGGAGGCTGAGTATGTGGCCATCACGAAAGGTGCCAAAGAGTTCATATGGCTTCAGAGGTTGATTGAGGAGCTGGGTCAGGAGCAAGGAGATGGGACACTTTGGAGTGACAGCCAAAGTGCCATTCATTTAGCGAAGAACTCTGCTTTTCACTCACGGACAAAGCACATTCAGTTGAGGTATCACTTCATTCGATCAACAATGGAGGATGGTTTGGTAAAGTTGGGTAAGATTCACACTTCCCAAAATTTTGTTGATATGCTTACTAAAATTGTAACCAGGGAGAAGTTGAGCTTTTGCTCTACTTCGGTTGGCCTTAAGGAGTAAGGTCATGTTATGAGAAACTTTCAGTCCTAGGGTGCAGGGATGTTGCATCAATCTTGTCTCCAAGTGGGAGATTGTTAGGTAATGGAGCCAAATTGATAAGAAAGGAATTAATTGCCAAGGAGTATTGTTGATGGGCAATGATCAACAATAGGCCCTTGAACGGGGTTCCAAGGGGCAGCATTAAATATTTAATTAACATTAAATATTTAATTACCATTAAATATTGTTGATGGAGAAATTTTTTATTGAAAATTTATGGCTGGCAATTTAACTGTATTTTCTTGGTGAAAAACACTTGTCATAAGAACGTGATAAGCGTATGGGTGGTTATCAGCCCATGTTTTTGGCTCATTGTATTTCGACACCACTATGTGGTTTCGGGTAGAGGAAAAGCCATGAATCTCTATATATTTTGTACTGTAAAGACTGCCTCTATGGCGGAATGCTCTTTTCTGGTTTGGAGGAAGAGAGGGGAGGAGACATTGTACAAGAGGAGAAGATTGTTGTATTGTTAATAATACAAAGGACTGATTGTTTCTCCGTGGACGTAGGGTACACTGCCCGAACCACGTATATCTTGTGTCTCTTACATTTGTGTGATTGCTTATTGTTTATTGCACTGCTTAACTAGGGTTTGAACTGTTTTTCCATTGTCGCTATTATTATTTGTTTTTCCGCATAGGTTGTGTATTGTTTGTACATGGTGAATTCCTAACATATTTCTAGATAAATATAGTGTGAAGACTTGTTTTAAGCCTAAGTTATTTGGTCCATAAAATTTGACTATGGTTCAAGTCAATCTTTGTGGAGAGGAGAACAAAATTGTTGTCCAATTTGATTGTCCTTTTTTATTAATATATATAAGGGCCTATGGATCCCATGCAAGGAGAAACCCCCTCAAGGCACCTAATGAATCTATTACTTCTTGGTTTGAGGATATCCATATATTTTTCCATTTTATTCTTGCTAAATACTCTATCAATTTAGTTTCTTGAATGCAAATAACCATTGGATTCTATTGGGCTATTAACCGAATAAGGTAGTTTTTTTTAGGGGACTACCCAATCCACTACTCTATCCTTTTTACCAACCATACCTTTGTAATAAATGATGCAAGTGACAATCGTATCAAAATTAAGCCAATTTACTGTTTGCTTTTTATTTTTGTTGCGATAAGCCCTTTAAAGTGATTTGTTGAAGAGGTTAGAGTGACTCACTCCAAAGTTAGAGTGATTCACTCTTCATTTTTTACTTTGGAAAAAATATTAAAGCCTTTTACAAATAAAATTCCAAGAAGAAGAAAGAAATGAAAAGAAAAAAGGGGGGTGTTTAAACAACTTTTTCAAGGTTTGCACCTAAACTTGGAAAATATTTTTTTGTCATTTTTATTTTTTATTTTATATTTTATATTTTATATTTTTCTTTGAGAAAGGGAAAATAGAAATGGGAATACTTTTCAGGAAAACATAAAAACAATAATGTGCATATTTACTTATTATTATCATTAATATTTTTATTTCCTTGTCAGATGGGCCTTAAGTATTTCCCATAAACCAAAATTGATAGGGGTCTCCCCTCCATCATAAGCCTATAGGAATTTGACGTTACAAATTGAAGTATCTTGTACATTCCACTCTAGAGAGAATACAAAATTTTGTGACTTCCTATCTCAACCATATTTATGTCCCAATAAAACACCAAATCTCCTTTTGTAATCCATTTTAGTTACTCTTTTGTCATATTATGCCAATGAAGAACTACTTTTATATGGCTATGATTCTGTAAAGTATAAAAATATTTAATATGGTCGTGATTCTGTAAAGTACACGAATATTTAATAGTGAGAAAAAAACATATTTTAAAGTTATTTATTTTTCTAAATGTTAATATGTTGTTAAACTTTTACACAATTTCATCGAAATCTGGAGATTCAACAATTACAGTGTTTGACTATTTCATCTTCATTTTTAATCTCATTGGTGGATTCCAAATTTGATTCACCCCATTTTTTAATTTTTTGGTGGAAAAAAGGCAATTTGCCATGTCTTCTACATGATTTTGGACACTATTCACCTAGACTTTGAAACTGATTTATCCCATTTTTATAAATGCATTTCAAGGTTGACCCCTTATGCATATTCCTAGACATAGGTAAATAGAGCAGTCCTAGATGTCATGGGGCTAGTGTATCTAGTGACAATGCCTTATGTCAAGTTGGATTATGCCCTTCTAACAACTTTGGCATAGAGATGGCATTCAAAGTATGCCACTTTTCTTCTACTGATAGGAGAGATGTTAGTGATATTAGAGGATCAATATATTTAGAGGATCCTTAGAGTACCTATTTGAGGTGTCGATATTTACATAATCTAATATTAGGATTAGGCCATTTAGGGACTAACATGTCCTCATCTCTAGTTGAGGAGGTATGGTATTGGCATCAATATCGTGTATCAGGTCAAGCTATTGGATTGATTGATAGCTTTATTGTGTGTTGTCATTTTAGGTTTGTTGGTTGGAGATACCAACAATAGATTATTACACTAGGGTTGGGATGGGATCATCACCTAGATGAGGGACCAATAGGTGAAGTTTGCTTGAGGTCCATTCATTTTATATAAGTTATACTAGACCCTTCACTTGGTCACTTACAAGGATGGAAAGAGCTTGGTTTGTTGTACTCTTTTAGACGTCTAATAATGGAAGCACTTGGCCATCAGATAGTCAGTTGGATTGCTTAAGGATCCAATTGGTGCATAGATGTTAGGGTTTAGGTGGTACCATAACCACATATTGGTAGAAAAGCATTTTAAGGAGTGACTATGGAGAAGCAATACGTCCTTGATGACTTATAGGGAAACCATGTGATATGGCACTCATGGAGAGGGCATGCTAGATGGGCTGAGGATGGTTTTCAGTTGGTAAGGTATAAAGGATCATGTGGCTATGAGGAGTTCATGGGGAGTTTGAGCTCTATCACCTAGATCAAATTTTGAGGCAATTTGACCTTGTTTAGTAGATTCCTACTATGGAAAAGCTATGGTTCCAATGGGTGACTTAGGAGAGATAGAGAGGGATTAGATATCTTACAACTCTAGAGAGTTTTATTGAGGAGGATGCAAATGATACTCTTGTTGCTGATCCTAGGGTCATGCCTGGATATCTATAGTGATATAGGTATATTTTTCTAGCATAGGTGACTAAAATTATGAGGTATTCATGGATGGGAGCCAGAGGAACTCCAATTATGTCTGATCAGCACAAGAGAGACTAAGACAGAGACCTAGATATAGGTTGACACCTGAGATGGATTTGATTGTTTCTCCCTTGAGCATTAGGATAGGTAGCAAGGCTAGGACAATTAGGACAATAGAGGAGGATTCTTAACAAAAGAGAGGCCATGGAGAGGAAGCTAGAGCTTCTTCAATCATAATTGGATTAAGCCTTGGCACAATGGGACATAACTCTTTCAAAGAGAGACCATATCATCTCTTAGATAGAAGAGGCTTGGGTTGAGAGAGATCAAGTGATAGAAAAGAGAGAGTAATTAAGGATGGATAGGGATGATTTTATAGCCAAGATGACTACATTAGGGACTAGGAGTAGTGAACATTATTCATCCAAATAACCTCTCTTTAGGCTCAATATACTATGGAGGTAGTGAGGAGCACTCCTTATAGGGAACTCTACTATGTGGTTGTTCCTCTTGACCAAAGGTAACCTTCTCCTATAAAATACTAATCTCAATCTTGTTCTAGGATGAGATCAAATATGATGCCCTTCATATAGTCGATATAGTTTCCTCATCAACTAGCTGAGGGTGGATTAGAGACCTAGGGTCATTTTTATACTAGTTGTAGATTTTGGTTATCATGAGTGGCATGAGAGCACCAATTTTTTATGAGGATGTCTTAGCCGGATGATATAGTCTAAGTGTACCATTTTGAGTGATTTGTGGTCCACCAGACTGATGTATGATTGGATGATGTCTAATATAATCATAAAAAAAATAAAAAAAAATATATATATATATATATATATATATATATATATATATATATATATACTAATTATTTATTTGATTCATTATTATGTTATAATGTGTTTTGAGTTGATGTGATGTGAAATTTTGTATTAATTGGATAGATGAAAAGATAGATATTGTGATGTGTCAATGATGTTGTATGATAGATATGGTTGACATATGTGAGTACAAATTTGATTTTAGAGATGATTTAGAAATTTTGACAAATTAATTTGATTTGAAAAATTCTAAGTATCAAAGGTTAACAGGAATTTGGTATAATTTCAAAATGAATTTCTACCAAGCAATAATGCGAAAGATAGGTGTGATTAGGTGAATGTAGGTTAATGAAGAGGTCTGAAGTTGATTTGAAATATAGTAGCAATGTTAAACATGATTTTGAATTTATTTTATTTTATCGTGTTAATGTTGAATTTGAAGTTTGGAATAAATTGATTAAAATTTTAGAAATGATTTGATTTCATGATTTGAGGCATGTGTTATGTTAGGAGATGTTTATGAATACCCTCGGGATGATTTTACTTGGGTTGGAAAGAGAAGTATTTTTCATAAATTTATATTGTTTGCAAAAAAGAAGGGTTAGTGCCAACATCCAAATATGTCTAAAGTTATGGCCCCTTTTAAACAAGGTATTTAAAAGGTACCACATTGTGCTTGTTAAAAGGTATCAATTTGAAGGACTTAATGTAGTAGTGCCTATCAAATTGATATTTTATTTATATGTTGCATCAATAGACCCTAAGCAATGGCCTCTTAGCTTGATCAATAGACAAGCACTTAGGTGACTATGATTAATAGTATTTTTAGGTAGTCCATGCCATGGGATATTTATGTCCTTAAAATATTTTTCTTGCTCCTAAGCGGTGGCTCTTCTAGCTTGATTAATTGACAAGTGCTTAGGCAAGCTATTGCTTTGTAGGTAGTTAATGCCTTTTAATGTTTCAAACAATCTATGTTTATATATAATACAATGCTAGGGATAATTAATGTCCATATGATACAATGATTTTGGACAATCTATGTCCATATAATACAATGATTTTGGATAATCTATGTCCATATAATACAATGATTTTGGATAATCTATATCCATATAATACAATCATTTTTGGATAATCTATATCCATATTTAATTGTTGTGTTGGATAGTTTGTCTATTTTGCTGAGTTGGATAATTTATGTCCTTATTGATAATTTGGACAATTTATGTTCGTATTGCTAAGTTGAATAATCTATTTTCATATTACTGAGTTGAACAATTTATGTTTGTATTGTTGAGTTGGATAGTTTGTGTCCTTTATTGCTAAGTTGTATAGTCTATGTCTGTATTACTAAGTTGGACGAGTTATGCCTTTTATTGTTGAGTTGGATAATCTATGTTTGTATTATTGAATTGGACAGCCTATGTTCATATTATTGAGTTGGATAGTATATGTATTATTGTTGAGTTGGATAGTCTATGTCCATATTATTGAGTTGGATAATTTATGTCCTTATTGCTGAGTTGGACAATTTATGTCCATTTTGCTGAGTTGGATAGTCTATGTCTATATTATTGAGTTGGATAATCTATGTCCATATTATTATTGGATAGTTTATGTCCATATTGCTAATGTTTAATACCCCTAGTTGCAAGACTTATTCAGATAATATTTATGAGTAATAGCTTTATAGGAGACCTTGCCATCAGTGATATTAATATCATAGGATATTTATCATTTAGCATATTTTCAAAATTCAAGATGCTATGTCAATCCTTAAGAAAATAGAGTTATCTTGTCCATATGCTTATGAATTGATAAAGTAGATGGGATAAATTTATATGATATTTCATTATTTGAGGCCTTTATTAGAGCCTATGAAGAAATGAGGTATGCTTAATTCATCACCTAGTAGGTGCTAATAAGAGGCCTCAAATAAAAGGAGTTAGGATAAATGATGATTTATAAAGTGTTATAGCTATCTATCCCTATGACAAAAGGGATTGCCATCATTTGGCAAGTAGGGGATAGTTTTTGGAATAATAAGATTGATTAGTCTTTTTAGAGAATACATGTGAAAAAATAGAAGCATGCAAGTTTATTGCTTTTGAGAACTATGGACTGATTCTAACCAATGATAGGTATATGTCCATCATATGCTAGTCAATGGTTAAAACCAATCCTAGTTCTCTTTAATGTTAATGCATACATGAGCTAATTCATACAACAAATAGCTAATGCAAGTATGAAAATATGGAAATCAATATGTATTTAATTGAATTTTACCTAGCATTCAAGACCCAAGGCCTATAATTGTGTATATAGTTTGGGTTCTTTATTGCATCTCAATGGTTGTCTATATAATTTTCAACCATGGTAGATATTTTTATGAATATAAAAAGGTTGCACTAACTTGGAAAACATGCTATTATCACAAAAAGAGTGTATGAGGAAATTAGGTAGAATAGAAGTGATTTAAACCATGATTTTGTTCATTGACAACAACTTAACAAATAGTACCTCATTATTCCTAAGCTTTAGGATATGCATCAAATATTATGCTAGTCTTATCAAAGATATTGTAGGGGATAAAGTCGATGGAGTAAATTAATGTGTATTACTCAATCATGCAAGAGTGAAAATAAATATATCATGCAACATATGCATATGATCCTAAGGGCAAGGATTTTCTAGCATCAAAGACCTAGTATGAATGCAAATGCAAGTGTATGCTATCCTAACTAGTAGTCATCATCACCTCATTATAAAATCCCTTAATTTCTACATGCATAAATAGTCATGCATTTGTACAAGCATACAGTCATGATAGCAATAATTATGCAAAAGATAATATACAATCAATGGCTCAATGCTTCTGAGTGAAGGAGGATAAGAATTATTCCTTGTAAATATTTTCAACATTGCATGCTTATGTATGAAAACTATTTGAGCAAGAAATAATTCTCATTCTCCAACCCTTAAAAGCTATGAGATTATGTTATTTTGGGGAAGGAATATGATGAGGAGGTTATTCCTTATTAATGTTGTGTGCTAATGAGTGGAAGCCATCAAGCAAGGAATAACCTTCACCATCCCCTCCTCAAAAGGCATAGGCTAGAGGTTTTATGCAATACAAGCAATCAATCCAAAAGAAAGCAAAATCTGCTAGCACATAATTCCTAGTATAATGTAAAAAGGTAATCATTGCATCCTGATGGAGTAAGACAAACAATGCATAAAAAGCAAGCCAAACTCCTAAGGGTAGGGACCTGCTTAGCATCAGTGACCTAGTGTAAGTGCAATGCATATGAGCTAACCTAACTAGTTGTCATCATCACTTCATTACAGAGTCCCTTAATTCTACATGCTCAAGTAATCATGACAATAAGAGTGAAATGATGTATAAATATATCAAGGATTTTATAAGAGGGAACATGGGAATTATTCCTTATAAATATTTTTAATGAAAACTATTTGATCAAAGAATAATTCTCATATTTTAACCCACAAAAGGCATGATACATGAATAGGAAAACTATGCATATATGCAACATACAATTGTGTAAAATCATGTAAGAAATTCATCATGTATTTAAGATTATCAATGATTAGAAAGATTTAGAACAATTTGTTTGATGCTTGTGATTGAAAATTGATGATATAGGGTTGTCAATGATTATGCTTCATCATATTGCCTTAATTTAGTAGAAGAAGGTTATATGATAATTTTGATAGATGCTTATACCAAGGTAGGATATCTGACCTAATTATCCAATATCATTAGGTGTGTTAAACACTTACTAGGTATTGGGTAATTCTATCATTCATCCATTTTAGGTATAATGATGAATTTAATAATTGATGATATTATGTTTATCACTTTAAAATTTATGATAGACCCTTATACCAAAGAAGAAGGTTTGATAGAATCATTCCTCACTTGTTGGGTGTATAGGTATGCTAACACTTGCCAAGCATTGAATGATTCTACCCTACCTTCTTTTTAGTATAAGAATGAATCACAAATTGATAAAATGTTTGGATATGATATTTAGAGATAATGTTTGATGAAAATATTGAAATATTGATGAAGTTGAAATTTTTGATAGATCCCTACATAGAGGAAAAATATTTGATAGAATAATCCAATGTTGATGGATACCTCAAGGTTTTTAAGCACTTGTCAATCATTGAATGATTCTATCACCCACTTTTCCTAGGTATAGAGATGAATCAGAGGATGTCATGATAACAAGATATTATGTGATAGAAGAGATAAAGAGAGAGATTTGCTTAGGGAAGAACTTTCTAGCTCAATATTACCATTTTTATATGCCATACTTAAATTGGCTTTGTAGTATCAAAGTCATCATGGAGTGCTAGCAAGTTGGAGGAAAGAGATGATGCAAATGAGATAGTAGAGATGTTGAAGAAGTGATGAGATGTGTACTTAGAAAGAGTCACTAGAGAGATTCACTACCTCAACTACCTAGCTAAAATATAATCTATAATGTGATCTATCCTAACTAGGATCATCATGGGTCATGATGAATCATCTTGACTCTATATGCAAACAACAAGCATATGAACACAAGCAAGTGAATTAGCATTCGATTATGCAATAGGTAATTGATGCTAACAAGTACATGATCAAGCAAATGATGCATGCAATCCTTTAGACATTTTGGAATATTGAAGGAAAATCTAAGGCATTGAAATGTATAGCAATACTATAATGCAACTACTTTTGTATTATAACATCAAGATCTCAACTTCCTTCAAGATTCCAAAATATCAAAAGGATCAAGAAGGATTTTGGGGAGTCATCGAGGAGGTTTGCTAGCTTAGTGACCTACTACAAATGCAATGCAAGTGATACTATTTTCTAGCTAGGATCATCATCACTTCATTGTGGGATACCCCCTCATGACTTTATGGGATGAACAGGTAGACACAAGCAAACATGCAATCAAGCACATGAAAGCAAGCAAGAATGATTTATAGGTAAATCATGCATATAATCAGACACATGAGTAGGCAAACATGCAGATTCAAGCATAGTATATTTTTAAGTGCATTATGTTTATAGGTTCCTTGTGTTCCTTACCATCTAATATGGCCAAGTGATATGTGCTTGACCCATATTTAGTTGTTACTATGAATGGACCTAACCAATTAGGTTCAAATTTTCCCTTAAGGTCTTCTTTTGCATTAGTGTTTTTATGGTTTTCTTTAAGAACTAAGTCACCTACTTTAAAGGAATGAGGTTGCACCCTCTTCCCATAGGATTTCTTAAGTCTTTGATGATAAACTCATAAGTGCTCTAAGGCATGGATCCACTTTTTATCAAGTAACTCTAGTTGGCTAAGGCATGCATGGTGATACTCATCACCAATAGATGCATCCTTTAGAAGGATTCTAAGGGATAAGACTTCTAATTTGAAGGGGAATATAGCCTTAGTCCCATAGACCAAGGCATAGGGTGTAGCACTAGTTGGAGTTCTGAACACTAGTGCGATATGCCCATAAGGCAGGATATAGTTATAAATTCCAATCCCTACCAATTTTTCTAACAAGTTTCTTTAATATTTTTATTAAAGTTTTATTGGAAGCTTTAGCCTGACCATTACCTTGTGGGTAATATGGTGTCGACCACTTATGTTGGATTTTGAACTTAGTACAGAGCTTGGCAACATCCTTATTTTTAAAGGGAGTGTCATTATCTGAGATAAGCATGTTAGGAATGCCATACCATGATAGGATTTGGTTCAAGATAAACTTAGAAACCTAAACTCTAATGCAAGAGGATAAGGGTATAGCCTCTACCCACTTTGTGAAGTATTATGTTATAGTAATTATGAACTTATATCCATCAGATGATGTTAGGTTTATTTTCCTAATGATATCTAGCCCCCAAGTAGAGAAGGGCCAAGGAGATGTGATGGAATGAAGCTCTTGGGAAGGTGCATGGATGAGGTTATCATGCTTTTGGCACTTATCACATTTGCACACATGATTACGAGCATCCCTTTCCATAGTCAACTAGTAATACCCCATGCAAATGAGCTTCTTAGCAATGGAACTTCCATTGAAGTGTCCACCACATGCCCCCTCATGGGCATCTTGAATTACTATCTTGGCTTCATCTGAATTTAGGCATCTTAAAATAATGCCATCAAAAGTTTACCTATATAAGATATCTTTGATTATCACGAATTGACAAGCTCATTGCCTGAGGTTCTTTTGCTCATTATGATTTAGACCTTCAGGCAAAGCATCACTCTTAAGGAAATCATATATTTCCTTGTACCAAGAGTCAAGGACAAGTGCTTGTTTGATGGTAAAGATAGCTAATGGTTCTTGACTGGATTGCAAGGTTGTAGGTTGTCTTATATGATGGATGATAATTGTTGCTTGCTCATCCTCCAACTCTAGAGGCATGAGAGAAGCAACTACAACCATTGCATCTACTTGGTGATTGCTAGAGCATGGAATAGTATCAATGGTTACTTTCTCAAAGGAAGCCATTAATTTATCCATAATGTCTTTATATGGTTTGAGTTTATCATCTTTGGTTTGATAAACTCTATTTATTTGATTAACTATTAACTATGAATCTCCAAATATGGAGAGGATTGTGATTTTTAAGGCTAGGATTGCCCAAAGCCCAAGGATGAGTGCTTCATATTTAGTCATGTTATTAGTACACGAGAATTGAAGCTTGAAAGATAAGGGGATGACAATCTATTGTGGTGATACTAGGATAATTCCTGCCCCTACACCTTTGATGCATCTTGCACCATCAAAGAAAAGAGTCCAGGAATCTTGTTGTGATGCCTCAAGAGTGCACACTATCTCATTAGGATATTCAATTTCTAGGGGATGACTAGTTGGTAAAGGGTTATTGCTAGTTGATCAACTATCACTTGTCCCTTAATTGAATTTTGACTAATGAATTCAAGGTCAAATTCATTAAGGGCCATAACCCATTTAGCTATCCTACCTAAAAGGTAGGGTTTAGACATAAGGTATCTCAACGGATCAACCTTAGCTATAACATATGTTTTATGGCTCAACATGTAATATCTCAACTTTTGAGAAGCAAAGACCACTACTAGGCACATATTTTCCAAAGGGGTATATCTAGTCTCATAACTGATAAGGGTTCTACTAATATAGTAGATAACCCTTTCCCTATGTTGATCATCATATTGTGCCAACATGGCACCTAAGGCATGAACTATTGTTGCAATATATAGCAACAATGGCTTAAGGGGATCTGGTGGGATAAGTATTGGTGGAGATAGAAGGTATGTTTTCAAAGCATCAAAGGCTTTTTGACATTCCTCATCCCAATTAAACTTGATCCCTTTTCGTAATAGTCTAGAAAAGGGTTGACATTTATCTACCAATTGGGATATAAATATCCTAATGGTTTGCAATCTACCTTGTAGACTTTGAAGTTTAATTAGGTTTCTAGGTGGTGGTATTTTAGTTATTATCAATATTTTATTAAGATCTACCTCAATGCCATGTCTAGACACTATGAAGCCTAATAGTTTGTTGGATGTTACCCCAAATATACATTTGGAGGGTTTAAGGCAAACCTTATATTCTCTAAGTCATTCAAAAATTTACCTTAAGTCTTTGACATGATCTTCTCATTTCATGGATCACCCAAGAAGATCATCAACATAGTCTTCAACAATATCATGCATCATATCATGGAAGATATATGTCATGGCACATTGGTAAGTTGTGCCAATATTATTTAAACCAAAGGGTATAACCTCATAGTAAAAGGTACCCCAAGGAGTAATGAACATCATTTTAGCTTGATCCTCTAGTGCAATTCAAATTTGATTATAACTAAAAAATCCATCCATCAAGGATAGCATTCCATATTCGAATAGTGAAGTCTAACAATCATGTCTATGTTAGGTAGAGGAAAATCATCCTTAGGATAGGCTTTGTTGATGTCTCAAAAGTTTGTGCATACTCGCACAACACCTTCTTTCTTGGCTATAGGAACTATGTTGGAGATCCAATTAGAATAGTCAATAGCCTTAATAAATTTGACCTCCAAAATTTTTTGGAGTTCCTCTTTGACTAGTAAAGAAACCTTAGGATGCATATTTCTTAACTTTTGCTTTATTGACTTAGCATCAGGCTTGACTACCAAGTGGTGAATGACTAAGGATGGGTCTAGTCCAGGCATGTCTACATAGGACCATGCAAAGATGTCATAAAATTTGATTAAGAGTTTCGTATACTCTTCTTGTTCTTCTAAAGTTAGAACCTTTCCTAACTTTATTATTCTTGGATTATCCTCTGATCCTATGTTAATATCTATGGTTTCTTCTATTAGGATATGAGACTCATCTTCATATTATGGAGGGGCAGGTAAGACCCCTAGAATTTGAAGCTCATCGACATCTAAAGTCCATTGCTTAGTGTTAGATGATTATGAGGGATGTGTGACTAAAGAAAGAGGTCCTTCAATAGGGATATCTTCTTGATGAAGAAAAATCATTGTGATTATCCCTAGGAGGGTTGTGGGGTAAAACTTTCACCTCATAGTCATTTATGTGTAATGTTGATACAAGGTTTTCTATTGATTGAGATGTTATATTATTGTCTTCTTGAGGTAGAACTGATGTATCCCTATTATCAAGGCTATTGTTGGAGCTCTACCTAGTCTCCTCAATGGGATCGATGCTTAGGGTGTTGATTTATGCATACTATAAAAATAGGTCAGAAAGGGATAAGGGAGAAGGTTCATTGTCCTCCTCTTCATCCCAGTCTAAACCTTTTATTAAGGTTACTTATTTTTGGGGTTCACATGAGAAAAGGCACACCTCTTCATCATCACTACTTTTTGAAGAGGAGCAAGATGTCCTTTCATTAAGATTAGGGAAGTATCCTAATCCCCAATGCTCAAGCCAAGCTTCAGATTCTAGAGGCTCCTTAATGCCTTGTTCTTAAAGTCCTAAGCCTTTTCCCTTGTATCCAAAGTTACAAAGAATTTGCTTGGGGATAGGGTAAATATTGGAGAGATAACATGAGGTATACATTTCATTCTATTGGTCATGGATTGGTTCCACATATTCTCTCCTCATTAGTTGTTCCTATAGAAACGAAGGTGCAAGTTCCTATTTGCATAATCATTCCTTTTCTAGAAGGAAACCCTAAAGCACGAGGTGATGGGGGTAACTTGACCAAGTCTAAGGCTAATAGCTCATGATATTGGTTGTTGAGGTTTATATTGTTAATATCTTCAACTTTTTCCTTACCCTTTGTCATGGCTTGACTACTGGTTTCTTCTCCTTGGTTGATACTTATTCCCTTAGGTGGTACATACCTTAAGGTATCATCTATAAAAGGATGAGAAGCATTCAACGAAGGGCATAGTCAAGCCTTTGGGTTTTTTAATTGGATGGTTTGACAATAAGCAAAAGGATCTCTATCAACCACTATGTTGTACAACTTACCTTGATATTAAAATTTTACACATTGATGGTAAGTTGAGGGGATAGCTTGCATTGCATGGATCCAAGGTCACCCCAAAAGGATATTATAGTTCAAATCATATGGCAACACATAAAACAATGTGTTTAAAATGTGAGGCCCCACTTTTATTGGAAGAACTATAGTTCTAGTAGCTTCTCATTCCTCATTGTCATAGGCTTTTATGACAATGTTAGATTTCTCTAGATCTTCCTTATTGAGCCCTATTCTATGGATAAACTTAAGGCTACAAACGTTGATTGTTGAACCATTATCGATGAGAACCCTTTTAATGCATTGCTCATTGATGTTACAAGTGATATACAAAGGGATCTCTCCAAGCATAGAGGTAGGTGGAATATCATCCTTAAAGAAGGATTGTTGGCAATTTTGGGTATGTTGCCTAGCTTCATGTTTGTGAGTTGTCATTGATATCAAAATGAGTTTGTGTTGATGTCAAAAGGAATTTGTGCTGATATCAAAAAGAGTTTGGTGCCAAAAATATCTTGAAAGTTCCATGATGTTTTTTAAGGGTTTTTATTAAAACCATGGTGACAAGGTTAAAGGTTTTTCTTAAAACCATCTGGACTCATTAAGGGTTTTTATTAAAACCATCTTGGCTTAATGAAAATGTTTTGCTCCTTGAAAAAACCTTAAAAGTCCATTTTGATTATTAATAAATAAATTAACTCAAACCTTTGAAAAGGTTTTAAGTTAAGTTTATTATTAATAAAATAATTATTATTAATTTAATAATTATTATTGAAAGGGTTTCTAAACCCTTAGCGGCACTCATGTAAAAGACTTACAGTGTCGACGTCAACTTGCATGGGATGCAAAATACTCTTAAAGAGCATTAATTCCTAAGGTTCAATGCACCTCCGATTTGCGGGATTACCTTCAAATTTGTATTGCTCTGTGACCTTCGATTTTGGATTGCTCTATGATTTTTGAGTTTCGTATTACTCTGTGTTTAAGTTTCAATTTTGTACGCTTGTGAGGAAGACAAATATGTTTATCTTTAATCTCTGCAAGCAAAGGGAAGGTAAAACGACGAGTGGCACTTGAGAGTTTTGTTGGGCACTTGTGCTCCAACTACGGAGGCAGTGGAGCGAAGGCGCTCGCTAGGCAAAGGTGTCGATAGCGATTCGTGTCGGGCATGTTTCATTTTTGGTCATGGATTATTATGCACATGGTATAGCAATTGCTTTGGGCCACGAGTTTGGAGGATGAAGCGCTTTGGCACTTATGTTGGTGTCTCCACACTTCTCCTAAGGTTGGAGAATTTATTTTTGGCCAAGGTAAATATTTTGTTGATAATATGGAATATTTGATTTGACTTGGAAATTATTGTTGGTAATTGGATGGAGGTATAAGGTTAAATAGAAATATTGATTTGACATTGTTATTATTGATGCTTAATGTTTATGTGGTAAATGCATTTAGAAGTAAATGTATTTTAGGAGTTATAAGGGTTTAAGGAATAATTGTGCTTAATGTCATATTGGGGTTAGAGAGCCTTTGGATTTATTGAGTGGATATTCTCTTGTAATTATTTTTTGAGGTTGAAGTTATTTTGTGATATATTAAGTAGGAGTTAGAAGGTTTAAAGGAAGATTGTTGATATGTATATTTGTGAGTTTTGATTATTGATGAGTTGGAGTGATAAGGTGTTATTAGGACTCTTATCATTGTGCATTATTCCATTGATGCTAACTCTAATTTGTGGCAAATTGAGAGTTAGTGTTGTGATAGATTTTGAGTTCTCCTTCTTCGTCAAAGTAAAGGTATGGGCACATTCTTCCATGGTTATTATTGATTGATGGTTTTCTGAAAATAAGTTTGGAGTGAAAAGGATTAAATTAAGTTTCCTTATTTGGAGTGGATCTTTTTTTCTAAAAGTGGAAGTATTGATTATGCATTATGAGGTCATGATGAGTTTATGAGTTATTGTATAATTTTGGTTTATGAGAGTGGAAGCATTTGAAGTTTACTTTAGGGTTTTTGAGTGAGAAGCGTATTCCATTGCTATAAGTTTTTGAAACCCTAATTGAGTTGTTTGGTTGTTGAGAGTTTGTTTTTGAGATTGCTTCCATTGAGATTGAGTTGATCAAGTTATGCTTTACTTGATACATGAGTTGGGCTTGCTCCTTTGAGATTTGATTTTATCAAGTTGTACTTTTCTTGATAAACTTGGTTGTGTGGTTAAGTTGAGCATTCCCATTTGAGAGAAGTTGGAAATATCTTGAACCCATTTTTTATGCTTAGAGAGAGATTGCTTTGAGTTCTTGAAAACTAACTTGGCTAGGGTTTGATAGCAAGTTATGGTTCTATGTTGGAGGAGTTGATTCCTTGATATTGTATTATTGGAAATTGTTGGGTTGTGGTTCAATATCTTGTGAACGTATACTACTCCTATGATATTTATTTGAGTTGAGATTGAAATTTGAAGGATAGAAAATATTGAGTCTCTAACAATTCTCTTTATGCTTCTATGAGATTGATTTGAGTTGAGATTGAGAGTTGAAGGATAGAACATATTGAGTCTTTAACAATTATCTGTATGCTTATGTGAGATTGATTTGAGTTGAGATTGAAAGTTGAAGGATAGAACATATTGAGTCTCTAAAAATTCTCTTTATGCTTCTATGATATTGATTTGATATGATTGGATGAAACACATTGGGTCTCTAACAATTCTCTTTGTGTTCACATTGGATAAGTTTCTTCGTAAACTTGTTTGAGATGATTTGGGAAAGTTCTTGGTGAGCTTGCTAGGACTGATTTGGATAGGTTTTTGTGGAGAACTTGTGGAGTGATTTGGATAGGTTCTTATGGAGAACTTGTAGACTGATTTCGATAAGTTCTTGTTGAAGAAATTGTGGACAGATTTGATGAAGTCTTGGTGGAGAATTATGATCAGTTGTGATTGATTTGTTCAATATTTTGGCTTAAGCTTGGGATAGATCTGATAGATATTTGAGAGCAGATTTGTGTTGGACCAGAGGACTAAATTTGGTGTAGATTTGTGATAGACTTTGAGAGAATTTGTGTTGGACCGACTGATTGTGTTGAGTATAGGTTTTGATGAGCAACTATGGAGGTGATCAGTGAGAACAGAAGCCTCTAGATCCAGATCAAGGAGGATAGGATGTCTTATGTGGAAAGGAGTTCCACCTGCTAGTGGCAGAAGAGGCAGCGATCTTCTGAAGTATCATTTCCAAAGCTTTGGGGGATAGGACATCTCCTTTGGGCAAGAGGCTCATAAATACTTCTTTGGGGGATAGGACATATAATTTGGGTAGGAGGCTCATAAATATTTGATTAGGGGAAGGATTCTCCTTTGGACAGGAAGTGCATAAACATTGTAATTGGGAAGGATTCCCAAAGGATTTGATTGAGAAAATTTAGTGAAATATTTTCTCTGTGGAGTAGCCCACCTTGGGTGAACCATATTATATTGGTGTCTCAATTTTTTGATGACTTGTACACTAGTTTGATTACTGATTTGATTTTTTTATTGGTTCATTGCATTGCTTTCTGAAGTAAAAGGAAAAAGTTAAAAAGTGATCTTATATTGTTCACCCCCCTCTCAGTATAGCTTGTGTTCTTCAAGGATATGGTTGCATGGCTCACACTAAGGGACCCTACCATGTTAGCTAGATTATCAACGCTAATATTTTTGGGTATTATTTTCTCACTTAAAAATTTTAAATAGGTTTTATCTATGGCTTTGATAAGTTTGTAACTCTAGTATGGAGATTTTGGGTAGTGTGTCCAATTGTTGTTGGAGGTTAAAAACTCTCATGTTTTTATCTTATGGTTTTAGAACCAAAGGTGGTTCTTTAGGAGCGACAACACATCTAGGCCGCAATACCAAGGGGGGTTAGAGGGTAGTTTCAAGGTTTGACCTTTTTCATTGGTTTTTTGTCTGGTCATGGTGGTAACCTGAATCATCCCTATTGTATTTCAAAATTCCAACATAACTTGTACCCCTAATTTTTCAAAATCTATCAAAGTCCAATGTTTACGTGATTTTAGGGAATATCGATCATGTTAACATGTTATGAGTTTGAAAACTCCTAAGTCCATTATGATATTGGGTTATAATAAAATTGTTAGTCTTGAGGGTCCTTATAAAATATAGGGATTCCATGCTATAGTCTTTGTCCCTATCATATACTTCCAAAGAATATAATTTACCAAGGTCTATATCCCCTTTTTCATCATTCCATTTTATCATGTCATCTATGTAATTTTCCTATTTCATCCATCATTCCTTCTATCATTTCATAAAACCCCATATTTTCCATTTATATCCTAAGTTTTCCCCTCATAATTCTATCACCACTTAGTCCATTAGTCGATAAAATACCTTTCACAAGATATCATTAAGTCCTCGTGATACCACTTTAATATCTGCTAAATTTTTCATCATACTACCCCTATTTATAATTCCCCTTTATCACAAAGGTCTTTATTATGGTTTCATTTTAACATTATTCTCCCAAAATCACAATGATAAAGTTCTCAATGTAATAAATCCTTTGTCACTAATTATAATCCTTCATAATTGATCCATCAAGTCAAAGGGTGACAATGTTAGTCAAATGATTTCAAGTTATCGCTTGTTTCCAATGAAAGCCTTCATTGTTCATGCATTGATGATAATGTTAATTGATCGGTGATGATGATAGTTAAAAGGGTAATAAGTTATCTTTCATCGCCGAAGAAGAACCCTCATTGCCAATGCATCAACAATAGAAATGATCAATCAATAATGACACTAATCAATCTATGATGGATTCTCCTCACATAGAACTTAAGGGTCTAGGTCTCATGTGGAATTTCCCCTCGCTTCTCTATGAAAATAATTCATTTATCATTCAAAAGTCTAAATAATTATATAGGGTCTCAAAGGTCTATATACTATTATTCCATATTATTATTCCTTGAGTCCTAACGTAATCACTTTCACATCATTAAGGTCCCTGCCATGGTCTAATGACATCAATAACTTGAGTTATAATATTAATATTCTCAAAGACCTATAAATTCCCTCACTAATGCAAGACCTTCATTACTGATGCACCAGTGATGTCGTTGGTCAAATAATGATAGCCTAGTCAACCAACTATGAGTTCTCCCCATAATCGATCTAGAGTTCTCATCATTGATTCACTAATGATAGCATTGGTGGATAAGCGACACTCCCACCAATGACTCTGATCTTATCATGTAAATCAATGGTGCACCTCTCATCAATGATACACTGGTGATGGCCTTCAATTGGTCTAAGATAAACGGTTAGAGATCTGATAATGAAATTGATATGAAAGGTGTGGTTCTCATTAGGGATTGAATAACAATGATCCCCAATCAGATGATGATACCTGATGATGGCTTAAATTATACATGTATCCATTCAAGGTCTAATAAAATTTAAAAAGTTCTTGTGGGGACCCTAAAAGTAACTATCCAAGGAGATCTCAAATGAGGTGGCACTAGTGAGAGGTTGACAAGAAAAACAATAGGACCATTAGACCAATCATAGAGTAGAGCTTTTATGACAATACCATTTCCATAGTGATGAAAAATTAGGTGGTCGATATCACACAAATGTGATCAAAGGTGATAGTTGTATAGAGAATTGAGAACTCAAAATACTCAACTCAAGAAAACACAAGATAAGAAATCCCAACTGCAAACTAAAAATTTAAAAAAAATTGCAGGTAGAGGTAAATAAATTGTAGGAAGAGATCAAAAAACTACAAGGTCAAACATCACAGCTATCAACTGATGGACAATTCGATAGTGCTAAATTCATAGAGCATTACAATCAAGACCTAAACAAGAAGTTGTGCTCAATATTACAAAAAAGAATAATTCAAACAGTTTTAAAGATCTAAAGTTGTTAGAGCATCAAAATTCCATAGTGGGATCTCTTATAAATAGCGAATCGACTAGTTGGGATAGTTTTTAGCAATCAAAGAATTACATGGAGAGTGAAGATATTGATTCAAATGTAAATAATGATGGTGCAAGGGAAAACATAGATTTCATAGTGAAGGGGAAAAAATGATCACAATATAATATTCTTAAGACTTAGAATTGCAAATCTAGAATGTCATGTTCACAATATCCACTTCCCTTTTGACATAGAGGATGACACTGCAATGAGTGTTGCAAGTGAAATGGTGATAGAGTTGGATCTAAAAAATCAATATGTGACATATATTGCAACAATGATAGATGCAAAAATAAAATATCTTATGCTATAATGGAAATATGGAGTATCCTTTGAATATATTGTGGGTGAAGAGATGTGTACTGGTTATCATAGTTGCACAATCAAATATGATGCTCCTGATATACCAAGTGATGTTGTTGGTACTTGTCAAGAATTTATGCTTTAACACCTTACTTCAAGTCATAAGTATTGGTTTAATTATCCAAGGCCTTCACCTGGTGGCTCTTGCATGAATATGACATTGATAAATGCATCTCCCATAATGGAAGGGCTAATGAATAGCATATTCAACGAAGTGAATAGTGATCAATCTATTTTCAAGTAATGATGAACATTATTTTGTTTGAACTAACCACTCTAGTCAATATGATAATCATGAATATATTGGAACTAATTAAGATACAAAGTTTTGATAAATATCAAGAGAGCCAACATAATAAGGGTTGTGGAATTAGTAGCAGTTTGGACCAGCATGTGTCTATAGGTAGGGGTCATGATAAAACTATTTCTATAGAGTTTTAATCTTCAGATGATGCAGGCATCTATTTTAAATCTTGAGGCTAAGACTCTAGAAGGCTTGAAGAAATAAAAAGATGGTTATTTAAGTAGCAAGTCCACAAAGTAGCATGGTGGTACTATTTCTCAAGCTAGTACTATTGGATCCAATGCTTTAAGCATAAGGTAGCCAATTACTCTGTATAATATTCCAAGCTCATTGATGATATTACTTATGAATTTGAAGCATTTGTGGATTAAAGACATCAAGCTATCCTTCAAAAAAATGAGATGTATATATCATTATAAATTCTTTTTCAAAAAGTAAATCTTTCAAGTGTGTTATTGGCTAGGGCTAGTTAAATTTTTTAGGCTCTATTTTTAGTTAATGATAATGTTATGGAGGAGAAAACATAAAGACTTTAACAGGATTAGATACTATTAGATGGATCCACTTCTTGGCATTTTTTCCATCTAGTCATGGGGGATATTAGAATTCATATTCTCTGAGTTGTTGGTTTAAAACAAATACAAAAATTCTTCAATCTCAATTAAAGGACCAAATTATTTGTCTTTGATCGAAGTCAAATTTCTAATTTTCTAGGTGTGAAGCTTCCAAAAGGGGACAAAAGTGATAAAGCCATTGTTGGGTCCACCACATAAATAGACAAAAGAGTAGCATTGAAATCAGGACAAACTGGTTCTTGAAATATAATTGTTTCCTCTTCAGGGTAGCTAGGGCCAGGGGAGTAACAATTGGTAATAGTTTTGAGATAGATGGTAAATTTTCTTAGTTTTGGACAGCTTATGACAACTGGTCTTTTATTGTAATGCACTTAGAAAAATGAAATGTAGAGAAAACCCCATGTGGATACACCTACATCAAGCATTTGTAACTGAATCACATCAATCCAAATTATAAAAAACCATCCAAAACCAGATCATCATCAAGCATCAGAGTAGCAAATTTTACAAGAGGTATTCTGAGTGTTTTGTCTAGGTCGGTTGTATCTTCCTTTGTTGTATTCATTTTCCATTTCTCA
Source organism: Wollemia nobilis (assembly GCA_028583015.1). Taxonomy (NCBI): domain Eukaryota; kingdom Viridiplantae; phylum Streptophyta; class Pinopsida; order Araucariales; family Araucariaceae; genus Wollemia; species Wollemia nobilis. The sequence goes on from JAQPPZ010006010.1 coordinate 4,233,555, forward strand.
ATTCTTCTCACCTTTGTGCAGGGATTGCCAAGAATTGAGTTAGTCTACCTAAGATCATTTCTAGGAGCTGCTTCAAGGAGCTAGAGTCTTCATGTCACTACATTTAGGATAGTAGATCAGAATTCCCTTGTTATGTTATTCAAACAAGGTAAATATTGTATTGTGTTCTCTAAGAGACCTAAGCACACCATTGGGATCTAACATTGTAATCATTTGACATTGAATATAATACAAATCTTGGCTTCTGCTCTTTGGTATATTCTGTATCATTATGTGTATGTTTTTTATTTGTGTATTTTGTTATTTGAATTCACAAGTAATGCTTTCTCTCATTGATTTAATACCTGTATTGATTACGTTATTTGAATGAATATGGGTATGTCAGTTATTTATTTATTTTTCTTAACTTCATAAAATTGGTTAATATTTGCTATAGTCACCCAATAGACAAGGCACCGATCTACATTCTTGAATCTAAGGTTGAAAGTGCTACATTAGCTTGGTCATAATCCAAACCCATAACAAAACCCACCTGATCTAGTTGAGCCAAAAGGATAGAACATCCATTGTTAATTAGGCTCTTATTAGGGTGTCCAGACCTGACCTGGTATTTCATGAATTCGTATTAAAATCTCTTTACAGGTCAAAGCGACAAGTCCACCAGAGCTTGCATTTCTCATTGTGAATCTAAAAATTTAGGTAGTATGACATATATCTTAAGGATACCTAAATTTTCCACAATAATCCCTACCAAGTTTTGGTCTAGCAAAGGAAAATTCCTATATTGAACCTGATTAGTAGCATTTTATCTATATTTAGTTAAGGGGTCCTGAAAGATCCTCATATGCTAGTTAGAAGATGTTTCTTGTTTAGGACCACTAACCACTAGACAACCTTCATTGATGAGGTATAGTACTACATTCTTAAGAGTGATACAATTGTTCATGTAGTGACCATTTGTGTGATGGAAAGCACACAATTGGTCAACCTTGAACCAAGGAAGCTTTTCCTTATCAAGGTTATGCTACCTTTAGGAGGTAAATCTATCATATTAGCATCTAACAATTGCATTAGTATAGAAGATAGAGATTGATTTAACTTAGTAAATTTTATTTGAGATTTCTCTTGAGTCGTAGCTAAAACTAATGTGGTAGTATTAACATTACATATTTTAGGATTATTACTAGGGTGAGAGTTAGTTAAACCATCTCCCACAACATGTATGCTTTTATATTATCTTTTAGTATTAGAGGAGGAAGAATTTTTTTCTTCCCTTTTAGATGTTAAATTCCCTCTATGCTAGAGTGTGACTTCTATTTACATAACAAGGTCCATTTCATCATCAAAGGAAGAGACACGGGTCATATCTAGTGAGAATGAAAGGTGTTCTTGTAAGTTGTGTATAAAAATATGTAAGAGGTATCTAGATGGTAAAGAAAAATGTAATTTTATAACCAATGCTTGCCATTGGGGTAAGAATTTAATGAGGGACTCGTTTTACCCTTGTTTTAGTTGATATAAGTCATCAATTATGCATTTATTTACAATTTAGGTATGAAATCTTGGTTGAACATTTCTGCTAAATAAAAAAATTCTTGCCTAAGTTATGAGGTAACAGATAGAACCATTTTGGCACCTCACCACCAAGGCTTGAAGAATTTTTTTTTTAAATAATGCCTCATCATAGGTAATGTCATGTCATGTAGCTCAAAAAAAAATGAAAGTGATATATTGGGTCACCTTCTCCCCTATACATCCAAAATTTTGGTAACACAAAATTTAGGGATATGGTTTGTTAATCAGAGCAGGGTCTATTGGTTGGTTACAATAGTATTTATAGTACTTTTTATTGTGGATCCTTAAATAGAAACCAATTGTTGTTTGAACTTTGAATTTTATTTTTTTCTTTGTTCTAGCTTAGAGTATATATCCTAGAACCCAAGATAAGGAATTGGTAGTGTTATAGATTAAGGTTGATAATTCACCAAAGGATAATATTAAACATTTAAATGAGACAATCCAAAATGGATCATCATCTTATTAATTATAATATTATTTAGAAAATAAAATTTAGTAGTGGGGATGTTAGTAGGAATGAGCATGCTAAAGAATGGATTGAAAGAAATCAAATTTGAAGTATTAGGCATACTGGAAAAATATCCACGTTCTAGACTCATAAGTTGAGAGATAGGGAGGTTTAGCCTAATTGGATATATGTTTGGAAGTATAAATCCTAAATTTCCTGAGGAATATGGGATATTTTTATGGGCTCCCTTCTATAGTGGTTGTGATGATTGAGTCTTTATGTTGAGCACTCATGGGATTAGATCTAGGCTATTGCAAAAGTTCTAAGAGAAGTTATTCTAAAAAAAAAGTGGGTATATCATCTACTCTTAAAATGGATTCCATAACCTCTTTTTTTCCTTGTAGGAAAGCAATTAGATGATCCATAGACTTAAAAACTACCCTTATTCATTATGAATAGGATAAATGGTTCTAGGAGGATTTCTTCCTCTCCTTCCTCAAATGTTAGATTTTTAATCATAGGTTGCTTCTTATTTTTTTCTTTTTTTCTTTTTTTTTTTAAGAGAAAAACCCCTTGCGGGGCAGCCTTGGTCTAAGAGACCACGAACAAGGGGCTCTACACCATCAAAGTCACCCGGGGGTTGCACCCAGCCCTGCCCACACCAACATTATCAATTGGATTTTGGGTACCTAATTTAGCTTTTTGGTAGGGTGGAGATTCGAACCTGGGACCTCCCTTGGAGGATTGCCCTCTCCTCTCCAACTCACCTACAACACCCGGGTATAGGTTTCTTCTTTGGAAGTTTATATGAAGCACTCAAATCTTATCCTAATGCTTTTGCAACATTCCAAGTAAGATAAGGACGTTTAGACATGATAAAAAATGAGTTCAATTTATTGAATTTTTATCTTTAGAGTTTCTAAAGTTTTTAGAGAAGAAGAGAAGATGCTTTATATCCTTATGTCACTATGGACAATGAACCTTCCTTACAAATCATCTTAGCCCATTACAATATACTAGCCAAGAGAGATAACCCTCAAGGTTTGTACATTAGTTTACTCAAAGGGTCATTAACCTTCCTCTAGTATGTAGGCAGCTGCTCAAGCAAAAGCTCACTGGAAGGAGAAATTGAATAAGAGTACCTCTGAATGGGAAAAAAATTATGGAGTTCATGAAATCCGTCGAGGATAAGGCTAACCTTCATGGAGCCAATGTCGTCGAAATGGGGAGTTATGCAGCCAAACTAAGAAATGAACAAGAAATGTATAAGACACAAGTCAAGGACTTGGAGTCTGAATTAGCTAGATATGAAGCCCAGAAGAAGAAGCAAAATGATTCATCGAGGAAACCGACTAAATTAAATGGGAGGGCAGATGTAGGCAGCAAATTCACCTCCTAGAAGAAGAAGTGATTTGCTAGATTTTAACAGGTTTGGAATAATCTGCTCAAGTTTTGTAAAACCGTACAGTGGGAGAAAATAATACAGTGGAGGGAAAAATCATACAACTGGATTGGAAAATCATACAAATTATTATTAAATCATACAGGGCACACCAAAATTCACTCAGATTCAAAGGAAATGTAATTTCAGGATGAAATGTCTCATGGATTTGCTAAACTAAGGTGTTAAACTTAGGAAAACGTCAAAATAATGTATTCAGTTGTATATGGGCAGATGTGAATAATGAATTGTCTCATAAACCACTTTGGAATGGCCTGGGAAATGTTATATAAAGCCCCATTTTCAAATTTGTAGGCCTAGCTACTAGTTTACTAGTTATTAGTTTCTAGAATAGAGAAATAGATACATTTCAAAGTTATTGCAATTACAGTGAGAGATTTTTCCACATTGTACTCAAATTTATAGCCATTAATGAGAATAAAGACATTGTGGATGACTATGTATGATATTGTTATGAATGAGTAATGTATTGTGGATTGGTATTATGTAATTGAGTTTTCTATCTTACTGTTATATGTTAGTTTTAGGCATTGTTGTAGACTGGTTAAGAGGATTGTCACTGGTGAATCATGGAGAATGAATTATGAGCATAAGGACATTGGAAAGGATTTTTTGAAACATACTGTACAATTTTTATACGTATTTACCTGTATGGAATCTCTCACCAGTGTGGTTAGGATGTTTTACTTGTGAAAGAGATTGTATTGTTTAGGCTGTTAAACCTTTACAAAACTTCTAGGAGAGAGATTGGAGGAGAATAGCATATTAAATACTACCATTTTGTATCTTTATTTCATACATATCGTACATCGTACATCATACAAATAGTACAAATAACTGTTACCCGATTTGGTAAGACAAGCAATTGATAGGAACTTACCCGATTTGGCAGTTTTGGGGACTTGGTTGGAATGATTAAAAAATTGTATATGGCAGCCTCCAAAACAGCATATGTCAATTTTTTTGGATGCAAGATCACACCATATTGGACACTGTACGATTTAAGATCGTACATTGTATGTAATTAAGGTCTATACAAGGAATTGACAGTTCGTACGAGGTTAGTCCGGTTGATTAGAATACTTTCTGATTTGGTAATTTGAGGTAGGCTTGGCCTAAGAATAATTCTCTCCTTTGGAAAACACCTCCCCATCAGTAATAATCCACCGATGTGTTACATAGTAGAACTAATAATTTGGTTATGATCTTATCTTGATTTAATGTGATTTATGCTAAGCAAAGAAGATTATATTATCTTTATTTTAGTGTAGTAAATTTTATGTTGATTAAGGATAAGATCTTAGACCAAAGGTTTTGGATAGGGACTCGTGTGATGTATTCACATTGAGTTCACCAAATATGTGGGATTCCAAAAGGTGCATAGGGGTTTTGGACTTGAATGTGTTCCCTCAAGGGTCATCCCCCACTCAGATGGAAGAGCCCTACTACTAACCCATCATTAGATCACAATTCACATTGTCTATCTTTGATGGGAGATTTTGGGTTTGTTGAGGGTTTAAATATTTTCTTAATCTAGTTTTGATGTATTCAATTTAGAAAACACCTATATTTTGTTCTATCCTATAAATTGGTGCACAATATGATAATGCAATGCAATATGAAGACAAAATGCATTATACAAAGTGCTAATCTATATATAATTTTTGCTTTTGATTGAGTATGATAGAAGATAAAATATATGAAATACTAGAATTTTATTTTATTCTTTTCAAAGGATTTCAATAAGATGCAAACACACAATTAATCCTCATGCATGCTACATGCAAATTTCAATTGGATACCTAAGAAAACTGAGTAAAATTTTGATATTTAAAATATATGTTGTTTTTACTTTCCATTTTTATGTGCATTTATAATGAAAAAATAGTAAGATGTAAAAGCATAAAACTCAACAAAACAACATATCTGAAGTATTAAAATAGGAGGATACAATGTACTTACCTATTTTTGAGCTTAGTGTGAATACGTTACATGTGTGTGAAAACACCCTCTAGTAAATATGTCACCTTGAATTCCTACAACTAGAAAATTCTCTAACACCTACAAAAGAGAAAAAAAAAGGTTACATCAAAATTTGGGGGGCTTCCAAATAGCAAGAAGTAGAGGACTTTCTTATTGGCACAATCAAAGAGCAAGGACAAGGTTAGAAATTATCAAGAATGGCAAAATATGAATAGATCAAGGTTGAACATATAGATGTTGGGATAGCAAGGTGACCTAGGGCTGATAGAAATATAACAAATATGTTTCCTAAAAAATTCATAGGTGATGTTGTAGCACCCTAAAATTGGCACAGTTAAACCTTAGTAAAAAGATAAAAATTTGAATTTTAACCCATTAACCGCCCGTTACCCGCTCCCCTTGTTTTTCGTGCCATTTTTAGGATTTGTTTTGACCGTTGGACGATATCGTCGACGATCAGACGAAATCATCCCAGATCTGACGAATTCGTCTGGAACAGAACGTCCAGACGATTTCGTCCCAAAACCAAATTTTCATAATTAGCTTATGTTCAACAGCTTCTCTAACTTGGGCAGAAAGCGTGTCTGCGTGGTTAGAGTCTCCCCCGTTGGAGATCTCCCAAATTGGGATGATCTCCAACCTCCTAACCTCTCCCTAATCCTATATAAACTGGGATTTTCTTAGTTTATCCCCTTGGCTGACTGATTTCCCTACAACTTTAACTCTTCGTGCATTAGAACACCTTCACACCTTCATTTGCATTGTGTATTTCAAGTTTTCTTGCAGGGATTTTACTATTTTTTAGTCGGAGCAAGCTCGGATCGTCTCTGACGATTCCAGATGATTTCGGACGATCCTATCGTAGATCGGCGATGATCTCGTACGATTGGAGGTGATCTTGACTGTAGTCCAGATTGGGGGCAATCGAGATCCTGGAGTTTGCATTTTTTTATCTTCTCTCTTCATTTCCTTATGCATTGACTTAGTTTATTCTATTTTTGCATCCTGGAGTTCACCTCATTTAGCATAGGTGCATGATAAAGTTAAAATAAATTATCAAATTAATGCATTTCCTTTAATTGTTATCTAGATCTATCATTTAGGCAAATTTACTATCATTTCTATCATTTCCCCTTGCTTTTGCAGTTGCATTTTTGGTTTTTGGTATCTGTTTCTATGATTGCAGGTTTCTGACGAATTCGTCTGACGAATTCGTCAGGTCGACGATGATCTCGTCTGATCTCAGATGATCGACTATGATCTGAGATGATTCTATGAAATTGTAGATGATAATGTAAGATTTGAGATGATCTGGACTTCTACAAACCTCAGAATCTTCATCAGACATCCGAAATCAGGTACATTCTATCTTATTTAGCATACTTTCTATGTTCAGCACTTATTCATGTTTTTTGCACCCATATAAATCAGCATTGGCATATAGAATAGCTTAGATTCATCTTGGCCAAACCTAGGAATTGAATGATTAAAATACAAAATGAACACATCAAACCTACTCTCAACCTAGGCGTGGAAACTGCCACTCAAAAGTTTCCTGGTGAACCCACCATCCATCAAAAATTCACCCTTATACCCCTCCCCCGAGAGGCGCGACCTTCAAAGGGCCTCTCAATCCGAGGTATTGTCCCATCCTTCTCGCATCCCCCTTTCGGGCATGGATCCTATAGCCTGAAGGTAAGGATGCAAAAAATTTGGAGTGATACATTTTGGTGAACCCGACGTGAAAAACTAAAAACCTTTTGAAAACAATCCAAAAAAATAAAAAATAAAAATAAATGCATTTAGAATCATCAGATAAACAAAGTAAGATTGCATATCATATTTAGATGGTAGATTATAATAAAAGATGAGTTGTCACCATAAATGTTGAAAATCAATTAGCAGCCATAGAGATTACTTCTGTGCTTAGAGTACCTCAAACAAATAGGGTTCAACCTTTGTGGGACGAACTTGATAGGAGATTGGGTATTATTTCATCTAGGTCAACAGAACTTAGGCAAATTAAGAGGTTTGTCCTAGATAGAATCCTGGATCCTGATCAAGTAACTTTGTACCATGAACTTCAGAGAGCTTGCCATAGGTGGTTAGCAGATAAAAGAGCACTTGTGTCTTCTGAATTGTACACCTTTGAGGAATACCTCGACAATGCAGTTGTAGTACATAAATTTCTATCTCGTATAGAGGATCAAGAGGTCATTCTTACGGATAGAAGGAGATGGAATAGAGTTCCTAGAGCTGTGTTATATCGAGAGTATTGCCATGAAATCTATTTTTACAAGTCAGAGTCAAAAGTAGATAATATCACTATAGCACACTTTGTCAAATTCTTGAAAAACCATTTCCAATTTGAAGAGGAGCATTTCATGACTCCTGATGAACTTGATCCCATCAATGATATCCATAAACTATTTATAGAAAATTAAGCCATTTCTTTATTATTATTATTTCTTGCATTTAGTATGTTGTTTGTTGTCTTTATAATATTATTATAAAAACAAAAAAAAACAAAACAAAAATATAACAAAAATTAAAACATTTTCTTTTAAGTATTAAAGTAGGTATATAATTAAAATATATACCTCCCAAACTTGTCACATATATATATATATATATATATATATTTGCTAAAATCTAAGTTTAAGCATAATGACTAGACTTAGGAATGGAAAACAGACTGAAGTAGAAGAAGATTGGTTAGGAAAACTAGTAAATAAACCAGATGTCCTTCCTGAAGACCCAATTCAGGAAGAAGGAACCCTAGACCAACAAGAAGAAGAATTTGTTGAAGGAAATGAACAAAGAGAAACTGTTAGAGAGGAAGGATCCTCATCCCCTAAAATGTCTCCGGGAGGAGCTGCTACTTTTGAGAACATGGAACATTTTTGGAAGTTCCTCAATACTAATATTGGCACCCTTAATAGAGCAGTCCATATGGACAAGGATCAAATTAGTGACACTCAAGCAACCCTAGAAGAAATATATCACACACGCACTAATCCCTTGTCCTTCGTTGATCAAGAAAGTGATCAAGCTGGACCATCCAATTTGGATATGGCCGCTATAATCCAGAACATGCAACAACAACAGGTTACCCAACCACCTAGAGTGCCTGTTACCAAGCCTAGGGTTATTCCCACACAAAAGAAACCGTCATTCACTGCTCTATTTCGCCAAGTTATTGATCAACATACCTCAAATCAACAAAAGCCTAAAACAAAACCAAACACCAATTTCCAACAATCTGGGATACAACATAATGCTACTACAAATCTTCTTCATAATACTCTCCCTACCAACCATTTGCATAATAGCAACATAGCATCTAATCCTTACGTCATGCCATCATACGCTCACAAATCCCATACTCACATACCACCGAACCAATATGGTGGACAAACTAGTAATCTGGAAGCCATGGTGAAACAGTTAGTCTCCCGCATGGACCAGATAGATCCCTACCATCCCTCGTACAATTATCGAGAGATGTGTAGTCAACCTTTAGATCCTATAGTTGTAGCACAACCATATCCTAAACACTTTCCTATGCCTGTCCTACCTATATACAAAGGAACGAAAGATCCCATAGAGCATCTTCATATGTTTAGGATAGCATGTCATGATATATCACATGATGACTTGTTATTACTAAAAATGTTCCCGAAGAGTTTAGGAGGGATGGCATTAGAGTGGTATTATCAATTACCCACTCATTCTTTGAGGAATTTCGAAGAAACAATCGAGTCTTTTGTTCATCAATTTAGTGCCTACATCGAAAGGCATGTAACCATTAAAGATTTGTACAACTTAAAACAAGACAAAGATGAATGTTTTGCTGATTTCCTAGCTCGATGGAGACAGTTGATAGGAAAATTGCACTTTGTGTTACCTTATCGAGAAATGTTGGATATCTTTATCAATAATTTACAAGAACAACTATCCTATGAGTTATCAACTGCTACCTTGACCACCTTCGATCAAGCTATAGATTTAGCTCGAAGAGTGGAAGATGCTCTCATTAGGAGAGGTCAACTTAAAAAGAAAGATGATGAGAAAACATCCAGAAATCAATATAAAAATAAACAAGTTGTGGGTGATGGAGTCACTGATAGTAGAAATATTGCTAATGTTAATGCTATGAAAACAACGGAGAAGTTTATACTGAAACCTCCTGATAAACCACCTCGAGAATTTACTAGGTTAAATCAACCTCTATCAACCATTCTCCCACAATTATTAGAATGAGGTTTGATCCAATTACCAAATATCCGGGAACCTGATCCAACTATACCCGGATACAGAGCTGATTTACACTGTGATTTCCATAGAGGACCTGGACACGCTACCAACTCTTGTAAAATATTAAAACATAAAATACAAGACTTAATTGATAACAATGAGATGGAGGTGCAAGCCTTTCAACCTAAACAAAATCCTCCTAATAATGCTCAAAAGAACATCCCCCAAAATCAGAATCAGAATGCCAATCAATCATTGGACATATTTCAACATCCTTTACCAAAGCATGGTAAAGAGGTGGCTAATCAAATTGAGCATCATAATGTTCCCCCTCCTACCCGATATGTAGGGACTATTAGTGGACATTTACCTGCTCATGATCTGCAAATATTTGACACAACTTTATCCATGGTTACGACCAAACCTCTATATAATATTCGGACACCTGATCTTAGTGATACAGAATACGAGACTGAAAGTGACATGGAAATCACCTCAAATCAATCGAATAGTTCTGAAGATGAATCAGATGCTATTCAACCTATCACAAATTCTATGGTTCCGGAAGAACCATTTCCAAGAAGAGTCATTACTAGACCATCTTCTCACCAATTACTTTCTAATGAACAAGCCATAAACGCTAGACCAAGACCCATTCATCATCCGCAAAATAATATTGTAGGTACCATCGGAGCTGTTACTCGACAACAGGCTCAAAATTCTCAACAAGATCAAACTCAGAATGATGGATCAGCTCCATTTGTTTTGAAAGTTCCTAATAAAGGGAATCATGCGCCTAATGTTCAACCTAAACCTCCTTATAATATTAATGAACAATTATCAAATACTACAGCTAGAATTTCCCTTTTGGACCTTTTAAAATCTTCTCCTACACATAGGGATGAATTAATGCTCACATTAAGCCAAATGATGGTACCACAAAATATTCAACCTGAAGCCATGGCCAATACTATCATAACTCGAGAAGTCGATTGTATTGACTTTCGGGATAGAGATATACCGCAACATAGTTTACATAAGGATAACCCCTTATATATTACTGCCCTAATTGGAGATGTAGCAGTTAAACGAGTCTTGATTGATAATGGTTCATCTTTAAACATTTGCACTTTTGACTTCTACCAAAGATTTGGGTTTAGAAGTGATGAAATGAAAAGAACTGATATGATCATAAAAGCCTTCAATGACGAAACACAAGAAACGTGTGGAGTTATCACTATCCCATTGCAAGTTGGTCCAAGAACCTTAGACACGACCGTGTTTATTGTGCATTGCCCTGCATCATACAATATACTCTTGGGTCACCCTTGGATCAACGCGATGCGAGCTGTTCCCTCAACTTTACATCAGTGTGTTAAATTCGAATTTAAGAATCAATTGGTTACCATTCATGGTGATCCTAGACCCTTTGATATGTGTGCTTTGGCAGAACCTGTTGGAGTTCAATTTTGCCCTGCTCTGTCATCCACACATCCTAATTCTAATCATCCATCTAAACGTGTGAAACACACACCCATAACATCATCTACCTTTTCTCCATCAACTCCACCTCTACATATAGTCCAACCATCTTCCGAACAAACCACATTAGGACCTCAAAAAGATCCTAAACCCACAACCAATGCTTCTTGTTTTACTCCTATAACTTCCATACCTATAGACCCATCCATAGACATCTCTACAACATCTACACCTACCAGAGGCATATTTTCCGCATCCGAAGATGTAGGAAATGTTCCTTCTACCTCTTACGCTCTTACTGATGAGCTCTTACCCGATTTATCTAAAATTCTTATATAAAAAAAAACAAATGTTGCTATGCAAGATTCCCTTATTTTAAATAAATTGCCACCCTCTCCTCATACCTTGGGCCTCCCACAGCCTATGGGAAGTATTTACCAAGTCGGGAGCTATGCTTTTATTTATAAGGGATATGACTGGGGAAGAATACCTAGAAACATCAAGACTCATTATGATGGATATGCTCGATGTTATTTTGCTAATGAGTATATTAAAGCTAAGCCTATAATGCTTAAATTGGGATATAAAGGGAAAGGTTTGGGACCTTTCCAGAATGGTATGAAAGAACCTTTTGAGGTAGAACCATGGCCTGCCCGATGTGGTGTGGGCCTATTTCCTAGTAAAGGTCAGCCCTTCCCATTTGAGGATGATGACCATCTCATGTGTTACCAAGATTATTTGGATAAACATGATGCTTTGCATTTAATGAATAAGCCATTTACATGTAATATGCTATCCATAGCTTACCCTGAGATGATCGCTGAATCCGACGATGAGTTGGAGGGAGATATCTTCCATGATGTCTCCGTTGAGGAATTGTTACATAACGGATTTTATTTCGATGGCTCTATACCTAGTATAGCCCAGCTTGAGGCCACGACTCCTCAAGATGAATTATCCAAGCTAACCTCGGAAGAATTACAAGAATTGGGCGTTTCACCCGCCCCACCTAATTTTGAGAGAGATCTACACATGGAAGTAGAAAATGTCATAAAAATTAACATTGGAACCGAAGATAACCCTCACATAATCAACATTGGATCAGAATTGAGTCAAGAAAAACAAGATAAATACATTGCATTTCTTAAAGACTATGAAGATGTTTTTGCTTGGACATATGAGGATATGCCAGGATTAGACCCTTCTGTAGTCATGCATCACCTAGTAGTCCATCCGGATGCTAAACCTGTTAAACAGAAACTTAGAAAAATGCATCCTAAAGTGGCCTTACTAGTCAAAGGGGAATTAGAAAAACTCCTGAAGGTTATTTTTATACAAGCCATTGATTATGCTGAATGGATCTCGAATGTAGTTCCAATAACTAAGAAAGAAGCTACCAAAGTTAGGGTTTGCACAGACTTTAGAGATATTAATGTTGCTTGCCCTAAAGACGATTTTCCTCTTCCCAACATGGATCAGATCATTGATTTTACTGCTGGGAGTGGAATGATATCCCTAATGGATGGATTTTCTGGTTATAATCAGATCAGGATAGCTCCTGAAGATCAGGCTAAAACAACCTTTATTACCCCTTGGGGGACCTTTTGTTGGAAAGTGATGCCATTCGGTTTAAAGAATGCAGGTGCAACATATCAACGAGCCATGACTTATATCTTTCACGATATGATGCATGATATTCTACATGATTATGTAGATGATATTATAGCTCGTTCCATCAAAGAAGATGATCATTTAGATGACTTGAGAAAAGTATTTGATCGGTTAAGGGAATATCTTATCCGATTGAATCCAGCCAAATGTATATTCGGAGTTAAGTCCGATAAATTATTGGGGGTTATAGTTTCTTTACGTGGCATTGAAATTGACCCTCTCAAGATCATGGCTATCACTGATATGCCCGCACCCACAAATATATCTGAATTACGAAGTCTACAAGGTAAGCTTCAAGCTATTCGTCGCTTCATCGATAAGTTGGCGGACAAAACAGGACCCTTTCTTAAGCTTCTTAAGAAAGATGTCTCTTTTCATTGGGACGACGAATGTCAGGAAGCATTTGAACTCCTCAAACAATATCTTCTTAACCCACCTGTGCTTTCACCACCTAGACCTGATCGCCCATTTATCTTGTATATTTTTGCCTCAGATTTTGCCTTAGGAGCTATGCTAGCTCAACTTGACGATGAGAAGAAAGAGCGTGCTAATTATTACATTAGCCGAACCTTAATCAGTTATGAAACCCGCTACACAACATTAGAGAAACTATGTCTAGCAATCATATTTTCTACATAGAAACTATGCCATTATATGCTCAATCAAAAAATGTATGTTATTGCTAAATTTGATCCTTTGCGATATCTCATGAGTCGACCTTATTTATCTGGTCGCACAACAAAGTGGGTTCTTGCGCTAAGTGAGTTTGAACTCATGTTTATAGGACAGAAGTCTATTAAAGGTCAAATCATAGCAGATCAATTAGTTGTTGCACCTTTAGAGTCTACCCATCCCCTCATCATTGAGTTTCCTGATGAATGCCTTAAAATGGAGGCAGACCATCCAGAGCAATGGTCCCTATACTTTGACGGAGCCCGATGCATGAGTGGGGCTGGTGCAGGTATTATTTTAATATCTCCATAGAAACATCTTATACCTCTGTCCTTTAAATTAACGTTTGCTTGCACTAATAACACTGCTGAATATGAGGCTCTCATCCTTGGATTACGAGCTGCCTTGGCACTAAAAATTAAAAATCTATTGGTTTTCGGTGATTCTCAACTTGTCATAAATCAAATCAATGATGTTTACTAGACCAGAGATGATAAATTACGTCCATATAAAGCATATGTCTTACAATTATTATCCCTATTTGATCAAGTTACCTTGGAAGCTATTCCTCGAACTAGCAACCGTGCGGTTGATGCTATGGCTGCAGCTGCATCTCTTTTGCCCTTGGAGTTAGATGACGAATATGCTACCATCATTATTCATCGACTCTAGGAACCCGCTTCAAATAAATCATGCTTAGAACCTTTGGATGTGTTTCTAATCAACGAAACTACTCCTGAACCTTGGTACACTGATATACTTAATTTTCTCCAAAATGGGACCTTCCCTGAAGGTTGTAATAGCAACCAACGCCGGTTATTACGTAGACGAGCAAGTCGCTTCATGATTATTGGCAATACATTGTATAGGAGATCTTTTGAAGGCATCCTACTGAGATGTTTGAATCTAGAAGAATCTAGATCAGCTTTGAGTGAAGCCCACGATGGATCTTATGGGGGACATTTTAGTGGTAGCGCCATTGCTAAGAAGCTCCTTAGGATAGGATATTTTTGGCCTACCATGGAGAATGATGCACATGATTATGTGCGCCATTGCGACAAGTGCCAGAAACATGCTGACCTTGTCCATGCGCCTGCACAAGAACTACAGGCTATTTCATCTCCTTGGCCCTTTTCAAAATGGGGCTTAGACATCATTGGAAAAATCAACCCTGTGTCATCCGATGGACACAAATTCATCATAACCGCTATCGAGTATTTCACGAAGTGGGTTGAAGCTATGCCCTTAGCTTCTTGCACTGGAACCCAAGTTTCCAAATTTATTTTTAATCAAATTATTTGTAGGTTCGAAATTCCTGCAAATCTCATCTCAGATAATGGAACTTGTTTCAAAAATAAGGATGTCAAAAAATTATGTCAAAAATATAAAATTCAACATCGTTGGTCCACTCCCTATTATCCTCAGGGTAATGGCCAAGCAGAAGCATCTAATAAAACATTAATTAAAATCCTCAAAATACTGGTCAATAAATCTGGCCGAGATTGGCACATTCAACTATATCCTGCTTTGTGGGCTTATCGAACTAGCGTTCGCACTCCCATGGGCACTTCACCTTTTGTTTTGGTTTACGGTGTTGAAGCTATTTTTCCCTTTGAATTAGAAGTTCCTTCTTTGGCTCTACTACTTCAAGATACTAAAGTAGGAGATGAATATCATGTTGGCAGATTTAGTCAGCTGGAACTCCTAGATGAGAAGTGCATCAATGCTTTGGAGCATCTTCGTGCCTACCAAAACAAGCTCAAGCGAGCATACCTCAAGAAAGTTCATCATCGATCCTTTGAGATCGGTGACCTTGTCTTAAAAGAAAATCAAAAAAATACTAATGCAACTAAAGACCTTAAAGGTAAATTTGAGCCCAACTGGCTTGGACCGTATATCATCACTGCTAAATTTGGATCGGGAGCATACCGATTAGCTACCTTAGATGGTAAAGATCTTAAAGAACCTATGAACATTCTGCATCTTAAACGCTATTATGCATAAATCTGGTCATTTCATCATTGTATATATTGTTATTTTGCATCTTGTTTTCTTTTAGTCATCCATATAAAAAAATTTCAACAACAGTAACAGTATTTATTCTTTCAATTCATCAATCAAAATCAAAATATAAAAACTTCAAAATCATCAAAATCTTCAAAACATTGTTTATTTTCGTACTTGTCAATTCTTGAAGTATTGCAGTTATATTTTCAATTATTTTGGATAAATTAGCATTTATTTGGAATCCCGCACTTTCACACTCACATGAATAAATATCTTGATTTTATTTGGTATGATTATTAATCTCTCTTATATCAAAGTCCACAGTTGAATTAAATAAAGTTTTGAGCATAGAGAACTGATCTTGTTATTTACTTGAACCAAGTATATCTCTTCACATTAAAATGATTTCATTGCAAATTCGATATGATGCTACATAGTAGAAATGGTTTCTTGAGCGAAAAGTTTCCCCTGCTATCCTATCATGCACATGGTCTAGAATCTTTGAGAATTGACAAAAGGACAAGCTCACCCCTACCCAGAATAAAAATCCCTTGCTCTACAACCAATCCGAGCAAGTATCCCTAGCATAGGAAGAAAAAGAAAAAGTCAAAGAAAATGAGAAAAAGAAAAATATTATTTTGTACCATCGCAACAATATTTCAGCATTATCTCAGTTCCAAGCAAAAATACAAAAAAAAAAAAAAGAAGCAAAAGAGAAAAAGCAAAAAGCAATAAAATCCCTTTTCCCTACCCTTTGAAAAGAAAAGAAGGGTGAATGAGCTTGAATCCCTGGAATTCTCAATTATTCGAAAACTGTGAGGTAAGCCCCATAACAGGCGGTTTGTGCCCAACCCGCTTGGCCTTGGGTAATCCCTAGCGTGGTGATATGTCTGTCACATTAGCGACCTTCTTTTGTACAGACCTATGTCGGCTTATGGATCAGCTAGCTCTTGATGACCTAACTTACATAGTAGTCTGGTACGGTTACATGCATATAAATCATGGTCAATGAACACTCATTTGGTTAATTCAAATTACTTGTATCAAATTATCTTGCTCAAAATTGGTGAATGAACAATACAATTGCACACACATTTGTATTTGAGAGATTTTGTATCATTATGATAAATCAAGATCGGTAATGAACTCACATTTGCACATGAGGGTTCCTTATAAATCTACATTTTGTCTTTGAGATAATTTAAAATATCTTTGCAATTCTTTTCGAATCATTTCATCTTCTTATTTAAGAACATTTGCTTAGCATAAAAACAATTAAATATATTTCTTTCCAACAACCAAAAATTTTCTTTCACATCTTCAAAAACCTAGTAAATAAAGTCATGTTTATATATTATTATTTTCTGTTTATCTCAAAACCAAAAAATCAATCATGCAATAAAACTAAAATATCAAATTCTTTTTTTTGGATTTCGCGATGATGGTATAAGTCTATACCTATAATTCTATGCCTAGCGCAAACCATTATTCTCATTTTATTTCCCATTCATTTTAATTCATAAAAACATATGGCTTACATCATTATGTTACACAATTGTGCTTTAAAAAGAACGCAAATTTTTCTATTTTATGTCATTATGTCAACATTCAATTTTGCAATGATGGTATAGTTCCTAGGGACTTATTCAAAAATTTTATCACACTTAGGAATTTATGCCTAGCAAAAATCATATTTCTTTTAATATCTCATGCATAATATTTTTATGAAAATCTGAAAACAAATCATCACCATCATCATTTTTCATCATCACAACACAAAGTCTTAAGACAGTCTCTTAAGCACCCTTTTACTTTTAGCAATATTTCTATACTAGGGATTAGCTTGATGACCTAGCGAGCGACGACTCCATGAAATGGTCTATAACAACGACAATGTCCTTTGAAATTATTGTTAGAAGTCCCTTTTATTTTTGCATCAAAACACACCACAAAACAACCAATTTATTCACATCAGATTATTTCATTTACAATTTTATGGCATGACATAAAATTATAATTTATTTCCAATGACATAATTACATGAATAATCAATCAACCAATCCAAAATTAAAGCATCATACAACATATACACAAGTCATATCATCAAAAAGACCATATATATATCAACAAATTATGTACATCATATCAAAACTGGATCGGTATGCCACAATCAATATCCTGGCATACTCAATCCTCTCAAAAAAATAATAATCAAAATGTATACAATCCAGTCTCTAGCAGCTAGTCTCGAGAAGCCCTCGAGCTCTCAGCCTCATCTCCTCTCCCACCCTGGCATGGAGGAGGTGGTCCCATAGAGGTCCGGGTAGTATCTCGGGTCCTCGCTGTCGATCATGAGGATGTCCTCGATGATCCCACCCTGATAGGCTCTGCAATGTCGACTGGCAGCTGCAACCTCTGGCCCTCTAGAACCAGTTGGTAGTATACTCCCTGGTAGAACGTGGTCTGAGCCATAGACCATGCCAACTCCTGTATGCTCGCCCCTCCGCTCCGAGCTCTGAGCCATGTAGCCTCATCCTGTAGAGTCTGCACCTGAGCCCGGAGGTGGGCAACCTCAGCCCGAAGAGCCACCGTCTCACTGCTCTCCCCTACCTCGACACCCTTGCCCTTATCGGGCGATGGTGGCCTCTCCCTCTACTGAGGAGGGAATCCCTCCTCCCTCCTCCCTATCTATTATGGCCTCTATGGATCCTGACCCATCCTCTGGCATCTCTCCTATGGAGACCGTCGTTGCTCTCTCCCACCATGACCTCTTGCCTCAATAGCAGCCTGGCACCGCCTCCCCATCCATCGCACAATCACGTGCACCGGACCCTATGCCCTCATCATCCGAGGAGGGTGGATGCCTACGTACCAGGCATCGTATCCATCAGCAACCCTAGCATCATCACCATCCACTAGCTGGATAGGGGCATCATCCACATCTTGGCTCTAAAATCATTGCATATCTAGAGCCCCGCTCAGTGTGGTACTATCTCGAATAGTCCAAGAGTACTCATAATCCCTGAGAGAAGGGATCCCCTGCTGAAGACCGAACTACCACAAAACTCGGTCGTAGCGATGGAGCTCTACCTCTCCTCGCTCCATCCTCAGCCAGCAGACTCGCCTGATGCGAGCCAGCTCCTGCCTATCCTCTGCCCACCCTGGATGCTCTCTCCATGGCCTCCAGGTGATCTGGTCTAGGATGAGGTCATCTAGCAACCTCCGTGACATCGATAGATCTATCCGCCACTGTGACCCCCTCTGTAACCACCAATAGAAAACTTAGGGCCTCTCTCGGTCAACCCCTATCAGTGGGAGTCCTACCGGCCTCCGCACCGTGATGTGCTCCCAACACCAAACCTGCAGTAGTGATGTCAAAACCAGACATCGGCCTCCCTTGTATACGACCCCATGTAGGATCCTATACAAGCGGCACAGTACAAAGCTGCCCCATGCATATCTGTACCCATGGTCTCTCATGTCACAGACCACATCTGAAAGGAGCCAGGGTAATCTGCACCCGCTCTGGTGGCACAGTAGTAAGCCACCCACTACCCCTGCCAACACCCGAGTCAACCTAGATGCCCCAGGCATCTGCCTTAGAGACTCGATGTTCACTCCGCCCTTCTCCAGGGTGAAGCTCGGGTCTCCGCTCAGCCTCATCATGGCCTGGCCCTGATTGGTCGTAGGAGTCATCAACCATCCCTGTATGGGGATCCTCAAGATCCTCCATACGTCCTCTAGTGTGGGAGCCATCTCCCCTATCGATAACCAAAGCAGGACGACCCTGGATACCATCTCTCTGCTAGGGCTGTCAATAGCCCCATGTCCGTCGGTACTTGTGGCATCTCTGCCACATGCTGCAAACCGACCTGTGCTAGTCGGTCACGCTCCGCCTGGTCGAGCATGGCTATGTCATCTCTCAGCCCCCGTATTTCCACTCTCGACTCTTTAGTAATCCCTCTACAAAACAAACAATAAAACAATAAAATTCATTAATAAACCAATCATTAAAATCAATTAAATACATTTCAACCAAGCTTAATTTCATAAAAATGATGATATCGTCCACCATTGGATGATATCATCCTAAATTGGGTAAAATCATCCTTTGTAGGATGAAATCATCTCCGATTTCGCAAACATGGGGATCGCCCCTTGTTGGACGGGATCGTCCCTATTCCGTCGATTTCGCCCTCAGACGAAATCGACGATCTAGGGACGATTTCGATGGGATGATCCCGACGTCGTCGATGGCCTAAAAACGGCCGCGATGCCCCAAAATAGTCAAAATTTCAATCAAAATTTGCACAAATCAAATTAAAAACATAATGCATCAAGTTTAGATCCTTACCCGTAGCCCGCGTCGGACCTCTGTCGATCTGTGCGTTGTCTCGACCATTTTTGTCTGCAGAGCTCTAAAACAGTAAAAATGAACAGTAAAAATGAATTAGGGTTTTACCCTATTTTTCTTAATTTTATTTAAAAACAACATTTTTTTAATTTTGCTTTTTCGTGCTTTTACCTCAAACGTTCGATTTGGGTAAAAACACGGAGGGGGCACCATAGTAAGCAGTCGTACGATTCGACCTAGAATCATCGTCTAGAAAATTGAGTAAATTTTTGCTTTCTCGTAAAACGGGAAGAACTCGTCTTTAACGCATTTTCTTCAAAAAATTCGCTAAAGAGGGGGCAAAATGTAGCACCCTAAAATTGGCGCAATTAAACCTTAGTAAAAAGATAAAAATTTGAATTTTAACCCAAAACCGCCCGTTAACCGCCCGTTACCCGCTCCCCTTGTTTTTCATGCCATTTTTAGGATTTGTTTTGACCGTTGGACGATATCATCGACGATCAGACGAAATCATCCCAGATCTGATGAATTCGTCTGGAACAGAACGTCCAGACGATTTCGTCCCAAAACCAAATTTTCATAATTAGCTTCTGTTCAACAGCTTCTCTAACTTGGGCAGAAAGCGTGTCTGCACGGTTAGAGTCTCCCCCGTTGGAGATCTCCCAAATTGGGATGATCTCCAACCTCCTAACCTCTCCCTAATCCTATATAAACTAGGATTTTCTTAGTTTATCCCCCTGGCTGACTGATTTCCCTACAACTTTAACTCTTCGTGCATTAGAACACCTTCACACCTTCATTTGCATTGTGTATTTCAAGTTTTCCTGTAGGGATTTTACTGTTTTTCAGCCGGAGCAAGCTCGGATCGTCTCTGACGATTCCAGACGATTTCGGACGATCCTATCGTAGATCGGTGATGATCTCGTACGATTGGAGGTGATCTTGACTGTAGTCCAGATTGGGGGCAATCAGAGCCCAGAGTTTGCATTTTTTTATCTTCTCTCTTCATTTCCTTATGCATTGACTTAGTTTATTCTATTTTTGCATCCTGGAGTTCACCTCATTTAGCATAGATGCATGATAAAGTTAAAATAAATTATCAAATTAATGCATTTCTTTTAATTGTTATCTGGATCTATCATTTAGGCAAATTTACTATTATTTCTATCATTTCCCCTTGCTTTTGCAGTTGCATTTTTGGTTTTTGGTATCTGTTTCTGTGATTGCAGGTTTTTGATGAATTCGTCAGGTCGACGACGATCTCGTCTGATCTCAGATGATCGACTATGATCTGAGATGATTCTATGAAATTGCAGATGATAATGTAATATTTGAGATGATCTGGACTTCTACAAACCTCAGACTCTTCATCAGACATCCGAAATCAGGTACATTCCATCTTATTTAGCATACTTTCTGTGTTTAGCACTTATTCATGTTTTTTGCACCCATATAAATCAGCATTGGCATATAGAATAGCTTAGATTCATCTTGGCCAAACCTAGGAATTGAATGATTAAAATACAAAATGAACACATCAAACCTACTCTCAACCTAGGCATGGAAACTGCCACTCAAAAGTTTCCTGGTGAACCCACCATCCGTCGAAAATTCACCCTTATACCCCTCCCCCGAGAGGCGCGACCTTCAAAGGGCCTCTCAGTCCGAGGTATTGTCCCATCCTTCTCGCATCCCCCTTTCGGGCATGGATCCTATAGCCTGAAGGTAAGGATGCAAAAAATTTGGAGCGATATAGATGTATTCACTTCTTGACAAGAAAGTGATAATGGAGGCGTAAAATTGCAAAGCGACAACTTCAACTACCTAGGGAGAATACACCGTCTAGGTTAGATATAGGTGACAACTTCATTGTTAATAACAAAAAACTCAAATGTTAGGTCAACAGAGGTTTTAGATCCCTACAATGGATACTTTGGGAACCCTAGAAGCAATATCATATTTTGTTAACCTCCTTAGATGCCTATAAAAGCTAAAAGAGATACTTAACAACTCAAGGTTAGATTGAAAATGTAAAATATAGATAAATACATGAAAGGAGCTAAATAAAAAAATGTTGATGATAAATCTAAGATTGAAATCAGATGAGTCAAGAATGCTATCACCAAAATTCCATCAAATACACAAGGTGCCCCTTTGCTTGAAGATGACTTTACTAAGGAATTTTGGCAGCACTTCGATGCATAGATGTGATGTCAAATTTTTATAGATATTTGATACCTGATAGTGTTATGATAAGTTCCACCCCAAGGGGTCAATTTATAGAAATTAGCCCTCTTGGGGGTTTCCAAAAGAGGAGTGACAAGGTGGCCTATTAGGTGGGATTATTAGGGTTTGAATAAGTAACTGACTAAGCTAATTGGTTGGCGTGATATGCTTACAATAATTTTCCCCCTTGATTGGGGTTGATTTGGGTAGATGGAAGAAGGTGGAAGCAATTTAGTTATCTTCCTCCCTACCTGTTGATTTTCTATGGTGGCATAGGGGTTGGGATGAATGATTCTTGTCCTAATTGGTTGTTGTAGGTGATATTAAAGTTTTCACATGTCAAACACAAATACATTGCCTATGTGAATATGTCACCAACGTATTCGTATAGTTGTAAAATTTATGAATTTGACCATTAGAGGTCAAATCTGATGAAGAGTTGAAATTTTAAACTAGACATAAAAATGCCAGCTTTAAAGCATATTTGGTTGCTACCGAATTTGCTTTAAGGTGATGAATTCAATAATTCTAGGTTTTAACTACAAATTCTAGGGTTAAGTCAGTTGTTATGGCCGGGTTGAACTTTCTATACCTTCATAGAAAATTTTTCTAAGTTAGATGGTCTGATTTTAGGTATCTATGGTAAGGAAACCTTTCACTAAATTTTTCCCTCGAATGATCTGCAATATCAGTCCATTATATGCACATATTCTCTTAAAGATGAAATAACTCTCTAGATAGAAAATTGCCACCATAAAATCCACCATGTTTTCTTTAGTGGGTAAGGGAAAGAGTTCCACACTTGTTGGATTAAGTTGAGACATTGCTTAAAGTTGAGATGATAGATATTCAACTTGTAAGGATGGTCAATATTAATAGGAGGTGAGGGGTTATACTAAAAATAAAGGATCATTAGAAGATGATCAAACATGACCATATAAGAGATCACTTTGACCAACTATTTATGAGGATCCTATTTATATAAGGATTTACTCAACTAGATCCTATCTAGTTTGTTATATTTTTTGTTCTTCTCATTCTACCATTGTTCCAAGTAAACCACTTAGATATATCTATAAGAATTTGGCCAAAAAAAGGGTCAAAGACACATAGGTTTTCTATAGTAAATATAGCTACTAGATTATTCATTAAAAAGAGAACAATTACCTTTTCAACTTCAGTCCTGAGGATTTTCAATCATATTGAAGCCCCTAGCCAAAATCCAATTTATCATCAATAAAGAATATACCATCTAGTCCCATAAGATTAATTGTCCATCAATATCATTAGAAGTGTATATTGAACATAGCCCAAACATTTTATGATCATGCAACAAAGTAATCCAAACACTCTTGTTAAGTGGATCACACTCTAATTCAACCATAGTGGAGGAGAGGGAGGGATGAAGGACAACGGTTACACCCCTTACTTCATTTATGGTTTATAAAAATAATTTACCCTAAGGTTACTTTAGTGCTCTAATTGTATGATTGACCTATTGGAGGACAATAATTTAAATCTTATTTTATTGAATAACCCTCAAAACATGCATTTTATTATAGGAAGGGTAAGCCCACACACATTTCAGTAAAAACACTTGTAATTCATGGGAATTTTATTATCAATGGATGCTTGACCCATCTTATAGGACATCAAGCTTATTGTTGATATCTATACCTTCTTCAAATAGGTTGTCTTAGTCTAGAAAATGAGAAGAGTGATAAATTAGTATGAAGAATAATGGTGATTGGATTGGAAATGGGTGAGGAATTGGGAGAGGGAATGGGGAGGATGGGTGGGGGTGAAAGGCTAAGATATTCTTTGATTGAGAGTAATTTTCCTCAAGTGATTGGTCACTTCATTTTATTAATAGGGGAGCAGCAGTCATATTTTTCGACCATGCATCAACCCTCCATCATTTCAATGTAGGAAAGTACAAATTCATCGACAAGTTTCTGCAACTAACTCTCCTTGTCATAGAAATCATGGCTAGAGGACCTAAGAGGATATATACTTAGAGGGAAAACTAATTGAGTAGATAAAGGGATCTTTGATTTCAAAATAATAGTTGTAATCCTCCATTTGGCATCTCTTGGTCAATTTCTTAGGATAATCATGGATAAGATGACCAACTTTATGATAATAAATATAGTGCATTGGGAAAATTCAAATAGAAAATCAATTGGGAAATTGAGAAACCTAGGCCAACAATATTGATTAATGAGGGAAGGACAACAAAAATATCCATTTTATATTTCTTGGGATACATTTTGATACTTATATGTTTTTTTTCTCTAAGATCTACATGAGATGACATGACTCATTTGTTCAATTCGACCAAAAATGAGTGGAAGGATAGATTTAGAAAGGATAATTCAATCTAGATTGGGTATTGAGCCTTAGAAAACCTTTCAAGTGAAAATATAATGACTAGCTTTGCATGTAATCTAGTTGCTCGTAAATCACTCATATATTGTAATTGAAAGCAGTTTATGCATGAAGTGGGTTCAAGAAATTTGTAGCTATATACCCTCTATGAACCCCTAATGGACTCAATCGACCACCATCTACCTAGATTACAAATAGACCTAACCTACTTGGAGATTTCAACATCATATGAGATTCCGCTAAAAAGGAAAATAATAATTATATAATTTTATAAATCCCTAGTTAGAACAAAAACATAGTTGAAAGAGAGAATATGGGTGTCTTACCTTGTTCCTCAACTATGGATTTGCATGTTGATGCTTGAATTGTGACTTGATGTCATGTCCTATGATATCTCCCATCTTCTAATAAACATAAGTTGTCTTGGAGTCATCTATAAGGCGAATACTTGGGTTTGTGTCTAGGCTAACTAGTATGGGCCTCCTATTGGGCCTAGGGATTCAATAGATAATGGGAAAAAGGATTGTTAACTAGCTAAAGGAGTTAGAGATGAGATTACCAACAATTTCACTCCATTATGGCATTAGAGGATGACAGACCAAGTGACAAATGGGTAACTCAAAATGGGTATTTTAGCAAACGATTGAGAGCATTACCTTCTACTCACATGATGTAGGCAGGGATGAAGGGAGTTGCGAAAGCAAATTTAAATGGGACGAGGTCGTATGTAGGCAAGAAATAGGGGAGGGGACCAAATAAATCACCCCTTCAAAGGTTAACCCTACTTATACAGGTGATGATAGGAGGGGCAACAACCATTTAAACCAATTAGGGACTATAAACAACATATGGCTCTCTGCACACTAATACATTGATATCGTGTTGTATGTTAGGGTCAAGAAATTAGGATTTATGTATCTTTTAAAACATTCTAAGGTTGATTATCTACTATTCTTACATGCATAGTTCTTATTTTTTGCTAGTTACTAACCAAAATGTTTAATTATAAATAAACTTTAAAACAAATGAAGTAAAAATCATCAATGTTATCCTAGAATAAATATTATTCAAATTATTACAATTTGTATTACAATCCCAATCCATGCACAATAATAATTACATACATTATGTTATTGCCATCACAAGTTTCACAATCTAAGATGATCAGCATGCTTATGGGACTAGATCCACATGCTTAGTCCCACTCAGATGGAAGAGCCCTACTGCTAACCCATCATTAGATCACACTTCACATTGTCTATATTTGATGGGGGATTTTGGGTTTGCTAAGGTTTTAAAGATTTTCTTAATCTAGTTTTGATGTATTCAATTTAGCAAACACCTAGATTTTGTTCTATCCTATAAATTGGTGCACAATATGATAATGCAATGCAATATGAAGACAAAATGTATTATACAAAGTGCAAATTTATTTATGCTTTTTGCTTTTGATTGAGTATGATAGAAGATAAAATCTATGAAATACTAGACTTTTCTTTTATTCTTTTCAAAGGGGTTCAATAAGATGTAAACACACAATTAATCCTCATGCATGCTACATGCAAATTTCAATTGGATACCTAAGAAAACTGATTTAAAAAATGATATTTAAAATATATGTTGTTTTTTCTTTCCATTTTTATGTGTATTTATAATGAAAAAATAGTAAGATGTAAAAGCATAAAACTCAACAAAACAACCTATGCCAAGTATTAAAATAGGAGAATAAAATGTACTTACCTATTTTGGAGCTTAGTGCGAATATGTTACATGTGCGTGAAAACACCCCCTAGTAAATATGTCACCTTGAATTCCTAAAACTAGCAAATTCTCTAACACCTAAAAAAGAGAAAAAAAAGGTTGCATCAAAATTTGGGGGGCTTCCAAATAGCAAGAAGTAGAGGACTTCCTTATTGGCACAATCAAATAGCAAGGACAAGGTTAGCAATTATCAAGAATGTCAAAATATGAATAGATCAAGGTTGAACATATTAGATGGTAGGATAGCAAGGTGACCTAGGTTCGATAGAAAGATAACAAATATGTTTCTCACTTCTTGACAAGAAAGTGATAATGGAGGCGTAAAATTACAAAGTGACAACTTCAACTACCTAGGGAGAATACACCGTCTAGGTTAGATATAGGTGACAACTTCATTGTTAATAGCAAAAAACTCAAATGTTAGGTCAACAGAGGTTTTAGATCCCTACAATGGATACTTTGGGAATCCTAGAAGCAATATCATATTCTGTTAACCTCCTTAGATGCCTATAAAAGCTAAAAGAGATACGTAACAACTCAAGGTTAGATTGAAAAGGTAAAATATAGATAAATACATGCAAGGAGCTAAATCACAAAATGTTGATGATAAATCTAAGATTGAAATCAGATGAATCAAGAATGCTATCACCAAAATTTCATCAAAGACACAAGCTACCCCTTTGCTTGAAGATGAATTTACTAAGGAATTTTGGCAGCACTTCGATGCATAGATGTGATGTCAAATTTTTATAGATATTTGATACCTGATAGTGTTATGATAAGTTCCACCCCAAGGGGTCAATTTATAGCAATTGGTCCTCTTGGGGGTTTCCAAAAGAGGAGTGACAAGGTGGCCTATTAGGTGGGATGATTAGGGTTTGAATAAGTAACTGACTAAGCTAATTGGTTGGTGTGATATGCTTACAATAATTTCCCCCCTTGATTGGGGCTGATTTGGGTAGATGGAAGAAGGTGGAAGAAATTTAGCTACCTTCCTACCTACCTATTGATTGCCTATGGTGGCATAGGGGTTGGGATGAATGATTCTTGTCTTGATTGGTTGTTGTAGGTGATATTAAAGGTTTCACATGTCAAACACAAATACATTGCCTATGTGAATATGTCACCAACGTATTCGTATAGTTGTAAAATTTATGAATTTGACCATTAGAGGTCAAATCTGATGAAGAGTTGAAATTTTAAACTAGACATAAAAAATGCCATCTTTAAAGCATATTTGGTTGCTATCGAATTTGCTTTAAGGCGATGAATTCAATACTTCTAGGTTTTAACTACAAATTCTAAGGTTAAGTCAGTTGTTATGGCTGGGTTGATCTTTCTATACCTTCATAGAAAATTGTTCTATGTTAGATGGTATGATTTTAGGTATCTATGGTAAGGAAACCTTTCACTGAATGTTTCCCTCCAATGATCTACAATATCAGTCCATTATATGCACATATTATCTTAAATATGAAATAGCTATCTAGATAGAAAATTGCCACCATAAAATCCACCATGTTTTCTTTAGTGGGTAAGGGAAAGAATTCCACACTTGTTGGATTAAGTTGAGACATTGCTTAAAGTTGAGATGAGAGATATTCAACTTGTAAGGATGGTCAATATTAATAGAAGGTGAGGGGTTATACTAAAAACAAAGGATCATTAGAAGATGATCAAACATGACCATATAAGAGATCACTTCGACCAACTATTTATGAGGATCCTATTTATATAAGGATTTACTCAACTAGATCCTATCTAGTTTGTTATATTTTTTGTTCTTCTCATTCTACCATTGTTCCAAGTAAACCACTTATACATATCTATAATAATTTGTCCAAAAAAAGGGTCAAATACACATAAAGGTTTTCTATAGTAAAGCTAGCTACTAGATTATTCATTAAAAAGAGAACAATTACCCTTTCAACTTCAGTCCTGAGGATTTTCCATCATATTGAAGTCCCTAGCCAAAATCCATTTTATCATCAATAAAGAATATACCATCTAGTCCCATAATATTAATTGTCCATCAAGATCATTAGAAGTGTATATTGAACATAGCCCAAACATTTTATGACCATGCAACAAAGTAATACAAACACTCTTGTTAAGTGGATCACACTCTAAGTCAATCATAGTGGAGGAGAGGGAGGGATGAAGGACAACGGTTACACCCCTTACTTCAGTTATGGTTTATAAAAATAATTTACCCTAAGGTTACTTTAGTGCTCTAATTGTATGATTGTGACTTTGACCTATTGGAAGACAATAATTTAAATCTTATTTTATTGAATAACCCTCAAAACATGCATTTTATATATGGGAATGGTAAGCCCACATACATTTCAGTAAAAACACTTGTAATTCATGGGAATTTTATTATCAAGGGATGCTTGACCCATCTTATAGGAAATAAATCTTATTATTGAGATTTATCCCTTCTTCAAATAGGTTGTCTTAGTCTAGAAAATGAGAAGAGTGATAAATGAGTATGAAGAATAATGGTGAGTGGATTGGAAATGGGTGAGGAATTGGGAGAGGGAATGAGGAGGATGGGTGGGGGTGAAAGGCTAAGATATTCTTTGATTGAGAGTAATTTTCCTCAAGTGATTGGTCACTCCATTTTATTAATAGGGGAGGAGCAGTCATGTTTTTCGACCATGCATCAACCCTCCATCATTTCAATGTAGGAAAGTACAAATTCATCGACAAGTTTCTGCAACTAACTCTCCTTGTCATAGAAATTGTGGCTAGAGGACCTAAGAGGATATATACTTAGAGGGAAAACTAATTGAGTAGATAAAGGGATCTTTGATTTCAAAATAATAGTTGTAATCCTCCATTTGGCATCTCTTGGTCAATTTCTTAGGATAATCATGGATAAGATGACCAACTTTATGATAATAAATATAGTGCATTGGGAAAATTCAAATAGAAAATCAATTGGGAAATTGAGAAACCTAGGCCAACAATATTTATTAATGAGGGAAGGACAACAAAAATATCCATTTTATATATCTTGGGGTACATTTTGATACTTATATGATTTTTTCTCTAAGATCTACATGAGATGACATGACTCATTTGTTCAATTCGACCAAAAAGGAGTGGAAGGATAGATTTAGAAAGGATAATTCAATCTAGATTGGGTATTGAGCCTTAGAAAACCTTTCAAGTGAAAATATAATGACTAGCTTTGCATGTAATCTAGTTGCTCGTAAATCACTCATATATTGTAATGGAAAGCAGTTTATGCATGAAGTGGGTTCAAGAAATTTGTAGCTATATACCCTCTCCTTGAACCCCTAATGGACTCAACTGACCACCATCTACCTAGAATACAAATAGACCTAACCTACTTGGAGAGTTCAACATCAGATGAGATTCCCCTAAAAAAGAAAACAACAATTATATATTTTTTATAAATCCCTAGTTAAAACAAAAACATAGTTGAAAGAGACAATATGGGTGTCTTACCTTGTTCCTCAACTATGGATTTGCATGTTGATGCTTGAATTGTGACTTGATGTCATGTCCTATGATATCTCCCATCTTCTCATAAACATAAGTTGTCTTGGAGTCATCTATAAGGCGAATACTTGGGTTTGTGTCTAGGCTAAGTAGTATGGGACCCCTATTGGGCCTAGGTATTCAATAGATAATGGGAACAAGGATTTTTAACTAGCTAAAGGAGTTAGACATGAGATTACCAACAATTTCACTTCATGATGACATTAGAGGATGACAAACCAGGTGACAAATGGGTAACTCAAAATGGGTATTTCAGCAAACGATTGAGAGCATTACCTTCTACTCACATGATGTAGGCAGGGATGAAGGGAGTTGCAAAAGCAAAGATAAATGGGACGAGGCCATATATAGGCAAGAAATAGGGGAGAGGACCAAATAAATCACCCCTTCAAAGGTTAACCCTACTTACACAGGTGATGATAGGAGGGGCAACAACCATTTAAACCAATTAGGGACTATAAATAACATATGGCTCTCTGCACATTAAGACATTGATATCGTTTTGTATATTAGGGTCAAGGAATTAGTCTTTATGTATCTTTTAAAACATTCTAAGGTTGATTATCTACTATTCTTGCATGCATAGTTTCTTATTTTTTGCTAGTTACTAACCAAAATGTTTAATTATAAATAAACTTAAAAAAAAATAAGTAAAAATCATCAATGTTATCCTAGAATAAATATTATTCAAATTATTACAATTTGTATTACAATACCAATCCATGCACAATAACAATTACATACATGATGTTATTGCCATCATAAGTTTTACAATCTAAGATGATCGTCATGCTTATGGGACAAGATCCACATGCTTAGTCTTTTTTTTTTTCTCAATATTGTATGGCTTGACTATGTTCATTATTGTATTCTCTCATTTTAGCTATAAACAACTTATTTTGATTAGTTTCATAATGTCAGTTATGTTCAACGTGTAGTTATATTAGGAGTTACTTTGACTTATATCTACAATGTAACTAAGTTAAGACTAACTATGTTGATTCTTCTTATAGATTGATAATAAATTTATTTTTTATTTTTTTAATTAATAGATGAATAAACAATTGTTTTCTTTCTTTTAAACATTTTTTATATAAAATAATATAAACATTTTTTATTTAAATCATAATTTAAAACTTTTAAATTTTTATTAATTATCCTTAATAAAAAAAATTATTAACCTAAAACCTTAGGGAATTTTTTTTTTAATTTGAAGTAAATAAAATAGATAAACGGAATATAATAGGTGCTCCTCACATGTAGTTAAGAGCTAAAAATGAAGATTAATAATAACCCCACTCAAAATTGTGATAAGAATAATGTGCTTCATAAATATGGATCATTAATAAATGTTTTTTTGTTTTGAGGATAGTTCAATGATTTTTGGTGTATTTTTAAGGTTTAAAGTTTAAATAGTGACGTGTTGTGTGTTAATGTTATGTTTTTTAAGGTGTAAGGTTTAAATAGTGACGGGTTGTGTATTAATAGTCTATTAATAAGTTTAGTTTTTAACCTTAAAAAAAGATTATGAATTTTTAACCAAATAAAAAATGTTTTTTTTTGTTTTAAGGATAGTTCAATGATTTCAGGTATGTTTTTTAATGTTCAAGGTTTAAATAATGACCTGCTGTATGTTAATGTTATGTTTTTAAGGTTTAAGAGGTTAATGTTCTATTAATAAATTTAACTTTTAATCTTATAAAAAATTATGAATTTTTAACCAAATAATAAACAAATATTTTTACATTTACAGTCTGGATTGTACATGCAGATATAATTATTGTAAATTTGTATGGAATTGCAGAATCGAAATTTTTGCCCTTAAGGAATTGACCGTCTGTGAGAATATATCCGTCCAAATAAGAGAAGAGTACTGCAATTTTCATAATTTAGATTCTAAAAAGAAAAACCAGATAATGATGTCAGTAAACAATTCGGCCCCTTATCAAAAAAAAAAAAAACACTTTTTTATTTTTGTAAATCTTATACAATTCAAAGGAGATTTAGGTTCCAATTTTATTAAAGGATATATAAATATAAATTAATATAGTATCCATATATTCAGGTTTGAATCCTCAAACATACATAAATCATATCCAAACTGATATTTAAGTTCAAATGTTATTAATAGATACATATAAATTAGTATAATGCTAATATATATATATATACTAATTTAGTGAAAAATCTTTTGTGGGGTCCCTTGTCTGAAAAACCAGCAGTTATGCTAATGCTAATATATATATATATATATTTAATTTAGTGAAAAATCCTTTCTGGGGTCCTTTGGTCTGAAAAACCAGCAGTTTTTTGGTACTCAATGTGGGTTTGGTAGGGTGGAGGTTTGAACCAGAGACCTCCCTTAGAGGATTGCCCTACCCTCTCCAACTCACCTACAGCACCTCGTAGTATAATACCAATATATTAAGGTTGGAATCCTGTCAAACATACATAAATAATATTCAAATTAATATAATATCATTTATGTAATAATGATATAATAATATCCTCCTGAGTGTGGTCTACTGGTAAGGATGTCACTTGCATTATCTTGATGTGACCCGGGTTAAATCTCCATTTCATATATATAAAAAATATTACTCAAAAAAAAATGATATAATAAAAATAAGACCTATTTCAATTCTATAACCAATTAAAAATACAACATTTATTTAACAATGATTCATCTCCAGAAAGAGAGCAGGTGACAGGGGATGAATATATCCCACCCCTCTTAAACATCTACTTCCCTCGAACAGACCAACAAAACAAGAGGGAACAAAATTTTACAGGATTAAATATCGGTTATGCGATGAAAGCGGTTCCGCGCATTGACTTGCAGGTCCCGTGGCGAGCAACTGCATCGCCACGTAATCACGGCCTTGCCATTCCCTCTGCCAGATTTGGAAGATTCCTTTCCCACACTCTTATGCCGCGCCGTAATACTGGCAAGCCAAAGCAGAAGGTGGTAGAGTTTCGAACCTCTGCCCTCGCCTCTCCAAAAACTACAGGCAGACTTCCTACATCGACTCGTCTGCAATTTCTCTGTGGAGTTGCGCTCCATAGATTTATTGAAGCCCCAAAAATATAATATTTTGTGAAAAACAAAACACTAGAACGTAATAATATGGGAGATTTGGCTACGAACACCTAGCTATTTAGTTACACATTTACGGTGAGGGCTGCTAATCCAGAGCGGAATATATATAACCTTTGTGGTGAAACGATAACGACGGGCTACGTGGATCGTGGTGATTCGCGTGTACGAGGCACGAATGAGTCCGTGGCCAGAACGTGAAGCCAACGCGAAGCCACATATGGGCAAGCTTATTGTTCGTAGTGGAATCATAGCACTCACGAAGTAATATGCTTCTTATAAAGCCGAGATATGCCAAACGCATAAAGCAAAGATGCGCATAAAAAAGCTCTATTCGCCGCGGAAACGTGGTAGGCCCATGGCACTAAACCATAGATGACAATTTTTTTTTTTTTAAAGGTAAAAGTATAACTAAGGACTACATTTCCCTTAGCCACCTCTTTTATGATTTGAACTTGGGTAAATAACAGTCCAACAATATGCCATTTTACTTTTGTTTTCCTTTTCATTGTGGACTTTAACTTTTAATTTCATGTTCAAATTTCATTTTGGTCCTCCCATATCAATAGTCCTCTCATATTTTATTTTTATTTTTATTTTTCGTTTATTTTTTGTTTTTTTCTTTTTTTTTCATTTCTATCAACATTTTCATCTTTATCAATTTTTTCATATTGTTCATAGTAAGAGTTATCATCTATAAGTTTGTCTTACATTCAAAGATTCAAAGTGTAAGGAATAACCTTAAAAACACTTTCTCCTCTATATTACGCATTAGACCAGGAAATGCAAGGACTCTCCTCAACAATTATCTTCGCAGGCTACCCTAAAAACCCTAAATTGTTGGGAATTTCCTTTATCCTCATTTTTTTATTATGCTATTCTTGAAATTGTAAAGTGAGGACAACCTCTACACTACTTCAATTTCTATTGTCAAGAGAGGAATCTATACAAGACAAAAATGAAGACAATTTACTTCGGAATAAATTTGACCTCTTTTATTATTTTTACTTTATTTTTTTGCACCTTTAATTCCTTGATTCGAACTTGCACATTATACTTTCTCATCTCTTGTATCCTTTTTTGTTTGTTTTTCTTTGTCTCTTCATTTGGAGTGAAATCTTCTTGATCTAATCCAACTTCTATTGCAATATGATTTCCTTGCTTCATCTTAAAGTTTGTCTCATGACCAAATTTTTTTGTCTCTTTCTTCATAATTTTCACATTGCAATCTCTTGCCCTATGTCTAGTCTTATAACGATCATGGGATCAATATTTTCATAATCCACTTGTAGATCCCTATAGGAAAGGATTTGAAATATCCATAGCAACACAGATTTGAGTATGTATATCACATTTTCGCTTATTAGTAGTGGGTTCCTCCTTGATGAATTCCCTTAGGGTATTTCTAATATTCTTCAAAATGTTCTTATTGATAAGTTGATATGGAAATCCAAGAAGCCTAACCCACACTAGAAGTTTTTAATAGTTTTTGTCTCAACAAAAAAATTCTCACTCCATGGTCTTAAATGAAGGGCATCTTTCCCCCTAAACCATGTTCCACCACCTATTATTTTATATCTAATTTTTGAACTAGAAAAGAGGATAAGGAAAAAACCTTTAGAAAGAAAGGTCATAACTTAATTTGAATTCAATTTCCACTTCCACTTGATCCAATTTTAAATCTCCACAAACCTTAGCTAGTATCCATAGAACTTACATTTTTTATTTTTTGGTAAAAAGAGTGATTATATTATATTGATCATCAAATCATATTACATCTTTGGCCTTTCCAGGCCATCAGGATTTTCACCCATGTTTTGACATTGGATACATCAAATTTATCTATCTCAACCATTGTACTAAGAACCAAAATCCCTATCAATAAAAAGGTGTCACAAAAACTGAATCTCTACACATTACCAAGAATTTTATCATCAATATATTGAATATGCAGAAGCTCTTCCCTTATTTCCTATGCCCACCACTTAGGAGGGTGCCCATAGCAAATGAGGTCTCCCTTGTCCAAAGCCTAGTTTGCCATACCATCAACTACCTTATTCTGCTCTCTTGGTATATGGGTGTATATCACCTCTACAAAATTGCTTTGTATTCATCTGATTTTCTCTACAATCCTTTGAATTCTCCAACTAGCATTCCTGATTCTCAATGGGGATTTAAGGTAGTTGATCAATAACTGAGAGTTTGACTCCACTATCACTCTATTCCATCCGGCCTTGAGAGCCTCTTGCATCCCTCTCAAAATGCCATATCCCTCAACAATGTTGTTGGAAAGTGTACCTAAGTTTGTTGCAAATGTGAATGTTGGGGTACCATCTGGTAGTCTACCTATTCCCCCTACACTGGCCCTGCCTGGGTTACCCCTCGATGCCCCATCTATATTTACCTTTCCAAATCCCAGTGGTGGTCGCTGCCATTTTTGGGTTCTATCCATCATTTTATCTTATGGTTTGACTCTTCTAGCTCTATCCATCTGGGGACTGATCTTGAGTCATGCCACTATTTGCTCCCATCATTGATGTGATTTTTGTGGTTGCTTCAACATGAATTGGATAGTCTCTATTATATTGGATATGGTCTTCACCCACATACAATGGATATCTCTAGTCTCTTGTTTGAAGATCCTTCTATTCCACTCATTCCAGATGTTCCAAGGTAGGATCATCATCCTCATCCACACTATCTACCCCACATAACCATCTACTCCTTGTTGATTCTTCCATCCTCTCCAGATCTCTTCTATAGACTGATTATTGGTCCAATGTAGACCTAGCAAAGATGCCAACATTTTCCATAGCTTCATCGTTATGGGGCATTCTATAAAAAGGTGGTTGAAAGTTTCATTCTCCTCCATACACAATGTACATCTGAAAGGTCCATAGACTCCCCTCTTCAATAAGTTATCCCCTGTGAGTACCCTTTTGTGGAGGAGTAACCAGTTGAAGAACCTAACCTTTGGCCATAAATTTTGCATCCAGAGTTGTGTGAATAGATCCCGATTTGGATGAGTGGTGCTAGGGCATAATGCTTTGTATCCCTATGCTACTATATACACCCCCTTAGTCCTACTATTCCATCCAAATTGATCCTCCTCATAGGACCATGATAATGATCTCATTTGTATGATTTGGTCAATCTCCTTTGCTAGTCTCTCTGGAAGTTGGATTGGCCATTCTTTCGATGGAATCTAGTATCTTCCAACTTTTGGTCCTCGTGTTTGGTCCCTAGAGTATTTTTCTACTTTTATCCATTGCTTTCTATGTAGCTCCTCCATCACTAGGGTCCACTCTAGATATTGAGTCACCAAAGGTGGATGTCCATCCCATGAGTCTAACCAAAAATCTATGTATTTTCCATTATTAACTATCCAAAACAACCTTTCTTTGATCATTTTCTCTCCTATTTTGAGTACCGCTAAAATAGGGGAACCTCTATTAGACAACTGATATCGGACAATCTCTATTGGGGTCTTGTTCTCTACATACTTCGCTCATAAATTTTTGGCCCATAATGCATTGGGACTATTAATCATTCTCCAATACAATTTTATAGCCAATGCCTTGTTATTTTTTACTATAGATCTAAAACCCAGTCCCCCTTCCTATTTTGACAAACACAGAGTTTCCCACTTTACCAAAGTCCATTTCCATTCCTCCCCGACACTTGTCCAGAGGAATCTATGACTTATGTGATTGAGCTCTCGAAGCACTGCCTTCGGGATATTCAAAACCGATGACACATAGATGGGGATAGATTGTAACACTGACTTGATTAAGGTAATACACCCTCCTGATGATAGCCACCTATTTGTCCATTTGCCAATTTTACCCTTGATTTTATCTATCAACCATGCCCAATCCTCCTTTTATCTACCAATTTTGATTGGGACCC
Source organism: Wollemia nobilis (assembly GCA_028583015.1). Lineage (NCBI taxonomy): Eukaryota > Viridiplantae > Streptophyta > Pinopsida > Araucariales > Araucariaceae > Wollemia > Wollemia nobilis. Next base: position 4,270,384 of record JAQPPZ010006010.1, read on the forward strand.
CCAAGTAGATAACTAGGAGTGAGGTTTTCCAAAAACCAAGTCTATCCAATACTAGGGTCTCCTATCGAGGTGAACAATGAAAGAAGATTACTTTGGATTTATCATTATTCACCATCTAGCATATTGCCTTGGTAAAACAATTCAAGATTTGCTTTATTCTAATTACTTCTTTAACTATTGCCTTTCCTAACAATGTGGAATCATCAACAAATTATAAATGGGTGATTAGGCTAGCTCCATTAGCAACTAAAACTCCCTCCAATCTCTTAGTATCTATGTTCTTAGCCAATGTTCTCCCTAGACATTCAACTAGAATAATGAATAAGTATAGGGAGAGGGGATCCCCTTGCCTAATACCTCTTGATGCTGGGAATAGCTTTGTGGGGCATCCATTGATGATAATTGAGTATGAGACTGATGATATGCAACCTTTGATCCAATTTTTCCACTCCTCAGAGAACCCAAATTTCCTCATAACCTAGATTAAGAAGTGTCAATCCACTCTATCATAGGCTTTAGATAGGTCTAGTCAGATAAACATAGTGGGGGATTTATATGCTTCCATAGAATGTATTGCTTCTTGGGCAAGCACTATCTCATCCACTATATATCTACCCTCTATGAATCCACCTTGTTCAAGGGAGATTATTTTGTGCAAAAGTGGTTTTAGCCTCTCAACCATGACCTTGGTGATAATCTTCAATAAAACATTACATAATGCTATTGGTCGGTATCCACTTATATTTTCTACTTCCCTTGCCTTTGGTATTAGTGCTATGTAAGTTTTGTTGATTTCCTTCAATATTTCCTTGGTTTTTCTTGCCTCTTCTACCACCTCCAGAAGGTCTTCCTACACAATGTCCCAAAATTCTTGGTAGAATTCAATAGGGAATCCATCTAGACCTAGAGTTTTCCCCTTTTGCATTTTGAACACTACCTCCTACAATTCTTGCATTGTTACTAGTGCACCTAGTATATCATTTTCTTCTCCTATAATGAGTGTGGGTATCTCCTATAGCATTTCTTGTTGGGTTGTTAGATCTAGGGTCTCAACCATGAACAAATTTACAAAATAGTTCATTGCTATCGAGTTCATGCCCTCCCATGTGTGAATCATCTCCCCTTCTTCATTTTTCATAGAAGAGATGAAGTTATATGTCCTTCGGGCTAAAAGGGACTTATGGAAAAATCTTGTGTTTTTATCTCCTTCTCTTAGCCACTTGATTCTAGATTTTTGTTTCCATAATAGCTCCTCCCTTCTTTCCCATTCCTCCTTTTGGTTTGTGAGATCTAGTTCTATTTTGGCCCTAGTTTCTGTGAGCCCCTCCTTTCTTATCTGATCATTCAGCTCCTCCAATCATTCAATAAATTCTTTTTCTTTTTTGTGACATCCCCAAATTCCTCCCAATTCTATCTCTTAATTTTATTTTTGATATATTGTAGTCATTTGGAAAAATAGAACATTTGTGTGCCATGTCTCGATTTTCCTTCCTACCACCATTATTGCATTCGTGGTCTAAATGATTTATCTCTGAGCCACATGAGTTGGAACCGAAAGGGTGCTTGTTTTGGATTAGTTTTCTAGACTTCTATCATTACAGGCCAATGATCTGACCCTACATTATTTAAGATTTTGACCTTCGGGATATGTCCCTATATCAAGAGATTTTCTGATACCAAGAACCTATCTAGTCTTTCCAAAATGCAAGTTGGGCCTAATCTCCTATTGGACCAAGTCATCAAACCATTATCAGGTTTGATATCTACGAGGTGCAAGTGTCCCATGTACTCACTCATGATATTCATACCTCCATCTAGAGCCTAGTTTCCTCCCACCTTCTCTTCTAGAGAGAGAATGGTGTTGAAATCCCCCCAACAATATCCATGCTCCAAAAAATTGTGAAGAGATATAGTCTATGTCCCTCCACAACTTCCTCTTTTCTTCAATGGTGCTTGGGGCATATACATTCAGATAGAGAATTTGTTGGTCATATTGTCTATTTTTTCTACCACACCAATCAATCCTTTGTTACCAATTGTATAGTGTACCACTAGTTCTTTGGGGTCCCACAAGCATGTAACTCCCCTTAAAGCTCCTTGGGCACTCAAGGATACTACTTTACTAGGTTTCCATATCCTTATTTTTATTATATCCATTTCCTCAAAATATACCTTCATCTCTTGGAGGAAGACCATTTGTGGTCGATTTATCTAAATCATTCTTTTTATCTCATTTTGTTTAGGACTTCCTTTCAATCCTCTAATATTCCATGTAATGACTTTCATCAATAACAAGGGTTAAAAATATGGGTAAGTGTCATAACCTTACCTTCCTCAATTAATTTTTGACCTTCCTTCACCACATGATGTTGGTTGGACTTTCTTCCCACCTTTTGATTTATGTCCACCTTCATATTTTTACTAGGTTCCTGGTTCACCCCCATAGCTTTTGATGCTTGTGTATAGGGTACCAATGCATTATTGGTGGTTCCATCTAATGAAGTACTTTTTCCATTTATTTTGTTTTCTTCTTTATTCTTTCTTTGATAGTTCATTGCCATCTGGTTTAGTTCTCCCTTGTTACTACTTTACCCCATCAATGTTTTCTCCATTGATATTTTGACTTCTTGCATATTTGTTTCTCCTTGTACTTCCTCAAACTATGTTTCCAGAATCTTTGTTTCAGCTCCATCTTCTTCTTCATCTAGGAGGTCATCCATGGCTAGGCTTCCAAACATGTTTGTGGAAAGCACTTCCTTCTCCTTAGTTACAGGTTTTCTTTGTGTTTTTTTCTTTGGTATTTGGAATCCCTCCTATTCCTTATCTTCTTTCTTTTGCTCCTAAAATTTATGTGGGCAATCCTTAGCCAGATGGCCATATTCATGGTAAATTTTGCATCTAAAGGGAACATTCTCATAGTCCACCTATTGTTCCCATGTATCCTCCCCAAATTGTAATGTGACCTTTTTTGGGAGGGGTTTGTCAAAATCTATCAACACATAGATTCATGCATAAATAAAATGTTCAAACTTTTGAGTACTATTGGCTATCATCATGAAAGTGCCTAGGGTGTTACCAATTGCAGCTAGGACTTGTGGGTTCCAAAATTCTGCTAGGAGACCAAAAATCCTGACCCAAACAGGTCCAGTTGAGGGTATTTCCTCCTCTACTTTAAATTTTGTATGCCAGGGCTTCATGAAGAGCCTTGATCTACCAAAGAACCATGGCCCTCCTTGAAATATGTCTTCTCTATCCTCTTCTGTAGCAAACATGACTAGAAAATACCCATTGGGATAATAAAAAATTTGAAACTCACCTTTGGTTCTCCACTATTTGGTAGCCCATAGCTTGAACGCCGGTAGGATCGGATGGAAACCCATAAATCGACAAATTAGACCCCTTCTTTCCATGGCATCTATGCCATCCTGGATATCGATTGGTTCCAATTTTACTATCGGGGACCCATTTGCTGCTCTCATGCATCCCACTTCTATTTTCCTTGGATCCACCTTTGGCATCCTCAATGTTCTTCTTGGCATTCTTGGATTGTTAATACCTCTTTCCTGGGCTTGGCCTCCTTGGAGGGCATCTTTGAAGCTCATTTTTTGGGGTATCTCCCCATTATCTTTCTCTTTCATAGGTGTTACTATGGCTGGTCCTTTTGGGTGAGCTTGGATATCAGGTTTGGAGAGCTTTGCTTCCATTTGGGTTTTTTGTACAAACTCCCTTTTCCTTTGATCTGCTCCTTGGATCTGGGTCCTTGGTCTCTTCTACCCTTGGGGTTGTTTCTTTGTTGGTTGGGACTTTTCCCCACTGGATTGTGTTGTAAACTAAAAATTGTTGTGATCCTTTATGCATAAGTGGTCCTGTTGGTTTGTAATCACTTTCCTTGGATACTGATGATCTAACTGCATAAGATTGGCATTATTTCCATCCTATTTTGTTTGTATCTGAAATTTCTTAGCAGAAAGGGTTTTCATGTCAGTTTCTCCTCCCATCATCCCACCATCATCTTGTGGTTTTCCCATGTTTTGACTCCTCCATGGGCCCATAGGCCCTTGCTAATTTCTCCTATCTGTTGCATGTATGTCCTATGCACTCACTTCACCTGTGTTGAGGCTTTTGCATGCAATGGTGGTGACACTATGTGCAAACCCTAATGAAGCTCTTTTTCAAAAACTAGAATTCTATATTTGTTGTTCTATCATACTTAATGGAAATTACATATTAAACCTCTACTTTTAAGAACCATTATATCATACTCAATATTTTTATCTTTAATAATAATTTTTGGTGTAACATTTTTTCATTGGATCAAACTTGTCATATATTTGTATTTTCTTTTATCTCCAACTTTGGCATTCATACTTCCAAGTAGAACATCCTGATTTCCATTAGGGATTTCAAATATGAATTTTCTTCCATGCTATCTAGTGTGGCTCACTCGCTCTTGGATTAATAAATACAATATTATTCTAAATAGGAGAGGTTTTAAGGTCCCAAACCTTTTAACATCATGCTAAAATAAATATTACATAACTATCACATAGCTTACCCAAAATATGAGATCACCAAATTAACCTAGCTGATCCATAAGATACTATTTTAGCACAAAATGCACAACTCAAAACACCAACTATTCCATTAGAAGCAATTGAACTAAAATGAAATAAACCAACAAATAAAAAACTGAAAAACATAAGAAAACCCATCCAATCAATGAATACAATTCAAGAAATTAGCTACCTCAACAACTTCTTTGGTGCCCAATTCTCATAGCTTTCTTCTCGAGTCCTCTAACAAAGTCTGAACCTATCTAGAGAGAGAAAATAAGAAACTATAGGTGTGTTTGAACTAGTCTACAAAACCATTTAGGATTATGTAATTTGCCTTCAGATCTTCAAACAACTAGATGCTTAGTTATCAAATTCATCGAATTTTCTATATGAAATTCGAAAATTGTCGAATTTAAAACCCTGTCGAATAAATTCGCCAAACAAACCCTAAATTTGGCCAAAAAAATTGGGTAAAAAACAAGCATTAAAAATCCTAAAATCAAATTTTAGCTTAAAATAAATACAGAGGAAGCACTATAAACACAACAGATATGAACAAACCCTCTGCAATCTCCCTCCTGCAATGTGCAATTTGGAAGCTTGAAATTTTTTGCAGATAATATCCAAAGCAACCATTTTCAATCTATTGGGATGTTGTTTTCTTTATTTCTTTATCATCATTTGAGAGAATGGATAGCTCTGAAAGTGCAGTTGACAAACAAATCTCCGAAGTCTTCATTTTTTGCATCTACTATTTAAAATGCTCCTTGTCTCAAATAATCTGCAAGTTCTTAAAAATAAAAGATAGAAAAACCATTGCTCTTTAACCTTAAAATAAAAGAAAAAACATTGCACTGAAAAAAAATATTGCTCTTTAAAAAAAACATTGCTGCTTAACCTAAAATAAAAGAAAAAAAAAACATAAAACATTACTCTTTAACCCTAGCTTCTAAATGAAACCTAAAATTAAACTTTTCTACTTTTTAAACTTGAATAATATAAGATATTTTAAGTGCTTTCTTTTATGCATGATCTAACAATTTTTTATTTATTTATTGTATATTTGATTTTTAAATTTTATATAAAAATTATATGAAAATATATATACATTTATTATATATCAAATTTTATGTCAAATTTTATTACGAATTTTAAACATGTTGAGTTTCTTTCGAACTTGAAACGTATCGAATTCGAATACATCTAGTTATCATGGTGAGCTGCTCCACTCCTTGTTGAAATTAAAGTCCCCTTTAGGAATTACATTTTTCATCGACTACTACAGAGACTCCAAGCTCTCCTTATATCTGTTGTTACTTTCATCCTCCTTCAGCTGCATCTTCTCCTCTTCCCATTATTGATCATCAAAATCCAAGGAATCCAAAACTTCTTCCACCTAATTAGATGGATTCTTCACAATTCTCTTTGATATTCAGATTTTCTTTGACCCAAAGGCCAATATGGGACTGAAAGACCAAGAAGGAGATTTATCCACTCGCTTCTCCAATTTTATTTTCTTTTACCCCACCCAAACATAGGATTCATCTTCATCGTTCCCCTTGGAGGCTCCTTTAAGTTGGTGTAAACTCAGGATCTAAATCCTTTGGCTCATACAACCCATCATTTTTCTTACTTGTCAAACTCGATGAGAGTTTCCCATTAGTCCCTTCCACTAGACTAGAATATTCCCCCTGTAAAATATTCCATGCATGAGACATGTCCTAAATACCATCTTACCACTGCTTCTAGAAGCTAATAAGTTCTTTGAATCCAAAAAAGCAAGGATGTTCACCATAATTTTGTGGCAAATATGGTTGAGGATAGTTGGGTGATATCCAAAAAATATCTTGTATCATTCCTCTAGAGTAATGAATCTCATAACTTGCTTTGCTACTCTATCCTAAGGGTGCAGTAAAGACTCCTAGGCCTTGCCATATTGATACCAACAAAAAGTTACTTCTTCTTTCATAAAATGACTCAGCACCTAGACCTAGGCAAAACTTCCTACTACCAATGGTCACCAAGGAAGGCCTATGTGGATATGTCCAAGCTTTCCTATCGATCATCACCCCTAGAACTAATTGTAAATCCTCCATAATTATGATGCTTTAGAAAACTAGCATTCTTAACCATTTCCTTTCTTATAATCTCCATCAACTAGGGGGAAGTCAGAAACCCAAGCGTGTCGAACCTCTTCCTTGACCCCAATATTTGCCATATAGTATGCAACATTGTTCCCCTCTTGGAAAACATGTTTAATTTAGACATTCCTTAACTTCTCAAGAATTAACTTACATTCCTCAATCATCTCCTTTATCAACCAACTAGATTCTTGCTCCTTCAAAGTTTTGATTATGTTCAAAGAATATCCCTCAATTATGATAATCTCGGCACCAATTTTAAGGATAAACTGAGTTCCTATAAACAATGTCCTTGCTTCTAAAAAGTGATTGGTTTGGTAGCTTAAAAAATTAGTATAAGCAAGGAGAGCATTACCTACTTCATATCTAATTACCCCTCCTACACTAGCCAAACCTGGGTTTCCTTTAGTCACACCATTAAAATTAAGCTTCACCCATCCTATAGGGGGGTTCCCACTTCACCTCGCTTCATTAAGGATTTCGATATTCTTGCATTGTGATACTGATTAGGCCCCACTCCCTTGCTACAGAGGCTTCCTGCTTAAGTTATTTTTCCTACTAATGTTTTAAAACTTTGTAGTTTTCAAAAATTGCATTACCAATTCAATGACAAACTGAAGTTTCATCACATTTCTTATCCTTGAAGATCCTATTATTGCACTCTCTCCATATTTCCCATAGAAAATTAGGGACTAAGCTACCACATGGTGTTTAAGTTCTTAATTTTGAAGGAGGATCCTATTGTAAGCATCAATCCTCCATATTATTAGGTAGAGACCAAGAAACCTAGAATTTATTGAGGAGATTACTTTAAACGAAGTTAGATAAAACACAACCAATGAAAATATGATGAATCAATTCTAACTCTTTTTCACACAAAGCACATCTATTGCCAATTTGGAAGTCTTTTTTCATAGGTTATCTATGGTAAGGATTTTATTCAACACAACCAACTAGTAAAAAAAGTGATTTTAGGGACTATATTATTTAGCCATGTTTTATTAACTGGGATCCAACCATTTCGTTCTTTATCCATCACAACATAACCATATTTAACTGAGTACAAACCCTTACTTTTCTTGCCCCACACCATGGAATCATTTTCTTGCCCCACACCTGAAGCAATTTAGATAGTTTATCTGTTGCTTGATTATGGACAACATTTAGACCATCCAACTTAACATTTTTCTAACACCATCTTCCCTCTCTACTTACCAAAAAATCATTTGCCATTTTGCCAAAAATTTAAGAGAGAATAGGTTTCAAAGTATTTATTTCTAAATTTTAACAATGGGGAGTCCTTCATCCATCTGTCCATCCACTTTTTTCTGATCGCATATTCTCCATATAATTAATTTCATTATAAGAGTTTTACACTTAACCAAGCTATTCCAAAAGGTAGACCCTTTCGAAAACCCATCATATTTAAGGAAATATTTTATTGTTTCTCAAGTAGTTTGCTTTGAGAATTTTGACCCAACTAAGTTGGTCGTTTATCAAAAGTTTTCATCCCATATTCCCAATGAGAGCCTCATTCATAAGTTTAATTTTTTTGAAGCTCATTCCCCATATTCCTTGTTATTACACACTTGCTCCCAAGCCACTAGAGGTAATATATTCTTATCTTTCGAATTGGACCAAAGAAAATACCATTGAATTTGCTCCAACTTATCTATGATTTTGGAGGGAATTTTGAAACCTGACAAAGTAAATAGGGATGCTTTGTAAATTTACCTAGACCAGTTGGGCTTTCCCTACCTGGATCAAAAGGTTACCTCTCCAACCAATCAACTTCTTGGAAAAATGATCTATGATTGGGTTCTAGAGTTCAGATTTTACTCTTCCCTTAAAAAGGAGTATTCCCAAGTAAGAGGTAGGGAGGTCACCTATATCATAGCCAAAGATTCTAGAAATTATCCTTTGTCTTGCAACCGATGAGTTAATGAAGTAGATATTACTCTTCAAAAATTTCACCTTCTATCCTGTAGCCTGTTCATAATTATCTAGGATCCCTTTAATCTCTTTAGCTTAAGGAACTGAGGGTTTTGACACAATTATTGTATCTTCAATAAATTATTGATGAGATATTGGATCAGTTGTTTAAACTGGTTTAAAACCTTGATAGTAGTTGAGATTCCCCTCCCAAGAGCCTCTACAAGGATGATAAATAGGTAAGGCGGTAGAGGATCTCCTTGATGGAATCCGCTTCTACTAATAAATTAACCTGCTACTACCCCATTTACCATAGCTAAAAACTTTGTCGTTGAGATGTAATTTTGAATTAATTTAATCTATTTTTGGTGAAACCCAAACTTGCCCATTATCTTTGCTAGAAAGTTCCAAGAAACTCTATTGTAGGTTGTATTCATGTCTAGTTTTAGAAGCATCCTTGCTTATTTGCTCTTGTCCATGGAATGGATTACCTCATGGATGGATATTATGACATCTAAAATTTTCCAACCTCTAACAAATCCCTCTTGATTGATGTCAATGATAAAGGGTAAAATCACTTTAATTTGGTTCTCCAAAGTCTTAGAGAGGATCTTGTACAATGTATTACACAGACTTATTGGTTTGTATTGCTTGAAATCCCTTGCCCCAACAATATTTGGTATCAAGGCAAGAAAATTTGAATTCACATATGTGGGGATGAGATGAGTTTCTTGGACTTCTTCAATTGCTTCAATTACATTCACACCAACCACATGCCAAAATATTTGGAAGAAAGCTACCGAGAACCCATCTGGTCCTGGGGATTTTGCTCCCTCGAGCCCAAAGGCAATTTTATTGATCTTTTCCTTAGATAAGGGGCTTAAAAGGAATCCATTGAACCATTCATTGATCTGCTAGGGTATATTTTTCAGCATTGCTTCTTTAGCAAATATATTAGACTCATCAATAGATCCAAAGATATCTTAAAAAAACTAACCACTTCAACCCTAATTCCTTTCAAGTCATTTGCAATGGAAAAATCCTAACTAAGGACCTCTCTAATATTATTGTAGCTTCTATTATGGAGAGTTGAATCATGGAAAAAACTTGTATCGTAATCCCCTTATTTTAGCCACTGAATCCTTGACTTTTGATTCCAAAATACTTCTTCCTAGGCAATAATATTATGATAATATGAGAGTAGTTCCTTATCTTGCCTTTTTATTTATTTCGAAAGGGTTTCTTGACTTATTGTTTTTCAATATCTGCAAGTTTCTCCTTCAGCAACACCTTCCTTTTGAATAAATTACCAAATACTATTTTGTTCCATACTTCAATATTTTGTTTAATAAATTTTAACTTTCTAGCTATTTGGCTTAGTTTAGGGTCCGTAAAGTCCTTTTTCCACCATTACTCAATTTTAGGGGATAAGTCTTCATGTTTTATCCACATGAGCTCAAATATAAAGGGGTCCTCAAATTCCCAAATAATCGGGTTGTGATCTGATCCAAATTTTGGTAAGGCAATAAGAGTAGAATCTCCAAAATTTGTCAACCCTTCTTGTGAGACCAGGAACCTGTCTAGCTTGATTTGAATAAGTTGGTCACCCAATATTCTATTACTCCAAGTGTATTGCAACCTTCGAAGTTTAAGGTCCATTAGTTCATTGTTATTAATAAAATCTCTAAAGTCTTGCATTCCTTATAAGGGTGTTGGAGACACTCCTTTATTGTTAGAAGGATTTAGGGGGAGTTGAAATCCTCAACTAAAACCCAAGGTATTCCTTTAAAGGTATATCTTAACTGGCATAGATCCACCCATAATTATCTCCTTCCAACCATTGTATTTGGGGCATACACATTGGTAAGGATCCAATTTTGTTTAGAATCTAGATTATGATACAATATAGTGATGAACCATCTTGTGCTTACCACACATCTACCTTCAATCCTTTTCTTATCCCACAAGCACAAGATTCCTCCTAATGAGCCTGTTGCATGACTAATTATACACTCAACTTCATTCCATATCAAGTTCCTAATTCTATCAACTTTGTTGTTATCAAGTTTGGTTTCTTGAAGGAGAAAAATATTCAGATTATTTTCTCTTCTCAATGCATACACCATTCAATGTTTTGCAGGGGCATTGAGTCCCCTGATGTTCCAAGATAGAATTTTTACTTTCTATATTTGATGGTATTTTTCTTTCCTCCAAAGATTGGGACCATTTGGATGTTATTGGCCACCTCCAAGGTTGTTTCTATTTGAATTATAGCTTCTTTAGATGGCCTGCTCGACCCCCCATCTGATACCACATCCACTGACCCTTTAGTGTGACTCCTGGTGATTCTATTTTGTACTGACATCCCTTGATGTTTTCCATAAAGTCTTTTGAAATGGAACCTACCCCTACTTTCTCCAGTCTTACTTCTATCAATTCTTTCTCTAAAAATCTAAGGGTGTGAGCTTGTTTTGAAGTTTTTGCATTCCTCTAGGGAGGTTTGGGGGTTAATACCACTTGATTTAACCCAAATCTCAAAGGAGCGTGACCACCATCTAATTCATTTAAGAAAGAAAATGAGTTTGAATCTAAAACTACATCTTTAACTATAGGATTTGAGGATGTATGGTTTACCTCGCTTGTCGTGTTTATAATTTCTCCTTTTGGAAGATCCTTCTCAGTTTGACCCATATCGTCTCTTATTTGAAACGTCCTCTTTGCCTTCTATTCCATTGTCTTCTTTATTCTCTGCATTTCTATTATTACCTTATTTTTTCCTCACCCATTTTCATTTTTGGTGAGTAGTATTTCTTTGGGTGTTACATAAGTAACTGGTGTGCTCTACTTTGTTGCAAAACCCACACTTGACCATTGGATTCTCATATTTTATCAACTACATCCGAGTTCCATATCTAGATACCAACTATATGGACTTCAACATCTCTTGACCCGTATCCACATTAACACACATCCGAACAAAAAACATCCTCGACCATGCTAGAGTTGCAAGATCCACTACAATCATTTGATAAATATTTTGAGCAATTTCGGCCAAAAATCTTCTCATGCCAGAAATGGATCAGGAGACCTGGTAATCTAATGGGTCCTGATCAACGTTTTATGAGTAGGGGTCAAAATTGGTGCACCATTTTCTCATAAAAATATCCTTTCTTTTGAAGAACCAAGGGGCACCTTGGATATCCGGTCTTTGTCCTCCATGCAAATAAGTTTCACCTAGGAGAAGCTCCTAGATAGCATGACTATCTCCAGGTGACAAAGAGGTTTTCATTTCTCCCACGCCCACTTTTTGATGGCATCCAAATCGGGTCTAACTCTGAAAAACTTGCCCACCAAGGATAGGCCTCCCTGCTCTACACCATATCAGCCAAATCATCTAGTACTACAAGCTCCCCATCTACTAGTTGTAGGTTAAAGCTTCACCTATGAACCTTTTGCTTGCCCTTAAGGATGTTCACCTAAGAATGAGCACTGGATCACAAGGTTTTGAAATAAATTAGTTCGTTTTCTTCTGATCATCAATCTGATGATCTACCTCCACCTTTGCTCCTCCATTGCATCCTTGTTGTCTAGTGAAACCCTTTGAACCCTCTAAACCACCTTACACCAACCGCTCCATTTTTTATATTATGTAAGTCATTCCAAGAATTATTACTGTTCAAAGTTTTTTAAGTAATTTCCTTTTATATTTTGAATACCATCCTTTAATTTTTATTTAATATTTTGAATTTAATATTTTGTAAAATATTTTTTATATTTTCTTCAATTTATTTATTTTATAAATTTTAATATTTATATGTTTGTTAAATATTATTTTAAAAATTAAATGTTTTGAATTTAATAGATTTTAATTTTAAGGAGAATAAGATTTAAATCTTACCAAAGATACATGCATATCAAATACTACTATATGATATAATAAATGTGGAGCACTACCATATAACCAATTAAAAAAATATGTTGATTTAATTTTTTAATTTAATATAAGGGAGATACAATTATTTTAAAATTAAATTAAAGTACATCAATTAATCAAACATGAAATTTAAGTGGTTATAATTATTAAAAACAATTTTGTTTTGAAATCATGATTATATAAAACATTATTAAAAAATTATCAAATATCTAAAATTTAAATAATCAATTAAAACTATAATAACAAATATTAAAACTTTAATTAATTTTATTGTTTATTATTTGTTTTAAGATCTGATTATTATTATTATTATTTTAATTAACATGATGGACTCTATAACCGTTAACATGATGGAATTTGTAGCCGCTACGAATCAGATAAACTGGCTGGTTTTTATGGCCACCTGAAAGCCCCCACACACAAATCTTTGTACATGTCAACTGTCCGATTATTATGGTCGTCCTTGAAGCCGCCACACAGATTTTTGCGCACTCCGCCACAATCATTTTATACCTTTTACACCACTAAAAAGGGAAAGAGACAAACGTTCATTTTAAACCTTTTAGATTTGATTATTAAAAAGTAAAAATTTTAAACTTTTACATAAATATAATATCAATTAAAGTTATACTCATATAACCCAAGTGTTGTACATAAATATAATATCAATTAAAGTTATAATCATATAACCCAAACCAAATGTTGTAGGTGACTTGTAGAGGAGAGGACAATCCTCCAAGGGAGGTCCCAGGTTCGAATCTCTACCCTATTAAAAAGTTGAATTGGGTATCCAAAATCCAATTGATAATGTTGATGTCGATAGGGCCCAACGCGGCTCCCGGATAACTTTAACGACTTCTGAGTAACTTTGACGGTGTAAAACCCCTGTTCATGATCTCTCAAATCTCAAACCAGTTCGTGGTCTCTCAAATCTTAAACCAAAGCAACCTGCAAGAGGTTTTTAGCTTATACGCGTTATACTCATATCTATTATAATTTTGATTCATTTCTTTTAAATTTTACAGTGATAAAATCATTGTCAAAATAATACGAAAATTCCGAAGGTGGTTGATTTTCTATAACGATATGTCGATGGATTAAAATTAAAATTATTATTAATCAAATAAAAAAAACTATTATTAATCTTCAATCCGTACTAGGTAAAATTATTATTAATCAAATAAAAATAAAATTTTGAAGCCTGGCAGCCTAGATAAAAAAAACTAAGGTTTATGTCTGGTAGCCTGCGTCGGATACAAAAAATCGAGGTTTAAGCCCGACAAAAAAACTGAGGTTTAAGCCTGCCATCCTACGTGTAAAATTATTATTAATCAAATAAAAATAAAATTTCGAAGGAGGTCCGATGTTTAAGCCTGGCAGCTTGCTTCAGATAAGGTTTAAGTCTGGTAGCCTGCGTCGGATACAAAAAATCGAGGTTTAAGCCTGACAAAAAAACCGAGGTTTAAGCCTGACATCTTGCATGGATACAAAAAATCTCGGCTAGCCTGACAGGTATAGCCGAGCCTGGCAGCCTACGTCGGAATACAAAAAAAAAAGGCCTCACATCTTGCGTGGATACAAAAAACCAAAGCCTCGGCTAGCAGGTATAACAAATCCTGGCAGCCTGCATCGGAATAAAAAAAAAAAAAGTCTGACATCCTGCATGGATACAAAAAACTTTGGCTACCCTGACAGGTATAACCGAGCCTGGCAGCCTGCGTCGGAATAAAAAAAAGAGGTTTAAGCTTGGCAGCGAATACAAAAAAAAACCTTGGCTAGCCTATAGGTATAATCAAGCCTAGCAACCTGCATCAGATACCTAGCAGCCTGCGTCGGATACAAAAAAAACCCCGACTAGCCTGACAGGTATAACCGTGGCAGCCTGCGTCTGATACAAAAAAAACCCCGACTAGCCTGACAGGTCTAACCGGATGAGACACGCCCCGTGGAATGGAAAGTCTTGGCCCCAAGGGATACGGGTAACAATTTTCCTTAACATAAGGTTTTAGTCCATCTTTTTAGTGCAAGTGGAGAAGGCAAGAGTTTTCCTTAACATAAGGTTTTGTCCACCTTGTAGCGCAAGTGGAGAAGGCGAGCTTAACCCCGTTACACGGGAGGTCCACGGTTCGAACCTCTAGAATGCAAAGGGGACACAAAACATTTCGTGTGGCTTCCTCTAAATAATGGTATATCCGGATGGGACAACATTGTCGATCATTTAAAAGTAGTTCTCGAGATTTATTTCTAACTTAAAAAGTTTATCCCACGGGAACACCGTGGCGTGGGCGAATGTGTGAGTGTGTGTGAGGGAGTTGGTGTGTAGTGGCTGTATGTTAAATTTTCTATTAAGAGGGTCATGACTATGTTTGAGGTAGAGATTTCTCACACTAGCCAAATTATATATATATATATAAAATAAATTATATGAATAGTGATATCAATAAAAATAAATAAAATAAAATTCTGATCACAATTACTTTAAATAAATATAAATTTATATGTTAAACTTTTATGTTAATATAAAATATATTTAAAATTTTAAAAATAAGTTTATTGACCCGGGTTCAATTCCCATGGCGGATGTGTATAAGAAGTATTTCTCAATAATAAAAATAAGTTCACAACTTTTTCTTATCAATCTCCAAATTAATAAATTTATTAATTTTATTTATTTTAATTAAAATATTTAATATTAATTATATAACAATAAAATGGGACTATTGTATAGATCAAATTGTATTATTATTATGATATTTTAGAAAATAAAAAATTTAAATTGGAAATTTAAATGAAAGTATCTATTGTTTTAAAAATCCGTTATAAGGAATTGGAATGGGTCTCACCCCCTTAGCAAGATTCAAACTTGGATCTCCTCCATTCTCATGCCATTTGATTTGATTAAAAACCCACATTTTTAATTACTTAAGCTATTTATTTTTTATATTAAGATTCATCTATAGTGATTGAACCTTAATTTACATTAGTAAAATCAACTCTCTCATAATTCTTTTAAATTATTTTAATCAATATATTAATTTTATAATTTTATACAAAGTTTATAAAATTTTTATTGTAATAAAAAACTCAAAGCAAAATAAATTAACTCTTAACATAGTAGAATTAAAGTTATGCTCTTATATAGCTTCCCATATAAAAAACTAAATTATCTTAATTTGGACTTTTCAATTCATTCCTTATGTTGTTTTTTTTTTTAAATAAAGTTTTGAAAGGGTTGCTCTTTCTGTTTCACATCATTTTAGTCACATTAAGTTATAGAATCTTGGTGTGGGCTACATCATCTATTTGTCCCAACCATTGAACCGAGGGATCTTTAGCAAACATAAAAATAAAAATAACTTATACTATTGAAAATAGGATATATATATATATATATATATATATATATATATATATATATATATAGAAGAATTAGTAACACCTTACCTGATATAAGGCATGACTCTAGATTGAACTTCGATGTTGCCATTATACACCCTAGTTTGCTAGGTAAAGACCAAGTTAACAATAAGACCTTGAATGTCTAAAATATCAAATTATCAAATTAAAGCAACCCATTGATAACACTTGAAGTTACCAACTAACCTATCCTTTTCAATAAATGGAAAAATATTTTTTTTGGATACATAAGGGAATTGGTTACATCCACACTATTTTTTATTTTTAGTAACTGCCAAGTGAAGGGTTCAAACTACATGGGCTGCTCCCAACAAGCCTTTACCACCTTGTTATTGTTGACCCGAAACCACTAGTCACTTGGGATTTATATCTTTGTCATCCATCTAGTGTGCACTTAGAAGATTCAAATCAAACTGCTACCTTTGCAAATCAGGATTTGTACTATCATTGTAGGTCTGGTGCGCACTCGGAGGATTCAGATAAAACTACTACCTTTGCAAACAAACAAACAAACATACTCCCAAAATTTAAACCTAAGTCTCTTTTCAATAAAATAATTACTATCATAATATGATTATAATACTAATTAAATATCTTCTTAATAAAATAATTACCAAAGTTACCTCCTTGTAGTGCTAGTTTTGCTATAGTTACATGGTTGTAGTACTAGTTGAGCTTCCATGGTACTTGAAATGTAATTGTACTACAGAAAAGGAGGACAAGGTCACCTTGTACTTTCGCAAAATATTAAATATAAAAAAATTAAATTGAATTTAAGGAAAAGACTCTTTCAATATTACGTGGCCAAGTTCAAAGTGGAAGGACACGCAAGGTTAACGTCTTCCGACGTTATAGATGTGACTTTATTGGAACCAATAGATGCGGGCGACTGTTGGCATTGACTAGATAGTGGTGGATCTTGTTTTGCCCAACACTAAGTCCTAATTATGATTATATTAATGGTTGGTTTTATGAGATGTTGTGGTATTATATTCTTGTTTTAGGTATGGATGAACTTACCCTCCTTTTTATATGATATGGGATTACGAGGGTACTCAGAGTGCTATGGATTCAAACTTTTGATTTTTTTATATTTTTATTTATTGTTTTTTTTTTAATTTTATAGTAAAAAAAATTAATTTTATATGTAAGTTATATTATTATTAAGTGTGTATGTGTATATAAGGGGTACAAAGTTTTTAGTGGGTGTAGTTTTTAATGTTTATAAGGTTATAGGTTAAGTATGATTATTTTTATAGACAATGTTGTTAATTTAATATGTATTGATTCAATTTATAGTTTTAAAGTCTTCACCTTTAGGCCAGTTTAAATTGTGCATACTTTTATTAAAGTGAGATAAAGGTTATTTTTTTCATGGAAAAAGTCATTACATTTATTAAAAATATAATAATTTTATTAGCAACAAAAAAATAAGTGTATATGCACACTTTTAAACAGTCATTAACTATCTATCAACAGTGGAGGTAAACTATGTTATTTGGTCCACTCAACGTTTTTTTGCTACTGTTTGGTCCTTTTCGTTAAGCTTGCAGTTGGTCAATGTGCAGGTCTGTGTCATCTTATGCTATTGTTTTAGCTACTAGTTTATGTACTTGGGGTTGGGGCCCAATTAAACTCCACACTTAAGCAATTTTACCTACCAAAAAAAACAATGAAGGTAAATATGCTTTAGACTATTAACTATTTTTATGACATGTACTAAGATTGTAGAGGCTCATCTTTGGTAGATTGCTTCTAATCGTATGTGTTCCAACCTAACATAGAGGACGAGTCACCTCAGTAGCTATACCTACCACATTCAATCTCAAGTTTTATGTATCTGGCTAAAGAAATGACCAGTGTAGGAAAACAACGCATGGAGCATTCCCCTAATGTTCAATCAATTCTTGCAAATGGGCCATTAACTATCCATAAAAAACATAGGCCAAAATACCTCAAACCACTAAATATTTTTATCACATCTACCAAGACTATGAAGGCTTCTCTTTGATAGATTGCTCGTAGTCATTACTTCCTATCTATAGTATATGTTCCAATTTAACACAAAGGATGAGTCACCTTAGTGGTCGAACTACCTCATTTAGTCTCAAGCTCTATGTATTTGACCAGAGAAATAGCTAGTGAAAGAAAATAGTGCAAGGCACATTCTCTCAATGTTTATTCAATTCTTACAAATGAGTAAACTTCATTGCCACTTTGTTGAACTACACTAAATTTTACAGTAGCATGGATGAAACAACATTGATCCTATCAACAACAATGTAGAATGAAACAAGAAAGGCTTGAAAGAACAAGAAATCATTTCTGGATTTCCATAAAGAAAACAAAAATATCAATTTTGAAGAGGTGTCAAACTTCTAGAAACACCAGAGGGAGAACATGAAAGTCTCCAAAGAGAATATTTGCCATGTGAACCACTATGGGAGAAAAGACTAGAAAAAGAAAAAATCCACTTCCAAGCATCCTAAGCCTTATGACATCTCCAAAAGAGGTGAAGAAGATCTTCAGGTTCATGGCAGAATGAACATAATAGGTTGGGAACCTCAATGCATATAAGTTGTTTACCAAGCGAGAGGTCTTGGATGGATTAAATCTAGGCAAAGACATCTTGTTTGAATTTAATATAAGCAGACCAAGCTGTATAAAAACAATGATCCCAAATATACCTAGGTGAAAAGAGGCCTCCACGAGCATTTAGTTTGGCAATCATGGAAATAGTCATTTTTAACTCAATATGGCCTTATAATTAAGGAGGGGTGTCTCTAGATACCACTACTAGTTCTTCCAAGAAGGATGTTGAGAGCACACCGTGATATTGTGAAGCATAGAATCATATATATTTGCTTTAACTGCTTTAAAGGTTTCCTTATTGATGGAGGTAATTTTGAACCTAAATTTGATTTAGTCCCAATAATTCTAATCCCTAGTCGATCAGGAAAACAAGCTTACCACTATATAAATATCCCTTTTATAGATTTTTTTTGCATGCATCCAGGGGATTTGGGAAAAAATAATTTGTTGGATAGATAGGATTGGGAACCACCAGAGGTTTATAGAATTGATGGAGAGCCCATCTCAAAGATTGTTGTCATTCTGTTGGATCCATGGTTTGATATTTTCCCAAGCCTTCCAAATGCTATGGATGACAAAAGAGCCTAAAATTTTGATGGGAACTAGGGAAACGAGAAAGGAGGGGAAATTCATACATCTCCATCCTTTATGCCCATAGGGAGAGCCTAAGGTAATGTGGTATAAAACCAATACTTTCCATACTTCCTCACCTTTAATGGTTTTGATTATCCATTTGGAACATAAGGCCGTGCCTTGGTGTTTGAAGTCAAGAAGATCCATTCCCCCATTCTTCTTGGATAAATAGTTCCCAAGGTACTATGTGCAAACTGAAGCTAGAGTTAAAACTTACCTAGAGAAAAAATCTAAAAAACTTCTCTAGTTTTTGATAACAACCTTGGACAAGACCCAACATGAGGAGTAATATACATGGGTCACAACTAGGATCTTGGAGTAGATTTGAAACTTGCCGATAAGGGAAAACGTTTTAGTGGTCTAGTAGACAAGCTTGGCTTTAATTTTTTGTATAACATTTTCTTGGAGTTCTAAAGGGGAACTATAAAAGATGAAGGGGATACCCATGAACCAAAACCCCTTCCCATCCTATATCCATCTACACTAAAATTAAGTCAACCAAACTAGGAGCGAGAGGTAAGATAAAAAGTATCCAATTAGTGAATGACCCGAGTGAAGGATTCTTCATCCTTGGCTAATGTAAGGAAAGAGTCATCTACAAAGTGTTCATTGATCATTTGGGTTTGACTATTGAGAAGGAAAATACCTTTAACAAGACCCAAATTTGCTTTATGAAACAAGAGATAATTGAAACCTTCATCTGCAATGACATAGAGAGGGGGAAAGAGGGAAACCTAGTCTAATTTAGTGAAAAAGATCAATATCCTTTGCTTGAGTTCTGTTGATAATGAGGATAGTAAAGATATTTGCAAAGAGCATATTAAGATTATGCATAAGGGGTCGGACTCGAAATGTACTTGTAAAAAAATGGTGAATCCTGGCCAACTTCATATAGGAGGAAATGGCGAATTACGTTATTTTAAAAAAAATTATAAAACATTAGCGAATTTGAAAGTTCTAGCTAGATCAGGTGGAAAATGAGATCCGACCATGGGTCGGTGCAAAAAATAGTTTGGCCTCAAACCAGGTGTAGAAAATGGTCTGGTATTAGAACATGGTATTGGTTGTGGAGCTTGATTCTCTCTCTAATTTTGAGGTCTTGTTTTCAGTTGCACTTGGACCCACTCTACGAAGGGGAGGTGCAGGCGGGCAAGCCCCCCTACTACATCATTGGGAGATCTAGATGGGCATTTCAGCTAAAAATAGATGTATTTTTCCTTTGTAAAATAGGGTCCAGTAGTCCATTTAGATGTAAAACAAGGTTTGGATATCGATCTGGTGCAAAACAGGGTCTGGTAATCCGTTCGAAAGCATAACAGGGTCTAAAAATTGGCCTGGTGTAAAACAAGGTTTGAAAATCGACTTGGTGTAGAACAAGGTCCAAATATCAGCCTAGTGCAGAACAAGGTCTGGTATGGTGTAGAATAGGGTCCGGTCTGGTGCAAAATAGGGTCTAAAAATTGACCTGGTGTAGAATAGGGTTCAAAAATTGGCCTGGTGTAGAACAAGGTCCAGATATTGACCTCGTGTAGAACAGGATTTAAAAATTGGCTTGGTGTAGAACAAGGTCTAGATATTGGCCTGGTGCAAAACATGGTCCATTCTAGTGCAAAACAAGATCCGAATATCGGCCTAGTGCAGAATAGGGTCCGACCTAGTGCAAAATAGGTTTCAAAAATTGGCATGGTGTAGATTAGGGTCCAAAAATTGACCTAGTGTAGAATAGGGTCTAGTAGTCCGTTTGGATGCAAATCAGGTTTTTAATATTGGTTCAGGTGCAGAACAAGGTTTGGTAGTCTGGTCAAAAGTAGAACATGGTTCAAAAATTGACCTAGTGTAGAAAAGGATCCAGATATTGGCTTGGTGCAGAATAGGGTCTGGCTTGGTGCATAAAAGGATCCAATTTGCTGCAAAAATAGGTTCAATTTGGTGCAAAACAAGGTCCAATCTTATCTAGTGCTAAATAGGATCCAATCTGGTGCAGAATAGGGTTTGATCTTGTCTAGTGCTGAACATGATCCTGGCTGGTGTAGAAATAGGTCATGATATCCGTCTAGTATAGAACATGGTTCGAAAATAAAAAGTATCACTGGGTGTTAATTATATATAGTGGTATACTTAGCGAATTGGACAAGATAATTTAGAAATTTTAAAATTTTATGGCGAAAAGGGTCCTCTATTTAGGCGGGATTGCTGGTGAATTTAAAAAAATCTGTAATACTATTATCAACGCATGACGAACCAACACCTAAATTTTTTTTTTTGAAAATTTTGGGTAAAAGGGTCGACGTCTGGGTCCCCTAAAATAGCAAATTTGAATTTTTGAAGATGCAAATATTAGCTGAATTGGAAAATATTTACCGCTATGCATAACCCTGGAGCATTTTGACTACAGAGATGAAGCCATTGCCAAAAACCAAGGCTTTGAGCATGAAAAGAATGAAGTTCCACTCAATGCAATCACAGGGTTTCTTGAAGTTAATTTTGAGAAAAATGGTTGGTTGGTTGGATATTTTAGCCCATTCCATTCCCTCATAGACAACCAAGATTAAAAAATATCTACTTTTGATGAAATCTGGTTAATATGGTCTGGTGATGGAAAAAAATAAATGGTGCAGATGCAAGACTAAGGCTTTGGCAATGATCTTGCAGGACACATTGAGAAGTGTGATTGGATGCCAATTGGTAATCAAATCAGGGTCTCCAACCTTTGGGATAAATTTGATATTATCCTTGTTGATTTTTGTTCCAAGAGAGACATTTGCCAAAGCTTCTCAATAAACTTGGAGCAGATTAGGGCCTATAAGGTACCAAAGGGCTTTGTAAAATTCATAGGAGAAGACATATAGCCTAGGAGTTTTATCAATGGCCATTTGAGAAAGGAACTCATACAGGTCTTCAACTGAGAGTGACCGATCATAGGAAACTCTCTGAGCATCAAAGAGTTTGTTGGGGATCACAACAAGACAATCCTGAAGGTCTTACTCTCTTTGATCTAAAGGCTCTTGTGAGGCAAATACCTGCATGTAGTGTTGGAAAAAAGCTTTAGTGAGATCTGACAAGGTGGTAATTCAAACCTTGACCTCTTAAATAACCTTGATGTAAGCATTGTGATAATGAGGTCTAAGAATATAGAAAACTTCCTTAGACCTTATCTCCAATTTTGAGCCAATGCATTCTGGCCTTGATTTGAGCTCCCCTAGCATCATAATATCCACTCATCATAACTTGGTAATGAACTCATACCAAATGCTATTGGATATCATGATTAAAAGGGCAATATTCAAGTTATCAAGAAGCTTGAACCAATTCTTGTTTGAGAGCAACATTGGACCAACACCTAAAATTGAAAATACGTTTGCCAAGAAATTTGAGAAAGGAGTCCATTTTGTAGATGTCATATTATCACCATTCAATTCAACTAGTGGTACCAAAAGGACAAGAAACCAAGTTCCATATCCTCCTAATATATAAAATAAATGTGGGATGGTGAGGTATTTAGAAAGAACATAGAGGTGAACTAACAAAGAGGGGAGGTAGAGATTTCAATGGAGAAATGGGGAATGATCATAGGATGGCATCAAGGAGATCCTCCATGAAAGGAGTCAAAGTAGATAGGTGAAAAAAGGAAAAGGCACTTTGATAAAAAATCATAGCTCTATCAAGACATTTCAACACTCGATTGTCTCCCTACTATTGATTAGAAAGCCCCATTTTATTCTTCATAAAGTACCAATCCTAGCATTCTCCCAAAGCTCAATGCATAGGAAGGACCCCAAATTTATCATGTTCATATTAAACCATATTAAAGTCACCATTGATAATATTAGTGGCAAGCGAAAGGGATAAAGCAATCCATCACCAAAGTTCTCATATACCTTAAGCATCATTAGGAGCTTAAACATTGAGAATGCCAAGGGGCTAACTTGCAAGCTCTATAATAATCCAAACTACATGAGAGGTCGAGTCCACTCCCCAAGTCACAAAATGGGAGTGGTAGGTATCCGATACAAAAAGTTACTCCTTCTCTACCAAGAGTATGAGAGATGGAGTAAAAGTGGCCCTAAGGCTAGTTAAAATAAAAAATACTATGCAAAATAAAGTATGTTATTATAGTGACTTCTCACTACACCTAACTTTTACCTTATAAAAATCTTGATATGTAGCTTAAACAAAAGCAGAGAATAAAGCGAAAAACAAGTGCATATGAATTTTTTTTTATAAAAAGTTCTGAGAATCAAAAAAGTGAAAGATGTGAAATCCAAGAAGTCACAAGCTCAAAAATCAAAAGTTTTAAAAATTATGACCAAATATAAAAAAAAAAAAAATTTGACACATGAAGTTCTACGGTCAAAATCACAATGTTAGTGTATGATAAAAACCTTGATTCCAGATAGTAAAAAAACTTCCATTACGCAACGTTGCATAGTATTTTGGGAAGTATAGTCCTTTATTACAAAATAATGTAATGTATCTCTCACAAAGGATAGCAGCAAAATGGGAGCCACAATAGAAGCAACCTGTAGATCGAAAGCATTAAATAAAGAAATATTTTACACCCAGATTGTGTGAATCCCCAAAAGGGTGTAGATGGCAACAATAATAATAGATGTTCATCCAAAGACTTAGAACCATTTGGTATTTATGATTTTAGATCTAGAAGACCAACATCTTAAATAAATATATGATTCGACATCATAAGGGGCAGTCACCTTGAAATATCTACACGTGTTTTGGACAAAAATCCTCCTTGAAATTTATAAATAATTATAGTCAGCATTGAAAAGCATCAACAAGTTTATAAAGTTTTGCTTTCATTTGTCTTTGTATAGCAATTTGTGGAATCTTGAGCGACCTTGTGGGAAATTAAACCCCTACTCTAGGCATAATATTATGTAATACATTTTGCTATACATATTAGATATATTGGAGGCCATGCATCTATTTTGAAGTCCATATGTGGATCTCATGCCTAGATCCACTTGTCTTATGTGTGTGTATGCATATTGTGTTTCTTTTCTTACTTATGTTAAGGAGAGAACAATGTTCGTGTTGACAGATTGTGTTCAGGCCTATTGTGAAAGGATACTTTATTTGATATTTGGTACATTGCCATCTTTTTAGCTTAGGTTTTTACTTTTAGTTTCTTTTGTTTTATCTCTCTTATGTAGATATCCACATATTATAAAGGAGTCATCCTTTGTCAAAATCTTAGAGGTCTCCAACTGAGTCCAACCCTACACTCATAGGAGCAAACCTACTATGTCACTCTATGCAAGGTGTGATTTGCCCTGTTTGCCTAGTCCACACCATGTTTGAGGACCAAGACAATAAAAAATAACAATAATTTAATGGTACACCCAATGGGACCCTAATGACACATCATCAGTTCCATAATCGCAACAAAAAGTTAGGTTTAGACTTGGTGAGGATCTTTTCCTATATCGCTTGTTGAATCACTTCTAACTCACTTGGCAATTCCACTCAAGAACTACTATCTAGAAGAAACCATTAAGAAGGATACTTGATTGAGGCTCTAATGAAGACCTTAGTCCATCTACTTCCAGAGCACAAGCTACAATCACCTAGAAAATCCACTACAACCAAAGGACCCAAGGACCCAAATATGGTCACTTTACCACCCAAATTATCCCCTTATTAGAATGATAAGATCCCGTTGTAGCCTCTAGAGCCACAAACCGTTTGGGGTAAGTTTCTAGAATAACTATTGGAAATCTTGCTAGAATACACTAGTGAAGGCCCAATGATCCCCCTAGATTACAGGAGATGATATTTTTCTATCAAGTACATAACATTACAAAACAAGATGTGGCTCTCATACTATTGGAAACTTCCCTCAAAGGCAAAGCTCATGAGGGATTCAACTCTCTTCCTCCATACTCAATAATTAATTGGGATAAACTTGCTACCCTAATCATGGATGGATTCAAAGAAAGGGAAGATAAAGTATCTCTCCTTGGGAAGAAAGAGAAAAAAAATCAAGGGGGAAGGCACCCAAAGCAAGCCAATTGAACCTGAAGTGAATGTTGGATTTTAAGAAAAATTATCACAGGTTCCAATAGAATATCATAGGTCCCAATATTCTTAATCAAGAGTAGATTCAAATATAAGAGCAATCAAAATAAATACTGGCCAATATAAATAATCATAACATTCAAAATAATATCAAATATGAATGTTAAATAAGGCCAAAATCATTCATGCAATAACATGAAGAATACTTATAATATAATTGCTCAAAATATGCATACAAGATTCAATATTGATACTAGAATATTTCATACATTTCTTGATATATTTCATGGAGCTTTGTCTCCATTAATATAGCCATACAAGATGAATCTTCAAGTACTTGACTATTGGCTCTCCATATGACAACTCTCATGTCCTTTGGCTTCTCATATTGCCACTTGTATACATGACTCTTGACTCTCTACTTACATGCATACTTATCTCTATGACACTTGCACTCTTTTACATGACACTTGTACCTCTACATGCACTCCTAATACATGATACTTGTGCATATCCTTGCATTAAAAAGTTGCATGAAACTTGTTCATATCCTACACATAAACACTTACATAAAGGAAAAATATAAATCACTCATCTAAACTATATACTCTCATCCTAATCTATTACATATTTACCTTTGTACCATAAGGTACCATGGATGTACATTTGCATGTACCAAATAATATAATATTCTCCAACACCCCCTTGTATTACATTATTTGGTTATTGAATATTTTAGTCTTCAATATCCGATTCTTCATTTAACCTTGCATTGTGCATGAACCTTTGTTTGAGATTCATATTCATCTTCTTTCCTTGGTTCTTCTAGCTTTGCTTCTTTAATATGAAATCCTAGTTCATGTTCATTAACTACTTGATTTTTTTTTGTCTTTTTTTTATTGATAGAAGGAAGAGGTTTTGAAAGGGTCCTCGAACCTTTTACATCACAAGAAACCAAAAAATATAGTCCATTCAGGAAATGCAAGATCAACCATAAGCAAAAGGAGGGAGTCTCTGGGAGAAACCACCAGGAGAACTTTCCTGAAACAAAGAAACTCAGATAAAAAAAATAGACCCAAGGACCCATCCTGGACTCAAAATACAAACCCAAACAAAACACATTAGGCAATGTATCCAAGGGTTGTCTGATATTTGGGCTTGACCTACCCAAAACCTTCATTCCAAATTTTGAGGTCATCCAAAGTTATAGTGGCTTGCTGCAACAAGGAGGTGACCATCTTTGTAGCTTTGTACATAGAGTTAAACAAGTCTTCTAGATCTTGAATGTGCCATTTTTTAGTGAATGTAAGAATCCCTAATCTCAGTTACGTTGATGGATTGGAAGACTTAATCTATGGGACCACTGCAATGTGTGGATATGACCAAGTTGAGGCATCTTCAATTTTTGGATTTTTCAACAAATTTACAAAATCATCAGATTGATCCTGTTCTTGCTCAGTAATAATTGGCAGATTTCACTTCCTTTCTTGAGACTTACGACAAGAAGAATGACGTCGATCTTCAAATTTCATCATGGGTAGAGCCTCTCTAGATTTGGATACATAATTTAATTTCCTACTGATTTTAGGAGTGTTCTTTAGGGATGCACCTTCATCCAACATCTTAGGGTGGGGACTCCCCTAGCTAGAGTCAAGAACCATAGGGGGACAACCAATGCAAGAGACTATAGATTTTCATACTTATTTTTTCAAGGCATACCTATGAGGATTAGGTGAAGGCCTTGGTGGACAGGGTAAGATGACCTCACTTTCCTAAAATTGAGCACTGAACGTTCAATGGATATGATCAAGTAATCCAAAATATTAATGGTATTGATACCCCATAGGTAATTAATAAAGGCTAAATGGTGTAAACCTAAATTGAAAAACACCAAAGCAATAATAAAGTAATAAAAGTACAATAATAACACAAGATTACACAAAATAGATAAGATTTTATTAATGTTGGTAGATCTCTGAGTTATACAATATGTATGCCCAATATGGGGTTTTACAATGCTTTTACGATACAAATTTTACAAGTACTAGGGTTCTCTAAAACCTTATATCAAAAGAATAACTGGTGTCTAATCGCTCGTCTTCAATCCAAACAAGGGTTACGGGTGGGCTTGTATATCCCTACAGGACCACCATAGCTTCATAAAATTCCAGATAAATGAATCCCATACCTGCAAACAAAGAAATCAACAAAAAGAGATTAGGATCATCTACGAGGGCTCCACTGTGTGAGGCCCTTAACAAGATAAAACAACTAAAACCCTATATGCTATAGAATGTAACTAAAAATAGAAGTGCATGAATGTAAAATAAATGCAAATAACTTCTTACCTTATCAACATGCTAATTTTTGTTTCTACTTCTGTGATCGAGAATAATACGGACACCCAAACAGTGACCGAAGGTTGAGGGATTTTAAATCTACTATGTGAAATGCCCATGGGAATTCAACGATGGTTGTGGATGCACCAAGGTATTCAAGAAATGCCCACGGGCATCTCGTGAACTCTAGAGGGTGTTTTAGGGGTTGTGGATGCACCAAGGTATTCAAGGACTGCCCACGGGCATCCTATGAACTCTGGTGGGTGTTTGGGGTTGAGGGAAAGGAGGCAAAACTAGATCTAGTTCGTGTAGGTTTGGCAATGAAAAAAAAGGGAGGATGTGATGGTGATGATGGGCGATGAAAGGGGTGAAAAAGTGGCTAGGGAAAATGTTCTCCAAAATTTCTAAGGAGCTTAAGATTTAAAAAGAGCTTAGGGGTTAGATTCATCAAAATAACTCCTCTTTTATAATCTACCCTTGTACATGTTAGGGTTTCGACAACACAAAATGAGTAGTTGAGATTAAAATATGAGAAAGGGTGGATATTAAGTTTGGGTAAGTGGCATGGATTGAGATGGATGGATGGCTGAGATTAATACATGGCGAAGGGCTAGGATTAATTCATATATATATATATAATGGATGACTATGATTGGAGTCTACAAATGGATGACAAGTAACTAGATTTTGGTGTCTACAAATGCCCCTTTTTATACCACATTGCATAAAACACAATGTGGTGCAAAAATACGAGACACCTAGTTTGGCATGATGAAGCAACTTTATTTCCTTGGAATGCAAAGATGATTTTGAAGACACAAAATTTGATGGTGTAGCTTACCCCCTCAATTGGTGAATGAGTGAAAAATGAGTCTCATGAGCCAATTGAAGAATTATGAGGAATGATGCAGGTGAATGGTGCAAGTGCAAGTGAATGATGTAAATGCGGATGATATGAATGATGTAAATGTGGATAATATGAATGATGTAAATTGATGTCATTTTTTCCCCAATGGAGAAAGGGATTATTGTAAAATTCTTGTGGTTGATTCTATTTTTTCTCCAATAGAGAAAGGGTGATTCCATGTTGTTGAAGAAAGTGCATTTTGGCATCATTGAAATACAAATATGCAAATGTATAAAAAAGGGAAAATAGTCTATCCTCGGAGCCACTCATCATTTTAGCTAATTCCTACATGGAATTCCTAAACAGTTGCTCTATCACTTTAACCAGCCTGCATATAAGGAGACTGGTGTAATTGCAAAGAAAATGATGAAAGTTATCCATGTTGGGAACCCCATGGAAAATGGCATCAATGACAACTGTTGAGAAAATTGGTCTTGGCATAGTCTCACTCAAAATATGAGGGACCCAAAAGTGATTTTATTTTCAAACAAGGAGATATTGGATGATGAATATGGCCAAGCGTTCTTATGGTGATTTATCCATATTACCGAATTGCATGGATAGCCAATCATTGCAATCACCAAGGAGATAGAATAGACCACTAGATATGAAGTTCACTTGAAATTGTAAATGTACTTGGCAAATATTGAATGAAGGTGTGATGATGAATGAAATTAATGATGTTGAATGATTCTATTTTTACCCCAACAGAAAGGGGTTTGTGAAAATGTAAGATGATTGATTATGTTTTTGTTCCAACAGAAAAGTTTTTTTTTTTTTTGAAAATGTAAGTGATTGAGTCTGTTTTTGCCCCAAAAAACAAGGGGTTTGTGAAAATGTAAGTGTCCTTATGGTGATCTACCCATCCTATCGAATTGCATGGATAACTAGTCACTACAATCACCAGGTGACTAGGATAAACCACTAAATACAAGGTTCACTTGTACTTGTGAATGTACTTGGAAAATATTGAATGAAGGTGTAATGATGAATGAAATTGATGATGTTGAATGATTCTATTTTTGCCCAACAAAAAAGGGGTTTGTGAAAATTTAAGATGATTGATTCTATTTTTGTCCCAACATAAAAAGATTTTTTTTTAAAAATATAAGTGATTGAGTTTGTTTTTGCCCCAATAAAGAAGGGGTTTGTAAAAATGTAAGTGTCCTTATGGTGATCTACCCATCCTATTGAATTGCATGGATAACCAGTCATTGCAATCACTAGGTGACTAGGATAAACCACTAAATACAAGGTTCACTTGTACTTGCAAATGTATTTGGCAAATGTTGAATGAAGGTGTAATGATGAATGAAATTAATGATGTTGAATTTTTGTGTATGGATAATGCAAGGAATAATTCTATTTTTACCCCAACAGATGAAGGGGATTTTTAAATTAGAAAATGTAATGACTGTGAAAAGTGCAATGATTGATTCTATTTTTGCCCCAACAAAAAAGGGGTTTGTGAAAATGCAAGTGATTGAGTCTATTTTTTCCCCAACAAAAAAAGGATTATATGAAAATGTGAGTTTCCTTATGGTGATCTACCCATCCTATCAAATTACATGGATACCCAGTCACTACAATCGCCAGGTGACTAGGATAAACCACTAAATACAAGGTTCACTTTGAGGATTGCTTGACCAAAGGGGTTAGTCTCTAAGAAGTTTGGTTCTTTTGGAGCCTTTTGAATTGAAATGTGACCAAAGGGATTAGGCCCTTTAGAGTCTTTTGAAATTGAAATGTGACCAAAGGGGTTAGGCCCTTTGGATTTTTTTGACTTTGATGTGTGTTTGCGAGGCAAAGGGCTCAACCTTTGACAAAAGGATGCAAAATTTTGAACCTAGAAATTAACTTGTTGATGATGTAATGTGTATGTGACCAAAGAAGTTTGGTTTCTTTGGAGCCTTTTGAATTAAAATATGACCAAAGGGGTTAGGCCCTTTGGAGATTTTTGACTTTGATGTGTGTTTGCAAGGCAAAGGGCTCAACCTTTGACAAAAGGATGTAACCTTTTGAACCTAGCAATTGACTTGTTGATGATGTGATGTGTATGTGACCAAAGGAGTTTGGTTCCTTTGGAGCCTTTTGAATTTTATGTGTGTATGTGAGGCAAAGGGCTCAACATTTGAAAAAAGGATGCAACCTTTTGAACCTGGCAATTGACTTGTTGATGATGTTATGTGTATGTGACCAAAGGAGTTTGGTTCCTTTGGAGCCTTTTGAATTTGAAATGTGACCAAAGGGGTTAGGTCCTTTGGAGCTTTTTGACTTTGATGTGTGTTTGTGAGGCAAAGGGCTCAACATTTGACAAAAGGATGTAACATTTTGAACCTAGCAATTGACTTTTTGATGATGTAATGTGTATGAGTGATTGAGTTGTTTGTTGAATTGGTGGGGATGGTGTGATACCTTGAATACCCCAAGTTGTGTGCTTGTTTGTTTAATTGGAGGAAGGTGTGATACCTTGAACACCCCCAAGTTGTGTGCTTGTTTTTTTGATTGGAGGAAGGTGTGATACCTTGAACACCCCCAAGTTGTGTTGTTGTATAGAACTTTCTAGCGATATTTGCATATGCGAATTATATATATATATATATATATATATATACATATATATATATATATACATATATATGTATGTATATATATATGTATATATATACATATATATGTATGTATATATATATGTATATATATACATATATATGTATGTATATATATATGTATATATATACATATATATGTATGTATATATATATGTATATATATACATATATATGTATGTATATATATATGTATATATATACATATATATATATATATATATATATATATACATGGTTTTTACTTTTGTGTTATGCTTTTGTGTGGATGTTTTTGTGTGAATGCATATGTATATGTGTGAATGCATGTGTATATGTGTGATGGATGCTTTTTATGGATGTATATATATATGTATATATATACATATATATGTATGTATATATATATATATATATACATATATATATATATATATATATATATATACATGGTTTTTACTTTTGTGTTATGCTTTTGTGTGGATGTTTTTGTGTGAATGCATATGTATATGTGTGTGAATGCATGTGTATATGTGTGATGGATGCTTTTGATGGATGATAATGCAATGATAACGTGTATGAATGCAAATGAATTAATGCACTAATAATAATTTATAGTTTATATTTTGCTTGACCATATATATCATTGTTGTTTAATCAGGGGTACTAAACTGGTGGCATGTGAAATAAAAGACTCATGTAGTGATATGGATGTTAATATGAAAGAAGATATGGATGTTGATATGGAATACTAATTGTTTTGCAGAGACTCAAACATGCTAGTGATATCAAACAAACTCACTAAATTCTATCTAATTTCTTTAAGATCAAATGTGTGTGCAATGAATTTATTTACCGAATCATGAGTATGGTAATAACTCAAGGTAATCAAGAACCAATATGTGTGCAAGTGAGTTCATTAACCCATATTGAGTAAATTGAGATGAAAACCTATTATGGAGAAGACCAAGAAGCTAGCTTGTCCTTATGTGTGATTAGATATCTCTTCAAGAGAGACATGTCGTCACGCATGAGCGTACTCCACTGCTAATCAAGCATCTCTAGCCATGGTGGATATTAGCTCCATAGTCCAAGAATTAGGTCTTTAAGTTTTGGGGATTCAAACTACCTAACCATCTAACTGGAAGTGTAGTTCTATCCTTACAACTTGAGGATCTGTGGTGTGTGATGTATACAGATTTAGAGCTTTGGAAAATCATATTCTCAACCGAAGTGTGATGAGAACTTTACCCTATCCTTACTACTCATTATTTTGTTTGGAAATGATTGTGATAGTGGTGAAGACCACTATTTTTGATTTTTGGACTATGTGCATAATGGGACAAGCAAGGACTACCCTTTTCACTTTGAGGTTTCACCCAATTATGGTGTATCCCTCTTTGACACAAGATTTTTTAAGATGTGTGATTGTGTTTGGTTTAATGGTGTTAGATTCAATTACTATAACTCAATATTTTCTTAGTGAAAATGTGTCTTAGTCCTAAAGATTACTCAACATGAATTGAAGTTTGTTAAAAACACTAGGAGTGGCTGAGTGATAGAAAACACCTAGGGGTTATGAAAATATGGTTTGCAAATGACAATTAGATTTTATGAAATGGTGCTATGAAATGGCTAATGATTTGAAGGGTGCCACTGATTAAGGTAACAAAAAATTATTGGATCAATTATTATATAGACTGAATAAATGACCTCGAACGTGGTGAATGAAATGTGTGAAGGTGATTGTGAATGCAATGTATGAAATGTAATTTGTGAAATGTAATGTATGCAATGCAATGTGTAAAATATGATGCGTGAAATGCAGTGTGGTAAAATATAATATGTGAAATGCAATTTGTTTTTGTGTATTAGCCATATATATATACATATATATAAATCACAGTAAGCATGGAATGCTTTCAAGTGTATGATGTTCAATGGCTTGGGTTCTTCTACTCCCCCTAGCCTGGTAAGCTTATGTGCTCCTTGAATCTTGTGAACTCGGATAGCAGCAAGCAACACGTATAGATGCAAATGATAAAATTATGCAAATGCAATGCAGAGATTTTTGTTTTTGCTTTTTTGTTTTTGAATTGAAATGTGACCAAAGGAGTTTGGTTCCTTTGGAGCCTTTTGAATTGTATGTGACCAAAGGAGTTTGGTTCCTTTGGAGCCTTTTAGAAATGAAATGTGACCAAAGGAATTAGGTACCTTTGGAGCCTTTTGAAATTGAGATGTGACCAAAGGGATTTTGGTTCCTTTGGAGCTTTTTGAAATTGATATGTGACCAAAGAGATTAGGTACCTTTGGAGCCTTTTGAAATTGAGATGTGACCAAATTTAATTAGGTGCCTTTGGAGCCTTTTGAAATTGAGACATGACCAAAGGATTTTGATCCCTTTGGAGCCTTTTGAAATTGAGATGTGACCAAAGGGATTTTTGTTCCTTTGGAGATTTTTAGAAATGAAATGTGACCAAAGATGTTAGGTACCTTTGGAGCCTTTTGAAATTGAGATGTGACCAAAGGGATTAGGTACCTTTGGAGCCTTTTGAACTTGATATGTGACCAAAGGGATTTTGGTTCCTTTGGAGCTTTTTGGAATTGAGATGTGACCAAAGGGATTTTAAGTACCTTTGGAGCTTTTTGGAAATTGAGATGTGACCAAAGGGATTAAGTACCTTTGGGGCCTTTTGAACTTGAGATGTGACCAAAGGGATTTTGGTTCCTTTGGAAATTTTTGGGTTGAGATGTGACCAAAGGGATTTTAAGTGCCTTTGGAGCTTTTTGGAAATTGAGATGTGACC
This sequence comes from Wollemia nobilis, assembly GCA_028583015.1. Classification (NCBI taxonomy): domain Eukaryota; kingdom Viridiplantae; phylum Streptophyta; class Pinopsida; order Araucariales; family Araucariaceae; genus Wollemia; species Wollemia nobilis. The sequence goes on from JAQPPZ010006010.1 coordinate 4,304,266, forward strand.
AAAGGTATTAGATACCTTTGGAGATTTTTGGAAATGAAATGTGACCAATTGTATAAGGTGCCTTTGGAGCTTTTTGGAAATGAAATGTGACCAAAGGTATTAGGTGCCTTTGGAGCCTTTTGAAAATGAAATGTGACCAAAGGTATTAGGTGCATTTGGAGCTTTTTTTTTTATAAGGAATGTGCGATAAATTAAGTGTCCCTGATTTGCTTGATGATTGATGATGTGAGTGATTGAAGGATGCGATATCTTGAGAATCCCCAGTATGCTTGATGATTGATTTGGTACCAATGTCTTGATCAAATGGGTTGAACGAATCGTTTGTGGAAAAGACTTTCCTATCAATAAGATCTTGGATAATATCTCTAAATGTATAGCAATTTTTGATGTCATGGCCTGTTTGTTGATGATAGGGATAGTACAAGTGCTTCTTATAACCTTTTCCATGTGGCTTGTTAGGATCTTTTGATTTGATTTCTGGAAGTAGAATATCTTGTGCTTCATAAAGCCTTTGAAAAATGGTTGAATAAGATTCTGAAAGCATCGTGTAGTTGTGAAGGGGATTTGTAGGACACTTGCTGTATTTGTTCAATTGTGTTGAATGTTGAATTTGTGGTACAAGTATCATAACCTGAGATGTGGATTGTAGAACTGGATGTTGCTATTGTTGTGGTTGCTAACATAAATGATGATTAAATTGATGATGACTCAATTGTAACTCAATATTAGTGAGTCAAGTTAAAATTTGTTACAAAATTAAAGCGTGTTGACAATATGATTATAAGCCATGGTCTGTTTGTTGAGTGTATTGATATGTGGTGAATGGATTGATGAATGGATGAGATTGAGTGTGTTTTTGGTGGTGTGATGAATTGGGGGAAATGGGGATGGTGACTTGGGTAATTTTAGAAATAGATTGTGTGGAAGTGGAAGGGGGTGGAGGTGAATTGTGGATGTTAACAATGTGGGTTGAAGTTGGTGGAGGATAGGTTGTGAAAGGTATCACAACTAAATGTGAAATGGTGGATGAAATGGTAGATGGAATCTATGAAGCAACATTGACTTGTGCTTCATAGAGTGGATTAGAATGGGTAGTGGTGTAAGTGGATGGGATGGAAGTGTTTTGGCTATGTTGTGGCAAAAAATTGTGATGAGATAGTGCAAAGGTTTTTGCAGAAAGAGGTTTCATGAAGAATTGGTTGTGATTTTTGAGGTATGAATGAGTATTTTATTGCTAGAAAGAAAAATCTTGCATGGATGGAATATGAAGTGGTTTGGAGACAGGATTGGCAGGGTTAGGAGTGGAGCACTCCATGGATGTGGTGGGTGCCTGACTCATGTTGTTGGTCCGATTTTTGGTCAAGACTCTAAACTATGAATAGGTAAGGATTGGTGAATGTGGGTGATGTGTGTGGTGTGCAAAATGGAAATGAAAATGAAAACACTCAGAACAAACAAAAAAAATATGCCCTAAGTTTTGCAACAATTTTTTTTTTGGGGTTTGTGTGTTGTAGATGTTCTAACCTAAACTATTATGCAAGGTGAAATCTAAGGCTGGATGGAAAATGAGATTCTTCCTGGTGATGAAGTCCATATTGTTTGCTCATGGGTGACTATGGTTGCTAAGGGTATATATTTACGGATGGAGATGAAGCCCACCATCACAAAATCTCAAAAAATGGTTGGTAATAAAATCCAACTCACTGTTGTTTCTTGTGAAACGTGCAATGTATGTGATTATTTTTAAGATCTGTGTTATCTATTGTGTTTAATCATGTTGAAAATATACCTATTTCACTCATCTAATATATAAGACAAGAACATGAACACTAAGCTCCTCAAAAGAACTTAGGGGTGCACCACTTAAGACCCACCTTGAATCATCAAGTGATTCCAATAGTGGAGGGTTCACCCAGTTATTCTACTCTAAATCATCAAGTGATTCCAATAGCAGGAGTATGCTTAAGTATTATGATCTTGTTCCAACTTAGAAAAGTAAAACTAGAGGCTTTCAACCCTATTATGCAGCTAGTAATGCTTTTGTAATTTCAAATGCAAACAACATACAAAAATAGTGAATGAATACACCAGAAAGCAATAGAAATATAAAATAAATGTGATTTACTATGAATGCAATTTATATGATGATGTAAATGCCTAAGATGCAAATAAAAATATAAATGCTTTAAACAAAAAATAAATGATTTTTTTTTTGTTAATTTTATAGTAAAAAGCAAGAAAATGAAGATAAAATTAGGTTAGGGTTTGAAGCAGGCTTTACCAGGAAGCCTACGTATTTATTTCCCACTTTGTAAAAATGCACCCCAGAGTCTCTAGAATACTGTAGGGCATTCCATGAATGCTACAGGGCATCCCTATAATGTTGCAAGGCATCCGCGTGACCTTCAATTGAATTTTGCAACCTCTAGAAACCCTCATTTTCATAATTTTTGCACGATCGAATTTATGGAACCTGCAAAATGAAAATAGAAATATAAATTAGTGATAAAGTAAGCATGATTAATCCTTTGGGGGTCCCACCTTGATCATAATTTTGTATACTGAAATCAAATAACACCAAAGTAATAATAAAGTAATAAAAGTATAGTAATAACACAAGATTATACAAAATAGATATGCTTTTATTAATGCTGGCAGATCTCTAAGTTATACAATATGTATGCCCCAATATGAGGTTTTACAATGCTTTTGTGATACAAATTTTACAAGTACTAGGGTTATATGAAACCTTAGATCCAAATAATAATTGGTGTCTTCTCACTCATCTTCAATCCAAACAAGGGTTGCGGGTGGGCTAGTGTATCCCTACGGGACCACCCTAGCTTCAACAACTTTTAGATAAATGATTCCTATACTTGCAAATAGAGACAACAAAAAAAGATATTAAAATCACCTACGAGAGCTCCACTGTGTGAGGCCCTTAACAAGATAAAACAACTAAAACCCTATATGCTACATAATGTAACTAAAAACAAAAGTGCAAGAATGTAAAATAAATGCAAATAAATTCTTACCTTGTCAATATGCTAATTTCTATTTTTTCTTCTATGATCGATAATCATGCGAACACCCAAAGGATGCCCTAATGTTGAGGGATTTTAGATCTACTAAAGGAAATGCCCATGGGTATTTTGTGATGGTTGTGGATGCACCAAGGCATTCAAGAAATACCCACGAGCATCCTATTAGCTCTAGAGGTTATTTTAGGGGTTGTGGATGCACCAAGGCATTCAAGGGATGGCCACAGACATCCTATGAACTTTGGTGTGCATTTGGAGGTTGAGGGAAAGGAGGCAGAACCATATCTAGTTTGCTTGGGTTTGGAAACAACAAAAAAGGGAGGATGTGATGGCAATGACGAGAGATGAAAGGGATGGCAAAGTGGCTAGGGAAAATGTTCTTCAAACTTTCTAAGAAGCTTAAGATTAAAAAATATATTAGGTGTTAGATTCATAAAAATGACTCCTATTTTATAATATACCCTTGAACATGTTAGGGTTTTGATGACACAAAACGAGCGATTGAGATTAAAACATGAGGAAGGGTGGAGATTAAGTCTGGGTAAGTGGCAAGGATTGAGATGGATGGATGGCTGAGATTAAAACGTGGTGGAGGGCTAGGATTAATCCATATATATTATATATATAAATATAAATATAAATATAAAATATTAATATTTATATATATTAAATAAATATATAAATATATATACATATATAAATAATGGATGACTATGATTGGAGGATACAAATGGATGACAAGTGGCTAGATTTTGGTGTCTATAAATGGAAACTTCTCAAGATAGTGTGGTCTCATAAATAGTAAAGTATTGGATAATGGGTATGATGAATTTGTTCTAGGGTTTAGGAAGAGTCTCTCTAATAATTAGCCCTTTATCCTTTCCCAACTTTTTGCCATTGTCTCTGAAAAAGGTCAATTCATCAACTAGTGAGTGATTTTCACAAACTAGAATGTTCTTGTCATTAGGAAGGTCAATCACTTCAACCAAAAAGCAAACATTGATAGTGAACATGATTCCGTGCACCAAGACCTTCCCGTTATCCCACAACATGACCAACTCAAAGGAAATATCAGAGTCACTACCATTGATTTTTTTGGGGAAAAGGAATTAACCCATAGACATTGAGTATTTAATTGACAATGGGCTCAAGATGCAGAGGTTTCGGTTCCAAAAGTATCATTGTTGATAAATATGGCCACACCTCATAGCAAAGAACACTACCAAAGAAGAGCAAGTTTTGCAGACTGTAGAGACTATGATTTCACACTTGTTTAAAATGCTTTGTTTCAATTTGCTAATTATTCACTAGAATTCCCTAATGCTTTGCTTCTACAAGCCAATGAATTCACTCTACTAATAAATTATTCCTAGATAAATATACCTTTGTGGAGTGAATCGGTACTTACCTTTGACTTAGCCAAAATTTGAGGGGTCTTGGAAGGCATTGACAAACTAATTTCATTATTTTGTAACCTTCTAAAATAAAAAAAAAATAAAGTAATGACTAGTCACTATACTTGTATGTCCCATAAATAGGAGAAATAAGAACATTGATATTTAAATGAATCTCATATGGTGTCATATATGGCCCACCCTAGGATGAAAAGTTGTATACTGATCTAAGAAGATCATTCTACTAGCCATGAATGAAGAGACATATGGTAAAATTCTGGTAAGATGCTTAGAGTATTAACATGTAAATGTGGAGGATAATATTCTTGTTAGTCTATTGTAACCACATGATATCCTAAAGTGTAAATGGGATGTAGTATCCATGGATTTAATCAATGGGCTTTCATTAACTCAATAAAGACATGATTCAATCTTGGTGATTGTGGATGCATTGACAAAAGTTGACCATTTCAACCAACCATAAACACCATTGCAGCCAAGAATGTAGTCCAAATTTATGTCAAGGAAATATTCCAACTTCATAGAGTACCCAAAAAGATTATATTCAACCAAGATTATTTGTTTGATTCATGCTTTTAGAGAAATTTCCAATATCTTTTAAGAAGTTTTTAATATTTTTTGAGAAATTTCTAATATTTTTTGGGTACTGAATTGAATTTTAGTACAAAATATCATCTTGAGATAAACAAGTAGATTAAAGTAGTAAACTATGTGTTGGAATATGTGCTATGGACGTATGCCATGGATCATCCCAAGTAGTAGGAAAAATATTTAAGTATGGTTTAATTTGCTTAAATAATAGATATAGCTCCATTCATATGGTGTCATATGAAGAACTATATGGAAAACCTTATTGGACCCCACTAAGTCATGATCAACTAGAGGATAGGGTCATAATCAGACCAAAGTATTATAGGATATGGAGAATAATGTGACCTAAATAAAATAGAGGATCAAGAAAGCTCGAGATAGATAAAAGAGCTACACTTATGCTTAGATATTAGAGGAAAGTTTCAAGTGGGTGATAAGGCATTTATCATAGTTTGAACTCTTAATAACTTTATCATGTTTGCAAAGGAAACAAAAATTATGGGTCCTTTTAAAATCCTTTAGAGAATAGGATGGTGGTTTATCAACTTGATTTGAAACCTAGCTTATCACACATAAATGATGTGTTCCGCATATGTATATACTTAGAAAATATATGTTTGATGCCTCTCATGTGCTTGATTGGATTAAATTATATGTGTAAGAGCATGGAGACCTTAATATTAAGCCCATTGACATTATAGAGGAGAACTAAGAAACTCAAGAATAGGACCATAAATCACATCCTAATCCAATGGGATAACTATAGTTGAAACTCTACCACTTGGAAAGACTTGCGAAAGATGAGATAAATTTTCCCTCACAAGTTTGACTAACTTAGGGGAAAATTTATTAAAAGGGGAGGGGTATGTATTCTTTGGATTTCATCCTTGTGATCAACTTAAACTTATAAATGACAAGATAATACAGACCATAATAAAATGTAATGTGTGCTAGTAAATGAAGAATGGATAAGATGTGTTGATGTCATGAACCTAGCATTATGATATCTTGTTAAATTTAATGTATGTTTTTTATTATGCTTTTATGTTACTTTAATACATGATATATTTTTTATTATGCTTTTATGTTACTTTAATACATGATACTAGTATATTGAGTTTATTATGATGGTCTTGTAGAATATATTAATATTGTGGGAAAAGCAAGTGTTCTTGTATTTTATAGGTGATGAAGACCATATTTGATTTAAGATAAAGTGATTTAGAAACCTATGTGGATTTTGTATTACCATTTTTTGTTTCATTTTGCCTCATTTTATTCTATGGTTACTTGAAATTCAAATACCATATTACTTCCATCTCTTTGACATAGAATCTATATTTGTAGAGAGACAATGATGCTTTCTTAAAGATAAGAGTATCAAAGTACTTCTAAAGAGATGAATAGTGTAATTACTAACCAAATTGGAAGAGTGGATAATTATTATGTAACGACTCCAATATAACCTTTGATTTTAATTAGTCATCTCTTGAGAATTAGGGTTATATTTTCATTGGTTTCATATATAAATAAGAAGAATGTTTTATTAGTTGGATATCATCGAAAAATATATTTGAATCTGCGTATAGATGCAAGAGACTTCCCACTCTCCAAGTGGCTATGAGACTTAGCCACCCTGAGAGGGTAAAGTCTCATAGCCACTTGGAGAGGGCGAAGTCTCTTGCGTCTATATGTAGATATACCAAAATGGGTCGATGATAGAGTAGCGGGAAACATGCATAAGAACACCGAAGGGGACATGTAGATAGGAGGGTTGGAAGAAGGATTTAGATGAATGTGAGAGTAAGAGAAATAAATGGAGGAAGAAAAGAGGATACATCAAGAAGACATGAAAATAAAGAAGTATAGAAAATTACAAGGGAAAGGGCCAAAGGATAGAAACTATAAACTATAAACACTAGAGATATGAACTTGTAAACCAAATTAATTAAATATGATGGATTAAGAACAATGTCTAGCTTGAACAACTAATCATTTAATTTATCAATCCAGGTATAATCGATTTAAAGAACAAATATCTAGTATAGATATTCCATGACATTAATTGACTTACTTAATTCAATTTCTTAAGATCAGGTTACAAAAGAGATAAAATATTTTAAATGTAATTATTTTTAATATCAAATTAATCCTAATGAATGTGGATCCACATGCAACTAATGATATTTTGATTATTTTACTTTTGAAATAAATAATGCAGTTTAATTTATATTAATTCTATTTTATACTAACTAATACTATTATATATAGGAGCGAGAGAGTAGGGATTGGTGTTATAGAAGTGGGCCCTACCTTCAGAAAGGATAGTATATTTCTCTTCTCCTCTATTCTAATTTACCTCAGTAACTACTATTTCATTTAACCTATTCTAACATCTTAACTATTCATTGATGTAGGACAAATAAAGATTCTATAGAAGAAAATAAATCATTGTGAAAGACAAAACAACATTGCAAAAGATATGGAAAAAAAATACTATTTTATTGCTGAACTTAAATCATTTACATTGCTGGAAATTGTAATCTTCCTTAGAATACTACGAGAGAATTTTTCAAAGAGTGACTTCTTCAACTTCATATTCTGAGGACCTTTTCAAAGGCCTCTTCAATATAATTTATACAATTATTATAAATGAAGTATTGCATAATGTACTTTGTCTCTTTCTAACTAAAAAATCTAAATCCTAACCTACGTACTAACAACTTTTATAAACAAATACAATTTCACAGCAAACGGGACTTTGGACTAATCAACACAAGCCCAAGTGGCAACCACTTCAACATCTATTTAATTTAAGGAATAACAATAATAACCTATTTGTCCTAATCTCAAGGAAAGACAAAATAAGTTGGCATAATAATTTAACAACTTTGATCCTCTCCAACTTTACAAATTTTTATTTAATAATAATTAAAATGCCAAATATGTTGCCAACGTTGATAGTCAAATGGCTGACTGTGTATAATATGCTCCTTCTGGACGTGACGTGGCAACATGGTTCGGTCACTTCTGAATTTACTATTTTCGTAGCGCCTTTAGGTAGACACTTTTAGTAGCGCCTTTATGTAGTGCTTTTATGTAGCACATTTCTATAGCACCTATCTATAGATCCTGCAAGTGTACCATACGTTCAACCAATCTACGTATACCTACTTCTTGGTTCATCATCCATAACCTCTACTCAGCATCATACACATATCTGCCTAACAACACATCTCGCACACAATTTGTGTAAAATACATGCATAAATCACTTTTATAACAATTAATCATTGTGATGCATAAATAATGATATTAAGATGAAATAGTAATTAAAACCATTCATATCCATTCTTTTGTAAAGAATATATAAGTAAACCAGATCCACATAGTGTAACACTTTGACACTCATCATTCTCCCAAACTGAAGGTGATGCATGTCCTCATGCATATAATTTCACAAAAATTGATACAATATTTCTTGATTTACTCAATTTTACAAACATAAATCAATATGAAATTGTAACAGTCCATCTGAATGGATAATCCATATATAACTGATTTTACAAGATACATTTTTTTTTTCTGAATGCTAATAGTGAAAACAGTTATGCAATAATCTTTAAATAGTTATGCAATTAGACATTTGTTCCTAAAAGTTTCATAGTTTTTGACTTATAACAGTTGCCATGAAAAGAAGTAATAATACTACAATTTTTTTTATAGAAATGATCGATATCCTATTTAAAGTAAGAAACAAATTTTACAAAATCAGAATACTGATAATGAGCTACAGAACTTTGTTATTCATTTCATCATATGCATCTTAGAAAAACAAAAATGTATGCAGTGATCAAAACATATTAAATAAATCATGTCCAAAATATTTGAAAGAAACTTACAATCATACATCCATATACATACATTCATAATGAAAGTCATAATAATAAATAAAGTCTATGAACCAGATAAAAGAAAAAGTTTGTTTTTGTCATCTCTTAACAATTCTGTTGATGTCCAAACCAGTTTTAGCCTTTAGATGAGATGAAACCTGTGTAGGCTTTGACATGGTTGGAATATTTCTCCCTTTCTTTACCTTTTGTACCTGTGCCTTTCTTGCTTCTAGATCGAATGGTTGCTCTACTACTATAATTTTTACATGCTCTACATCCATGGATCCGCTGTCATGAGACTCAATCTGTATTCCCTGCATGTTTGGAGGTGGACCTACTATTTCCATAGCATAGTTGATGATTTCATCGATGTTGAGAGGTATGCCTACCTTAAGTGCTAAACCTTCTGGTAGTATCCCTATATCCCTGGAGGGTCCTTGTTCTGGAGGATGATTTGGTTGAGGTAGTTTAGATTGTGGAGTTGAGCTATCTTCCTTAAGTACTTTAGCGAAGTCAAAGAATTTTGCAAAGTTGATCGACTTCCACGCTTTCTTGATATTTATCGCACTCTTCTAAGGATATGGACTGACAGTCACAGGTTTAACGACTGAGTCAGCTAGTTTCACCACCTTTCTCTTTACCAATTTTCTAAGGATATCACTCTAAAAAAAAAGAGATTTTTTTATCATCGCAACATGATTCTCAACCAGATTCATAATTTTATCAAATTTTATATGCATTCGGGTTTGCTATGTTTTGAGGAACTCAATAGCATAATATTGTCCTGCGATAGGTGAGTTTAAGGTAGGTCTAGGTGTTTCTTCTTCTATAGGTATTTATTATTTGAGAGATTCTTCTCGAGATGACTCTTTTATAGGGGATGACTCTCTGTTATTATTTCTCAGAACAAACATTTCATACTTTGTTTTTCTTGCAGGCTTAGTGAGTTTTGCTATTTTGGAAGTGGTTGGGCGTTTTCAAATGAAAAGTTCTTCTGAGCTTTCTATGTCAGAGCTTTCATTAGATGCAAATTCTTGGATTGGTTTGAATTTGTTAGAGTTAAAGTAAAGTGCACTATGCCTTCCTTGACACTTGTCAGTTTCTCTTGACAAGTGTCATGTGTTGAATATAGGCTTATGCCTATATATTGTAACATTTTTATCAATAATATAATCCCTTCAGTTTTCCCTCCTAACATTTGGTATCAGAGCTCCAGGATTTCTCTAGCCTTGTGAGCTTGAGGGGGGATTTCCCTCATGGAAATCCTCCCTCCCCCATTTCCCTCTCATTTTTTTTTTTTCATTTCCCCCCATTTGGTATTGACGAAAAATTACAACTTTGTCCACCAGACCAAAGGTAGCAGCAGGACCAAAGGCAGCAGTAGGACCAGAGGTCGTTGGTGAAATTGAGGAGGCCAGAAAGCGTGACGCAGGTGTTGTCATCGTCGATTGATGTCGTAGTTGGCTATGGCGGTGATCAAGCTTGATTTCCCATGCCCGACGGATCGTGGAAGAGGTAACTGTGCTTCCACACGCGGTCGACGCAACGGTAGAAGTCCTTACCCCCGATGAAGGCGTCCAGGTCAGACCGGATCGCGTTCGTCACCAACGGGTCAAGCGCCAGTGTGGAAAAGGTGGCCGGGTGGTGGAAGGGCACGACCGTCCAGCCACGGGAGGCATGGCCGCTGTTGGTGTACAGCTTACGGTCGCGGCGTGCCACGTGGTTGAGGAAGATGACACGTCTGCAGATCGAAAGCGCTCAGGTGCAGATTCAAACAAAATTTTTGAGGGCGAACAAAAATCTCTGCCAGATGTTTCCACACAGGAGCGGATGCCGCCGCCTGCAGATCTTCCAGGCGACAAAAAATTTCACGTTGGTGACTGTGACGAGGCGTAGCTCGGCATATGAAGTTCATGGTGGCGGATGCAGCGGCTCGCGGGTCCGCGGGGGGCGAAAGCGGTGATTTTTGGGCAAGATTTGTGATGACAATCTGTGATATCGATGATCGATGTTTTTTCTCTGTGATCACGGCGAGTTCCTCCACTTCGTCGAACTCGAAAAAAGATGGATTTGAGGGTTTTGATGGAGGTTTGTTTGCGGTTTAGGGTTTCCATCGTTTTGCGAGCATTTTCGAAAGCCACCTGGTTATGCTCCGCATTCAAGGTTTCGATGTTGTCTTCTACTTTCCAATTAATAATTTTCTCGTTTGAATTTACCATTGTTCCCTCCATTTAACTAAGGTAAATGATTTGGTATGGTATTAATACGAAACACAGGCCGTCTATCGAAGAAATGACACGTCCTCCAAATGTTGACGAATGAGAATTTGGATTCGCATGATATGGCCATGAGGCATGGCTCACCATTGTAAAAAGGTTTTTTAAAGCCTTTACTTCTATAAAATAGAGGGTACATGAATATTTTTTATGATTTTCCACATGAAGTGGAAGGCCCACATGGCCTATGTTATTTCCCTGCGAGATTTATTTCCACATGGAAGTGGAAGGCCTAAATGGCCCATGTAATTTCCTTGTGAGGGAAAATTGAAAATTGAGTCTGGTTTTTTTTTCCGCCACAGTGCGATGCCAGGAATATGATATTCTTGAGGTTTATTTTGCTGCCTAAATAGGCATGGTATTGTTTTCCACATGTTGAAGGCCCCTTTGATGGTGGAGTATAGGGGTATTTATAGTCGTTGGAAACGGTTTTTCACGACGGACACAATGGTGGTGTCATATTGTAATTTTGAGGCTGTTTCAGTTCAATTTTTTTAGCCTCAAAATTTTCTCCCTTGGAGTGCACTTTCGGTTGTACCCAACACTTCCAAGGTAATTTTATTTGTGATCCTTGTACCTAGTGATCTTTTCTATACACTTGGCGAATGCAGCGGTTGGTTACCCATGCATTTCGGTGGGATGACATGGTCACCATAAGGACACTTATACTAGGGACTACAGACAAAGACACCCTAGACTCTATCCGAGGTTTTTTCGGATCTACTTCTGAAGACTACAGACGAAGACACTTCAGAAGATTCTCTTCTTTTCTTCTTCTCTCCTATGATCTATGGCTCATTTTATTGTATTGAGTGCATTTTCGGCAGAGATCGACACTCTTATATGGCTCGTTTTTCCTTTTATTAGGTGCATTTTCGACAGAGACCGACACCTTCTAGATTGAGTTCACCATGAGGAGGGATTTCATACTCATGGTGAATCTAGTTAGTGACCTACGAGTGGAAACATCCTCTAAGGATGACCTGCAGAGGCAACAGACCCAGATGTGGCTGACCCTGAGGCACCCATGATGACCCTGAGGCACTTAGACGGCTGACCCAGTGGCAACAGACCCGTTGAAGTGGTTGACCCTGAGGCAACAGACCGAGATGTATACATAGTGGATCTAGCGTTATTCATAGTTGGAGAGCCAAGCGCAAAAGAGCACGAGCCTAGACCAAATCAGCAATAAGAGAGGATGATAGGTTGTTTTCGAGAAGTCAACATTAAGGGGGAATGTTACCTAATGTTGACTTGCTTTGTTTTTTTCTTTAGTTAGGATAGTGCACTTTAAGGGGGAATGTTAGAGTTAAAGTAAAGTGCACTATGCCTTCCTTGACACTTGTCAGTTTCTCTTGACAAGTGTCATGTGTTGAATATAGGCTTATGCCTATATATTGTAACATTTTTATCAATAATATAATCCCTTCAGTTTTCCTCCTGACAGAATTCACTAAACATTGCAGAAGCATTAGCTTCGTCAACCACAATATTCCACAAGATTCTTACCTCAGTATCTTTGTGTAGAACTATTAACTTCATTAATCAATGATAGAAAATGAAATGCAATTTAGGGTCTTCATGGGCACTCAATGGCTGCACACGGGTGATGTTAGCTTTAAAAGAGCAAAATAGAAAATAGGGTAGGTTAATTATACAATCTTCCCTCTCAGGAAACTTCAGGTTCAAAATCATCTTTAAGTTGTATCCACCATAATTAGACAACCTACCCTCAAGGGTAAATAATTTCAATAGGATCGTACTACATCTTGCCATTTTATCAGTAGCGGGAGGTGGCTTCTCCTTTTAACCAACCATTTTTATCCTGGGTAATTGAGAATTTTCCCCTAAATTTGCTAACCGTATGACTCACTCCCTTATATGTGGATTTAAAATATCTCTGACCAAATTCTGGTCCATTGAATTCTGAAATTAAATTGGAGGTAATCTAAATTTTGACTTCCTCGATGTGGGTTATCATGGTGTCACAATTACAGTTTAGAATGAACTATTTTGCGACACCCCTACCATGGCCTTCATACTTTGTTAAGGCATCCCACCATCAAGATTCTTGAAATAGTTTCTTCATTGTATATCTCGAGTTTTGGGTTGCAATAGATGAGGGTTCACTCTTTTTATGAAATGGGGTCCTTGGCATGGTGATAGTTTTAGAAAATGGCAGGGTTTTAGAAAAAGGACACAGTTTTAGAAGGAACCTTGCATTATTAGAAAAATAATAAGTGCATGCAAAAAACATAAAACCTTTTTGCAATTTCTTTTCAAAAGGAAATCGTAAAGTATCCTAGAATTTACAGAAAAGAACATGAAACATTTGAAGTCTCCACAAAATGATATATATATATATATATATATATATATATATATATATATATATATATATATATATATATTTACAATATTTCATAATAAATAGGACTTCAAAACTCTGCAAAAAGGAATTTTATTGAGAATTAAGAATGAACACAAATTCTTTTCCAGAATTTTTCTTTTTGAAACAAAAATTTTCAAGAAAAATTTAGGAGAAATTTCACAAATTTTAATGAAAACAGAGAAGTCCTCAAAATTTCTAAATTGTTTTAGCTTCTAAATTTAATTCTAGGAAAATTCTCAATTCTACATTACATTTTGACTACCACTACAGAGAAAAAAAACATATTTTATTTTAATTTTCTTTTTAAAACACAATTCCACAATTTCTAGAGGGTTTCTAGAATTCCTTTCTAGAAAATGAAATTACTTGCAAATTAAAAAAAAAGGAGTTTCCAAATTTCTCCTAGATTCAGCTTCAAAACACTATTTGTTTTTAGACAAGTTTAGAGGAAATTCCCTTAATCATTTTTTTCAAATTACTTAGAAGAAAGAAGAAATTTTGAATTTTGGGTCCTGGTCTGAGCAAATCTCTAAAAAAATTTTAGCTGGGTGAAATTTACCTTGAAAATTGTGGTTGCTTCCTGTTTTACCTCATCCTCTGATTCTAATATCATCTGCAACAATTTTTTTTAATCCTTCCACAACTGTGCAGCTTCTTCCCAATAGATTATGTTGTTTACGGTCAAAGACTGTGCTTGAGGTGGAAACTTAGGGATTTTTGCCCTAAATTAACCTTTTAATTTTTATTATTAAACCCTCATCATGGATCGTTCTCAATCAACGATGAAAATTTTCACGTTGATTTGACATTTCGTGTGTGCCGATTACGTCGTCCAATCATGTCAAGTCTTGAGGGATTCACAACCATTGATTCATTTTCTAATCGACGGGTAAGATATTTGATATGTGGCTCTACTTTTTATTGGGTGCATGGGTATGGTGACTAGCTCCTGCATAGGTTAATTTACCATCAATTTAGCCAATGGGAGGTTCATAGATTTTTACCCAAAGCTGACTTCCTTGCCACATTACTTTATTTCTCCAATTTGCATTACTTACTTGCAACCCTGATGTGGTGTTAAATACCTACATGACTGCCCCGTGTTATCCCTTGGTGCTTTCGTGGCATTGTGGTTACCCTATTCTCATCTAGATAGGATGACACTTGTGTTGCTTTTGGTCCAACACATCAGATCTGAGGCTAGCTCATGATCAAAGAATAGGGATTGTTTGAAACACTACCAAACCTTTTAGAATAATTATTAACTTTGTTGATTCCTTTATCGGTAAAATGAACTAGAAAGTCATTTGAAGTTCAGTGCAATGCTCCCATTATTAAAGCAAATTTAAAATCTATTTGAAGTTCGATGCATTAATACTGCCATTAAAGTAGATTTAAAAGTTATTTAGAGTCCGACACTTGACTTTTAAAATTTCCCACCAAAATGGTGCTTTACCTCAAATTTGATTCTCTTGCCAAAACACTTAGGATTTTTTTTTTCAAGTGTATATCTACGAAAATATTCTACAAAAATATTTGTACTAAAACTTTGCTATGGAAACTATGCTACTGAAACTATGTTACTAAAACTCTGCTACAAAAACTACGCTACTGAAACATTACTAAGAAAGTTTCATTTTATTGTAATTTTTTCCCCCCAAACTGTATTGTGGGCTTTATTGTGTTAGCCTTATACCTCCTTCCAAACTATAATTTTGGCTATATAGCCAAAAACAAAATAGTGGGAAACATTTTTATTTAAAGATGCTTATATATATTATTTTATTGGTATGGGGGTAATTTTTTTTTGAATGATTTTCTTCCTTTGATTTCATAAGGAGTTCCATGTGAGAAGAATAATGGATGTAAATATGATATCATTTATTAATATATATAAAATAGATCTTTATCAAAGGCTTGGATGATTTCAACATTTGTTTTGAATAGAAGAATAGTATAGTTGTTTTGATATCATCTTGATGGCCTTTCTTTCCTTTGGGAGTATACATGTTGTTGGTGTTCTTATAGGGGTGCAAAGTTTTGGGGAATTGGATTCCCAACCACTCTATCAAAGTATTTATGGGAATTGTAACCCTATCCTTACTGCTTTGTCCCTATAAGTAAATATTAAGGTTCTTAGAAATACAAACCATATTTTTGTAGGATGGGATGAGCTATAGTACCTACATATGGAATAGAAAGTTTCTCATGAATTTTTCTTGCTTATGATATTCTAGAGTTGTTTCACAAAGACTCAAACATCCTAGTGATATTAAAAAAATTCATCTATTCATCTCACAAATCAATATGATGCTAAGTTTATCCTAGTGTTTTCAAGCCTCTCAAGGACCAACTGTGTATGCAATGAATGTTCATTTCTCATCATGAGTAAGGATTGAGTAAACCAATGGTAACTTATGCCAAAAAGTTAGCTTATCTGTAAGCATCCATAGGTCTTATCCAAACTTAGTGCTACTACGTAAGGATACCTTATTTCCAGGCGGATTTCATTCAATCCATTGTTGTAATGAGGATCACCCCATGGTTTTCAAAATACTAAGAATTATAGGGATTCAAGCTCTTATCCTTTATTTTATTGAATTTTATTTGGGATACTTGCTTATTTTGAGAGAGAGCAAAGGATTTTTAATACTTTTTGGGATTCTTGGTCATTTTAAGGGGAGCAAGAAGATAATTTTTTGGGATACTTGCTTGTTTAGAGAGAGAGTAAGGGATTTTTTTTTCAAGGATGAAAGGGGAGCTTATCATTTTGCCAATTCGTTAGCTTCCTAAACCATGTGCATAATTGGATAAGCAGGGGAAACTATTCACTCTATGGCAATAGTAACTCATGAGTTATTCTTTTCAAACTTCACAATATTTTTATTTATTATAATGTGCATAGTCTAAGAGGAAACTTTATTGACTAGGAGCAACTTATAACACCCAAAGATTATTTGATTTTCAATGAATATTTGCTCAAAACACTAGTGGTGGCTAAGTAATCGAAAACACCTAGATTTTATTTTAGCAAACAAAGTGTTCTGCAAGATGTGACAATAATTTTCCTACAAGTTCTCAAGCTATTACAAATAAAATAAGTATCTTTTAGGATCTTTTTGAAATAATATTGAGATTGAAAATTGATGAAGAATAAGATGAAAGTATTACAAATATTGGAACTCCATTATGAAAGTATTGCTTTATATATATTATATAAAGCAACAACTTATTTAATAGGTAATGTATTTTTTTCTTGTTAAAGAGAAGTATTTATTCAATTAGGAGTCATATAATGCCTTGCATTAAATTCAAAATTTGTTGTTACCAGAGTAATCAATTGAACAATAAAAGCCTATTTCGGAATTGGGTTAGGGATTTCAAATTGTAATTTGCAATGCAATTCTTGACACAATTCTCTAAAATGAACTACTCTAGGTGCCCTGTGATATCTCTTGCTATATTCTAGGTTCACTTCCCTATTTTCTATTTTTTTTAAGAAACTTTGAATGGTAAGGAAATCCTCAAAATACTGGTCCCATGAGTAGGTGACTGAATTTATTGTTGCTCTCCTATCCCCTAGCCATCGCTCACAACTCCTTATAAGGTCAAGGTAGGGTGAGTGAAAATATGGCCCTAGAATTTTAGCTATGTTTACTCTCTGGATTTTACCCAATTCGTTTGATGTCTTTTACAATATAAAGATGTTTGCACAGGTGTTCCCACTCTTCCCTAGATGTTTGGTATCTTTTTGTGAAAAAAAAGTTAACTTCTTGTTCTATTAGTAATTTTCTGAGGTCAATGATCGCAAAATTTTTGATGTTATTTTCCTCCATCTAGCAACTTTTACTTCTCAGTTTATAAAGATATATATATATATATATATATATATATATATTCTCTTGTTATTGGTTCTATTTTAGTTTTTGTTGTTTCTTTTTATTTTATTTTTGTTTTTTCTAAAATAGTTTTGATTGTACTAAAACCAAGATGGATTGGCTAGCTGATTTTAGCATAATAAAAAATAAAGAGTTGTTGTTACCATTTTACTTCTAAGGGATGTTTTCATTGTGGTTGTGTCACTTAGTCACACCTACTTCCTATACTACCTTGTGTTTCTACAGGGCAACAAGTCTTATATTTAAACGAGCAACAACCACACTATGCAAGAAAATAAATTGCTGAAAGGGAAATTGCTAAAAAGAGAAATTGCTAAAAAATAAATGTTGGAAAAAAAGCTAACTCTAGGAAAGCAATAAAATTTGATTCAAACAAATAGAACCTGGTCCACCTAAGGTGGGGGATGCTTGGTGTGCATGTGCATTGACCACTACTTGTGCCACCCTCCACATATAGGTAAGCTTCCTTCTTTATGTGGTCCAACTATCTTCAGATTAATGCAATGGCACTGTTCTCCCCGACAACGACACCAAAAATATCTAGCTTGAACAACTAATCATTTTAATTTATCAATCCAAGTCTTAATAGATTTAAAGAATAAATATCCAATATAGATATTCCATGATATTAATCGACTTAATTCAATTTCTTAAGATTAGGTTACAAAAAGATAAAATGTTTTAAATATAATTATTTTTAATATGAAATTAATCATAATGAACGTGGATCCACGTGCAACTAATGATATTTTGACTATTTTACTTTTGAAATAAATAATACAGTTTAATTTATATTAATTCTATTTTATATTAACTAATCCTATTTTATTGCAAGAGTGAGAGAGTAGGGACTGGTCTTATAAAAGTGGGCTCTGCCTTCAAAAAGGACAATATATTTCTCTTCTCCTCTACGCTAATTTACCTCAGTAACTACTATTTCATTTAACCTATTCTAACATCTTAACTATTCATTGATGCATGAAAAATAAATATTCTACTTAAGAAAATAAATTATTGCAAAAGATAAAACAACATTGCAAAAGATATGGAAAGAAAATACTATTTTATTACTGAACTTCAATCATGTACACTGCTGGAAATTGTAATCTTCCTCAGAATACTACGAAAGAATTTTTCTAAGAGTGACTTATTCAACTTATTTTTTTGAGGACCTTTTCAAAGGCCTCTTCACTATAATTTATACAATTATTCTCAACAAAGTCTTTGTCTCTTTATAACTAACAAATCTAAATCCTAACCTACGTACTAAAAACTTTTCTAAACAAATACAATTTCACAACAAATAAGACTTTGGACTAATCAATGTAAGCCCAAGTGGAAACCACTTTAACAACTATTTAATTTAAGGAATAACAATAATAACCTATTTATCCTAATCTCAAGGAAAGACAAAATAAGTTGGCAGAATAATTTAACAACTTTGATCCTCTCCAACTTTAATAACAACTTTACAACTTTTTTTAAATAATAATCAAAATGCCAAATATGTCGCCAACGTTAACAATAAAATCATTGACTGTGTATAATATGCTCCTGCTGGACATGACATGGTACATGGTTTGATCAATTCTTATTTTACTCTTTCTATAGAACCTTTTGCTAGACGCTTTTAGTAGCACATTTTTGTAGTATTTTTCCATAGCGTCTTTTTGTAGCACCTATCGATAGATCCCAAAAGTGTGCCATACGTTCAACCAATATGCGTATACCTACTTCCTGGTTCATCAACCACAACCTCTGCTCAGCCCCATACACATATCTACCTAACAACACAACATCTTGCACATAATTTGTGTAAAATACATGCATAAATCACTTTTATAATAGTTAATCATTGTGATACATAAATAATAATATTAAGATGAAACATTAATTAAAAACCATTCATATCCATTCGTTTGTAAAGAATATATAAGTAAATCGAATCCACATACTATAACACTTTGACACTCATCAAACAATAAAACCAAAATCTATGTTTCTCTCCTAACCATGAATCCTAAAAAAGTATCTTATGAATTACAAAATGTTTTTAATGGTTGTCCCAAAATCTAATCTGTATGATTACCATGAATTTTGGAAAAATAAATTTGAACAGTTAATTATAGGTTTGTGTGTTTTCTACTTCATTGAGTTGTTAAATGTGTGGTTAATCATTCATAAGGAAATGATAGTATTGCTTGCCATCCTATATATTTTATCTGCTACTTATGGGTCAATAATCTATTTTTACATACTTTGACCTTATGGCCATATTACTTTCCAACTCACCAAAATATTTGTGTAATGAAAAAATGTGGAATATAAGTTATTTAATTTTCAAACAAGGCATAATATAGAAATGTAGTACAAGATACCAAGATGTTGGTATGGAGCAAAGAGTGATAGCTTACCCATGTTTGGTATCAATAGAAGAGGATTGGATGGAGAGTGCCTTCTATTAATTTATTCTAGAACATATATGGTATTTCTAAGGATAGATAAGGTGGAATTAAAGGTGTTTATGGAGTAAGCATTTATTCTCCAAAAATTACCTAATCTATTAGATTGTTAGAATTTTAAGTGCCAATGCATTTGGGTTGCATGTGATTTTAGTTTTGGGTGTCATCATGTGTTCTAGGCTAGAGTATCACTCATTAAAGAGTGATGGAATATCTCAAATTAAAAGTGGCTGGAGAAAGTATAACTCCTCCAAGGAGGGATTATTCTCCCCAAGATCTAAAAATAGTCAAAGTATGTCTAATCCAAAGATAGATACAACCCATATATGTGAATCAAGTTATAAATATGGTGGTCTTGGTTATGTGACATGCATGGTATGTGTGGTCATATTATAGTTACACTATGCAATACACATGTTAATTTGATGTATTGAGGTTTTTCCTTTGAGTTTTGGATTGATAAACTATGGTCTTCAAGTGGATGTTTGCTGATCTTGTAAGATAATGATTCAATATGTTAATCCCACTTTGAGGATGGATAATATAAGTCTGTGCACTTGTTAGTGCTTTTATAGTTATATTGTGCCATTCATGTGCTTTTATGGTTGAGATTTGTTTGAATATTATTAGTGTTGGGATTGATATGGTGGTAAATAAAAGCTCTATAATGTCTTGATTTTGTTTTATTTCTTGATCTTGGAGGGAGCATGATAGCAAAGCCTTATCTCAATTCTGGTCTATCCCAAAAATACTTGAGCACTAGTAGATTTTATATCGATTTCTAAATATTCTAAAATGAACAAATGCTCTGTTGAACTATTATAATAGTATCTACTCATTTTACTATTTGCATGATTGTAAGACCCTCTCTCATAAAATTAATTCTTGGTTATGTAATAATGAAATCTATGTGTACTACATTCCAATATTTAGGTTATGGATCTGGATTGTCTATGTATTTGATTTATTAATTACTAGAAAATAAATATGTATGGTTTTATGACTAGTTAGATAGATTTCTAGTATAGGAAATATGCATTTGGTTCACTATTTATGAGAATATATATATATATATATATATATATATATATATATATATATATATATATATATATATATATATATATATATATATATATATCATTGTTGTTGTACCTTTTTATATGATTTTAAATGAATAGAGGATCATTGTGTTATGGAGCTAAATGTCAAGAATAAGTGTGATGGCTAACTCTCTTTCTCTCTCTATATATATATATGTGAAATATTAAAGAAATGGAACTATAAATTATTCTTTAATTTAATCAGTGACTTAGTAACTAAGGGGTGATATCAAGTCAAAAATCATTGGTACAAAGCTACATATCACAAGAACCAACTCTAAATAACAACATTAAACCATAAACATTAGACACCATATTTGGATTAAGGGGATGTGTTAAAGGCCCTATAAACTAGCCAAATATTGAGGCATCTACCTACATAGAAGTTTTTAAAATTGTGTAAGGCATCACCCTATTTAGATCGACAATTTCAACTTTTCATTCAATAGTTAGACTAGTTCTAATTGGTGTGCTTGATGAGTAGGGACTTATATCAAGTGGTATTAATATGGGCTATAACATTTATAACATATTATTGAGAATCCTATCAATAAGCCTCCCAATATACCTTAAGTTAACCTATAAACGGTCTTACCAACACCTAGTCATCTCATGGGAGTTAATGGTTAGGCACCAAAGTATACCCCAATGACATATAAATACTAGCTCTGTGAGGCATTGAAAAAAATACATTTAAAAAATTATATGTGTGCCAAGTCCTCAAGAAGGCATCAATACCTATAGAGGTTAGTGATAAATTTATTGATATAAATCAGGTTGAAATTTGTACTAATTAAAGTTTCGACTCTAAGGATGGTGGTGATATTGATGTTGATAAAGGGGTGCATTAAGGGTAAAATAATATCCATCTCTTAACTTACATTCAACACCAAGGTACTAATAATGACAATCATATTACGATGTTGTGATGTCAAAAAATTTTGGTACTAAGGTAGGAATGCCACCTTTTATCATTGTTGTACCATAAGCAAGCATTAGTCAAACCTTCGAATTGGAAGTACAAGACAAGTGCCCATGCATCATTAGGTTTGAATTTTGTGCCTTAGTTGAGCATCATTTTGTTACTATCATAATTTTCTAATAACCATTTCTTGGATATTAATATGGTAATGTTGACCTTACATTGCAACTAATGATACTAAAAATTATATTCAATTTTACTCTAACGAGTGATCTACTTAATGCAGTGTTTGATTAGTTATCTAAAAAAATAGCTATGTTTTTAGGTTCCCAAGAGGGGTAATTACATTAATGCTCCTTTACAACCATCTAAAATTTTTGTGATGACAAAATTTGTTTCTAAGTAAATTTTTGAAGGTGTTAATAGACATGGTATCTCAATAATTATATTTATCTTTCTCCATGCACTTTCTATTGATAAAGAATGACTTGAAACTACATGGATATTTTTATAAAAAAATGGTTTTGATGATGATATTAAGATCAAGGATGATCTTCTCTCAATTGCATAGCTTAAAAAATCATCTAAGTACATGAAGGTTACATGGATTTGTGTATATATTGTCATGAGTTGTTAGGAATTTGAGTTGGAGGAGTTCAGGCGAGGGGAGGAACTAAAGACTGGGAAGAGGAGTAGGACATGGTGATAGTTGAAGATCCATCCATTATTTTGATGAAATTACATAATGGGAAGGGGAGTAGGGGCATGGTGATAGCTGAATGAGGTAATCATTCCTCTTTCTTACATTTAAATTTTATTTCGAAAAAGTTTATCGGTTGGAATCATGAAACACATAGGAATTAAATTGAAGGGGTGAAAGGAGTTACTTTGATATGGAGGAATATTTCTATGCATGTGAACAATATTTTAAAGAATTTTGTTGGCTAGAATTGTGGAGTGCACACAACAAAGCTAGGATTTGCAAAGTGAAACACAATGAAAAAACACAAGAAATAAAAGTATTTTATTTTTCATTGAAACTAGAATGTGCTTAAATCTATTCATATGAATAAAATGAAGGTGGATCCAGTTCTTGACTGATATCTTTAAAAAATGATATAAGAAGTATAAGCATTTTTCAAAACTAAAGTGCGCTTAAATCTGTTTGTGTGAAAAAAATGAAGCCTGGACAACTTTCTGTCTAGAATTAGAGCATGCAAAAGGTGAAATGAGTTACTTTGATAGGGAGGAATATTTTTGTGCATTTGAATGGTTGTTTGAATAAGTTTTTTGGTCGAAATCATGAAGTACATGTAACAAAGCTAGGGTTTGCAAAGATAAAATATTAATCTTTGTTTTTATTTGGTATTTTTTAAATGGTAGTATAGTTTGGGAAATTGGTTTCTTATTTTGATGAGGAATGAAGAGGAATGTTTGGACTTCTTAGAGGACCCCTTTGAGGGGAAACACATATTTTCAACTACAAGGGCTAAGGGTCCTATTTCTGGATAAGACTTAGAAGTTGAGAACTAGGGGTCCTAGGGTTTTTTGAGTGGCTAGAATAATACTGTAGGTCATCAAAATTTAGTGGATAAAGAGAAGCCTATGTCAATAGGTATAGATAAAGTTGGTTGTCCAATTGACTGCTCACTATTAGATGTCTTATAACACTCTACTCAAGTGATGGGTCTAATGAATGAGCAAGCATTCCATTGTAGGGAAAAAAAACTTGATCAGGATCCAAATAGCCCAAAATCACTTTATTTGATTGAGTTTACTTTGTTTGATTTTGGTTTTATTGATAAAAGTCTTGATTTAGAGGCCCTAAGTGGAGTGGATATAAAATTTCAATCAACACAAACTACAACTCTAGTTACTAAAGTGTGCAAGGCACACAAAGTGGTTAAAAAGATAAGGTCAAATATTAAAATGGTACTTGGGGAAGACTTAAGAATGGAACAAGTTTTGGAGTTTTTGGGGAGGGACCTTATTGGGAATTTCTATGGACATAAAATAACTAATAATATACTAAATGATAGCTTGTAGAAGGTATGGGTCCCACTTTTAGGATATGGATCAATTTTTCACTTACTTGCCAAAGTATGGATAGGTTTCCTTTTTGGTCTGAGGAAGATGCACAAAAAATTCTAGGAGGTCATTGGTATTGGGGGTCTTATTTTTTGGATTTGAAGGCTTGGACGACTTGCTTTGATCTTAGGACTGAAATTGCTAGGAGAATCTTGATCTAGATGAAACTTCTAGGTCTGCCAATGGAGTTATGGTCAGAAAGATATTGGAGATTCATTAGGTAAAACCTTAGATATAGATATTTCTTTCAAATCTAGTGATTTTTTGTCTATAGCTTGAGTTTTGGTTGAGATGGATATCAATGAAGGTTTACCAGAATATATGGAGATAGTTGTGGGGAATACGGTTCATAATCAAATCCTAGACTATTTGAATATTCCTTTTAGATGTGTTTGTTGTCATGTTTATAAACATATTGCTAAGGAATGTTTTCAATATTTCACGTAGAAATTATAGAAAAAAAACAAATGACTAGTGGGGATTTCAAGTTAGCTAACAAAAATAAGGAGATTCATTTTTTTAGAACTTAGTAGTGCTCGTTTATTTGGCACAAACAAGCAAAAAGGATGTTGTTGAACCTATAACCAAAAATTTGGAGAAATAGAAAGAAATTTTGGGCTTAGCTTTATCTCCATTTTACTATTCATAGGTTTTTATATAAGGAGACAAAGTCATAATGAAAACTTTGAAAGGATTGGAACTTGATACAACTAAGTTTTTTGGTCAGTCATATAAGCCTTATGATAATTACTATCCAATACATGTAGAGAATAATTTAGAATTAGGTAATAAAGATGTTTGTACACTTCCTTATGAATATTCAAAGAGAAGTCCTACGAACAAGGACTTTTGTAAGGATTTGGACAATGGGTTAGCAACCTCAAACACATTAAATAAGGATTGCAATCCAAATATTTTTGCTATTGGAGAAATTATTTCTGACCTATCAGGTGAATATTCTAGGGAGATATATGTTTCATAGGATGGTTTGGAGATGGGCTTCTCTTGTATATATTTGTTATGTTCTAGGAAAAGGAAATCCGAGTTGAGAACTTGTGTAGTTTTTGGAAGGTTAGGGTTAGGTCTAGACCTTATAAAGGACTCTTTCACTTCTTCAACAAGTAGAATTTTTTTTCATGCATAGAAGGATTTGAGGGAAATTCAACAAGGTAAGCAAAAATCTATCAAAGGGATCCTTAGAGTAGGATAAAACCCCTCTAATATGTTTAAATGATCTTGTTATCCCTTAATATATGAGGTCTTGGCAATCCCTCTAAAAGACTTACCTTATCCAGGTTGGTGGAAATTCATAATCCAGATATTATCCTTCTACAAGAAACCCTAGGGCAAGTACAAAAGTCATTGAAGGGTTAAGTAAATTCCTTAAGGACTAGGAGTTCTTGTCTCTAGATGCTACAAAAAATTTAGGGAGTGTTTTCGTTGGATGGAAGAAATCAATATCCTTAATTAATTCATCCTTTATGGTTTTAGGCTTATGGAAAAAAATATTTTTTAAAGACTTGGGTTTAAGGTTATTGGTTATTAATTTTTATGGTCTCTATGAAGATAGGCGGGTCTTTTGGGATGTTTTTTTCTCCTAGATGTTTGTTAAGGATGAAAGAGTTATCATTGGCGGGAAATTAAATTTTACTATGAATAGAAGTGAGGTATGGGGATAATCCACAAGACTTGATAGACTTGCATATTACTTTAGACATAAGATTTAAGAATTTGGTTTAATTGAATTAGAACCAATAATTGCCTATGTAAAGAAATAATAGAGTTGGCAAAGATGGGATCTCAAAGAGGTTGGATAAAGTTTTGATATCGAAGTCATTATACAATAAAATAGATAGAAAACGGTTATGGGTTGAGACTAGAGGTGGCTTAGATAATTCTACCATGCTTCTTCAATTAGAAAGTCATAAGGGAAAACCTACTAGTCCTTTTAAGCTTAATCTAATTTGGTTGGAGGAAGAAGTTTTTAGTAGCTGATTAAAAAATAATGGATTGGTTATGACCAAAGTTCCAGGTTATCGACGAGTTTTCACTTTGTTGCTACTTTAAAAAATTAAAAGGAGTTGTGGCATCTTGGATTGTAGTTAAAAAGGAGAGTATGGATAAAGATATTAATTTGGTGGAGAAGGAAATTTTATAAATTCATAAAAATAATGAGGTTGGTTGGTTTAAAGAGGAGGAGAAAACAAGACTGGTTGAACTAGAAGTTAAGAAGAACAAATTTTTGGAGTGGAGGGAAACTGAATGAAGGATGAAAAGTAGAGTTGTATGGTTAAAAAAAATGGATGGAAATACTAAGATTTTTCATAATTTTTCTAATCATAGGAAGAAGGTTAATACTATTTGGGAGATGCATAATGAATAAGGGGTCCTTGTTAGGAGTTTCTCTAAGTTAGAAGATTTGGGAATAAAACATTTTAAATCTATCAATAAAGAACCTGACAGAGTTAATATTGGAATTTTTTTAAAGAAAACTACTTTCTTCCCCAGTTTTGTAATAGAGGAGGATAATCAATTACTTATGAAGGAGGTCACAAAGGAAGAACTAAAATTTTTCCTAACTTCTTTCAAAAAGTATAAAAGTTTGGGGCTTGATGGATGGCCTGTGGAGTTTTTCCTAGTTTTCTATGATCTTGTTGAGGAGGATCTTCTCAGAGTTATGGAGGAAGTTAGGTTGAATGGTTAGGTTTTGGGGGATTTTAATTCCACTTTTTAAGCTTTGATTTCCAAAAAGGAGAAACTTGAAACCTTTAATGAATTTAGACCTATTTTGTTGTGTAACTATATTTATAAAATTATTGCAAATATTCTGGTTGTTAGATTGAAGAAGATTTTTTTTTTAAGTTATTTCCCAAGAGTAGTTTAGGTTTATAATAGGTAGATAAATTTTTGAATCCATAGGAGTTGCACAAGAGGGCCTTCGCTCTATTAAAACTAAAAATCTTCCTGCAATGGTCCTTAAACTAGATCTATCTAAAGCTTATGATATAACTAGTTGGTTGTATCTCAGATTGATGCTCTTACATGTGGGTTTTAGCTATATGGTAATAAAGTGGATTATGGAATGCATCTCTTCTATATATTTTGTTGTTCTTATCAATGGATCAGATTCTACATTCTTTAGATCCTCAGGAGGACTAAGACAGGGATGCCCTTTATCTCCTTTAATTTTTTTGTTGGTTATTGAAGGATCGAGTAGAGCTATTTTGGATGCAAAGAGGGCAAGATCCATGTCTGAGATCAAAGTGGGGGTATTTTATTTATCTCATTTATAATTTTTTTATGATGTATTATTCTTCACAAATGCAGTTTAAGGAAAGCTAAAAAGTTGAAGGAAATCTTGGACACTTACAGTATTGCTACTAGCATGGAGATAAATTTTTAAAAATCCTCTATTTATTTTAATGGTTTAGAGCAGGAGACTGAACAAGGTTTGATCATAATTTTTTCTTTTAAAAGGCTTTAAGTATTTGGGTTTTGTACTAAAGCCAAATAGTTACAGGAAGAGAGATTAGATATGGCTTTTAGAGAAGATTGAAGTTAGGATTAACCATCGGTGTAATAGATGGTTGTCTATTGGTAAGAGATTAACACTTGTAAAGTTTATTCTTGAGGCAATTCCTATGTTTTGGTACTCCTTGGCCTTCATTCCCAAAGGATTTCTAGAGAAAATAAGAAAACACTACTTCATATTTATTTAAATTGGATGCAAGGAACATGAAGATATTTCTTTAGTTAAGTGGTAGAGTATTGCTAGTCCAAAGGAGGAAGGTGGATGAGGACTTAAAAATATCCATCATTTTTGTTCTTCTTTGGCAAAAAATAGCTTGTGGCAGATTTTGACTAGAGAAGGATTATGGAAGAAGATTAATTTATAGATTATATTCATCCAAGGACCTTTATGGATTGGATCAAAAGTCTACAGAAAAACATAAAAAATATTTCCATTCAATAGAAGGCGCTAGTATAGGCCTTTCCTATGATTGGAAAATATTTAGCTTGGAAAGTGTGCAATGGTGAACAAGTTAGAATAGGGGCTACTTCTATTTTGGATTTTGGAGAAAACATTTTGTTGTTAGAAGCTATGATAGGTTCTTTATAAGACAAGGGTTTTTACTTTCTTCATCATGTGGGGGAATCAGATTCTTTTGGTCTTTGAAATCAAGGTTGGAAGCAGAATTAGGTCTTGGGTCTTTTTGGTGAGCAAGTTGTTTTGTGGAAGGCCTATACTAATAGTATTAATAAGAGTTATATCAAGATGAGAGCTAAACCATATACTATTGCTTGGGCATAGGGGGTCAATATATGGCTAGACTTGCTACAAAGAAAGTTTTGACCCTGATCTCCAAGGGACTATTTGATGGTTGAAGTAGATTTAGAAATTATCTGCCTCAAAAAGAAAATTATTTTCATGTGGTTAGCTTTGAGAAATAATGCTTTGACTTGAAAATTTTATAGAGGAGACGCAGACAAGGTCCAAGTATTTGTATGTTGTGAGTCAGAGGAGGAAAACATCACATATTTGTTAATCAAATGCCCTTTTTCTCAACAAGTTTGGTCAAAACTGAATAGATGACTAGAGTTCAAAATATTTGGGAAGGAGAAACAATGGAGGTATGCTTAAGACAACGGTTTTTGAAAAAAGAGTTGAAACAATTTCTTTCTTTACCATGTTTTATATGTTGGGGTATATGGTTAGTACGAAATGTAGCTATTTTTGAAGAGAAGTTAATACCCCTTTTTAGGTTATATTTCAAGTGAGGACTTTGGTCTCTATCAACAAAGGGCCTTGCAAATGTAAGAATTCTTGACAAGTAGACAATTTGTTCATTGAAAAGTCTCAACCATGGTTTTTTTAATGGGGCCGATTAAATATGGTTAGCTTTTAGTAGCGCGGGATGCATTTTGTAATTCTCGAATATACACTTATCAAATTTAAACAGGTCTTGGGACAGGTTCCAACAATTTTGTTGAGTTTTAGGCATTGAGATTACTAATGAAGTGTTTTTCGGAGAGAAATGTGAAAAAAATTACAATTTTTTTGGAGATTCTACTCTGGTCGTAAATTGGATCAATGGATCTACTCAATTACAAAAATATCTGCTTAGATCGGTGGGAGATTAATTGTTGGAGACGATTTTCCTTTTTGAAAATATCTCTTTTACTCATGTTTATAGGGAATTGAATCAAGAAATATATAGGTTATCAAAAGAAGGTCAAAGGTTATGGATGGTTTCTTGCAAATGGAAGAGATCAGGGATGGAGTTTCTTCTTTTACTCACATATCATACCCCTAGTTTTTATTCTAGCTTAGCTTTATAATAGTTTTTAATTGTTTCTTTTATTTATGTTGTTTTCTTCTTTCTCTTGGTTTCCTTTTTGCAAGTTTATATCTAGATTATAGACATGGAGGTTATTTTGATAAGTATCTATTGATATATAAGGATTTTTATCCTTATTATCCCATGCTATTTTGAAAATAGGGTTTCCTCTATGATCTATTCAATTGTAATTATATTGAGTTATGCTAAAATTCCTAAAAATATAATTTCCTTTCATTCTTGAAATAAAATTATTAGTAGAAAAAAAAAAAAATTAAAAAATTTATTATCATGTAATATAGTTAGAACTAGATATTCAAGAATTATAACTGAATAGATGGTTAATAGTTTACCATTCAATACAATCTTGTCAAACACCCGTTGCAACATGTGGTATCAAAATTATTATAGTTCGTGGAACATGTGAAAGGAGGGAATGTCCTATTTTGGCAAAAGAACTTGAAGATGTGATGCTACTTGAAGGCAATAATGAAGAATAAGTTAGAAACAGTGCTATCAGAAGCAACATCAAGGGAGAAGACAAAGTTCTTATTTTATTTATATTTTTTTTTAGTTTTGCGGATGACCTTGGAGTTCCAGTTTGCTGTTGACTGCATGGAAGTGACATGTCGTCTATCAAAGAAATTCCATTTGGACGAAGAACACTAGTCGAGACAAGACTGGCAAGTGATGTTTCCAGCTTGAAGAGCGGACCGACATGGACCCACATTCTAGGTAAAATAAATGGAGTTTTCAGAGATATCTTGATAAAATAAAGACTTCAAACTGATCGTTGCGAGTATTGAGAAGAAATGGTCGGTGGATGCGTTTTGTTGTGAAGATGTTTGTGTGAGACATCGTTTGCATTGAAAGTGAGAACCATCTATGCAAGGAAACTGAAGACTCACGGCCCATTCTTTTACCGGCCGTCTTGAAGAAAGGCCGTCTATCGGAAGCTATTTGAAGAAATTCACCAGCACAACGGGCCATCTAAGAAGAGACTGTTTGAAGCCTTGCATGGGTGGTCTGCAGAGGATGTTGATGCGCATCGTGGTTGTAGCAATGTCAAAGAGAAAAAGACACGAGACATTGCATGGAAGCCGTTCATGTCATAAGACAATAATTTTATTATTTTAAACTGTTAGAGATTTAATACCCTGTGCCAAGTGCAAACATGGTAAGAAAATGACTCCTTTATTTTAAATGTCACGAGACAATGATCATACAGGTTACATGACATTGATTCTATTATTTTATTGTTTTTGAAAACATCGAAGAAATTATAGAGATTCCATTCTTTTAAATGTTAGTTATTAATGCTTGATTCTATTATTTTATTATTTTTTTTGAAACATTGAAGAAGATCTTTTAAGAATATTCTTCAAAGAATTAGGAAATATTGAAGAAATATTCCTCATAAAATATTCTTTTAAACTTCACCAAACAATGATTTCATTACAAGGATAATAAATTTAGTGTCAAAGATAATTCTAACTATAATTACAAGGATTATTGAGAAAAATAGCATTAATATCACATTTCCAATAACAAAAGCATTTATTAAATGAATCATGGAAATGCAAAATAAAAACAAAAGCAAGAATTCAAAAAAAATAATATTACTATAGCTGGTCTCTTTGAGGGGGCAATCTTCTTACACAATATTCCAATTTTTTTATTAGCCAGTAAGGGTTACATCCTTCCCTTTTTATAATATTTACAAGCATATTTCCTGATATTCTATGACAATATGCTATGATAGTATTCTATGACAATATTTATGACTACATATTCTATGACAATTACATTCATGATTCCAAAGTGGTTACATACATGATTCTATGACACACACTCCTACCTACATCTAACTTAACATGTGGCCCACTTCTAACTTAATACGTGGTCCACTTTATATACAATATCATATGCCAATATGAGTTACAATTATGGGGTACATAACATTCCACCCCCTTAGAGAAGCTTTGTCCTCAAAGTTGAAAGGTTGGAAACTGTTGCTAGAACTCCTACAATGGATCCCATATGGCATCTTTTGGTTGCAACCCCTACGATTACACAAGCATTTTTATGGTATCAAGGGACCGAAGATGTCGAGTCTTGTGATCTATAATGGCTCTAGGTTGCAAAAAAATAGATCATTCTTCATCTAATTTAGACAAGACCATTTGTACTTGGGTATGTGTTCCCACCACCTTCAAACAAGATACATGAAAAATTGGGTGAATCTTGGATATCATCGATAGCTTCAACTTGTAAGAAACATCCCCTATCAGTTGAAGAACCTTGTAGGGTCCTTAGAATTTAGGTGTCAGCTTCTATTGACCCTTTTTTTTTAGGGACATCTACTTATAGGGTTGAAGACAAAGGAAGACCATATCACATTTTGTAATTATCCTCTTGATATTGTGTTTATATGCTTGTTGTTTCATGTGATTTTGGGTGGTTACTAAATTTTATTTCAAAGCAATTAAGACTTATTTCCTTTAATTTAGGACTATGTCAATAGCTTACCTTTAAGTTACCTAGTAGGTAAGAAGTAAGTGTTGGATTTTATTGACCATATACTACCTCATACAATGTCATCCTTGTGGCTACATAAAAAATGATATCGTACCACCATTCTACTAAGGGAATCCATTGACTCCACTTGGATTGGTTATCAAAGATAAAATATCAAAGATATATCTCGAGGTATTTATTTACCACCTTTGTTTGGCCATCAATCTTTGGGTGGTAGGATGTGCTTCATTTCAATTATGTTCCCTAGATATGATGGAGCTCCTCCCAAAATTTACTAGTGAACACCTTATCATGATCACTAACTATGGAGTGTGGGATCCCATGGAGCCAAAATATATGATCTAAATCTATGCCACTATTTGTATAGTATAGGGATGACCTAGGGAGAAAAAGTGAGCATACTTTGTCAATCTATCCATGATCACCATGATAATAAATTTACCACCAGATAGAGGAATCCCTTCAATGAAATCCATAGAAATATTTATCTAGGGTGACTCTAGAATAGGTAAATATTGAAGCAACCATAGTGTGCTAATTATTTTCCTTTTTGGCATTGGGAGGTATCACAAGCATCCACAAACTATTTTACATCAAAATTTAAATTGAGCTGATAAAAGTTGTTTTTTACCCGTTCATAGGTTCACAAGAAGCCTGTGTGTCCCCCTGTTAGAGAAGAGTTAAGATCTATTAAAATTTTGGATTTGAGTTTTGAAGTGGATAAAATAATAACCTAATGCTTGTAGTGTAATTCTCATTGCTTTCATGAATAATTAGGATAGTCCTTTGTTGTTCTATAGAGGTTTTGAATGGTTTTTACAAGTGTGGGATTGTCCTGCTATTTTGACTTGAGTACCTCTAGCCAATCATCCCTCATAATTGACATTTCATAGAGGGTACCTTATGTTTCTCATATTTTAGAAAGGACATTGACGACTACATTTTATTTTCCCTTGTGATAGACTATCTCATAATCATATCCTAAGAGCTTAGTGACCCATTTCTACTGCTTAGGGAAAGAAAACCTCTTATCCATGAGATAATTGAGGCTAAAATAATATATCTTGATGATGAAGTATTCACTTAAAAAGTATGGTCACCAATGGAGGACTACAAATATGATAGCCATAATTTCCTTCTCATAATTTTATTTTGTAAGATTATAACCTATTAGGGCCTTGCTTATGAATGCAATGGATCGATATTATTTCATGAATACATTCCCCAACCTTACTCCCGAGGCATCACTTTCTATTATAAAGGTTTTAGAAATATTAGGGATTGTTAAGACTGGTGTGTGGCACATATCATTCTTCAAAATAAAAAAAGCCTACTCATCAACATTATTCCAGGCAAATGCATCCTTATGAAGCCTAGTTGTTAAAGTTATCACAATATTCCCATAATACTTTATAGACTTATGGTAGAACCCTATAAATCCAAGAAATTCCCAAAGGTTATTCAATGTTTAGGGTTTGGACCACTCCTTAATGGTCTCAATATTTGCTAGGTCAACATGCACACCATCTCTATCCATAATGTGTCCTAAATATTCTACCTTTCACTACACCAAAATAG
The DNA here is from genome assembly GCA_028583015.1 of Wollemia nobilis. Lineage (NCBI taxonomy): Eukaryota > Viridiplantae > Streptophyta > Pinopsida > Araucariales > Araucariaceae > Wollemia > Wollemia nobilis. The sequence continues at coordinate 4,337,802 of JAQPPZ010006010.1, forward strand.
GGTTTTAACGATAGCTGAATTAAGGCAAATTTTTACGATGATAAAAAATTGCCCTAATAGACCCTATGAGGATGGTTTTAAACTGGATTCTTAGGGAAACCGCTCTCTTAGGGTGATCCTAAGAGGGTGGTTTTTTAACTACCCTCTTAGGACTGATATGGTGGTTATAAACCATCGTATTTGGATTCCCTTAAGAGGGTGATTATAAACCACCATCTTATCCCTAAGATGATGGTTATAAAATGCCCTCTTAGGTCACCCTAAGATGATGGTCTATAAACCGCCGTCTTAGCATGGCCTAAGAGGGTGGTTTATAACCGATGTCTTAGGGATAAGAGGGCAGTTTATAACCACCCTCTTAGGGGAACCCAAAGATGGCGGTTTATAACCATCGTCTTAAAAGAAAGTTAATTAAAATATGGTGGTTATAAACTGTTGTTTTAAAATTTGAAATATCTTTAAATTTACTTCAAGTTTACCCCAATGAGGGTTTTCGAATATCATTGGAAATAAACAACTTGTATAAACATCATAGCATTGCATGAACTGGTTAAAAAGTAAGAGGACCAATACAATGCGACTTGATGTTATTGGGATATTTCAAATCCATGGTTTCTCATATTTGCATTTCTATCAGTATGTGTATTGGTATGTGTATACACATATTACCAGTTGGCTCATAGTGCAAGTTCTACTTGTCTATTGTTGTCCACGTAGAAGAGCCGCTTGCTCCATTATTGCTTGCCTAGAAGAGCCGCTTGCTCCATTACTGCCTGCCTAGAAGAGTTACTCATTCCATAGTGTTGTCACATAAAATAAGCACAAATTAAAGGGTTTTAAGAGTGAGATCACTACTGCTTCAGTTTACCCGATGAGGGTTTTCGAACGTGACATTGCTAGTGAGATTTGAGGGTTTTAAGAGCGAGCTCACTGAATACTGCTTTAGTTTACTTGATGAGGGATTTCAAATACGATATTGCTAGTGATATTTGAGGGTTTTAAGATCGAGCTCACTGAAGACTGCTTTAGTTTACCTGATGAGGGTTTTTTAATGCAGTATTCCTAGTGAAATTTGAGGTTAGAAGAAGTATTAATTTAAGAGCAATCTCACTAGATGCATTGATGGGTATTTATATCTCGAGAGGTCACCCCAAAAGGTTTGTGAAGTTAGAATTCATAAAAAATAGATAGGAAATAGTACTTATTGAGAGAAGAGTAGACTAATGACAAGCATTACAAAATTTTTGAGGTTTTGTAGAGAGAATTAAGGAAAATGGTATTTATTGTAACTTTTAGGGTTTAGAATTCTACATTATTTTTGGTATTTACTGTATTTCCCATATCCTTTTAGGGTTTGGAATTATCAATTTTGTAAAGTTTAAACCTTAGATTACCTTAATCCTGCCAAGAAATAAAGTTTAGTTTAAAATCCCAAGGTGATTGTATGATCTAAAATTTAAACCTTAGGTCTAATATGAACCATTCGTTTCTTTTCTCCATTTCAATAAATTGCAAGTTTAAAAAATTATAGCTTTCATGTATTTTTTTATCCGTTTCTTTTGGTTATGTGCCTCTATAATTATTATTATTCTTGTTTTTCCCTTTTGTTCTTTAAGTGCCTATAAAAGGTTTTCATTTTTATATTGGGGTTTGCTTTCCGTTTTTGAGTAGAACATAATGATTGCATGTATAAGGGCATTGAAGGCTTCGATTTATAATTTGACCTTGTCTGAAGGACCTATAAAAGATAATTGTTGTTTTTTGTCTTGATTTTGCTATCTTTTGTCAGATTTATCAAATTTGACCATGTCTGGAGGACCCTTCCTCTTTTATTTGTAGCATAACTAAAATTTGAAGGTGTGGTGTTAATCTCAGATCTAAAGTATCAAGAACTGGGTAATGTCTTGTTTTATCAAAACATTAATTTGGTCGTTTTGATCAGGAAATTGATTCCTGAAACACCCATTTTTTTAAAATCATGTAATTGAACCCTATTGACTCTTTGTGAGTCAGACGTTCTCACTGGTTAGATTTCAACCCCATGGGTATTGTTGTCACCTTGGTAAAATTTTAAATTATTACCAATATTCAATAAAATGTACATAAAGAGCATGACAACATAGTTTAGAGAGTATACAAAATCATGATTAAAACAATCAATGTATAGGAAATAAGAAACTGAAGCACAATTTTTGTTTTTCAAAGCCCTTTTCTTTTCATGGCTCTTTTTCCCTCAAGACTTATATGAAGTTTGATGATATATTTTTAATTTCCTAATCCATCGAGCAAAAAAAGAGTACTAAGTTTTGTAAGGAGAATAATGAATGTATGATGGTGGCATTATTCAAAACAAATAAAACATATGGAGAACTTTGGATATAAGTTTTGTCACCTATCTGAGTAATAAATTGCTTTGATTTTTAATATCCCCGCTTAAAATATCTCTTTTTATTATTTATTATTCATTTGAAGTCTCATGCAAATTCAACTTTCAGAGATGGTGAGAACTTTCATATTGAGTAATTGACATGATACTTGTGTTGTGCATACCATTTATGGCAGAACTTAATGCTAAATTAGGTGAAGTTTTGGGTCCCTTGGTCTTTGTAGGGTAATGTCTTCCTATCAGTATCTTTGGACCTATGACAAATAATTAAAATGTTGCCATGCTAATGTGTGAAAAATTATATTTACCACTACCATATGGTAATAAGTTGTGCATGGCTTCTATTGGGGGCCACTCCTATCAAAATAACAAAACATTACATTTGTTGTCAAGTGAATTAAACCATAGCCAGCTTGCAATTTTATTAAATATACTCTTCATTTCTCATCCACATGTCAGGAAAGTCTATGGATACATGGGTTGATCACTTGGTCACTTGGTGTATGCTTTTTAGCAAGCACACAAATAGGTGCAATCAAGTTTGAATAGTTTATTGGTAGGTCAAATGTGATATTGTAAGTACATATGTAATTGCTTGTTATTCATATTTTGTAATTGATATGATACTTGTGTTGTACATACTATTTATGGCAGAAATTAATGCTAAATCAGGTGAAGTTTTGGGTCCCTTGGTCTTTGTAGGGTAATCTCTTCCTGTCAGTATCTTTGGACCTATGACAAATAATTAAAATGTTGCCACACTAATGTGTGAAAATTTATTTTTAGCACTACCATATGGTAATAAGTTGTGCATGGATTTTATTGGGGGCCACTCCTATTAAAATAACAAAACATTACATTTGTTGTCAGGTGAATTAAACCGTAGCCATCTTGAAATTTTATTAAATATACTCTTCATTTCTCATCCACATGTCAGGAAAGTCTATGGATACATGGGTTGATCACTTGGTCACTTGGTGTATGCTTTTTAGCAAGCACACAAATAGGTGCAATCAAGTTTGAATAGTTTGTTGGTAGGTCAAATATGATAGTGTAAGTACAGATGTAACTGCTTGTTATTCATATTGAGTAATTGACATGATACTTGTGTTGTACATACCATTTATGGTAGAACTTAATGCTAAATCAGGTGAAGTTTTGGGTCCCTTGGTCTTTGTAGGGTAATCTCTTCGTTAGCATCTTTGGACCTGTATCTTTGGACCTATGACAAATAATTAAAATGTTGCCACACTAATGTATGAAAAATTATTTTTAGCACCACCATATGGTAATAAGTTGTGCATGGCTTCTATTGGGGGCCATTCCTTTCAAAATAACAAAACATTATATTTGTTGTCAGGTGAATTAAATTGTAGCCAGCTTGCAATTTTAATAAAGATACACTTCATTTCTCATCCATATTTCAGGAAAGTCTATAGATATATGTGTTGATCACTTGGTCACTTGGTGTATGCTTTTTAACAAGCACACAAATAGGTGCAATCAATTTTGAATAGTTTGTTGGTAGGTAAAATATGATATTATAAGTACAGATGTCACTGCTTGCTACTCATATTGAGTAATTGACACGATACTTGTGTTGTACATACCATTTATGGAAAAAATTAATGCTAAATCAGGTGAAGATTTTGGGTCCCTTAGTCTTTGTAGGGTAATCTCTTCTTATCAGTATCTTTGGATCTATGATAAATAATTAAAATGTTGCCACGCTAATGTGTGAAAATTTATTTTTAGCACCACCATATGGTAATAAGTTGTGCATGGCTTCTATTGGAGGCCATTCCTGTCAAAATAACAAAATATTACATTTGGTGTCAAGTGAATTAAACCATAGCTAGCTTGCAATTTTATTAAATATACTCTTCATTTCTCATCCACATGTCAAGAAAGTCTATGGATACATGGGTTGATCACTTGGTCACTTGGTGTATGATTTTTAGCAAGCACACAAATAGGCACAATCAAGTTTGAATAGTTTGTTGGTAGGTCAAATACGATAGTGTAAGTACATATGTAGTTTTGTTATTCATATTGAGTAATTGACATGATATTGTGTTGTATATATAATTTATGACAAAAATAAATACTAAATTAGGTGAAGTTTTTGGGTCCCTTGGTCTTTTTAAGGTTATATCTTCCTGTTAATATCTTTGGACCTATGAAAAATAATTAAAATGTTGCCACCCCAATGTGTGAAATACTATTTTTAGCATCACCATAATGTAATAAGTTGTAAATGGCTTCTATTGAGGGCCATTCCTATCAGAATAAAAGAACATTATATTTGTTTTTAGGTAAATTAAATCGTAGCCAGCTTGCAATTTTATTAAAGATACTCTTCATATCTTGTCCATATTTGAGGAAATTCTATGGATACATGGGTTGATCACTTGGTCAATTGGTGTATGCTTTTTAGGATGCACACAAATAGGGGTAATCAAGTTTGAATAGTTTGTTGGTAGATAAAATGAGATATTGTGAGTACAAATATAACTGATTATTATTCATATTGAGTAATTGACATGATACTTATGTTGTACATACCATTTATGGTAGAACTTAATGCTAAATCAGGTGAAGTTTTGGGTCCCTTGGTCTTTGTAGGGTAATATATTCTTGTCATTATCTTTGGACCTAGTTATTTATATTGAGTAATTGACATGATACTTGTGTTGTACATACCGTTTATGGCAGAACTTGATGCTAAATTAAGTGAAGTTTTGTGTCCCTTGGTATTTGTAGGGTAATATCTTCCTGTGAGTATCTTGGAACCTATGATAAATAATTAAAATATTGCGACGCTAATATGTAAACATTTATTTTTAGCACCACCATATGGTAATAATTTGTGCATGTCTTCTATTGGGGGCCACTCCTATCAAAATAAAAGAACATTACATTTGCTGTCAGGTGAATTATATCACAGTCAACTTACAATTTTATTAAATATACTCTTCATTACTCGTCCACATGTCAAGAAAGTCTATGGATACATGTATTAATCACTTGGTCACTTGGTGTATGCTTTTTAGCAAGCACACAAAGAGGCCCAATCAAGTTTGAATAGTTTTTTGGTAGGTCAAATGTGATATTGTAAGTACATATGTAATTGCTTGTTATTCATTTTTAGTAATTGACATGATACTTGTGTTGTACATACCATTTATGGCAGAACTTAATGCTAAAGTAGATGATTTTTTTGGGGTCCCTTGGTCTTGGTATATTTGGACCTATGACAACTAATCAAAATGTTGCCATGCGAATGTGTGAAAAAATATTTTTAGCGCCACCATATGGTAATAAGGTGTGCATGGATTCTATTGGGGGCCACTCTTATCAAAATAATAGAACATTACATTTGTTTTCAGGTGAATTAAACTATAGCTAGCTTACAATTTTATTAAAGATACTCTTCATTTCTTGTCCACATGTTAGGAAAGTCTATGGATACATGGGTTGATCACTTGGTCACTTGGTGTATGCTTTTTAGAAAGTACACAAATAAGTGCAATCAAGTTTGAATAGGTTGTTGGTAGGCCAAATGTGATATTGTAAGTACAGATATCACTACTTGTTATTCATATTGAGTAATTGACATGATACTTGTGTTGTACATACCATTTATGGCAAAACTTAATTATAAATCAGGTGAAGTTTTGGGGTCCCTTGGTCTTTGTAGGGTAATCTCTTCCTATCAGTATCTTTGGACCTATGACAAATAATTAAAATGTTGCCATGCTAATGTGTGAAAAATTATTTTTAGCACCACCATATGGTAATAACTTATGCATGGCTTCTATTGAGGGCTACTCCTGTCAAAATAATAGAACATTATATTTGCAATCAGGTGAAGTAAACCTTAGCCAGCTTGCAATTTTATTAAAGATACTCTTCATTTCTCATCCACATGTCAGGAAAGTATATGAATACATAGATTGATCACTTGGTCACTTGGTGTATTATTTTTAGCAAGCACATAAATGTGATATTTTAAGTACAGATGTAACTGCTTGTTATTCATATTGAGTAATTGACATGATACTTGTGTTGTACATACCATTTATGGTAGAACTTAATGCTAAATTAGGTGAAGTTTTGGGTCCCTTGGTATTTGTAGGGTAATATCTTCCTATCAGTATCTTTGGACCTATGTTATTCATATTGAGTAATTAACATGATACTTGTGTTGTACATACCATTTATGGAAGAACTTAATGCTAAATTAGGCAAAGTTTTGGGTCCCTTGGTCTTTGTAGGGTAATCTCTTCCTGTTAGTTTCTTTGGACCTATGAAAAATACTTAAAATTTTGCCATACTAATGTGTGAAAATTTATTTTTAGCACCACCATATGGTAAAATATTGTGCATGGCTTCTATTGTGGGCCACTCATGTGAAAATAACATAACATTACATTTTTTGTCGATTGAATTAAATCATATCCAACTAGCAATTTTATTAAAGATACTCTTCATTTCTCATCCACATATCAAGAAATTCTATGGATACATGTTTTGATCACTGGGTCACTTGATGTATGTTTTTAGCAAGTACACAAATAGGCGCAATCAATTTTGAATAGTTTGTTGGTAGGTCAAATGTGATATTGTAAGTACAAATGTCACTGCTTGTTATTTATATTGAGTAATTGACATGATACTTGTTTTGTACATACCATTTATAGTAAAAATTAATGCTAAATTATATGAAGTTTTGGATCCCTTGGTCTTTGTAGGGTAATCTCTTCATGTCAGTATCTTTCGGCCTATGATATATAATTAAAATATCGCCACGCTAATGTGTGAGAAATTATTTTTAGCACCACATATGGTAATAAGTTATGTATGGCTTCTATTGTCAAAATAATAGAACATTACATTTCCTGTCAAGTAAATTAAAACATAGCCAGCTTACAATATTATTAAAGATACTCTTCATTTCTTGTCCACATGTCAGGAAAGTCTATGGATACATGGGTTGATCACTTGGTCACTTGGTGTATGCTTTTTAGCAAGCACACAAATAGACACAATCAAGTTTGAATAGTTTTTTGGTAGGTCAAATGTGATATTGTAAGTACAGATGTAACTACTTGTTATTCATATTGAGTAATTTACATGAGACTTGTGTTGTAATACCATTTATGGCAGAACTTAATCCTAAATTAGGTGATTTTTTTGGTTCCTTGGTCTTTTTAGGGTAATATCTTCCTATCAGTATCTTTGGATCTATGACAAATAATTAAAATATTTCCATTCTAATGTCTGAAAACATATTTTTACTACCACCATATGATAATAAGCTATGCATGGATTCTATTGGGGGTTACTCCTATCAAAATAATAGAACATTACATTTGCTGTTAGGTGAATTAAACCATATCCAACTTGTAATTTTATTAAATATACTCTTAATTACTCATCCACATGTCAGGAAAGTCTATGGATACATGTGTTGATCACTTGGTCACTTGGTGTATACCTTTTAGCAAGCACACCCTTAGGTACAATAAATTTGAATAGTTTGTTGGTAGGTAAAATTTGATATTGTAAGTACAGATATAATTGCTTGTTATTCATATTGAGTAATTAACATGATACTTGTGTTGTACATACCATGTAAGGCAGAACTTAATGCTAAATTAGGCGAATTTTTGGGGTCCCTTGATCTTTGTAGAGTAATATCTTCCTATCAGTATCTTTGGACCTATTACAAATAATTAAAATGTTTTCATGCTAACATATGGTAATAAGTTGTGCATGGCTTCTATTAGGGGCCACTCCTATCAAAATAATATAACATTACATTTGTTGTCGGGTGAATTAAACTATAGCCAACTTCCAATTTTATTAAAGATATTCTTCATTTCTCATTCACTTGTCAAGAAAGTGTATGGATACATGGGTTGATCACTTGGTCACTTTCTATATGCTTTTTAGCAAGCACACAAATACGCAATCAAGTTTGAATAGTTTGTTGGTAGGTCAAATATGATATTGTAAGTACATATGTAACTGGTTGTTATTCATATTGATTAATTGACATGATACTTGTGTTGTACATACCATTTATGATAGATCTTAATGCTAAATCTGGTGAAGTTTTGGGTCCCTCAGTCTTTAGGGTAATTTATTGCTATTAGTACCTTTGGACCTATGACAAATAATTGAAATGTTACCATGCTAATGTATGAAAATTTATTTTTAGCACCCGCATATGGTAATAAGTTGTGCATGGCTTCTATTGGGGGGTACTCCTGTCAAAATAATAAAACATTACATTTGTTGTCAGGTGAATTAAACCGTAGCCAACTTGCAATTTTATTAAAGATATTCTACATTTATCATCCACATATCAGGAAAGTCTATGGAAACATGGGTTGATCACTTGGTCACTTTGTGTATTCTTTTTAGCAAACACACATATAGGCACAATCAAGTTTGAATAGTTTATGGGTAAGTCAAATGTGATATTGTAAGTACAGATGTAATTGCTTGTTATTCATATTGAGTAATTGATATGATACTTATGTTGTACATACCTGGTAGAACTTAATACTATAAATCAGGTGAAGTTTTTGGGTCCCTTGGTCTTTGTAGGGTAATATCTTCTTGTTAGTATATTTGGACCTATGAAAAATAATTAAAATGTTGCCATGCTAATGTGTGAAAATTTATTTTTAGCACCACCATATGGTAATAAGTTGTGCATGGCTTCTATTGGGGGCCACTCTTGTCAAAATAACTAAACATTATATTTGTTGTTAGGTGAATTAAACCATAGATAGCTTGCAATTTTATTAAAGATACTCTTCATTTCTCGTCCACATGTTAGGAAAGTCTATGGATACATGGGTTGATCACTTGGTCACTTGGTGTATGCTTTTTAGCAAGTATACAAAAATGTGCAATCAAGTTTGAATAGTATGTTGGTAGATCAAATGTGATATTGTAAGTACAAAAGTAACCACTTGTTATTCATATTGAGTGATTGACATGATACTTGTGTTGTACATACCATTTATGGCAAAAATTAATGCTAAATTAGGTGAAATTTGAAAGGAATGATAATCAGATCATTCAAAGCTACAAGGATCTCAAGTGTTAACAAAATACCATATTCAACCAAAACAAGAATCTGAAAGCAAATTGATAATATAAGCTTACAAATGGATATGCAAAATAATGAGCAACAATATTATATATTAGACATGAATAATGAAGTTCCTCAATGAGTACAATGAAGGTGCCTTTCTTATATAGGCAAGGATGATCAACCATAGTGATAGGATCAAGCTAAGGATAAATATCCACCGTACAAAAGGAATAAGTGATATGATCCATAGATCTGTAACTGTTATGGGGAGAAAGAATCTCAACCTCCAAATATACCTAAAAATATACTCATAACTCCTAATAATAGTCAAACCTAAACATATCCCCATAATATCTAATAAATAAATATGTAACATCTCATAATATATAAATAATATAAATGAAATATCCACACATAAGTGGGTGGGAGAAATACATGGAATAACTAAATAAAAGGAAAATAAATTACCTAGGTGAACATGAGCTAAGGTAAACAACCTACTCTAACACCATCCCTCAAGTTAAGTTAGGTGCCAAGAAATAAAGTGACATATCCACAATATGAGTCTCGATAACAAGGCCTGATTAGGTACTCATGTACAATGTGTATCCAAAAGCTCTTGAATCAGAAGGTGCAAAACCATGTGGAAAAAAACCATCCATATAGAAAGAGAGAAGAAGTAGGGATGGAGCCAAGGAGTGCTGCCAACACCCCCTTGGATGATGATCTCCATGAAGAAGTCCTATGAATAAGTGGATGCCTCTGCGATGAAAAATGTGTCTCCCATGAGGAAGAAAGTAGCCATGAAACATCCTTCGAATGTCTGCCCACTCCAAGTGAGTGTGAGAATATGGGAAAAAAATGTAGAATGATGATGTAGAATCCTTCAAACTAAGCTGAAGTGAAGAAGATGTCACCAATAAATTATGAAATGAATCTCCAAGAATGTAGAATCCCAAACCAACACCAAAATAGGGTAGAATACAGTCTCTATCAACATCTAAAATATAAAATTTCACAAAACCATGAGTGTGCAAAAGTGGAAGATATGTGTGAAGAGCATCCATCAAGGAAGAATAAAAATGTCCTACTGCATAAGTGATGATGAGCCCATGGAAGTAGCAAGAGAAATAAGTGGAGGCTTAGAAGCCTTAAAAGAATCAACATAGTCTTCAGGATATCCAAGTTGGAGTCCAACTAAAGACAAAATATTTGTATCCAACTCCTGAAGGAGTACATCATTCAATATGAAAGAAATAGGAGAAGGAAATGGTAGACAAGGTGGCTCACTAAATTAAGTGCACCCCATAAAAGGTTCCACAAAGGAATAAGTACATGGAGGAGATACAATGTATGCAACATCATCAAATAAATGAGTGAGCTCCTCATACATGTCAAAAAAATCACATGTGTGACTCTCAATGAAGAGAGAGGTAACACCATCCAATAATTCATCTGTATATAAGGATGTAACATGCCATGAAATCTGTGTTGTGTATGATGCAACATCAACATGATCATCCACAAAAAATAAGTGTGGAGATGTATCTTGTAAAATATCTAAAGCAAGTATTGTAGAATCAACCTCATCATCCAAAACATCATTAGATAGTGACTCCAAAAACAAAGATGAAATGTCACAAATGATATCTTCCATGCAAGCAATTGTAAGAGAAGGTGCCTTGGGTAAAAAATTTCTTTTCAACATATGATAAGCAAGGTGAGGTGTCTTCTTGTGAACTCCAATAAAATTTTGAAGCTCCCCACAAACTGAATAATAAAGAATGCTAGAGATCCTTAAATTATTCATGAACCATGTCCTATACTCCTTATCCTTCACCATTGGTTCGGGTTTTGGAGTTATGAACAAAGGATCCAAACCTTTACTTTGAAATAATGAACAAAGTAACTTAAACCATGCTTCAAAATTTTTAGCATTTGCCTCTATGCTAGGTTTAAAAAAAAGAAGTTTCTACGATGTCCTCAAAAGTATAAGAGCCCCCCAAAAATCAAATGCCATTATAATTTGAGAGGTCTAGTGTGATGTCACAAGGTGGTGCAAAATACCACAAAATCACATCAATGCACAAATGAAGCTTTTGAAATTTGAAAAAATATCCAAAGGAATTCCCAAAAGAATCCCCTCCTTCAAACTAAGTGTCTCAATGAGGAAGATTGACACAAGAGGATGCACCACAATAAAGCAAGGAAATTCAAAGACAAAGGAATCCTCAAGCACAACAATGTGTAGGCTCCACCAATACTGAACACTAAGTAAGCTGATCAGAAAGTTCCAAACTAAGTGGACAAACAACAAATGAAGGAAGATGGGACTTTATAACAATAGTCCATATACCGATTCAAGTGCAAAAACCTTTTTCACAATGCAATATTGAGAGTGCAGTCATAAAATAATTATAAATATCTAAATATAGATCTAAATAATCTAAAATTTTAGAGGCATATCAAAAACATGATTTTACAGGCCTAGAAAAACTTTCACTGAGCAACTCCTAATATTTCTCCTAAAAATACGCGTTTACTAAACATCATAAAATTATTGTAACAGTCATAATACAACTCCAAATTCTGTGAAATTTTATGGGAAGGTCTATCATATGGTTTTACACATTTTGTGAAAACATCTACAAAAAATTCGAAGCTTTTATAAAGATATATACAGATTACTAAAAAAGTGCAGGTTTTCATAAAATTGAGATATCTTGAAGAATACTTATCCAAAAAAGCTAAAATTTTGGGCACAACTTATATAAATAAATATACAGACCTCCAAAAAAATTCATTAAAAAATTCCATTTCTATCAGGATATACATGCAAAATATAAAAATGGGCTGGGTTGGTGACCCTACCAAAAAAGGAAATGCTCAAGAAAAAATGCTTAGGATAGATCCAATGGAATAAGGCTATTGCAGTATGGGTAGAAGAGATTTCAGGAGGTTGGTGATGATTTTAAAATGAAAGGAGAGACACAAAATGGCCAAAAAATGCCACCAAGGACCTTATCACAAAAACTAAAGCTTCCACACCAAACTTTGAACCTACAAGAGAAACAACTACACAACACTCACAAATGGATGACTACAACACCTATTGCTCTGATACCATGAAAGAAATGATAATCAAATCATTATAATATGCAAAGATCTCAAGTGTTAACAGAATACCACATTCAACCAAAACAAGAATATGAAAGCAAATTGATAGCATAAGCTTACAAATGGATATGCAAAATAATGAGCAACAATATAATATATTATACATGAATAATGAACTTTCTCAATGAGTACAATGAAGTTGCTTTTATCATATAGGCAAGGATGATCAACCATAGCGATAGGATCAAGCTAAGGATAAATATCCACTGTAAAAAAGAATAAGTAATATGGTCCATAGATCTGTAACTTCTATAGGGAGAAAGAATCTCAACCCTCCAAATATACCTAAAAATATACTCATAACTCCTAGGAATAGTCAAACTAAAAATATCCCCATAATATCTAAGAAATAAATATGTAACATCTCATAATATCTAAATAAGATAAATGAAATATCCACACATAAGTGGGTGCGAAAAATACATGGAATAACTAAATAAAAGGAAAATAAATTACCTAGGTGAATATGAGCTAAGGTAAACAACCTACTCTAAATTTTTTTTGGGTCCCTTGGTCTTTGTAGGGTAATCTCTTCCTATTTGTATCTTTGGACCTATGTTATTCATATTGAGTAATTGCCATGATACTTGTGTTGTACATACCATTTATGGTAAAACTTGATGCTAAATCAGATGAAGTTTTGTGTCCCTTGGTCTTTGTAGGGTAATATCTTCCTATCAGTATCTTTAGATCTATAGCAAATAATTAAAATGTTGCTACACTAATGTGTAAAAAATTATTTTTAGAACCACCATATGGTAATAAGTTGTGCATGGCTTCTATTGGGGGCCACTCCTATCAAAATAATATAACATTACATTTATTATCCGATGGATTAAATCGTATCCAGATTGCAATTTTATTATATATACTCTTCATTTATCATCCACATGTCAGGAAAGTCTATGAATACATGTGTTGATCACTGGGTCACTTGATGTATGTTTTTTAGCAAGCACACAAATAGGTGCAATCAATTTTGAATAGTTTGTTGGTAGGTCAAATGTGATATTGTAAGTACAAATGTCACTACTTGTTATTTATATTGAGTAATTGACATGATACTTGTGTTGTCCATACCATTTATAGAAAAAAATAATGGTAAATCAGATGAATTTTTGGATCCCTTAGTCTTTGTAGGTAATCTCTTCCTGTTAGTATCTTTGGACCTATGAAAAATAATTAAAATGTTGCCACATTAATGTGTGAAAATTTATTTTTAGCACCACCATATGGTAATAAGTTGTGCATGGCTTCTATTTTGGGACACTCTTGTCAAAATAACAAAATATTACATTTTTGTGAGGTGATTTAAATCATAGCCAACTTGCAATTTTATTAAAGATACTCTTCATTACTCATCCACATGTCATGAAAGTCTATGGATACATGTGTTGATCACTTGGTCACTTGGTGTATGCTTTTTGCAAGCACACAAATAGACAAAATCAAGTTTGAATAGTTTTTTGGTAGGTCAAATGTGATATTGTAAGTACAAATTTAACTTCTTGTTATTCATATTGAATAATTAACATGATACTTGTGTTGTACATACCATTTATGATAGGACTTAATGCTAAATCAGATGGATTTTTGGGGTCCCTTGGTCTTTGTAGGGTAATCTCTTCATGTCAGTATATTTGGACCTATGACAAATAATTAAAATGTTGCCACGCTAATGTGTGAAAATTTATTTTTAGCACCACCATATGGTAATAAGTTGTGCATGGCTTCTATTGGGGGCCACTCTTATCAAAATAATAGAACATTACATTTGTTGTCAGGTGAATTAAACCGTAGCCAACTTGTAATTTTATTAAATATACTCTTCATTTCTCGTCCACATGTCAAGAAAGTCTATGGATACATGGGTTGATCACTTGGTCACTTGGTGTATGCTTTTTAGCAAGCACACAAATAGGTGCAATCAAGTTTGAATAGTTTTTTGGTAGGTCAAATGTGATATTGTAAGTACAAATGTAACTGCTTGTTATTCATATTGAGTAATTGACATGATACTTGTGTTGTACATACCATTTATGACATAACTTAATTCTAAATCAGATGAAGTTTTGGGGTCCCTTGGTCTTTTTAGGGTAATCTCTTATTGTGAGCATCTTTGGACCTATAACAAATAATTCAAATATTATCACACTAATGTGTGAAAATTTATTTTTAGCACCAGTATATGGTAATAAGCTATGCATGGCTTCGATTTGGGGCCACTCCTGTCAAAATAACAGAATGTAACATTTGTTGTCAAGTAAATTAAACCGTAGCCAACTTGCAATTTTATTAAAGATACTCTTCATTTCTCGTCCACATGTTAGGAAAGTCTATGGATACATGGGTTGATCACTTGGTCACTTGGTGTATGCTTTTTAGCAAGCACACAAATAGGCACAATCAAGTTTGAATAGTTTGTTGGTAGGTCAAATGTGATATTGTAAGTACAGATGTAACTGCTTGTTATTCATATTGAGTAATTGACATGATACTTGTGTTGTACATACCATTTATGGTAGAACTTAATGCTAAATTAGGTGAAGTTTTTGGATCCCTTGTTCTTCGTAGGGTAATATCCTCAACTGGTATAATCGTATTCAACTGGTATAATCATATAATCATCCTCAACTGGTATAATCGTATTCAAGTGCAAGTTTCGTGTAGATGGTAGTTAATTGTTTGTTTCATTATGAGTAGTATATAGCATGCATTTGTGAATACAAGAATGCTCCTATATAATCACTGACAAGAGGAACTGAAATGGACATAAGAGTAAGGAATGTATCAAGTGCATATTAGACCCCATGGCACTACTAGTAGATTGTACAAAGTTATTTTCTTTTGTTTTATTTTTCTAATTCTTTTTCTTTTACAGAGGTTATGTGTGATCTTGATATATTATTTTCCACAGTTTTGCAATATATACAAAAAAATATTAATAAAGGCACCACAAGTAGTTGAGTTTGTCACAACAAATCAGGAGTGAGAAATAGAGGCCTCGCACACTAGTAAGTACTTGAAATTTGATAGTGTTGTTCAATAGTGGTTGACCTAGGCATATTAGAATTGATCATTTTTTTATCGTCAACTATGGTGTATTGTAGAAATTGATAGAAGATACCAGCCATGGAGTTCTATGAATGAGGAAGATAAGGAGGTAACCCATAACATAAATGAATCTGATGGCGATAATACTCAAAATGAGGCCAACAATGCTTTGACTAACGAAGAAGGTATGTAGACCACACAAGAAATTTACTTGTGATGTTGGTTACTCATTGTTGTCATACTATATGGTATAATGATGTTTGGATGGTGCCAAAATTATAGGTGTTGATGCCAGGTCATCACACGCTTCAAACAATGAATATCATAGAAAGAGAGGTCCAACAAGATGTGAAATAGAGTCAAGTAACACAAATAAGGTCGATATCATTTGCAATCTAAAAAAATAGCCAATATGAATTTTTTTTTGTTAATATTGCATCTTACTTGGAGGTGATTGTGAGGGAGATTCTCCCTATCACCCATACAGACTGGAGAACAGTCCTAGTGAAACTTAAAAAATAGTTATGGACACTCATTATGATAAATTTCTAGCCAATGTAGTTCATAGTGTCCATTTTGAATACTTATATAAATTTTGCATCTAATAAGATACTAGTTTGATGCAATGGCATGATTATAAGTATAGACTTGTGATAGATGTATGATAATGATGCAGATAGAATTGCTAATCCTCCATCTCATGTATCACAAAAATATTTGGAAGCCTTTGTGAATGGTAGGAGTAGCATTGACTTTAAGGTAAGTACCATCCAATATACTATAGTAGTTCATATCATTGCTATGTTCATGTGAATTTTTCCGACCTTGCTCTCCCTAATGAATTTATATATATTGGTTTCTTCATTGTGTTGTAGATAGTGAGGTAAAGGAATAAACATAACAAATCTCACCAATCCATCATGAACACTTGTAGTCAAAGAGGATATGCTTGACTAGAGCATGAAATGGTATTCTATCATACTAATACATTATATATGAAAACATAGCTATATTGTTTTCTTGTATGACCTATCCCCGTGTATCTCCAACTATATATCTTGCAAAGGAAGAGCCAACCAAATGTATAAATTTTACTACAAAGGGAGATTGTGTGGATAGAAGCTCATAAAAAGAAGGATGGGGCTCTTGTTTCACCAGAAGTTGCAGAGAAAATCATGACATTCCCTTGGAAATAACATTGTGTTGAAATTTAAACCATTGTTTTTTTTTTTTTGAAAAAATGAAAACTTGTATTAATACAAGAACCAGATACAAGCGGGAGAGAACACATCCCGAGCCAGAGCCACAAGAAAAACAGCAAGGAAGGCGCACAAAGGCAATGCTAGGTACCGCAAGGCACAGAGAACGGAAGGCACGAAACAACAACAAGTCGCGAAAACGTGACATGTCGCAAAATCGTGACAGGAAAACCCATCACGGCCACTTTGGCACCAACAGGCGCGATAACGCGACATGTCGCGAAATCGTGACATGTCGTGAAATCACGACATGTCACGAAATCACAACAGGAAGGGCCCTCGACAGCCACCCGCAGAAAGCGTCGCGACAGCGCGACAGAAACAGAAAGCAACATTCAAGCCTCATGAAGGTCGCGATATCGCGACGAAAAACCACCCAGTCGCAAAGGAGCCAAACATGCCACGAAATCGTGCAAGAAAAATGCCAGAGACCAGGAGGGCACAACCTGTCGTGAAATCGTGACAAAAACCAGCTCGATGTTGCATCATCACTACAGGTCGCGATATCGCGACAATTTTCCACCCAGCCGCCTAATTGCCAAAAGTGTCGCGAAATCGCGACAGAAGAACCATGCAGCTTCCAAAACTCAAACTTGTCGTGAAAACACGACGAAATATTTACATTTCTATTCAACTTCAAGAAGGGAATGAGAGCGTGGTAAAAACACCAATCGAACCTAGAAAGCGGGACCTGTCGTGATATCGCAACGTGTCGCGGAATCGCAAGGCACGAAAATGCGACATGTCGTGATATCGCGACATGTCGCGATATCGCAACAAGACACGGGATCGCGTCACGCAATAACACGACATGTCACGATATCGCAACATGTCGCGGAATCGCGACCTGTGATAACGCGACATGTCGCGATATCGCGACAGAAACCAGCCGGAGACTGCAGAGGCTCAACCTGTCGCGATATCGCGACGAGTAACTCAGCCAACGGCCGCGACAGGGCAACATGTCACGAAATCGCGACAGAAAGGACCCTTAGCAAAAAAAACTTTGCACATTATTTCAAGAATTGTTCAAGGCCTTGTCTGATCTCGGCATTCTCCACAGACAAATTGCTATGCAGATGAATCCCAACCTCTCTCTCAGCACCCAACTTAGCAAGGAAATCGGTCGCTTTATTGAGAGATCTACTAGCATAAACAGGAATCACATCCTCAATTTCCTTCCAAAGCTCTAAAATTTGGGCAACCAAAATCCGGAGCCTCCAAGCTTTTAAGGCAAAGTTCCGCATGCAATCAAGAGAACCAACCAAGATTTGGGAATCAGACTCAATGATTATCTTTCTGTGACCATGCTTGACGGCCCAGATGGAAGCAAATTTAATAGCAAAGGCCTCAGCTTCATTGTTTGTGGCATATCCCAGACCTTGCAATTCCCAATATAGCACAGTCCCAGCATGATCACGGCAAATAACACCACTGCCAGCATTGCCTATATTACCTTTAGCAGCTCCATCAGTATTGATTTTGACCCAGCCTTCTGGGGGAGGTTTCCAACAACTTCTTACCTGTCTCTCTAGATCAGCACCTCTCCCACTCAAAGGCTTAGAAGCAGACTGGTTTTCCTTCTCAGCATAGATGGCAACGGTTTCCACAACTTTGCTCCAAATGATCTGCCAAATCCCCTCCACCGAAGAGAAGGTTTCACGAAAAATACGAGCATTTCTTTCCAACCAAACCTGCCACCAAATAAAAAGGAAACCGATCTCCCAGCCAGTACGAAGAGCTTTAGAAATAAATCTACCTCTCTTCCAGCTTTCCCATAAATTGGTCCGGGACAGATCTCCAAGCACCTGAAGTTTAAAGTGGGAGAACCAACGTTGCCAAATCTGCTGTGTGAAAGAGCAATCAAACAGAAGATGGTTCACAGTTTCCTCATTCCTATAACATAAAACACACTGGGAAGGACCAATGATGCCTCTAATTCTAAGGTTTTCAAAGGTCAAGATACCATTATGCATCAGTTGCCAAGCAAAGAAGTTCACTTTCGGCCAGCCCTTGGGATGCCAAATCTTCCTCCATTCATGAACAGGAAAAGAGTGTGGGGGGGGCTCAGGTAGGATCGAAGCATAGCCCTCCTTCACAGAATAAACCCCAAGGTTCCCGAAGCCCCAAGCAAGCTCATCCTCCTCATCTCTCCCAGATAGAAACCTTTCAGCCAAAAGTTTTTCTAGAGTTGAGGCCTGCTCCGGAGGGATTGGAATAGGCCATTCACCCAGCCGCTTAAATTTTTTAACCTTATACTCCCCCAGAAGGCTGGTAGTGAAGTAGGTCTGAATATGAATCCAACCTTTGTCTTCAAGAGTTGTTTTTAGCGGAAGCAGATCGGGAAACACTGCAAGAATAGGAGGATGCTCGATCCCAAGAGTCAGTCCAGAACCGGGCCTTCTCCCCTCTCCCAACTTTCCAGAACAATTGATCTTTGATAATGCAAGATCCAAGCTTGAGCGCCTGCCACACAAGAGAACCATTACCTTCCAGAGGATAGCGGCCCAAGTCGTTGGGAGGAACAGGACCCAAGTATTTGCTAGAAAGGATTCTGCTGCAGAGGGACGAAGGCTGAGAAATCCACCTCCAGTACAGTTTCCCAGCCAGGGCCCGATTGTTAAACTTGGAGCTTCTCAAGCCCAGCCCACCTTTTTCCTTGGGCTGGGTGACCTTATCCCAACCAACCAAGGCCCATTTCCTCTCTCCATTGGCACCTTCCCAAAGAAAACTTCTAGCCGCTTTGTCCAACTCTTTCCAGATTGAGGGAGGGGCGGCCAGAATTGAGAATTTGTAAATAGGCATAGCCTGAATAACAGACTTCAAAAAAGTTAGTCGGCCCCCATAGCTTAACCATCTATGAGACCAATGATTCATTCTCTCTTTGATGCCATCTAGCAGGTCCTTCCAAAAATCAGCTGTCAGTTTTTTGAAATGCAGAGGAACCCCCAAATAAACAACAGGAAGGGAGGTCCGAGTGAAACCCAGAATCTCCATAACTCTCTCTTGCGACCTTTGATCAAGGTTGAAGAAGACCACTTTTGATTTTGAATCATTGATGGCTTGATTAGAAGCCTGAAGGTAGACGTTAAGAGTATATTTGATTCCTCTTGCTTCTCTGAGGCTGGCAACCCCCACCAAGCCCGTATCATCCACAAACTATAAATGAGTCAAAACTTCGGCTCTGATTTTAATTCCTGTAATCTGTCCTTGACGTCTTCTTCTCAGGAGGAGTCTGCCAAGACCTTCAGCCAAGATAAGAAAGAGATAAGGAGAGCAGGGATCTCCTTGACGGAGCCCCCGAGAGGCTCCAAAAGGTGGCGAGGGAAGCCCCTTAATTAAAACAGATTATGAAGGCGTAGAGATACAGCTCATGACCCAGGCAATCCAGTCCTGAGAAAAACCAAAGGCTGCCAACATCTTGACCAAGAAACCCCACTCTACTCTATCATAAGCCTTAGACATATCCAATTTGATGAACATTCCTTTGTTACCTGAATTATGCATAGAATGGATAACCTCCTGAGCCAAGATCACTCCATCCAAGATCTGTCTTCCTTCAACAAAACCCCCTTGCTCAGGGGAAATTAAATTTTGAAGAAGGGGTTTTAGTATTTCAGCCATAAGTTTAGAAATAATTTTGTAGATCACATTACATAAAGCAATAGGTCTGAAATCAGAAATGTGAGCCCCCCCTCTCCTTTCGGAATTAAAGTGATAAAGGTATGATTTAGAGCCTTGAGCATTCTTTTGTTAATTCGAGATTCCTCAATGACAGCCAACACGTCCTCCTCCAAGATGTCCCAGAAGGCCTGAAAGAACTCAATAGGGAAACCGTCCGGACCAGGCGACTTTCCTGTGCACATCCCAAAGACCACCTTCTTGAGTTCATCACGATCAATGGGCTTAAGAAGGGACTGATTCTCTTCATGAGAAATAATAGAGGGAATTCCCTCAATGACTTCATTTTGAGCTTCCACATCATGTTGCATACTTTCCTTGAAGAGGTTTGAGAAGTAATCCATAGATAGGGAATGCATATCAGGAAGAGTGTCAAAAGAGTTTCCAAACTCATCTTGGAGGAACTCCATGTTATTCAATTGCCTTCTAGCACAGGTAGAGCGATGGAAAAATTTAGTATTTTTGTCTCCTTCTAATAACCAAGTATTTCTGGCTCTCTGTCTCCAGTAGATCTCTTCTTGATTATCAATGTCCTCAACTGCTTTGCGTAAGGCGTCATCCTCAAATTTAAGATGCTCAGAAATAATTCCTTCTCTGAATTATTTTTGCACCTCATTCCATCTGTCCAGCAAGGGGGCCCGTTGGAGCTGGAAATCAGATTTGTTAGTTTGCTTCCACTGTTTCAGTTTACTCTTAACATAGAGAAGTTGTTTGTGAATTTTGAACATAGTTGTTCCAAAAGGGGGACGGCCTTCTTTCCACCACTGTGGAATTTTCCTTCGTAGGTCCTCTTTTTGCAACCAAAAATTTTCAAATTTAAAAGGTTTGTAATACTTTCCTGACATAGTCCCTCCCTCCGACAAAATGGGAGAGTGATCGGAAAGCTGGGCCCTCCAAGATCCGGAATTTGATATTCCATCTAACATAAGCTTCCTCTCGAGACCAAAAACCTATCAAGCTTAACCCTCCTATTGTATGGCTCTCTTCTCTTATTAGTCCAGGTAAAGTTTGTACTAGGGCCTTTGATGTCAACAAGGTTAAAGGCCTGAACGTGGGCAATAAACAGCCTATCCCCTGTATCCAGAACAGGGATGCCACCTTCCTGATCTCTAGCGGATAATTTAGCATTGAAGTCCCCGACTAAAATCCAATCAAGATCTTCCGGGAGGACCTCATGTTTTGAACAGCTTTCCATTGAGACCGCTGACCTTCGGTATTCTGAGCCCCATAGAAATTTGTAATTAAGACTTGTTCAACTGTAACTATATTCTTGAAAAGAGATGTTAGGACCCCTCTCCAGGCTATATGATCTACTGCTATCCACGCCAAAGGATTCCAAAGAGTAGCAATCCCTCCCGAGGCACCAAGAGCAGCCACTGCCATATGGCCAGCACCCCTCCAGATTCGGCCGACAGTTTTACTCATGAGGTCTAATGACATTTTTGTTTCTTGAATGAGCAGAAAGTCTGTTTTACTTCTTTCTAAAAGTCTTTGAATAGTAGATTGATGGGTTCTACTGTTTAAACCCCTCACATTCCAAGATTGTATAATCATTGGAAACCTTGGGAGCAATACGAATCAATTGTTCTTGCCAATCCTCCATTGATTAGCTTATCCCCTTGCACTGCGATTAGATCCTTATTGGATTTCCCTGCCCACCCCTTGGGAATTACTATTTTTCGATCTCTTCTCCACCTGGGAAATTCCAAGAGCTGGTCTTTCTCTGAGCTTTTCTGCAATTCCCATAGAAACATCTTTAATAACGGGCTGGGCTGGGGCGTGGATAACCAGAGTCCCAAGGTTTTCATGGTGCAAAGTCTCAGAGGAATCAAAAGCCTATTCAAGGACAGGGGTTGAGGAAGGAGGAGCATGAGTAAGGATAATATTATCCTCAAGGATCCCATCTGCTCCTTCCATAGGTTGGTCTTCTTGATCCACAAGAGATTTGAAGAATTCATACCGATTTGTTGGCTTGGGGAGAGCTTGCTCCTTACCATTTCTCTTTTTGTTTCTTCTCCTCTTCTACTGTTCAAAGCCATCATTCTGGACCTCAGACCCAGTGGGAATGACAGGTGGTTCCTTGGCCGAAGTGGACTTACCTCCTCGGGAGCGATTTGACATTCCCTGTGTAGCATCCGCATTGGTGCTCAAGATATTTGGACAGAACCTTGCCAAATGGCCATGCAAATGACAGACTCTACAACGGAAAGGTAGGGCTTCATAGTCTAACTGCTGTACCCAAGATTGTCCTGCTAGCTCCAATTCCATCTCAGCTGGTAGCGATTGACTAATATCCAATTCTACACAGATTCTTGCATAAACGGCAGTATTTCCTTCAATGGTATCCTTAGAAACTCCAAAAAATCTACCTAGAGAGTTGCCTATCAATTCAAGAATCCACTCACCACAAAACTCCATCGAGAGAGCATACAGCCGGATCCAAACCGGGACAGCCGTGGGTTCAATGCGAGGGTCGAAACCCGCTCTCCATGGCTGGACAAATAACCCTGCCGGGCCATGGCTCCTCTTCTCTGATTCAAATACTCTGTTTCTATCCATTAGGGAAGAAAAACTAATGATGAAATACCCATTGCTAATGGGCCATAAGGAGTACTCACCGATTGGCTCCTAGTTTTGTCTCACCCAGGAATGCAAAAAGTGCAGGGTGGGTCGAATGCCCATGAACTTGCAAATCAGATCATGCGTGGTCCGGTAGTTTATCGTGTCTTCAACCAGCTCTGGTTCGATGACTATTTTCAGTCTTGATGCAGATTGCGGGAGACAACCATTAATTCTGTGCCCAGGAGAGCCCTTGCCCGCATTCTTGGCTAGCAGATGGAAGGCACTGCATTGAGCTTCAGCAGAGGAAGACGTAGGATTATCTCGAAGAATCTCCGCATAAGAGGTCTTTTTTCCCTCATGAGAACCAGGAAGAGACCCCATTGGGCCCTCCCGAGAAATCGAAAGATCCTAGACCAGAGGCCTGCAACAGACCCCAAACACGCTGGAGGAGGTTTCCGAACTGAAACCCTAGAGCCACGGCCGTCGACAGTGCAGAAGGATTCCCGCCAAATCGCCAGAGCTCAAAATTATTCAATCTCCTTGCCCCAATTTTTCTCTGTATTGACAGTTACTCTTAATCAAAATTTAAACCATTGTTATATCAATTATTTTTTAACATGTTACCAATAAACTATGCATGTGATTTTTCTAGAAAAAACTGGATGATGCAATATCATTTACGAGCTCCATAAATAAATATATTAAGGATGATGCCCCCTCCAAGGTTTTAGGACCCGAAAGAATAGATCAGGTTTGAGGTTTCGGTAAACAAGTATCACCAACTACATTTTTTTTTGGTGAGGATTACATACAAAAGTTGTGCCAGATGTGTAATGACCCAAAAATCAAGAAACAAAACACACAGAAAAAGAAAGATTTTTTTTTACTAAGGAGAGGGATTCATAAACCCCTAACCAACCTTAGATTGACTTAATGTTTAACAACCCCTAAGTTTCTTAAGAACTATACCACACAAGATTCCCCTCATGCAAGTCCCTTCTGCGTAGGCATATCTAATGTCATGCACATAAGTCCATCTGTCTCATCATTTTTTATGAGTTAGAATTAACACCCTCAATCATTAGAAGGTGCACACACATCTTCATATTCCACATGAACCATTATGTCTAGGTATGCTACGTGCACTACGAGTTAAGCTATCAATATTGTCCTCTAATAAGTTATCTTAACTCTGATATGATCTTCTAAACCTAGTTACCAATCTCCCTAAGGGAGTCTCAAGCCCTTAGGTTAACCTCTAATTTCACCCTAGAACTTACTACTAAATTATATGAAAGTTAATAAAACAAGATTATAAAAAATGGGTCTAGACACTAAATCTAACAAAACATTAATCATTAAACAAAAAAAATATAACTGAATCAATAAGCAATGATTAAAGGATAACATGCAATAGAAAATATATAAATACAATCACATTCAATAATGAAATACAAGGTGCATCAGTCACATTGTTCATTTATTACATAAGTATGTATGGTAAACCCCATACCTTCAAACAATACTTTACATCAATTCCATTAGGTAAATATCCCCATAAATCTAATCTACTGCATAATTAAGTAATATGTAATGTAGTGAGAAAACTTGTGCATTGGTCCATCTTATGAGTTTGGTCCTCTCACTCTTTCTTCGATCAAGTGAGGATAGTAGGGGATCAGGACACTCATGTATCAGGATAGACATGCTTCTAAATGTTTTTATTTATTTTATTACCAAATTGCAACTATACAAATAACCCAAGCAATTCAACTTCCAAATGCATATTTGATATCATAGAAACTGCTCTATTTACCCTCTCATCTACTCATAAGATTTATTCAACCATGCATCAAGCCATATGCTCTACTTGCAATAAATGGTCTAACCCTTAATAATTAAAATCCCATAGGTTTGAGGTGTATACCAATTGGTTCGACAAAACCCCGTAAGAGGGGCGGAGGTCCAAGGTTTCCTCACAGAATTGAACGCTTGTCCCTTTCCTAGTGCTTTCAGCAGTGTAAAAGGTTTAAAATGATTGTGGCATGGTGGTTATAGGGACGGACTACACGAAGATTTGTGTGGCAGATTTTAAGGCGGATAGGACAAAATACAGTGGCGGACATAAAATTTGGATAGCCTACCCAGATTCGTGGCAGCTACCAATTCCACCATGTAAATTAAAAATAATAATTAAAGTCCCATACATTTAATTGCTAAATAATCTAGGTTCCCACATATTATTCAATTAAATCCAACTACTTTAATCTTCAAATAAACATTTTTCTTCATTTCATAAATTAAAGTCCCATACCCTTAATTTACAAAATAAACCACATTCATATTCATTATCCAATTAAAGCCAACTACTTTAATATTCAAATAAACCTTTTTCTTCATTTCATAAATTAAAGTCCCATACCCTTAATTTACAAAATAAACCACATTCACATTCATTATCCAATTAAAACCAACTACTCATCCGCCCATGTAGAGGAGTTGGAGAGCAAGTGGGTAGTTAAACCTCTCTAGTTGCTGAGAGGCCTAGGTTCAAATCTCTCGCCTCACATGTTGCGGATATGTTATGTAATGGTTCCCTCGTGGTCACAGTCTGTTTACCCCTTGTGGCCACCACCAAAAAAAAAAAAATTAAAACCAACTACTTTAGTCTTCATATATACCAATTGGTTCGACCAAACCTCGTAAGGGGGTGGAGGTCCAAGGTTTAAATCTTGGGCCTCACTGAACTGAATGCTTGTCCCTTTCCTGGTGCTTTTAGCAATGTAAAAGGTTTAAAATGATTATGGTATGATGGTTATTGAGGCGGAATGCATGAAGAACTGTGTGGCGGCTTCCAAGACGGACAACGTAGAATACTGTGGCAGCCATAAAATCTAGATAGCCTGCCTAGATTTGTGGTGGCTACAAATTCCACCATGTAAATTAAAAAAAAATACTTTAATCTTCAAATAAACCTTTTTCGTCATTTCATAAATTAAAGTCCCATACCCTTAATTTACAAAATAAACCACATTCATATCTAACTACTTTAATCTTCAAATAAACCTTTTTCTTCATTTCATAAATTAAAGTACCATACCTTTAATTTACAAAATAAACCACATTCATATTTGTTATCACTACTTGAATCTTCAAATAAACATTTTTCTTCATTTCATAAATTAAAGTCCCATACCCTTAATTTACAAAATAAACCACATTCATATTCATTATCCAATTAAAACCAACTACTTTAATCTTAAAATAAACATTTTTCTTCATTTTATAAATTAAAGTCCCATACTCTTAATTTACAAAATAAACCACATTCATATTCATTATCCAATTAAAACCAACTACTTTAATATTCGTGTAGACCAATTGGTTTGACAAAACCCCGTAAGGGGGGGAGGTCCAAGGTTCAAATCTCGGGCCTCGTCGAACTGAATGCTTGTCCCTTTCCTGGTGCTTTCAACGGCGTAAAAGTTTTAAAATGATTGTGGTATGGTGGTTATAGGGGTAAACTACGGAAAGAACTATGTGGTGGCTTATGGGGCGGACATTGTAGAATACTGTGACGACCATAAAAGTCAGACAACCTACCCGAATTCGTGGCGACTGTTGATTCCACCACGTAAATTAAAAAAAAAATTGCTTTAATATTCAAATAAACCTTTTCCTTCATTTCATAAATTAAAGTACCATACCCTTAATTTACAAAATAAACCACATTCATATTCATTATCCAATTAAAGCCAACTACTTTAATCTTCAAATAAACCTTTTTCTTCATTTCATAAATTAAAGTCCCATACCCTTAATTTACAAAATAAATCATTCATATTCATTGTCCAATTAAAGCCAACTACTTTAATCTTCAAATAAACCTTTTTCTTCATTTCATAAATTAAAGTCCCATACCCTTAATTTACAAAATAAACCATATATAAAAACCTATTCTTTAATTACCCTAAAATCCACTATTTTAGATAATGAAATATATTTAAAATCCATTCTTTCATTACCCTAAAATCTACTAATTTAGATAATGAAACATATATAAAATCCATTCTTTCATTACCCTAAAATCAATTAATTTAGATAATTAAACATATTTAAAATATTTTCTTTCATTACCCTAAAATCCACTATTTTAGATAATGAAACATATTTAAAATTTATTCTTTCATTACCCTAAAATACACCATTTTAGATAATGAAACATATTTAAAATTCATTCTTTCATTACCCTAAAATACACCATTTTAGATAATGAAACATATTTAAAATTCATTCTTTCATTACCCTAAAATACACTATTTTAGATAATGAAATCACATAATATAAGTTCGGTTAGTCCCACCACAACCTACGCTCAATCATAAGGAAATCCTATGATTAACTTAAGTGAAAGAGAGCATATCACCATGGAGTGGTTTACGATAGAGGACGGTGAGGGTACGATGTGAAACAATTTGGTTCCACTGTGCCACTCCATAAGGGTAGTATTTGGGAGTCTTCACGGTGCTTACTATAGCCACAGTAGAGTCTGACTTCACAACATCAACGTAGCCCAATGGTGCTACACTAGCTATGCTAACGGTGATTATCAAGTGTGGTTGCTAACCCACTGTGCAACCCATGCATTGTTGTGAACATTGGAAAGTAAAACTTAGCTAACAACAAATGAATTACCTTAAGGTACTCCTACTCCACACTATCTACACTTACCCACCTTAGATACAATTCAAATAATGGATACGACAGTGAATAGGGTGTTGCACAACCAGTAGACTAGACAAGGTTTACTATGGGTTGGCCGACCACATAATATCTGGTTCACAAAGATTGAGCACCTAGACTTGGTCAAGAAGGTCAGTAGGGTTGTGAATTCACAATGGTTTTAAGATAGACAATCAAATGATGATCAAAGACTACTTTTCTAGTATTAACGTTGCACTTGCATGGAAGTGGAGTTTACCCTAGATTTAAAGGAGATATCGTAGACAAACAAGAGCCCACCACCCAACAACAACATAACTAGAGAATATAAAATATAATAAAACATACTTTATTTAGTGTTACATGAGTCCAACCTAGTTTACTTCATGTTGGCTGGTTTTCTGAGTCGTGCTCAGGTGTCTTTCGTCTACTTTCCCCTCCCACTAGTCTTCTCCCTTGGCTTTATCGTGCTCCATTATCCTTTGCGTCTTCCCATGTACTACCTTGTTCTAGCCTTCCCTTCTTCCCTTCTCCCATCCATGCCTTCCTCGGCTTTCACCCACCATCTACTTGCCATAATTTCCCATCTGCATCTGTCAAAAGGTATGGGAAAAATGGTCCTTCCTCCACATCTGTAAGATGTTTACCACTAAGAGGTCATCCCTTCATTTCAGAGAGAGCCTTGCACAGCTGGTCCGATACCATCATCTGAAGGCGGTCTTTTCACAATGAATACCAACTTTAGTTGGTCATTTAGATTAGGTGAATTCTCCATCAAGTTGATAGCCAAATTCTAACCTCCATAAGTCCAATGGAATGCGCTTTTCAAAGCAATTAGAGTGGTCATACACTTATGATGGGGTTATTTTATTTCTTAGTTTTTAAACAACTAAAGTTTTCTTTATTAATCTGGAATAAATCATATTTTATTCAAGATGAAAACTTTTATAACCATAATATAAATCACTCATTTATTTAAAATGAGTTCTCTTTATTTCTTTAAATAAATTAACTATTTTTTTTTTTGAAAATTTTGAAAAAACTTGTATTAAAACAAAGATCAATTACAAAAAGGGAAGAGACTCTTCCCATCCGAACTCAGAGAGAACACAATCTTACAATAGATGAAGCAGCTTGTCATGAAATAACGACACAAAACT
Organism: Wollemia nobilis; assembly: GCA_028583015.1. Taxonomy (NCBI): domain Eukaryota; kingdom Viridiplantae; phylum Streptophyta; class Pinopsida; order Araucariales; family Araucariaceae; genus Wollemia; species Wollemia nobilis. The sequence continues at coordinate 4,366,917 of JAQPPZ010006010.1, forward strand.
TCTCCTTAGGCCGTGAACAAGCAACATGTCGTGAAATCGTGACACCTTTCCCCTTTGGCCGCGAAAAAGCAACATGTCGTGGTATCGCAACATTTTCCTCCTTTGGCCGCAAAAACTCAACAAGTCACGAAATCACAACACTTTTCTCCTTTGGGCACGAAAGTGCAACATGTTGCGAAATCGTGACACCTTTTCTCCTTTGGCCATGAAAAGGCAACATGTCGCGACCTTTGGCCGTGAAAAGGCAACATGTCACGATATCGCGACACCTTTTCTCCTTTGGCAGCGAAAATGCAACATGTCACGAAATCGTGACACCTTTTCTCTCTTGGCCGCAAAAAAGCAACATGTCGCGAAATCGCGACACCTTTTCTCTCTTGGCCGCAAAAAAGCAACATGTCACGAAATCACGACACCTTTTCTCCTTTGGCCGCGAAAAAGCAACATGTCAGAAAATCGTGACACCTTAGCTCCCTTGGCCATGAAAATGCAGCATGTCACGAAATCACGACACCATTTCTCCCTAATCCGTGAAAATGCAACATGTCGCGATATTGCGACAACTTTCCTCCCCTAGCCGTGATGAAGCGACATGTCACGAAATCGCGACAACTTTCCTCCCTTGGCCGCGATGGAGCGACATGTCGCGAAATCATGACAACTTTCCTCTAGCGACTGCGACAGCGCACCATGTCGTGAAATCGTGACAAATTTCCTCCAGCGACCGCGATGGTGCACCATGTCACGAAATCATGACAACTTTCCTCCAGCGATCGCGACGGCACAACATGTCGCGATATCGCGACAACTTTCCTCCAGCGACCGCGATCGCGCAACATGTCGTGATATCGCGACAACTTTCCTCCAGCAATCGTGACGGTGCACCATGTCATGAAATCTCGACAACTTTCCTCCAATGACCACGATAGCGCAACATGTCGCGATATCGTGACAATTTTCCTCCAGCGACCGCGACAGCGCACCATGTCGCGAAATCGCAACAACTTTCCTCCAGTGACCGTGACGGCGCAACATGTCACGATATCACAAAAAATTTCCTCTAGCGACCGTGACGGTGCAACATGTCATGAAATCACGACAAATTTCCTCCAGCGACCGCGATGGCGCAACATGTCGCGATATCACGACAACTTTCCTCCAGTGACCGTGATAGCGCAACATGTCACGAAATCGTGACAACTTTCCTCCAACGGCCGCGACGGCGCAACATGTTGCGATATCGTGACAACTTTCCTCCAGCGATCGTGATGGCGCAACATGTTGCGATATCGCGACAACTTTCCTCTAGCGACCGCGACGACGTAACATAATTAACTATTTATTTTAAAATAATAATCCTTTACTATTTTAAATAAATCAACTATTTATTTAAAATGATATCTCTTTACTTATTTAAATAAATCAACCATTTATTTAAAATGATATATCTTTACTTATTTAAATAAATCAACTATTTATTTAAAATGATATCTATTTACTATTTAAATAAATCAACTATTTATTTAAAATGATATCCCTTTTTTATATTCTATTTACCAAGGCATACAAGGAGTTATGAAGACAACCTATTCATTCATAGCTCACAAATTATTAAGGCAATTAGTGCTGAAGTAAAAGACAATCATGCATGTGCAATAAACAAAGAGGGAGTCTTTCCATCAATCTAGTCACCTGTCTCAACCTCTAGAACTTACGATAGCTACTAGGCCATCAGTTTGGGGCTCAAGGTGGCTAGCTATTGATGATTATCCCTAACCGAATGCATGCCTATATGAAGGTATCTATCCATGTTACCTTCGAGTTGCCTTGTCATCACTTCCCCAACCTCAAGTACCCTCATCTTCGGTGGATGACTCAACTTCTTCCACTTACGAGTGCACCTGATCCTACACATTGGCAATTTGTTAGCAGTATCATACTCTTCAATATCTAATAATATTGCATAGCTGCTTAATTGCACAAAATCGAGTATTAAAGCATCATCAGTTAATACATTGTTTTTTCCATATTCAAAGGTCCATCTGGGAGGGTCATGACATCCTCCCCCACTAGGACTAAACATCGTCCCGGGTGTTTCTTAGTTTTACACAGGCATACACAATCAAAAAAAATTATTACAATTTTTAGAGATCATCAAACAAAAAAGGAAAATATTTTTGCATATCCGCCACTTTCTCCCAAGTGGCATTCCTTTCAGAGAAATGGTCCCACTGGACCTTACATTGCTCAAGGGTCCGATTCTGCATAGCCTTAGAGCGGAATTCGAGAATCCTTACTAGCATCACTTCAATTGCCTCTGGGTTTGCCATCTGCAAATTAGAAACATCCCACACATGTTCAGGGTCAGCAACATATTTTCTAAGCAAAGATATGTGGAAAGTGTCATGGATTTTTGATAGATTAGGAGGTAAGGCGAGTCGGTATGCAACCAGACTAATATTTTCAGTGATCTCAAAGGGTCCTACAAATCGTGGATCCAGTTTTGTGGACTTGATCACACTTTTCATTGGTTTGACCCTTAGGAACACTTTATCTCCCACCGAGTACTCTCTTGGAGTCCTCTTTAGATCGACATAACTCTTCTACCTATCAACAGCTTCCTTGAGTCTTTGCCTGATTACCTTTATTTGCTCTTCCATTTCTCTAACCATTTTTGGTCCAATCACAGTTCTATCCTCTAGGTTGTCCCACGATAGTGGTGTTCTACACTTTCACCCATACAAGGCATCGAAAGGTGCCATTCCCAGAGATGAGTGATACCCATTATTGTAGGTAAACTCTACCAAAGGTAGGTAGTCTTCCTAGAAAGACTTGTGATCCATACAATACATGTGAAGCATATCTTCTAGTACTTGGTTTACCTGCTCCATTTGACCATCTATTTTAGGGTGGTATGCTGAACTCATGTGCAACTTTGTGCCTATTTCCTAGTGAAGGGCTCTCCAAAATTTAGAAGTGAACTTGGAATCCCTATCCGAGATAATTACCTTAGAAAATCCATGCAATCAAAACACTTCCTTGAAAAATCTATTAGCCACCACTTGAGCATCATCCTTGGTGCTCCCAGGTATAAAATGTGCAACCTTAGTCAATTTATTGACTACTACTAGAATTACATCATGTTGGTACCTGGTCTTAGGTAAACCTACTATAAAATCCATAGATATGACCTACCATTTTTGTGTAGGTATACTATGTGGATACAACTATCCTACGGGATGCTTGCATTCCGCTTTAACCTTTTGACATTCAAGGCATCGAGTGACAAAATCAATGATGCTATTCTTCATTCCTACCCAAAAGAAGGTCCTCTTCATATTTTCCCTCATCTTTACCCCTCCAAGGTGAGCTGTATAAGGAGATCTATGGGCTTCTTGCATTATTAGCTTCCTTGAATCCCCTGATTTTGGTATGATGATTCTTCCTTTGTAGCACAAAAGGTTATCTATCACCCCAAACTCCTTATTGCTCTCAGGATCTTTGTCTATTCTAGCTCGAATTTCCTGGCAATATTCATCCTGATTTTGCTCTTACCTTACTTGGTCCATGAGCTTTACGTGACTCCTAGTTATGGTTGCTATGTGTCTCCTTCTACTCAAGGCATCCACAACCTTATTCTCTTTCCCTTTTATGTACTCAATTTCAAAGTCATACTCAATGAGGAACTCGATCCACCTTCTCTGTCTCACATTGAGTATTGGTTGGGTAAATATATACCTTAGACTTTGATGATCTGATTTTAACTTGAAAGGTCTTCCTACCAGATAATGGTGCCAGACCTTTAGAGCATGCACCACAATGGCTAGCTCTAAATCATGAGTAGCATAATTGACTTCATGCTTCTTAAGTTTTCTCAAAGTATAAGCTACTACTGACTCTTCTTGCATGAGTACTCCTCCTAATCCTTCCAACGATGCATCAATGCATACTACAAAATCTCCTTGAGGATCTAGAATCTTCAATATTGGTGTAGTAGTGAGTTTTTGCTTCAACAAAGCAAAAGTGGTTTCACACTTTTCTATCCATTTGAATTCCTTCCCTTTCTTCTAGAGGTTAGTTATTACTGAGGTAATCTTTGAGAAATCCTTTATATAACATCTATAATAGCCCATTAACCCCATGAAGCTCCTTACTTTGGTAACATTAGTAGGGGTGGCCAATTTAATATGGCTTTGATTTTCTTTAGATCCACAACAATTCCTTCTATTGATATGATATGCCCTAAATAGTGCACCTCTAAAACATAGAAATCACTCTTGGCTAGATTTTCGTAGAGTTGATTTTCCCTTAGTAACTCTAACATGATCTTGAGATGCTTATCATGCTCTTCCTTGTTTCGAGAGTATATTAGGATGTCATCTAGAAATACAAGGACAAACTGGTCTAGGTGTCTTCTGAACACATTATTCATTAAATTCATGAAGGTGATTGGGGCATTAGTCAGTCCAAAAGGTAGGACGGTGAACTCATAATGCCCATACCTAGTCTTAAATGTCATCTTGTGAGTGTCCTCCTCATGTATTCTCAATTGGTGATACCCTGATCTTAAATCTATCTTGGTAAACACCATGGCATCTCTCAATTGATTGAATAAATCTTTGATCCTAGGTAGGGGATACCGGTTCTTGATTGTAGCTTTATTCAGCATCCTGTAGTCAATACACAATCTTAAAGAATCATCCTTATTTTTCATAAATAAAATAGGTGCACCCCAAGGTGACACACTTGGTTTTATCAACCCCTTCTCTAATAACCCTTGCAATTGTACCTTTAATTCCTGCATCTCGATGGGTGACATCCTATAGGGAGATCTGTGAATGGGTTCTGCTCCTAGTATAAGATCAATAGTGAAATCAAATTCTCGCATAGGAGGGAGCCCAGGTAAATCCTCAGGGAATACATCCTTGAAATCCTATAAAATTGGATGTGTCTCCAACACTTCCTTCTTTCGGTCTTCTTCAACTTCATTTAGATTTATTACATAGACTATCCCTCCTTTTTTGAGGGCTTTCTTCAACTGCATAGCTGACAACATCTGGGGTTTGAATACCCCTTGTTCGCTATGAATTCATAGCCTTTCCTTGCCTCCTTTAGAATATTTGATCCATCTATCCTAGAAATTGATTATGACTTTATGGGCCTGTAACCAATCCATCCCTAGGATCACATCGAAGGCATGAAGTGGGGCTACATATAAGCAACCTTCCATGGTTCCACTAGCTAAAGTAATTTCCATCATTAGGAAACATTGGTTTATAGAGTAGGTCTATCTAGAACCATACTCAACCTTCCATCCATGAGCCAAATACCCTAGCCTTTCTGGCATATCTTTTGCTAACTTACAAGAAATAAAGCTATCAATGGCTCCACTATCTATTAAGATATTTACTTGCTTATCAAAAATCTTACCTTTTATGATCAATGGGGTGGTTTGCCCCTCAAGCTTCTGACTCCTAGTTGTAGCATAGATCTTGTGCATAGGTTCCTTTCCTTTAATGTTGGATGTACTTGGCCTTGGTTGGTATGGGCACTGGTTAGAAAAATGTGGCCCTCTACAATGGTAACACCCATCCTTGGGCCCTTGTCACTTTTCTAGTTTTTGCTCCTCACCCTTAATCATTGGAACTGAAACTTGTGATTTTTATGGTTGAGGCTTAGCATTATTGGGTTTGTTGCCTTTCTTATAAAAGTTCTTCTTGAACTTCTTTTGGCTTCCATTGAATTTCTTCTCTGGATTCTAGGGGTTCTTAGCCTTTCATTCTTGTTCAACCTCCCATTTTACAACCCCATTGCTATTCCTCTTCTTTAGTTCCTAACGTTCTTGCTCAGATAAGGTTTCATATTTATAACAGAAGTGTGACTCTACTTTCTTTGCTAGGTCATATACCTTTTGCAATGATTTAGGCTCCTGCATCTCTACATCATGCTTTATCCTAGATTGCAATCCATGAGTAAACTTATGAATCCACATTTTCTCATTATAGGTGGGTACATACTTCAACAACTTTACCAGCTTCCTATAGTATATCTCCACTAAGTTGGTTCCTTGCCTTAGACTAGCAAACTCCTCAAATTTTAGAGCATAGAAATGCTCTGTGAGGAACCTCTTCTTGAATATGACTATAAATTCCTTCCATGGAATGTCTACTAGTTCAATATTAGTTTCCTCATAATAAGTTTCCCACCAATCTAGGGTAGCTCCTTCAAGGTAAATAGTAGCCCAAACCATTTGGGTTCCTGAAGAATATCCCTTTACTATGAAGAAAACTTCTAGTTCCCTTAACCAAGCCTCAACTGCATCTCCCTCTCCTTCTCCATCGAACTTGGAGATACAGACATTCTTTAGATCTCTTACCATCTCCTTCTCCAAGAGGGTTCTAGCTTGTATCTGTTCCATAGTCAACCCCTCAACTTGGTTAACTTTTGAATCTCTAGCTTGTGAATTTTGGTTTGCAATAGTTTCTAGCACTTGCCTTAACTGATCTTGTAATGCGGCAACTATGGTAGTGAGATCTTCCATTCCCATATTGGGAGTTTCTGGACCCTCATTCTAGATCTCTTCTTCGACATTACTTTGTCGAGTCTATCTAGGTGGAGGCCTTTCTATCCTGGCCTTAGGTGGCATCTTGATCTGATTCCAACCAAGAAAAGAATTAGATCACAACTTCATCTTAAACTGAATCACTAACTCAAACCACATTACAGAGTTCTTCTTGCTAATCATTAGAAATCTAATTAGGATAAGGTTCCAAGGTTATGATGTATCATTGATACCAAAGCCCATACTAAGGTATCATAACATTCATCTTCCCTTGGGATCGATTCCATTAGATTCTAAATAAGTAGAGACTCTAGGTTATCCCAAATTTTAGCTTAAACCTAAGCAAGCCTTCATTGGAGATACCCAAATATCTTTTAGCACATAAGAAGCTCTATACCCTCGAACCTAGAGCTCTGATACCAAATGTAATGATCCAAAAATCAAGAAACAAAACACACAAAGATAGAAATAATTTTTTTTTTTTAGACTAAGGAGAGGGATTCATAAATCCCTAACCAACCTTAGACTAACTTAATGTTTAACAACCCCTAAGTTTCTCAAGAACTATACCACACAAGATTCCCCTCATGCAAGTCCCTTCTACGTAGGCATATCTCATGTTATGCACATAAGTCCATCCATCTCATCAATCTTGATGAGCTAGACTTACCACCTTCAATCATTAGAAGGTGTACATGCATCTCCATATTCCACACAAGCCATTATGTGTGGGTATGCTACATGTACTACGAGTTAAGCTATCAATCTTGTCCTCTGACAAGCTATCTTAACTCTGGTATGATCTTCTAAACCTAGTTACCAATCTCCCTAAGGGGGTCTCAAGCCCTTAGGTTAACCTCTAAGTTCACCCTAGAACTTACTACTAAATTATATGAAAGTTAATCAAACAAGAATATAAAGAATGGGTCTAGATACTAAATCTAACAAAACATGAATCATTAAACAAGCAAAAGATAACTAAAACATAAAGCAATGATTAAAGGATAACATGCAATAGAAAGGATATAAATACAATCACATTCAATTAATGGAATACAAGGTGCATCAATCACATTGTTCATTTATTACATAAGTATGTATGGTAAACCCCATACCTTCAAACAATACTTTACATCAATTTCATTAGGGAAATCTCCCCACAAATCTAATCTATTGCATAATTAAGCAAGATGTAAGGTAGAGAGCAAACTTGTGCATTGGTCCATCTTATGAATTTGGTCCTCCTACTCTTCCATCGATCAAGTGAGGATAGTAGGGGATCAGGACACTCATGGATCAGGATAGACATGCTTCTAAATGCATTTGTTTATTTTATTGCCAAATTGCAACTATACAAATAACCCAAGCAATTCAACTTTCTAATGCATAGTTGATATCATAGAAACTACTCTTTCTATTTCCCCTCTCATCTACTCATGAGAGTTATTCAACCATGCATCAAACCATATGCTCTACTTGCAATAAATGGTCTAACCCTTACTTAACAATTAAAGTCCCATACCCTTAATTGCTAAATAATCTAGGTTCACACATATTATTCAATTAAAGCCAACTACTTTAATCTTCAAATAAACCTTTTTCTTCATTTCATAAATTAAAGTCCCATACCCTTAATTTACAAAACAAACCATATTTCACATTCATTATCCAATTAAAGCCAACTACTTTAATATTCAAATAAACCTTTTTCTTCATTTCATAAATTAAAGTCCCATACCCTTAATTTACAAAACAAACCATATTTCACATTCATTATCCAATTAAATCCAACTACTTTAATATTCAAATAAACCTTTTTCTTCATTTCATAAATTAAAGTCCCATACCCTTAATTTACAAAACAAACCATATTTCACATTCATTATCCAATTAAATCCAACTACTTTAATCTTCAAATAAAACTTTTTCTTCATTTCATAAATTAAAGTCCCATACCCTTAATTTACAAAACAAACCATATTTCACATTCATTATCCAATTAAAGCCAACTACTTTAATCTTCAAATAAACCTTTTTCTTCATTTCATAAATTAAAGTCCCATACCCTTAATTTACAAAATAAACCATATTTCATATTCATTATCCAATTAAAGCCAACTACTTTAATCTTCAAATAAACTTTTTTCTTCATTTCATAAATTAAAGTCCCATACCCTTAATTTACAAAATAAACCACATTTAAAAACCCATTCTTTCATTACCCTAAAATACACTATTTTAGATAATGAAACACATTTAAAATCCCTTTTCTTTCATTACCCTAAAATACACTATTTTAGATAATGAAATACATTTAAAATCCATTCTTTCATTACCCTAAAATACACTATTTTAGATAATGAAACATATTTAAAATCCATTCTTTCATTACCCTAAAATCCACTATTTTAGATAATGAAACATATTTAAAATCCATTCTTTCATTACCCTAAAATCCACTATTTTAGATAATGAAACATATTTAAAATTCTTTTTTTTTTTTGCTTGATAAAAAGGGGCCGTACTCGGGTCCCCCACCCTTAACAAATTACATCTCTCTTATTTAGATTTTGAGAGTTTACAAATAGATACACTTCTCATATCAATTGATATGCTATAAATACAAATCTACATTAGTTTACATAAAATGTCTGAATTCTTGATTTTCATTTTTTGGATCTTTTCAAATCTCTGTATGAATACAATTATTCCAAAATTTAGCATCTTTCTTGACATTTTCCTATAGCAGCCTTCACAATGCCAAAACTTCATCTCTACTATCTATGCCTTGCATCTTAGTAGAGTAATATATCCAAAACATGGCACTAATATAGTCCGCTTTACTAAACCTGGATTGCTAGTTTCCTTCCTGAAACAGAAGTGCAACCACAAAAATTATAAACATTTTACAAAATAAAATAGATATTACCAAAATAAAATAGATATTACCAATGGAAAATATTAAAGTAAATCTTAATCATTAATTGATTTAGGCAATCAACAATTTTTGTCAGGTTCAACTAAACTTTCTACTTCCTCTAACCATGGAAAGGAGATGTTAGCTTCACAATACTCAACCAGAATCCATCTATTGGCTAGTTACTTTCATATTTAATCTTCAACTACATTCATATTCTTTATCCAATTAAATCCAATTACTTTAATCTTCAAATAAACCTTTTTCTTCATTTCATAAATTAAAGTCCCATACCCTTAATTTACAAAAAAACCACATTTAAAAATCTATTCTTTCACTACCCTAAAATCCACTATTTTAGATAATGAAACATATTTAAAATCCATTCTTTCATTACCATAAAATCCACTATTTTAGATAATGAAACATATTTAAAATTTATTCTTTCATTACCCTAAAATACACTATTTTAGATAATGAAACAGATTTAAAATCCATTCTTTCATTACCCTAAAATCCATTATTTTAGATAATGAAATATATTTAAAATGCCATTCTTTCATTACCCTAAAATACACTATTTTAGATAATGAAAATATTTAAAATCCATTCTTTCATTACCCTAAAATCCACTATTTTAGATAATGAAACATATTTAAAATCCATTCTTTCATTACCCTAAAATCCACTATTTTAGATAATGAAATCACATAATATAAGTTCGGTTAAACCAACACAACCTACGCTCAATCATAAGGAAAGCTTACGATTGACTTAAGTGAAAGAGAGCAGATCACCATGGAGTGGTTTACGATAGAGGACGGCGAGGGTGTGACGTGAAATAATTTAATTCCACTGTGTCACTCTACAAGGGTGGTATTCGAGAGTCTCCATGGTGCTTACTAATATCGTGATAAAGTTTGACTTCACAATGCCGACATAGCCCAATAGTGCTACACTAGCTATACCAAGGGTAATTGCTGAGTGTGGTTGCTGACCTACTGTGTAACCCATGTACTACTACAAACATCAGAAAGGAAATCTCAGCTAATGACAGATGATTTACCTTAAGGCACTTCTACTTTACGCTATCTACACTTACTCACCTTATATACCATCGAAATAACGAACACGATGGTGAACAAGGTGCTGCACAACTAGCAGACTAGACAAGGTTTACTATGGTCTGGTTGACCACACAATACCTGGTTTATAGATATTTAGAACCTATACTTGGTCAAGAAGGTCAACAAGATTGTAAACTCATAATAGTTTCGATGCAGACAACCGAATGATGATCAAAGGCTACCTTTCTAATATTAACATTGTACTCGCATGGAAGCGGGGTTTACCCTGGCTTTAAAGGAGATATTGTAGGTAAACGAGAGCCCATAACCCAAAAATAACATAACCAATGAATGAAAAATATAATAAATTATACTTTATTTAGTGTTACATGAGTCCAACTTGGTTTGCTTTGTGCTGGCTGGTTGTTTGAGTCACACTCGGGCACCTGTTGTCTGCTTCCCCCTCCCATTGGTCTTCTCCCTTGGCTTCGTTGTGCTCCCTTATTCTTCGCATCTGCCCTTCTACTTCCTTGTCCTAGCCTTTCCTTCTTCCCTTCTCCCATATGCATCCTCCTTAGATTTTTCCCACCACCTACTTGCCATAGTTTCCCATCTACATCCATCAGACAGTATACGGAAAACGTTCCTTCCTCTGCCTTTCCAAGACGTTTGCCATTAAGCGGTCATCCCTTCACATCGGAGGAAGCCTTGCACAACTGGTCTGATCCCATAATCTGAAGGCAGTATTTTTGCAATGAATACCAACTTTAGTTGGTCATTTAGATTAGGCGAATTCTCCATCAAGTCGACAACCAAATTCTAATCTCCATAAGTCCAATGGAATGCACTTTTCAAAGCAATTAGAGTGGTCATACGCTTAGTTTTTAAACAACTAAATTTTTCTTTATTAATCTGGAATAAATCATATTTTATTCAAGATGAAAACTTTTATAACCATAATATAAATCACTCATTTATTTAAAATGAGATCTCTTTATTACTTTAAATAAATTAACTATTTATTTTAAAATAATAATCCTTTACCATTCTATTTAAATTGACTATTTATTTAAGAATGATATTTCTTTATTATTTCAATAAATCAATTATTTATTTAAAATGATATATTTTACTATTTAAATAAATCAACTATTTATTTAAAATGATATCCTCTTTTTATATATATATTATTTACCAAAGCATACAAGGAGTTATGAAGACAACCTATTCATTCATAGCTCACAGATTATTAAGGTAATTAGTGCTGAAGTAAAAGATAATCATGCACGTGCAATAAACAATGAGGGAGTATTTTTGTCATTCTAATAACCTATCTCAGCCTCTAGAACTTACAATAGCTACTAGGCCATTAGTTTGGGGCTCAAGGTGGCTAGCTATTTATAATTATCCCTAATCGAATGCATACTTATATGAAGGTATCTATCCGTGTTACCTTCGAGTTGCCTTGTCATCACTTCTCCAACCTCAACTACCCTCATCTTCGGTGGATGACTCAAATTCTTCCACTTACGTGTGTACCTAATCCTACACATCGGCAATTTTTTATAAGTATCATACTATTCAATATCTAATAACATTGCATAGGTTCTTAATTGCATAAAATCAAGTATTAAAGCATCATCAATTAATAAATTGGTTTTTTTTCATCTTCAAAAGTCCATCTGGGAGGGTCATGACAGTATGCAAGAGCATATGTTAGATAAAGATCAAAATTGGGAAGAGATGCTTATAGAGAAACAAAAAAATATGGAAGAGAAGCTTGTAGAGAAAGATACAAATATTGAAGAGATTTTGATACGACTTTCATAGATAGAGATGTGTTATTTTTTCATGATTTCATATTTGAAATGTTTACATGTCGTACCTCTAAATTTGTATCGATACCTTGCATATAATTCCATAGGCAACATCACTACATGCTACCCTTATAATTGGACACAACATTGGTGGGGGTGATTAAGGCATAGACAAATGCTCAATACCTTCTACACCAAAGTCATCAGTGGTATGACTATTATTTCAAATATAAAATAGTTGACTTAGTTTATCTTATACACTATACAATGAATTTATCTAGGTTGTTGATTTTCCATGTAGAGACTAAAAACGATACCAATCACTCAAACTGAGAGAAGGGAATGCTACTTGACTCAAATCCATCAAGATAACATAGTGGTCGAAGGCACAATGATTAGTACTGACCCTGAAGACCTTGTACATGGTCAACATTTGGGTGAAGGTTATTACAAATTCAATGTCCACATCATCCATAAAGAGGAAACAATATTGTCTAGAAAGAATGATGAGATGGATACAATGAAGGATGTTGTGGTCTCCTTCATTGCCTGGCCTATATCAGACATTATTTACAGATAAATTATGCCATGTTGTAGCAATATTGTATGATGCTTTGAATTAACATCTGACATCAATGATTACAAAATAGATTGTCTTTTCTCCATTTACTTCTCCCTTAGTGGTCTATCTGCATAATTGTTATTTTCATTTCATTTAATCTTGCATTGAAATGGGTGTTTTTGTAGTTGATTTTGGTTTATGTAGTTGTTTATTAATATTTTGTTCTTTCCTTTTCAAAAGGGTGTATATTATATTTATAGATAAAATCACTTCTACTCTACATTTGATGTTATCTCTTTTAGTTGTTGACATATGTATTTATGAGTGACTCATTCATAGCCCTTATTTTCTCTTGTGTTGCTTGAAGATGATGGAAATTTTGTAATAGAGGTTGTGACAAGATGGTGCTAGAACTGAACTCAAATCATATATATTATTTGCAATACCATTCATTAGACATGTTCAAAGATAATAATAATAAAAAAAAACTTAAATATTAGAGTGCACAAGGTAAAAAGATCTTGGACATCAGGAATTTTCTCTTGTTAAAAGAATGCAGTTACAATGTTGAACATCCTTTGTCCAAATTTAACTTACTGCTAAACAGAGTTGTTAAGATGTGCTCCTCCATTTTCTTTTTTGCTTCTACTTGAGACCACTGGTCATCCTACAGATCAAGAAAAATATTTAGAATGTAGTTTACATGTTCGATAAGGATTGTGTGTTTTTGACCAAGAGGTTTATTACATGTTTTCGGATACTAATTTGTCCTAGCATTTCCCTCAACAAATATATATATATATATATATAAGATGTACATAAATTAGGGTAGATAATTTTTATGGTAGCAAATAGTGATAATAAATTTTATCCGTGGTGTGTGGAAACAAACAATCTGGGAATTGCAAAATAGTCACGCTATGGAGTTCCTATAGGGGATGGAAAATAGAATTAGTTTTATGCCACCATAAAACCATATTTCATGACTTTGATTTTTAGATTATTTTATTTTAATATTAATATAATTAGTTAGTGTTTCTTTGCACCAACAATTTTAAGTTATAGATGGTTCAATATATTGGTAGGATCTAGATTATATCACCAATGCATAATTACAGAAAGTCACCCATTCAGAGTGGAAAAATATATCTTGAACTAATTCAAAGTTTGGAATATCACTCCAAATTTGATACCACAATATTATAAATTCCAATAGAGAGAACACAAACAACATTTATCACATGGGCATCTAGAAAAAATATACGTTATTGACTTCAATTAGAAAATTTGCATTTTGGTGCACTCACCATGATACCAAAGCCCAGTCCAACAATGATAGAGTTCACTATTGCCACAACGGCCAAATCCATAGTACCCAAGTGTCCTGTGAAGGTCTATGTTAAGGCTCCAAGTGAATAACCATATATAGTAGAAAATATTGCGAGGAAAGCAATGCCCACAACTTCTTGCACTCAATACAACTCTCCATCCCAAACTCCTCCAATGTGGTAATGGGAGATATGTCAATGGTGCTCTTTCTATGAACCTACTGCCTCTCAATACCATCTCTTTGATCTTCTCCACTCAATAGTGGAGAGTGTAGAGAGTCCACCATGATCGAAATAACTCACCCTGTGTTGCCTTAGTCAAAGGTATCCATGGGAATATGTGTACAAATTGTTCACTTACTCTTCCTCTACTTTGTCATGGCAGGTTTGAATCGTTGGTGAGAGTTTCATGGGTCCACCTACGTGTTCAAGAATATTAAATTGCTGCACTTAATCAATTGAAAGCACCATAGACTTTGGATTCAATACAAATATTAAGGTACCTATCATTCGAATGCCATTATCTAATTTAAAAAATAGGACACAAGTACCTTGTTTTAATGTTGCTGAAGCACAAGAATTCGTCACCCTTCTTGGAAACTTAGTTTATATTTTTTCTAATTATGTAATGTTCACAAAATTATTCTACACAGTTTCCTGCATCATCCTTGACCGCAGGTAAAGAATATCTTCTTTTTTTTGTAGCAGATGAATACATTTTTTTTCAATGGTGACTTACAGCCTTGAATGACTTACAGCCTTGACTGACTACCATTTGAATATGTTAGAATCTTCTATAATACTTGAATTTATTATAGTTGGAGGTAGGTATATAAGACTTCTAGACTCTGATTCTCATGTGCTTTTTATTGTCAAATTTATAATAGAAACAAGACTCCAACATGTAAGATGCTCACTTGGGGGTAATGTTCTCTCCATGTCATTTATATTACTTTCAACTTTTTACTGTAATGTTCTCTCCATGTCATTTATATTACTTTCAACTTTTGATGTACTAAGTTCACTTTGGTTGAATTGTTAGGTTAAGTATGGAAGGTAGGGCACAATCATCTCAGGCAACTTTCTCAATTATTATGATCTTCATGTCCTTTAAATTCAACATGATAAATCAAGAACAATGGCAAAATTGCTTCTAGTATTTTTTAAAATTAAGAACCTTAAAACCCAAAGCCTTGGTTTGGTTGATACTTCATTAGGTCTTGGCGGTTAAATCTAAAATAAAAAAAAATTACACCTCTCTCTTTGTGGAAAGGAACTAGCATATCTTGAAATTTTGCATTGTTTGTGGAAAAGAATGCTCATCTGCCAACACTTTCTGAATATGGTTGCAGGCTAAATTAATATAGTTGTTTATTGTCCCTATATTTTGGCAAGGTCCAATTTCAAGGGATACCTAGTTGATTAGAGATAGTTGCAAAAAGATATAATTATAAATGTCCTGTAAGGACATACTAGTGGTATGTCATTGAACTATTATTCAAGATACTCAAGTTCAAATCATGGGGAGGGAGGTCCTCATTGTACCTCCAAGGAGTGTGGATTTCCTTTAGAAGGCAAGATTCATAGAAAAAAATTATAAAGACACTTGTACACTTTGCTTGCATGGATTGAATTTCTTTTTAAGAAGAGCTTGTCCATAAATATAATATGTAGAGCCAAAGGATCAGATGCCATATCTTTTTCCCTTTCTGAAATATGATTTTCCTCCTATCCCTGTGGCTCATTTTATGTACACACTTTAACTTTTATTTGATGTATTACAAATGTATGAGTTTTTATGGCATAAATATGGAAGGGTGATTTACCTATAACAAGTTGCTAATGTTGACTACTAGAGAATAAGGAATTGGTTGGAAAACCACCCATTTATTGTCCTTTTGTATGTGCAATCCTTCAACTTCAATGTCCTGCAACAACAATATAATGCTAGATCCATCTGCATGTGGATTGAGGCCTAGAACAAGATCAAGCCTCGAACATGGTGGATAGTAATTTATCTGCATATTTTGATAGGTATTTCCAAAAGAATGCTCAAAATAGTCAGTATTCAAGCGTAGAGTCTCAACAATTAAATTCAACAGCTTCAAAGCAAGATTCTTAATTTTTGAATTGTATTTGTCCACAATTTCCCTGAAAGTTCACAAAAGAGTATTAATAATATGGTATTGGTATGAATGTTCTGAAACTCAAACTCATTTCATATGTTTATCCATAATTTTCCTCCAAATTTCATAAAGAGTATTAATTATATGGTATTGGTATGAATGTTCTGAAATTCAAATCTCATTTCATATATTAGTCATTGAATATATTTTATAATGAAACAATGAGGAAGATCATTAGAATAGTGATAGATGTTGTTGCTTGATAGCCCAATTTAACATGAACTTCATCAAAGGGTTGGAATTGGAGGTGCAAAATTTGAACAAGATATCTAAGATAAAGTATAATCTCGTATGCCCACTTATTTTGATGGGTAGGTTGGGATGTAAAATACCCACCTTTACCTTTACCTTTTAGTGAAACCTGTAAAGGTGAATAATAATCTTCCCAACACAGACCAACCAAGATATTACATTGAGTGTATTTATTCCACTTGGTACGAGGGAAGCAGGATCCCTCATAAAAACCTATGTATAGAATTTAGCTTATTAAAAAAAAAAATTCTAATTATTGTTTAACTATTTTGGTAATCTATTGTTGAATTTGTCATTTGTATCCAAAGATAAATAAAAGATACATTATCATATCATTGAGAAATATTGACTTCGACTTACAATAATTACATCAATGGGACTAATCAATGGATTTTTTTTTTAGTTTATACCTCTAATATGGTGGCTAAAAACCTCCATCTGAGAGGTCTAAGACGATGGCTAAAAACCATCGTATTAGACCCCTAAAATGGTGACATGTAGCCATAATATTTGAACCTAAGAGGGTGGCTAAAAACATTGTTTTACATGTCTAAGATGATGGTTAATAACCAGCTCTACATTCTAAGACGGTGGCTAAAAACCACCGTCTTAGAGACCTAAGACAATGGCTAAAAATCGTCATCGTAGGAGACTAAGACGATGGTTAAAAACTGTTGTCTTAGAACTAAAGAGGGCGATTTGTTGAGGCGGTGTAACTGTCATTGTATAACATGGACTATTTACTATACCCTCAAAGATGGTGGTTCAAAAACCGCCCTTAAAGGTCTTTAAAGCAGTTAATAACCATCATTAAAGCCCTTTTTGGTGTAGTGTTTGTTGATTTAAAGGTGTACTTTGATTGTTTGACATACAAATAATTTTGTTGTAGAAGGTCCAACACCTAGTCAACATGTTATAGGTGCTCTTCCCATGTTTTATTGTATACCAGTATGTCATTAAAAGATACCAATGTAAAATTTCATAGATATTATTTAAAAACCCTATTCATCAGTCCTTGAAAATTTGGTGTTGGAGCGGAGCGGAGCGGAGGAGTTTTGAAAATTTTGGGCGGGAACTGCAGAGAAGGCACGGAGGGTTTGGGAAGGACCATCGAGATGGAATCAGGCGAGGATCCAGAGGAAGGGAGGCCTTCGGCGTCAGGTGGGGTCGTCCCTAGTGGGCTCAACCCTCCTCAAAAAGATCCGGACAAAGGGACCCAGAAGGGCGTTGCGGGTCCCAGAGGGGGCCGGTCTTTTGCGAAAACTGTTAAGGGTCGGGTGAGTGATTTCCTTTCATTCCCGCCCCTCATTCCGGTGAATAATAGGATAGTGGCTCCTTCTGATTTGATGGGCTCTTTTTTAGCCATGGAAGAGTTTTCGCTTGTGGGTAAGTTTCTGGGTGGAAGGCCGGATATTGAGACTATTCGATCCTGGGCTCTGTCCAAATGGAGAACGGTGGGGAGTTTGGAAGTTGTTGCCCTGTCCAGGGGTTTTTTTATCTTACGATTTAATAACAAGGAGGATGCGAACCGCGTTCTAACTGGAGGACCCTAGTTTTTAGGGAAACGCAGCCTTTTCCTCAGGAAGTGGGGGGAGGATTTTGACCCTAAAAAATAGAGTATCAATACTGCCCCTATTTGGGTTCGTCTTCCTAACCTACCAGCATAGTTTTTCAACGAGTATTGGCTGCAAGGCATCGCCAGAGCGATTGGAGAATTGGTGGCCATAGATCATGCAACCTTGGCTAGGACAAGGATGACACATGCAAGATTTTGCGTCAACGCTAATTTAGACTCTGAGTTGCCAAATTTTGTGGAGCTAGAGTACGACAACTACCTAAGAAAATAGGTGGTGGAATATGAAAATAGGCCAGCTTTTTGTCCTGAGTGCAAAACCCAAGGCCATTTGCAAAATCAGTGCCCTAAACTTGCAGATAGCAGAGAAAACCAAAATATGGAAGGCAAACGAGCAAATGAGAGAGGGTTTCCTAGGTACCTCCCTCCAAATAGAGGCCACATGGGCAGAGGAGGGTTTAGGCAATCTAAAAATAACCACTTTTATCAGGAGAAGACAAAACAGGGGGCAGGGCAAGGTCAGAGTAAAGGTAAGCAACTCCTCTCCGACGACCAGGAAAATAAGGTAAGCCCTAAAATTCCAAGCTCAAATAAGTTCAAAATTTTAGAGGATCTATTGGGAGAAGGGGAGAGCGAGGAGTTAGAAGGAGGAATCCTGCAAGGTGAAATCCCTGAATCCCTAGTTTCCCCATCAAGGGCGGGTCCTACAAATCCCATAACCAAGAACCCCTCAAGCCCCCAGGGAGGGGCAAGGCAAAATCCTAGAGAATACAGAAAATGGGTGGAGGAGATTGAGTCCTCAAATTTAGACCTTCCCACCATCATAGCCAGGAGCCCGTCAAACCATCTAGAAGGTTCATCAGGAGAATTCAGGAAACAGATGGAGGAGTTAGAATCTAGGATTGAGGAGGTAGAAATGAATGTTTTGGAGGAATGTGTTAGTCCGGTTCTACAACAGAGAGATCATCCACCTTTTAGCCCCAAACAGACCAGGAGTACTACTAAGTCACCTATTGACTATGGCAGTGAGAGAAAGAAGGGGAGGATTTCAAATGCAGAGCTCAACAGAATGAGGACTGACAATGAGATTGCCAGTGGCAAACAGAAAACTCTGATACAACAAGTTATCCCAGGGCTTGAAGATAACAAATCAGGAAAGCCTCCTCAAGGGAGGGGGAAGGGGAAAAACTCTAAACAATCCAAATGAAGGTTCTCTCATGGAATGTGAGAGGCCTCAATGGCCAACCCACTCAAAGGGTGGTTAGCTCGTTAAGAAGGCAGTACAATCCAACAATTGTGTTGCTGCAAGAAACAAAATTAGGCGAAGCCCAGTCAAAATCAATAGCAAAAAAGATGTGGAGCCAAGGGGACATGGTGTTCAAACCGGCTAGAGGAGCTTCAGGGGGTCTCATGGTTCTGTGGGATCCTCGGGTGGTGGAAGGCAGCATCATCCAAGATGATGACAGGGTGCTGAGTGTTTTTTTCCATGACATTGACAACAATAGGTCATGGATTTTCTCAAATGTCTATGCTCCCAATGATGTCCAAGGAAGAGCTTCTTTGTGGGAGTATCTGGGTAAACTGGGTGATGCTTTCCATGACATCCCGTGGGTGGTGGCTGGCGATTTCAACATGCCATTATACCCCTCGGACAAAAAGGGTGGCTCTGGGCTCCCAACCAGAAGTATGGAAGACTTCAATGACTTCGTTAACTCGAACCAACTGATGGATGTGAGACTAAGAGGAGCCAAGTATACTTGGAGCAATAGGCGTGCAGGAAGCCAACTTATCCAGGAAAGACTTGACAGGTTTTTCTTATCGAAGGAGGCAATTGCTGGGTTTGGAGACTCGACTTTGCAAACTCTTCCCAAAATTTCCTCTGATCACAATCCCATCCTTTGGGAGGTTCCAAAGTCAAATTCCTTCAAAAAACCTTTTCGATTCCAGTCGATGTGGATCGAGCACCCGGAGTTAAAAGAAAATATTTCCAGATGGTGGCGGCAACCCTTCCAGGGAAGTTCAGGTTTCAAACTTGCTCAAAAGCTGAAATTAGTAAAGGATAATCTTAGAACTTGGAATAAGGAGGTTTTTGGGAACCTGTTTGAGAACAAGAAACAAGTGGGAGAAAGGTTGCAGGTCATTGACAACTCCATACAAAATGGTTTAGGTGATGAAGCTACTAGGAAGGAGGAGCAAGCCAAGCTATCAGAATATCACAATATTTTGGCTTGTGAAGAGGTATACTGGAGACAAAAATCAAGGGCTTTATGGCTAAAGGATGGTGACTTGAACTCAAAGTTTTTTCATGTCACAACATTGAGGAACAGAAGTAATAACAAGATCAGAGAGTTGACCAAAGCTGATGGATCCAAAACCCAGGATCTGATTGAGATCAGAGAGGAAGCAATTGCTTATTTTAGCTCCCTTCTCGGAGATGAATCCCAGTGTATAGAGGAAGCTAAGGACACTCTCCTCCAGTTCATTCCTAGCATGGTTGATGAGGCCATGAATGGTAAGCTTCTTGCTCCATTCATCGATGAAGAAATCAGAAATGCTTTGTTTAGTATGGAACCTGAGAAGGCCCCTGGCCCTGATGGGTTCCCTCCTCGGTTCTTCCAAGTTTTTTGGGATATTGTGAGAGAGGATGTCATTTTTGCTATCCAAGAGTTTCAGGCTTCAAAACATATCTCGAGAGGGTTCAAGTCCACCTTTATTGCCCTGATTTCGAAGGGCCCATCTCCGGAGACAATGGCAGATTTCAGACCGGTTAGCTTATGTAACGTATCCTACAAGATCTTAACCAAAGCCATAGCTAACAGAATGAAAGAAATATTGCCCCTCATTATTGACCCTGGTCAGGGAAGCTCTGTTCAGGGGAGATCAATTCTGGATGGTGCAATCACTGTCCATGAAGCTCTGCACTCTGCAAGGCAAACCAACAAGGAGGTCTTTGCTCTAAAGCTTGATATGAATAAAGCTTTTGACCGCATTAACTGGGAGTTCTTGATGGTTGTTCTTCTAAAGTTTGGCTTTCATCCTCAGTGGGTCAGGCTGATAAAAGAATGTATATCCGAACCTTGGTTCTCAGTTTTGGTCAATGGCACGACAGCTGGGTATTTCCAGAGTCATAGGGGGCTTAGACAAGGAGATCCGATTAGCCCAATGTTGTTCATTTTAGTAGCAGAGGCATTAGGTAGAACCATAAAAGCTGCTTGTATTGCTGGATTAATCTCGGGGATTAAATCCACATCTCTCACCAACCCAGTTTCTCACCAACAATTTGTTGATGACACTTTGTTGTTGACTCACTCGTCAGTGGTTGAAGCCAGAAGAATTAAGCACATACTCCAACTCTACGAGGATGCGGTGGGCCAGAAGGTAAATTTCAACAAGAGTAAGCTTTACTTCCTCAACACCCCAATCCAGAGACAAGCCAGAATAGCTACGATTTTGGGATGTTCGATAGCGACTTTTCCTACATCTTATTTAGGCCTTCCCCTTTTCTATGGTTCTCCGAGAGAGTCGATGTGGGATAGAGTGGTTGAAAGAATTCAAAAGAAACTGGCTGGTTGGAAAGGTCATCTCTTATCTCAGGTCGGGAAGCTTACTCTCACTAAGGCATCCTTACAGAGCATCCCGATTTATTTTCTTTCTGTGTTTAAGGCCCCAACCAGAGTTTACCAAAAAATTGAATAGCTCCAAAAGAATTTTCTCTAGTCTGGGTCAGAGGAAAAAAGAGGTTCCACCTTGTGGGCTGGGGCAAGGTTTGCAGGCCGAAAGAAAATGGGGGGCTAGGACTAAGAAGAGTTGCTCACCTAAACACTGCCTTGCTTGCCAAACAAGCTTGGCATCTTATCAACAATGAGGAGAATGAGTGGACTGCCATAATTAAAAGAAAATATCTTCAAGATACCGATTTCCTAAATGATTCGATGCACGGTGGAGGGTCGGCATTCTGGAAAGCAATCTTAACAAGTAGAGAGGTCTTAAAGAAAGGCCTAAGATGGGTTCTTGGTAACGGGTAGAAGATCAAGTTATGGGATGACAGGTGGGCCAAGGATGAAGCTTTATCTCAGTTTCCTACCCTGGCAAGGATCAAAAGAATCACAGAGGATCTCATAGGAAGGAAAGTGGCTGATTTCATAAGACAAGACAGAGGTAGGCTTATTTGGAAATAGATAAGGATTCAAGGCTTTGAAGCTGAATCAGAAGAACTCCAAAGCATCCTGCATCAACAATTCATTTCCATGAGACCTAAGCAGGATCATGTAATATGGGCAGCTACCGAAAATGGGCAGTTCTCAGTCAAATCTGCATATATGCTAATGTTAGATACCGAGGACCCCACACTCCAGACTCAGTTGGTGTGGGTCAAAAACCTTATTCCTAAAGTTGCTATGTTCTCATGGTTGGTGATCCAAGGCAGGATTTTGACGATTGACAACTTGTTAAGGAAAGGTATGATAATTGCTAACCGATGTTCTTTGTGCAGGGGTAATTGGGAGTCCACCCACCATATTTTCCTTGAATGTTCGGTCTCTCTGAGTGTCCTCAATGGGTTGTTTCAAGCCTTTAGCATTTGTTGGGTCAGACCAGCTACCATATTTGACCTCTTCCACCATCTTTGACCTCTTCCACCAATGGCCAAATCCCTTTGTTAGCCTTAGGATGAGGTTCTTTTGGAAGATTTGTCTCCATCATTTTCTTTGGTAGGTGTGGCTAGAAAGAAACCTTAGAGCTTTCCATGAGTCGAGCCATGATGTCACCTCCATTACCAATAAGATTCTTACCTTCACCCATGAAAACGTCAGCCTTATACCTTATGAGGATCGAAATCCTTTCCCCTGGGAGAGGCGGATCGCTCAATCCTTAAATATTACTCTGGGCGAGAAACCTGTCTATCAAGGTCAATCCCAGATTAGATGTCAAGTGGAAACCGCCCCTGGTAGGTTGGTTCAAGCTCAACTTCGATGGGGCCTCTAAAGGTAACCCTGGCAATGCAGGGGCTGGAGGAGCAATGAGAGATCATCAAGGCAAGTTGGTGATGGCCTTCTCTGAACAGCTGGGAACTAGGACTAACAACGAGGCGGAAGCAAGAGCGTTATGGAGGGGTCTTCAGTTGGCTCAGGAAATTGAAGGTAAACTAATTATCGAAGGAGATTCGATGCAGGTCATAAACCTTCTCAGCAATGGGAAAAATCCTCCATGGTGGATTAAGACTGTCATCGAAGAGGCTAGGATCCTTTACCATGCCAGGAACGATCGGAAGGCCCAACACATTTTTAGGGAAGCAAATAAAACAGCTGATATCTTGGCCAATTTAGGGGTGGAAGCCGTTGGGTTGGTCACTTGGGAACATGGGGTCCCAAGTGAAGTGGATAAAATAATTCAAAATGATCGCCAATGATGGTGAAGTTGTGGGGATCAGAAAAAGGGAGAGCAGTTTCAATGTGGTTTTGTCAAGATTGCTTCGGTCCTTATTGTGATGGCTTTAGCTTTCTTTGCAACAAGGGAAGGATCCAGGTGGCTTGGTGGCTTCATGTTATGGGGTCAGGGGCAATGGCTGAGGCCAAAGACCGATGTCACAATTTCATGAATTGTTCGAGTTTCAAGAAAAGCAATTTTCAGCAAGAAAGGAAAAGTGTAGCGATTTCGTGACAGGTTGAGCAAGAAAGAAAAAGTGTCGTGATATCGCGACATGTTGAGCAAGAAGGAAAAAGGGTCACGATATCATGACATGTTGAGCAAGAAAGGAAGAGTGTCACGATTTCGTGACATGTAGAGCAAGAAAGGAAA
Source organism: Wollemia nobilis (assembly GCA_028583015.1). NCBI lineage: Eukaryota > Viridiplantae > Streptophyta > Pinopsida > Araucariales > Araucariaceae > Wollemia > Wollemia nobilis. The sequence continues at coordinate 4,390,977 of JAQPPZ010006010.1, forward strand.
AGTGTAGCGATTTCGTGACATGTCGCGGTGTCGCGATCAAAAGAGAAGAGAAAAAGCAAGAGGGAAAAAGTGTCGCGATATCGCGACATGAATGAAAGAGTGCCGCGATGTCGATCCATGTTGAGCAAGAAGGAAAAAGTGACGCTTTTTGGCGATGTGTTGAGCATGAAGGAAGAAGTGTCGCGATATCGCGACATGTCGCATTTTCACGACCAAAAAGAAGAGAAAGAGCAAGTGGGAAAATGTGTCACGATATCGTGACATGTCATGTTTTCGTGACTAAAAGAGAAGAGAAAGAGCAAGAAAGAAAAAGTGTCACGATATCGCGACATGTCACATTTTCACGACCAAAAAGAAGAGAAAGAGCAAGTGGGAAAAAGTGTCACGATATCGCGACATGTCTTGTTTCACGACTAAAAGAGAAGAGAAAGAGCAAGAAAGAAAAAGTGTCACGATTTCATGACATGTCATCTTTTCACGACCAAAAGAGAAGAATAAGAGCAAGAAGGAAAAGTGGCACGATATCACGACACGTCGCATTTTCGCGACCAAAAAAGAAGTGAAAGAGGAGGAAGGAAAAAGTGTCGCGATATCGCGACATGTTGAGCATGAAAGAAAGAGTGTCACGATATCGCGACATGGAAAAAGTGTCACGATATCGCGACATGTCGCATTTTCATGACCAAAAGAAAAGAGAAAGAGCAAGAAAGAAAAAGTGTCACGATATCGCGACATGTTAAAAGAAAGAGTGTCGCGATATCGCGACATGGTGAGCAAGAAGGAATTAGTGTCGCTTTTTGGTGATGTGTTGAGCATGAATAAAAAGTGTCACGATTTCGTGACATGTCGGATTTTCGCGTCCAAAAAGAAGAGAAAGAGCAAGAAGGAAAAAGTGTCACGATATCGTGACATGTCGGTTTATCATGACCAAAAGAGAAGAGAAAGAGCAAGATGGAAAAAGTGTCACGATTTCGTGACATGTCATCTTTTCGTGACCAAAAGAGAAGAGAAAGAGCGAGAAGGAAAAGTGTCGCGATATCGCTACATGTCGCATTCTCATGACCAAAAGAGAAGAGAAAGAGGAGGAAAGAAAAAGTGTCACGATTTCATGACATGTTCAGAATGAAAGAAAGGGTGTAGCGATATCGCGACATGTCACTTTTTCATGACCAAAAGTGAAGAGAATAAGCAAGAGGGAAATGTGTCGCGATATCACGACATGTCAAATTTTCGTGACCAAAAGAGAAGAGAAAGAGCGGGAAGGAAAAGTGTCACGATTTCGTGACATGTCACTTTTTCACGAACAAAAGAGAAAAGAAAGAGGAGGAAGGAAAAGTGTCGCGATTTCGCGACATGTCATTGTTTCATGACCAAAAGTGAAGAGAACAAGCAAGAGGGAAAAAGTGTCACGATTTCATGACATGTCGTATTTTCGTGACCAAAAGAGAAGAGAAAGAGCGGGAAGGAAAAGTGTCGCGATATCGCGACATGTCGCTTTTTCGTGACCAAAAGAGAAAAGAAAGAGGAGGAAGGAAAAGTGTCGCGATATCGCGACATGTCACAATTTCGCGACCAAAAGAGAAGAGAAAGTGTTAGGAGGCGAAATTGTCGACTGCCTGTGTTCTAAGGTGTGTGTAATCCTTTGTAAGCTTGTTGCTCTTTGTTGGCTGTGTGGCCCTAGTAGGGGGCTAAGAACAGACTGTGTGGCTCTTTTTTGTTCCGCTTAAGCTTTGTGCTGATTTTGTAATAGGTTTTGGGTCAACCTGTAAAACCCGGTAGTAATGAATTTGTACCTTATTTACCAAAAAAAAATTGGTGTTGCGTTGGTGAGATCAAATGGCATAACCAAGAACTCATAGTTCCCCTCGTGAGTCCTAAAAGTTAGTTTGGCTTTCCTTATGAACGTGAATCTGATGGTACCCTGATTTGAGGTTCAATTTAGTAAGGTATTGAAAACCATGCAGTTTATCCAACAAGTCATAAGTCATAAGGATGGGGAACTTATCTTTGATGGTGATGTTGTTGAGTTCAAAAAAGTCCACACACATTCTCCATGATCCATCCTTCTTTCTTACCAATAAGACTAGGGCTAAAAAAGGGCTCGAGTTTGGATGGATTAGTCTTGCTTCCAATAGTTCCTTCATCATCTACTCCATCTCATTCTTCTGTTGATAAGACACCTATACCACCAAATTTTTGGAGGTCAACTCCAATGATGTAGGAGCCTATCTTTTAGAGGGTGTTTTATTAGAAGATTTTAGATTATTTTCTTATGCATGATTAGGTGTTGAGTTTTTCTAGGATGCCTAATATGGATGTTACGAAGTTGTGTGCTAATTTGCATGTTAATTCGAGTTTTTTTGTGAATTACTAAAAATGATATTTTTTTGACGAGAAGACAATTTTTTGGAAATGGTAAATTACTAAAAATGGCAATTTTTGACGAAAAAATAATTTGTTAAAAATGGTAATTAATAAAAATAATAATCTTTTATGAAAAAATAATTTTCCAAAAATTTAATTACTTAAAAAGGCAATTTTTGGCAGGAAAAAAAAATTGTCGAAAATAGTAATTTTTTTTCAATATTTAGGGCTTTAATATTTAGGGTTTTGTTTTAGGGTTTCTTTGAGGATATATATTCCCTTCGTATTGCATTGTAAAAGGGGAAGTGAATCCATGTATTGTAGTTTTTATATGAACTGAGGGTTTTATCGGTTATTTCTCTATTTATCACTTTTTTACGTAAATAAAGTGTTTTACTAGTTTATTTCTATTTATCACAATTTTTATTTGATGGAAGGTATTTGTTTAGACCTCTTGCAACTGGATTTACATCATTTGGTATGATATCAAGTTGGATCTTTCTGGAGAAGAGAAGGTAATCTTTTCGATTACATTTATTATGCTATTCTTATTTTTTGTTTAAAATAACAAAAAATAGGTTAGCATGAAGAGAGGAAGAGGAGGTTATGCCTAGGTTAACAGGCATATGCAAGAGTTGTAAGTACAAGTTACTTAGTTTACTAGAATGATGGCTTGTATAAGGGAAATATATCCAACAAATTTTACAAGTCTAGATTCTGATATTGAGACTATGAGAGAAGACAACATATCAAAGATTTATGGAGAGGAAGAACTGGAGGGGAAGCCAGAGGAGCATCATTTTGAGGATAGTTTGATTAGGGCCTTGGAAGGAAATAGAGATGGGATCAACATTGATGTCCTTGAGTATACAGGAGGGTTAAAACCAGAAGAGTTGATAGATTGGTTGAATAGCATGGAGAAGTTTTTTTGAGTGGAAAGACCTTTTAGAGGAAATAAATTGGTACTTTGTGCAGTGCTTGTAGAGGTTTGTTATGTAAAGACTTAGAAGAAAAATTTTGTACTTTGCATAGTGCTTGCAGGAGGTTTGCTATGTAAAATATGGAAGAAAGAAATTGACACTATGTGTAGTGCTTGTAGGAGGTTTGAGATATAAAAACTTGGAAGAAAGAAATTGGTACTTTGTGTAGTGCTTGCAGGAGATTTCTTATATGAAGCCTTAGAGGAAAGAAATTGGCACTTTATGTAGTGCTTGCAAGAGGTTTTTTATGTAAAGCCTCAAAAGAAGAAATTGACACTTTGCATAGTGCTTTTAAGAGGTTTGCTATGTAAAACCTCGAAGGAAGAAATTAGCACTATGTGTAGTGCTTACAGGAGGTTTGAGATATAGAAACTCGAAATAAAGATATTGGTACTCTAAGGAGTGCTTGCAAATGTGTGGCGCTCTATGGAGAGCAATTATGAGTTTGATCAGAGGAACTCGCAGGAGCAAAGTTCTTTTCAACTAGGGAAGATTGATGTAGGAGCCTATCTTTTAGAAGGTATTTTCTTAGAAGATTTTATATTATTTTCTTATGCATGATTAGGTGTCAAGGTTTTCTAGGATACCTAATATGGATGTTACAAATTTGTGTGCTAATTTGCATGTCAATTCGAGTTTTTTTGTGAATTACTAAAAATGGTAATTTTTGATGAGAAGACAATTTGTTGGAAATGGTAAATTACTAAAAATGACAATTTTTGACAAAAACTTAATTTGCCGAAAAATGGTAATTACTAAAAATAACAATCTTTGACAAAAAATAATTTTCTGAAAATAGTAATTACTTAAAAAAACAAATTTTGGCAGGAAAAACAATTTGTCAAAAATAGTAAATTTATTTTATCTTTAGGGCTTTAAGCTTTAGGGTTTCTTTGGGGATATATATTCCCTTGGTATTGCATTGTAAAAGGGAAGTGAATTCCAGGAATGAGAAAATAAAGCATGTTTCGATTTATTTCTATTGTAGCTCCTATGCAATTGAGGGATTAACCACTTTATTTCTATTTTTCATCATTTTTATGTGATTGGAGGTTCTTGTTTCAACCTCTTGCAATTGGATTTACATCACTAGTACCAATTTGATTCTTTGGTCTTCTGATTGACTAGAAGGTAGTTGTTAGGCATAGTGAAGACCATCTAATTCCTGGTTAGAATGGTTGACAAGTTTGAAGACATATGTTCATCTTGTATAGCACAAAACTACATTTGACAAAATATATTCATTACTACCCTATGACCTTTCTTAATCAGTTATTGTATTTGATAAAATATTATTACTTAGATTTTTTCCTCTTTTACTCCCTAAATGGTGTGTGTTTTGTTATTGACAGTGAACAATATCCAAAGTTTTGAGAAGTCTAATAGCACTGGTCCCAAAGTTCTTATTTAAGGGTAGCCCAACATTATGTCCACTCATCCAAATGGGACTATGTAGAGATTAGTCTCACATTGATAATCGTCTTTGGATAGGTGGGTATTTTGATACCTATTACAGGTCATGATATCCCCATTAGCAATGTTTATATTGATTTGATCATGGCCATAATGAAATAATATACTCTTTTGGTTGTAGTAGTGTCGATAAATTTATTTGTGCTACCAGAGTCCAATAGTATCAACACCTTGTACCTTTGAGAAATCCTTGGATTGTCATGCATCGGGGTGTCGATATTCCTGCAATAACATTCAAAGAAAGGGTGGGAGTTTCTTGTACAAGAATATTAGTTGGAGGTTCTACATCCACTTATTCTAGTTGCTCTTCTATTGAATCCATAAATTCATTCCTTGTTTCTATAGAAGAAGATAAAGTACTTCTCATATCTATAAGGTAGAGACGTTTTTTGCATTGTGTCACATGGCCCATTTTTCATCACAATTATAATAGTCCCTTAGCTCTGCGATTGGTCATCTTTTCTTGTGTTAGCCTCTTAGACTGTTGGAGCCTTTGGAGCATTATTGTTTATGGATGTAAAATTTCTATTTTAGAATGTAAGGGTTCTATGATCCTTTTATTGATCATTATATTTGTTCTCTGCAAGTTTAGCTAATCCTATGGAAGTCATGTAGGTGGCCAGTTTGAGCATTTGGACCTCAATTCTTATTTCTTCCTTAAGGCCAGTAATAAAATAATTCTTGAAGAATTCATCTAGGAGAAATTTGGTTCTAATGGCTAGCTTTTTAAAACCCTTTATATACTTAGGTATAGTACTTGTGTATCAAAGCTTAGTGAGGGCACTAGTAAAATCTTCAAACTCTAATGACCCAAATTGACTAAGGAGTTCTCTCTTGAATTGTGTCCACCCAAGGTTTGGGACTTATTTCCACAACCATTGGTACTAATGTAGCACTTCAAGGTCAAAATGAAAAGCAGCTACAAAGATCTATTGGTTGAAGGGAGTTTCATGTAGTTCATACCATGGCTTGATCTTTAATCAAAAACTTTGTGGCTCGATCCCATCAAACCTCAAAAAATCTATTTTAGAAAGTCTAAAAGTCATGCCTCTATTGTTCCCTAAATGCTAATCATTTTTCTCAATAAATGCCTTAGAGAATTTTTTTGATCAATAGCCTTCCTTATTTCAGCTTCTAGGCTATTTTCATCAAACCCATCAAAATTTGGGTTTTCAATCTTAAGCACTTCAATATGCTGACCTATTGTGTCTTGCTTAGGTTGACAGTCTGCTATCATGGTGGACATAGTAGATATTTGACTTTGAAAGTTAATTATGCTATCCAATTTGACGAGTTGTTCCTCCATCCTCTAGATTCTAGCCTCCATTACTTGATAGTGGATCTTTGGTGGCATTTACTAGAAATAGAATTATTGTTTTTAGTAGTTGCTATTTTTAGTAAGGGTTCCCAAAAAGTGTATGGGTGTTATAGACCTTAATTATTTCTTAGGGACAAGACCTTAATCTCCCACATAGTGATTGCATTATTTTATTATTTTAAAATATTTAAGGAATATTAATTTAATGCTCTGCCTTGACTACATGCATGACAAGACAATGATTCCATTATTTTACTATTTTGATTTTTTTCTAAGTAGGGTTTTGATATGGTTGTTCTTTCCATTTTTTACATTGATTTAGTCACATTGAGCTATATGGTGTCACCGATATTTGAACCTTGGTGTGGGATACATCAACTATTTATCCCAACTATTGAACCAAGGACCCATTGACTATTATTTTGAAATATTGAAGGAACATTCCTTAGAGAATTAGGAAAAAGACCTTAATCTCTCACACAATTATTTTATTATATTATTTTTTTGAAATATTGAAGGAATATTTAATTTAATGTTATGCATTGATTGAACCTGTGACAAGATAGTGATTCCATTATTCTTCTATTTTTGAAACATTGAAAGAATATACCTTTGACAATTAGGAAAAAGACCTTAATATCCCACACACAATGATTCCAACATTGAAGGAATATTAATTTAATGTTGTATGCCCACTATAGTGTGACAAGACAATGATACCACTATTTTATTATTTTTGAAACATTGGGGGAATATTTCTCAAAGAATTAGAGAAAAGACCTCAAACTCCCACACAACAATTCCATTATTTCATTATTCTAAAATATTAAAGGAATTCCATAAACAGTTTGCCTAGATTCATGGTGGCTATTGATTCCACCATGTAAATTCAAAAAATATATATTAAAGGAATATTAATTTAATGCTCTGCACTGAGTGCATTTCTGACAAAACAATGATTCCATTATTTTATTAATTTGAAACATTGAAGGAAATTTCAAGAATATTCCTTAGAGAATGAGGAAAAAGACCTTAATTTCCCACACATGATTTTGTGCATGACAAGACCCTATTGATTTTTTACAATTCAAGGCATTGATTTTTATACGAGTATAGGCATATTTAAATTCATAAGTATTCTTTCAGCCTGATGCAAATGTTTCCTTAAATAAAGATGCCAAGTATTTTTGAATACCACATATTTAAAATTTTTATTCAGATTGAATGGGTCATATGGTTGTTCCATCTGGGATCCATTTTGAAGATCAAATTAGATTCTATTGTCTATTAGAGATACTATTTCATTTGACATAAGTGAGATTTCTTATCTTGTGAATAGTAGTCATTCCCTATCTGTATATGATTTTATGAATGGTTGTGTGTCCCTATTCACAAGTGTTGTACTTATGACTAGTTGAGTGTATTCCTAATAATAGATGTTTATAGATGAGTGTGTCTCCAATCATAAAAAATTGTAGACAAATGAGTGTGTCCTTGTTTGCAACCGTGAAGATGTATAGTGTATGCATCCTTATCCACTTATAATATAAAATCTTAGATAGTTATGTTTATTCCTATATTTGATCTAGTTTATGTTGGAAAATGATGCTGACATGTGTGCATTTTCGTATTAGAAGGCACAAGAGAATATGTAACCACTTTGTAACAGTTTTGTACAAGTGTAGGTGTAGGAATATTGCAGTTGTAACAGTCTTGAACTGTTACCTTGTTTGTAACTGCCATAGATTCTTTAGGTTTGAGTTCCAAGATAGATTAATATCATTACTATTGCATTGTACAAGTTTGGAGTGTGTGAAAACATGAATTGAAGGTGAAAAATCTATTTTTTCCAGCCTGTTGCGTTTTCTTGTATGGTGCAGTCCAGATTTTACAAAAAAGTTTGAACAACCTACTTTGGAGCTTAATATTTCTTTTTGTGTTGCTCTGGTTGTTGAATGTGATACACCATTGGAAAGCTCTTACCAAGAAATTTCCATCCATATATCACATGCCCCATTTCACATATGTTAAGCACTTCGTTTTCACCTCTGAAAAATGGTTTTTAGTCTTTTCTACCCAGATTTCAGAACGCATTGCAGACCTCATAACTTTTTTTGTAGTTGGTATTTTTCCATGAAATAAAGTTTTTTGAGTACCCATTATTGAGTAGAATTTACCCTAAAATTTTCATGGAATTCTGAATACTTTTTGTTTTATCGATTTTAGTGCTCTCGGGAAAAAGTGTTGGGTCAAAAAACTTCATTTGGTATCAGAGCGAGGTTTGGTTGGAGGGTTAGAGTCACCTATGGTCTTGCTAATAGTTTATCAAGTTTTTTGTAAGATTTTTTGTAGGAACATTGTTTGTTGGGTGTAATGGCCAACAACACTAACTCGTTGCCAATCCCTGAGTTTGATGGAGTTGATTATGAATACTAGAGCATTAAGATGAAGACCTTGTTGATGGGAAAAGGTCTATGGGATATTGTAGAATATGGGTACATAGAACCAGAATATTGGAGCACACTTGCAGCAGCAGATAGAACAACAAAGAAGGAAGCTCAGAAGAAGAATTGCTTGGCTCTTTACCATCTCCAATCTGCATTGGAGAAAAGTATTTTTCCAAGAATAGTAGGTTATAAAATAGCTATTGATGCATGGAAGGCCTTACAATATGGTTACCAAGGGAGTGACCAAGTCAAGCAAGTGAAGCTGCAAACTCTTAGAAGAGAGTTTGAAAATTTGAGAATGCAAGAGGTTGAGAGTGTTGGTGATTATTGTGTAAGGGTAAAGGTTGTTGTCAATAAAATGGCAACTCTTGGAGAAGCACTGGACAAAGTGGTTGTTGTTAAGAAAGTGTTGAGAACACTTACCCCAAAGTGGAATCATGTAGCCATTATTATTGAGGAGAGTAAATATTTGTCTACTCTTGAGTTTGATAATTTGATAGGATCTCTTATGTCTCATGAGGAGAGGCTAGGGGAAACTATTACTGTAGTTGATGAGAAGGCATTTGCTTCTAAAGCTACAATTTCAAAGGGTGATGGAGCAAGCTCTAGTGGACATGGAAATGGCCAAGGAAGAGGCCAAAATCAAAATTCTTCAAGAGGAAGAGGTGGTAGAAGAGGAGGAGCAATAGGTAGAGGTAGAGGCAGAAATGATAAGAGGAATGTGCAATGTTACCATTGCAACAAGTATGGGCATTATGAGAGAGAATGTAGATAGAAGGCTGGAAAAGAAAATAGGATAGCCCACTATGGTGAAGAAGAGTTTGTTGTTCAAAATTTGTTCTTATCATATAATAAGGCTGATAAGAATCTTCAAGAGACTTGGATACTTGATTCTGGTTGCTCCAATCATATGATAGGAAATGGGGAGCTTCTTGCTTCCATGGATGAGTCCTTCAAGTCCAAGATCAAACTTGGAGATGACAAGGCTTTGGAGGTGGCTGCCAAAGGTGTAATGGAAGTGAACACAAAAGAAGGTAAGAAACATGTTCATGATATCTATTACACACCAAATTTGAAACATAATTTGTTAAGTGTAGGGCAGCTATGTGAAAAGAACTACAGGGTAGTCTTTGATGATAAGAAATGCACCATCTATGATAAGAACAATAGCAATAGGATTGTTACAACAGTCCCTATGACCAGCAATAGGTTATTTCCTTTAAAGTTTGGAGGTCAAGGGAGCAGCCTTGCTAATGTTGTTGTAGAAGATAAGAGTTGGTTGTGGCATCTTAGATATGGCCACTTGAACTTCACTAGTTTGAAGTTATTAACTTCCCAAGAGATGGTTTATGGGTTACCAAAAGTGCAAGAACATAAAAGTGTTTGTGAGGGGTGTGCAATGGGCAAGCATGCAAGGCAAAATTTTCCTAAAGGGAAAGCATGGAGGGCCTCATACCCACTCCAATTGGTCCATTATGATATTTGTGGGCCTATGCAAACCAAAATCTTGGGTAACAACTCTTACTTTCTTACATTTATTGATGATTTTTCTAGAATGTGTTGGGTGTATTTTTTGAAGCATAAGGATGAAGCATTTGATTGTTTCAAGGAATTTAAATATTTTGTTGAGAATCAGAGTGGTTGCAACATTAAATGTTTAAGGACAGACAATGGTGGTGAATTCTGTTCTAATGAGTTTAAACAATTTTGCAAGAATGTTGGCATTAAAAGGTAATTCACAACTTCCTATACTCCATAGCAGAATGGAGTGGTAGAAAGGAAAAATAGGATAGTTGTTGAGATGGCAAGAAGTATGTTGTAAACTAAGAGACTTACCAATATGTATTGGGCTGATGCAGTTTGTACAATAGTCTACATACTGAATAGGAGTCCCACTAGCTCATTGGAGAAGATGACTCCTTATGAGGTATGGTATGAAAAGAAGCCCAATGTTAACCACTTCAAAGTTTTTGGTTGTTTGGCTTATGCACATGTGGCTGATGAACTTAGGAAGAAGCTTGATCCTAAGAGTGAAGCATGTATATTTATTGGCTACTATGAAAATACTAAGGCCTATAGGCTTTATAACCCAAAAACTCACAAAGTGGTGGTGTCTAGAGATGTGATTTTTGATGAAGGGGGAGTATATGGTCATCAAAAACTTTATGTTGATGATGGCAGTAGTGGTGGAAGTTCTTCTAATGTGCAGCCCAGTTTAAAATCAGTCCCACCAAGTCCACCAACCAACTCTTCAAACAGTCCCAAACAAAGCAGTTCTAGTCCCTCTTCAAGTGATGATTCTCCAAACATCTTTTTAGATGTTATGAAGACAAAAAGGGGGAAAAAGGCACTTCAAATTCATCCTCCTACTCAGGTTTTGGACAACAATTTCCATAGAAGACTTACTAGAAGCCAAGCTCAAGAAATTGACCAAGTTGTTCAAAGGCTTGAGAAGATGCACATGTATGGTGATGAAGATGAAGGTGAGCCAAAAGGAGATGTTAATTATGCTTTGATGATTATTGCTGATTTTGAACCTTCTTGTTATGAAGAAGCTTGTACTAATGGTGTTTGGATGCAAGCAATGCAAGAGGAGATCAATTCCATTGAGAAGAATGACACTTGGGAGCTTGTAGAACTGCCCAAGGGAAAGAAACATGTGGGTTCTAAGTGGGTCTATAAGACTAAGTATAATAGTGATGGCAGCATTGAAAGACACAAGGCTAGACTTGTAGCTAAAGGATTCACACAAAGGTATGGAATTGACTATGAAGAAAATTTTGCTCATGTAGCTAGACAAGAAATAGTAAGGATGGTACTTGCTTTGGCTGCCCAAAAGTAGTGGACTGTACATCACTTAGATGTAAAAAGTGCCTTCTTGAATGGGTACTTAGATGAGGAAGTGTATGTACAACAACCTCAAGGTTTTGAGGTGAAAGGTAAAGAAGAACATGTCTACAGGTTGAAGAAGGCATTGTATGGCCTTAAACAAGCACCTAGAGCATGGTACTCTAGGATTGATGGATACTTTCAGTAGAGTGGCTTCAAGAGAAGCAAAAGTGAACCTACCCTATACTTCAAGAAAGAAGGTAATGATATTTTGCTTGTTTGTTTGTATGTTGATGATTTGATTTATATGGGTAGTAGTTCCAAGTTGAAAGATGAATTTAAGGTTGCCATGATGAGTGAGTTTGAAATGAAGGATTTAGGATTGATGCACTATTTTCTTGGCATGGAGGTGCATCAAAGTAAGGATAAAATCTTCATTTGTCAAACTAAATATGCCAAGGATATGCTGAAAAAGTATGGCATGGATAGTTGCAAACCAGTCCCTACTCCCATTGCTCATGGTGAATTGCTATGCAAAGATGATGGGGCTGAAAAGGTGAATGTGACCAATTATAGGAGCATTGTTGGGAGCTTGATGTTTCTCACAAATACCAGACCAGATATTGCATATGTTGTCTCACTTGTTTCTAGGTATATGAGTGAGCCATCTCTCTTGCATTTGAAGACTGCAAAGTGAATTTTGAGGTATGTTAAAGGTACTATTGACTTTGGCATACATTACTATCCTACTGAAGAGATGGAGCTAGTTGGTTTCAGTGACTCAGATTGGGGCAACAACTTGGATGACCGGAAGTCTACATCCGACAATTATTTTTCTCTTGGATCTGGGCTGATCACTTGGAGCTCAAGGAAGCAAGGATCAGTAGCACTCTCTTCAATAGAGGCTGAATACATTGTTGTCACTTCAGCCAGTGCTCAGGCCTTATGGCTCAAGAAAGTGTTGGAGGAGATAGGTGAGAAACCAAGTGGTCCTACTACAATTTTTTGTGACAATTTGAGTGTCATACAGTTGGCAAAGAACCCTATCCACCATAGAATATCTAAGAATTTTGACATGAAGTACCATTTCATTCATGATATGGTGGAAAAGAAATTAGTTGAGTTGAGGTATTGCAACACCCATGATCAGTTGGTTGATGTTTTCACTAAAGGTGTTGCTAAAGCTCAATTTCTTAAACTAAGAAATAGTCTTGTGATCCCTTTCAGCATCAAGGGGGAGAATGTTGGAAAATGATGCTGACATGTGTGCATTTTTGGATTAGAAGGCACAAGAGAATATGTAACCACTTTGTAACAGTTTTGTACAAGTGTAGGTGTAGGAATATTGCAGTTGTAATAGTCTTGAACTGTTACCTTGTTTGTAACTACCATAGATTCTTTAGGTTTGAGTTCCAAGATAGATTAATATCATTACTATTGCATTGTACAAGTTTGGAGTGTGTGAAAACATGAATTGAAGGTGAAAAATCCTATTTTTCCAGCTTGTTGCGTTTTCTTGTATGGTGCAGTCCATATTTTACAAAAAAGTCTGAACAACCTACTTTGGAGCTTAATATTTATTTTTGTGTTGCTCCAGTTGTTGAATGTGATACACCATTGGAAATATCTTACCAAGAAATTTCCATCCATATATCACATGCCCCATTTCACATATGTTAAGCACTTCATTTTCACCTCTGAAAAATGGTTTTTAGTCTTTTCTGCCCATATTTCAGAACGCATTGCAGACCTCATAACTTTTTCTGTAGTTGGTATTTTTCCATGAAATAAAGTTTTTTGAGTACCCATTATTGAGTAGAATTTACCCTAAAATTTTCATGGAATTCTGAATACTTTTTGTTTTATCGATTTTAGTGCTCTCGGGAAAAAGTGTTGGGTCAAAAAACTTTAGTTTAGTGTGATAAATCCCACTAAGGTGAGTAGTTGAGTGTCCCTATCCATGATGATGTAAATCATGGACTAATGTGTGTGTCATAGTCCATGATATTTTTTAACTGTGTAAGTTATTGATTCATGTCCTTGATTGAAGTATGATGTAATAAGAGGGGAATGTTAAGAATTTATTACATCATGCAATATAGTTAGAGTTAGGTATTCAGGATTTGTATATGAATAGGTGGTTTATGTTTCATTATTCAAACCAACCACCTACACCTTCATTAATTTATATACATATTTTTCCTTAATACAATCTTGTCCATGATTGTCCAACATAAGTTACTCAAATTATTCACATGTTCATGGAAATGATGACAATGCAATTTTAGGTTCTATAAAATTTTGTTTATTCTACTTTTTATTGCTTCCAAAACTAATAATTTTAGCATAATAATGCATATTATCGTACATCCATTCATCTTATACAAACATGTTTTTATACTTTTTGCATTTCATTTGGTTTAGAGGAGACATATTAAGCTCATGTAATGTTAATCATTTTAGAAAAATATATCCTTTATGTGAAGAGTGTTACTATTCCAATCTATTTTCCAAAGCCCTAAAATTAATTTTGAGATAGAAATTTTATTTTTCTATGTTAGCATCCAATACATATTAACTTATAACATGAGTTTAATAATAACGGTTAAATAATAATATTTGTGTGCAGAGATGGAAAATTAACTAATGAAGCTATGCTATTCTTAAAGGAAATCATTTCCTCGTTGAATATTGATGGTGTATACTTTTCAAATATTCCTAAACACAAAAGTATAATCATTATATTTTTGGATAGTTTATTTTAAACCTTTTGGTCCACTATTTCTTTCATCATAGTTTTTGTAGCCTCATTTGTTGTCATCCCCTTGTTCCTATTTATTTTAAAGTAATGAATGGAGCATGTTTGCTATAATTTTATTTCTATATGTTCTTTGATCATGAATTTATATCATGGGTGAAAGTGCATCATAAACTTAAAATCCTTATTATTAAAAATGTCAGAGTCACATACCCTTATCAAGTATTTCCTGGGTAGAATTCCCAAAGATACCCTCAATAGGTCATGGGTGCAACAATTTTGGGGTTTGCATGGTGTGATAGTTGAGAATGTTCAGAATATCACCAAGGGTCATTTCCTTTTCGCTTCTCTGATCTTGCTCAAGCTCAAAAAGTGTTATTCAAAGGTCCTTGGACGGTGATAAATTCCTTGTTAATTTTTTAATCTTACACTTGTGACTTCATAGCCAGTGACCAGGCTGAGTTGGAAGTTCCTTTGTGGATTGATTTCCTAGGTTTACCTATCCTCTTTTGGGGTTTTTGCAAATTCTTACCTCTTTCCTTGACAATTTTGTATATCTTGAGCTTGAATGGTTTTTCTCAGCTCGCCCTACCAAGCAGGCTTGTATCAAATTTGACCTCACTAAAGACCTACCAGATTTCATAGATATCCATATTGGTGACACCTCCATTAGGTAACCTTTCGTCTATATAAATTTATTGAATACTTGTTATCGTTGCCAGTCTGCTGCTCACAATATTTGAGATTGCCCACTAATGGAGTGGAAGTTCAACAGACCCAACCCCCTTCGACTGCCCTAGTATCTCAGTCTAATAGGGCCCGAGAATGACAAGGCGATTGGAAAATGGTTACTATCCAAAAAAATCATGCTTCTAAGCACTCTAAGTAGACTAATCCCTCTGTGAAGCCTACTCAGTCCCATTGATACCCAGGTTATGCAAGCCCCCACTAGCTCTATGTAGTCTTCTCAAGCCATCACGTTGACTGTCGTTAACATGCAGCCTACCATGCAAGTTGTAGGGCTCCCGAATGCTACTCTGGCCATCCCTGTAGTTACTCAATTTCCACTTTTTTCAAATACTCTTTGGGTCTCGATTGTTATAGAGGCTCGTCCCACTACCATGCCAAATTTTTCATTGGTGGTGCCCACATACTCCATGGCTACGAAGGAACAAGCTTTTAAAGTTCATCGTTCTCAAAGGCCCTCGAGGGATAGCTTGGGCCTGAGATTTGACAAGCATCGCCAAATGTCCTCAGACGAGGGTAATTTTGGTGGAGGAGCTAATTCCTTTAGTTCACTTCAGGATCTAGGTGATTCAAAGGATGTCATGGATATTATGAATCCTGACAAGTCCTGACAATCAGAGGTAGTAGAAGTCATAGCTTACGTGCAACATGTATTATACCAAGAATTTTCTTGGGAAAGGAGGAGCTATCCCAGAGGCAAAAGAGGCCACAACTTATGAGCAACATGTATTCTACCAAGCATTCCAAGCTGAGTCAACCAATGTCCTCCTCAACGAACTCTGGTTGGCAGTAATGCAGATGAAGGATGGACTACCCCAGTCTCTTCGGATGGCGGCTGGCAGTGTGTCAGCGAGGAAGATAACTTTCATCCCACTCCTTGATCTTTGTTTACTAATTATGTCTTGGGATGTATGTGTAATGATTGTTTACGGCAGTGTGTAGTAATATTTTTTGGACTCTATTTTTATTGGGGAGGTGTGATTTCCTCCACCTAGTGGCTTTTATGGTTTGTGGGGTGTGCTAATTCCACCCGCCCTTTTTTGTATGATTAATCTTAATTAATATAAGGTTTTTCATTAAAAAAAAATGTTATGGCTTCATATTATCACTTTATATACCTTAGTATGTCTTGATGAAGGGTCATTTGAGGAAAATTCAAAAACATGTACTCCACTAAATATCAAATTCTAATCCATAAAATTAATATAAATATACAAGAATATTTACAAGAGCAATGTATATAGGTGCTAAAAAATGGTAAACTATAAGAGTTGAACCTCTAATGTTTAATCATTCTTGTGCAACTATCATAAGTTGTATCGTTACAATTTACTATAAATCGCAATTTGGAACTAACTTTGAACTTCTAGAAAAAGCATTGTGGTATTCCTATGGCATTTTGAATGCTTGCTCATTTGAAACTTGAAAGTTGTATCCTCTTATTAATCTCTATGAAGGGTCACATGCTCTTATTAAGAAAAACAAACTCGTTCTTACTCCTATGATTTTCTCTTTATTTTAATAAATGTTAGTTAAACTCAAATAATGAACTTGATCTTAACATTACCAAAATGATAAAATATACTAAGCAAACTTTAAGACTTAATATTAAATGCAATTTGCATTGCCCATTAGTGGAAAACTACACAAATCATGTTTCAACAATAAATGATTACTTAAATGTTTATTATAAAACTTAAAACATGTATATATAGATTTCCCTTGAAACAAGAGAGAAAAATAAAAAAATTATAGAATGAACATTGCACAAAATGGTTGACATAAGCATGCAAGTTTTATTCTTAAATGAATTTTCAACTCTTTATGGTAAGGATGGTTCTTATTATTTTTATACAATGGAATACAAAATATATTACAAGCGATTCAAGTCATTCTTTATAGATGCCTCAACCACAAATTATTATCAATAAATTACTCTCTCCAAATATTCTATTTTCTATTTTATAATTTTTTACTCAAAACTATTTAACTAAATAACAAATAAAAATAAAATATTTTTAAAATTTATAATAAAAATAAAACATCAAGATTCCATTGCACCAACAAGATCAATAACTAATTGGCATAAACTAGTTTAACTGTACATATAAGTTTTATTATTTTGATTAATCTTGGTTTTCATTACTACAATATCAGGTTTAGACAAACCTAGTTTAATGCAAGCCACATTAATTTGATTTGGTATTTAATTTTTTAAATTTTTATAATATGCTTTTCATTACATTTAACTATTATCGTTTCATGGATGTGTAAGTAATATAGTTACAATTCAAAATTATCTTTTAGTCATTACAAATTTAGTAATTATTAGACATTTAAAATTGTATGCTTAACTCTCTATCTATATATGTCATTTATTTTTCCAAGCATAACTAAATATTTTTATCTTCTATTTAAACAAAACTACCCAAACCTGGTAACTATTTCCTTAATATGATTGTATTTATTGGGTTCTACTTCTTACTAAAATAAAATAGAAACTCTACTTATAATATAAATTTGTATTTATATAATTAAATTTTTTATACTTAAAATATGCATAATAAAAAGTTTAGGTAATTTTTATACTCGATTATATAGGATTGAATTGGGTCTCACATGTATTACATCATGACCATATAGTGGTATTACAATAATTTAGCAATTATGCATGTATCTCTTGGCAAGATTCAAAAATTGGGTGTAGTTAATGCCATTTAGTAAAGTTTAGATTTTTATTTTGGTAATGGTGAAAAAAAGGGTTTTGGAGGGGCCCCAACCCTTTTACAAAAAGAGCCAAGATGGAACATAATATCTTGGTCAAGATGGAGCAACCAGGCCTAAAAACTAAAGAACAAAAAGATTCGAAGGCTAAAAACATTACAACAAAAGAAGGTAAAGGAAATAGTAGTAGAGGCAAAGTTAGGAGAATTAGTTAGCTTTAGTAGTAGTAGGAAAACCTAAAACTTCGTTGAATTCCACCAGCAATAGTTAGAAGCAAGAAGTTTACCTTATGTTTTCTTACCTCATCTTAAGTTTTTCTTCATGGAAGCAAGAAGCTCGCAATATGAGGAGGGATCATCGGAATGGTTTGAGGTCTTGCTCTCTTTGCTAGGAAATAATCACCTATTACTAGAATTTTCAATCTTCTAGGCATTCACACAGTCATATTTTGAATCCTGCATCTTGCATCTTGGCTCCTCTTTCAAATCCTGCATCCTACATCTTGGGCATTTGCATCCTGGCTCCAGCCACCTTTCGAACAGATTTTTCCACTCAAATGTTTTAATATCATTTCTACCAACAACTTGGTTCAAGACTCTACTCTTTTTTTTCCACTATCAACCTTCACCTTTCCTTCTTCAACCTTGAGCAAATATTGAGATCCATTTGCAATTTCAAATTTAGTTTCCCTTCTTCTCAAAGTTTTAATTGGGGGCTTCCCCACTTTTTGTTTGACCCCCACATCAATAGGACCCTTTCTCTCGACTAAGATTTTTAGGAATTGAATATACTTTTTCCATGCAAGACTTCAGGGATCCAATCAGGAACTCATTCGCAATGGCCACCATTTGGACAACAGGCTCCTCTAGAGAAAAATCTAACCCTAAGCAACCAAAGGAATTTTGAAGGTCTTCTAAAACTAGAATATCAGTTAGAAGATCTGATAGAATTACCTCTTTCACAAGAATCAAAGGAGCTTCACAACTCGTCAGAGCCTTAAACTCCTTCGAATTCTCCTCAATTTTTGTTGAACCATCTGATAGGTTGGAAGACTTCTCTAATACTAGAGGGTTTTCCAACTGAATTCGGTCACCAATCTCCCTAGACTTTGATGACTCTCTACCAGACTCCTTTTGAGCATCTAGGGCAATAGCACATTTCTTTTGAATATTTTCCATTACCCTTTTATGCCTTTCATTACCCTCTTGATTTTTCCTTGATGGGCACTGATCCAAGTTATGGCCAAATTTTTCACACCCAAAGCAAACTAAGGGTCTATTTTCATAGATAATGGGTTGGATAAAAGAGCTCAAATATGAGGTAAGCTTAATAGAAGAGGGAAGATCCAAATCTAGATCCACATCTTCATAAAAACCATTCTAGGCTTCAATCTAGTAGCTAAATCAATATGAATAAGATCCCCCACCGCCTTTGCCACCCCTATTAGAATATTATCATTCCACAGATGAAATGGTAGGCTAGGGAGTGATCGAGAGCCAACTCGCTCATGATGAATCTATAATCACTTTCAACAAATTAGAACAAAATTATAGTCATGGCAACAATCTGCCGAATAAACTTTTTATTCCCGAAAGATAGCTTCTGTTACAACATCTTCCACCTGGAAGAAAAATGGCCTAACAGGTCCAGAATGGCTTCTTGCCTTTACATCTGCAACTCTATCTCCATAGTTTTCTGACCCCTTCCATGTCTTTGCTTCGCCCTTTTAAAATCACTGGTGTGACTCTCCGTTTCCCCTTTCTGACCCTTCGTTTCCATTCCCGTGCCTCTTCGGTGTCTTGGATTTCGAAACAGCTTCCTTCCGACGCTTGGTCTTCCAGCTTCTATGCGAGTCGCGAAAACGTGACGTGTCATGATATCGCGACACTTTTTTTTGCCTGCGCCTTCCCTTACCTGTTGGTCATGAAAATGCGACATGTCGCGATATCGCGACATCTTTCCTTTCTGCCTCCTCCATGCCTCTCGGGTCACGAAATCGTGACATGTCGCGATATCGCGACAATTTCTTTCCTTGCTTTCTTTCTGCTCCTTCGGTCGCGATTTCGTGACATGTCGCGAAATCGCGACATTTTCTCCTCTGGCCCTTCCTGTCTTTCTTCGGTCGTGATTTTGCGACATGTCACGAAATCACGACATTTTTGCTCCATGCCTTCTCTCTCTTTTTTGAGTCGCGAAAATGCGACATGTCACGATATCGCGACATTTTTACTCCGTGCCTTCTCTCTCCTTTCTGAGTCACGAAAATGCGACATGTCGTGATATCGTGACATTTTTACTCCGTGCCTTCTCTCTCCTTTTTGAGTCGCAAAAATGCGACATGTCGCGATATCATGAAATTTTTACTCCGTGCCTTCTCTCTCCTTTTTGAGTCGCAAAAATGCGACATGTCGCGATATCGCGACACTTTTCCCTGTCGCGATATCGCGACACTTTTCCCTATCGTGATATCGCGACATCAAGGCACACTTAGAAAAAAATGCAAGATTGCTCTGCTGCCACCGGATGCTCCTGCATCAGACACCCGGGGTGGATTGAGAAGTGTCCTCTACTTCTGTACTATTGGAGGAAGACCCAGGCGGTC
Organism: Wollemia nobilis; assembly: GCA_028583015.1. NCBI lineage: Eukaryota > Viridiplantae > Streptophyta > Pinopsida > Araucariales > Araucariaceae > Wollemia > Wollemia nobilis. Next base: position 4,411,219 of record JAQPPZ010006010.1, read on the forward strand.
GACCTCTATTTTTGACAACCAAGTTGCATCTTCGATAGGCCTGCATTTCCACTTGACCAAATATTTTGAATACTGTCGGTTCCTGGTACTTCTGCCTTCTCGAGTATCTAGTATTTCCTCTATCTCATCTGTGACTGGCGCAGTCGCTGGAATACTCCACAATTCCGTTCTTGGTGCCTCACTACTAACTCCTTCATGGTATTCTACCAAGTCTGAAATATTAAAAATAGGTGATATATTCAGCTCGCTTGGCAGCTCCACTTCATAGGCATTACCTGAATCTCTTTTACCTATGATCCTGCACGGTCCAAACCTCTTCATCTTCAGTTTGTTGTAGGTTTTGTTAGGAAACCTTTCCTTTCTCAAGTGAACCATGACCTCATCTCCCACTTGGAACTCCTTGAAACATCTCTTCTGATCTACCTTGGCCTTGTACTGAGTATTCATCTTACTAATATGCTGTTTTACCTCCTCATGCAAACTCTTTAGGTGTTTAGCAAAATATTCAGCCTCAACACTACTCTTTTCTCCTTTACCCATCGTTCTCAACTCCGAAGCATTCCTTGGGTTGTTCCCATACACAATCTAGAATGGTGATTTACCAGTACTTTTGTTGATAGAATTGTTGTAAGCAAACTCTGCTTGTGGCAAAATCAAATCCCATCCCTTGGGCTTATCTCCTACCAGACATCTTAGGAGATTACCCAAACTTCTGTTCACCACTTCTGTTTGTCCGTCAGTCTGCGGGTGGTATGCAGAACTGAACTTCAAATCCATCTTTAACTGCTTCCACAAAGTCCTCCAGAAATATCCCACAAATTTGGTATCTCTATCAGATACGATACTCTTGGGTAGACCATGAAGGCGTACCACCTCCTTGAAAAACAAGCCGACAATATGAACTGCATCACTCATTTTTTGACAGGAAATAAAATGAGCCATCTTCGAAAACCTATCAACCACAACAAAAATGGAGTCATTTCCTCGTTGGGTCCTTGGTAGGCCAAGAACAAAATCCATACTGATGTCCTCCCATGGTCTTTCTGGTACAGGTAATGGCTGATACAATCCTGTATTCTGTCTCACTCCCTTAGCCATCTGACACACTCTGCAACCCTGCACAAATTTTGTCACATTCTGCTACAACTGTGGCCAATGGTAGTTCTCACTGACAAGGGCAATGGTCTTATCTCGACCAAAATGCCCGGCTAGTCCTCCACTATGCTTCTCCTTTATCAGATTCTCCCTCATTGAACTTCTAGGAATGCACAATTGGTTCTTTCGGAATAGCATCCCATCTTGGATTGTGAAATCCAACCATTTAGTTCTATCCAAGGTAATAGGAGACAAACATGCCTTCCAAGCTTCTGCAAAGTCCGGGTCCTCTGGATACAAACTCCTGAGTTCTTCAAACCCAACGACCTCCACCTTCATCTCCAACAACAAATTTTGCCGCCTACTCAAGGCGTCTACAACTCTATTAGACTTCCCACTCCTATGCTTCAAAACAAAGGTATAACTCTATAGAAATTCAACCCACTTTAGATGTCTCTGATTCAATTTTCCTTGACTATTAATATACTGCAAAGCTTGATGGTCAGTATATAAAACAAACTCTTTTGCTAACAAATAGTGTCTCCATTTCTTAAGAGCCTAAACTATAGCATAAAATTCTTGATCATAAACAGAGTATTTCTTCCTAGCATCATTTAACTTCTCACTAAAATATGCCACAGGTTTACCTTCCTGACTCAACACAGCTCCAATGGCACTGCCGCTAGCATCACAATCAACCTGGAATACTTTATTGAAATTTGGAAGTATCAAAATGGGTTGTTCCGTCACCTTCCTTTTTAACATCTCAAAACTTGCACCTACCCTTGTAGTCCACTTAAACTCCTTCTTATCCCCTCTCATGGTTTCTATCAGGGGTGCGCAAACATTGCTAAAGTTTCTAATGAACTTTCTATAGAAACTTGCAAGACCATGGAATGATCTTACCTCCGTTATGTTCCTTGGAGTAGGCCACTCAATGATAGCCTTCACCTTTTCTGGATCCATTTTTAGACCCTCATCTGAAATGACAAATCCCAGATACACCAACTCCTTCTTCACAAAACTGCACTTCTTCAAGTTAATCGGCAAGCTGTTCCTCCCTCGGCTTTTCAAAAACTATCCGAACTTGCATCAAATGTTCTTCTAATGTCTTGCTAAAAATTAGAATATCATCCAAATAAACAATAACAAACTTCTCTAGGAAGTCTTTCAACACCTCATTCATTAACCTCATGAATGTACTAGGTGCATTGGTTAAACCAAACGGCATGACCAACCACTCGTACAAACCCTCTTTGGTTTTGAAAGTAGTCTTCCACTCATCACCTTCTTTGATGCGAATCTGATGATACCCACTCTTTAAATCAATCTTTGTGAAGTATTTAGCTCCACTCAAATAGTCCATTATATCGTCCATTCTAGGCAATGGAAATCTATACTTAATGGTAATCTTATTTATGGTTCCGGAATCGGTACACATTCTCCATTCTCCATCCTTCTTCGGTGCTAGTACTGCGGAGTACTGCACAGGGACTCAAACTTTCTCTGATCAATCCTTTCCTCAAAAACTCTTGAACTTGTCTATTCAACTCCTCGTTCTCCGCAGGAGACATTCTATGGGCTGCTTTATTGGGTAAACTGGCCCCTGGAATCAAGTCAATTTGATGGCTAATATTTCTCATTGGTGGCAAGCCCTCAGGCACATTATCGGACACAATATCAAGAAATTCTTCTAATAGAATTTCAACCTCTACTGGAATATCCATACATTGTTCCTTCTTAATGATAGGAATTAATGCGTAACACATAGACTCCCTCTTCAGGCCATCCAAAAATTTTCTACCATCTACCAGACAGATTCTTGCACTACTGCATACCTTTTCATCCACTTCCCTTGATGGCTTCAACTTGTGACGCCTTCCACCTTTGGTCAGAGAGTACGTATTCGCATGTCCATCATGCACCGCACGTCTGTCAAATTGCCATGGTCTCCCCAACAACAAATGACAAGCATCCATAGGCAAAACATCACATAGAACCTCATCTTGATAAGTTCCAATATGAAATTTAACCAAACACTGCTCATTGACTAATGCCCTATGATCTTTCTGCAACCATGCAATCCGATATGGATGCGGGTGCGCCCTCTTCTCCAGTTTCAGCTTAGTCACCATTTCTCCTGAAACCAAATTGTATGTGCTATCATTATCTATGATAACATTACAGGTCTTACCTACACATTTGCATCTCGTGCAAAATAAGCTCTTCCTTTGATCCACATCTTTCCCTCCATTCATCAATGCTCTTCTTGTCATCAACACTTCTCCTTCTTCTGCTTCTTCAGAATGTTCAGACTCAGCACCTTCATCTGCTACAGCAGCTCTGGCATGATCCTCAGGTCGCTTATTCGTCCTCTCTTGGTATTGGGGACACTCATATGCCCGATGTCCCTCTTCTCCACAATGGAAATAGGTTCCACGAAATCCACCTCTTCCATACCCACGTCCAACTCTACCTCTTCCCCTTTGGTAACCGTTGTTCTGATTACGGGGGCGGTAAGTATTCTCCTCTTTCTGATCTTGGTTGGTACTCGTTTCACCAGTCTTATTCCGATCATCAAATTTTCCTCCATTGGTCCTTCCCCCAGTTCTTCCACCTCGACCTCTTCCTCTTTGTTTGCCTTCAAATCTTCTGTTCAACTTCTCTTCAACCTTCAAGGCAAACTGATATGTATCCTCAATGGTGGTAATTCTGACCAAACTGAGTTCTTCTTGGATATTCATTCTTAACCCATTTATGTAACGAGCTACTTTCTCCTTACTATCCCCTGAATGTCCAGCTCTTATTAAAATCTGGTAAAACTCCTCGGTATATTCCTTGACAGATTTGCTTGACTGTCTCAAGCTCTGCATTTTCCTCAATAGCTCTAATTCGTAATCTGTAGGAATAAACTGCCTCTTCAACTTCTCAACCATTCGGTCCCATCTGGTTATCCTTTCCTTTCCTCTCCTATTTCTTTCTAGTTGTACTTCTTTCCACCATATGCTAGCATGGCCTTTCAACTTTGTTTTTCCAGTTTGATCCGATCTAGATCTACAACCTCCTCATACTCAAAATACTCCTCCATATCATTGATCCAATCAATCAACTCTTCTGGATTGAGTTTCCCGAGTACGTGGAGACATCAAACTTTGGCTTCTTCCCGATCTGAGTTATGGCCTTAAATAATCTGACTTCTGTAGGATTCATTGCTTCCTCTTCCTTTGATGGATTATCAACCTCCCAAGCTTCATCTTCACTATGGTCTTCTCCCCTTGGTTCAACCCCTCTTCGCAACTCCTCTTGCAGGGCTTGCACTTGCCTTTGCAAAGCTTTGAAATCTTCCTCAGGTACCACATTCCTCCCACCACCACGGTTTCTTCGTGGAGGCATTCTTCCTCACACTCTTCTCCACAGATCCTGGTGCAAACTGCCTCACTTTCGGTGATCTGCTCACACACTCAGGAACTCTTGCTCTGATACCATTTGATCGAGAGCCAACTCGCTCACGACGAATCTATAATCACTTTCAACAAATTAGAACAAAATTATAGTCATGGCAACAGTCTGCCGAATAAACTTTTTATTCTCGAAAGATAGCTTCTATTACAACATCTTCCACCTGGAAGAAAAAAAATAGCCTAACAAGTCCAGAATGGCTTCTTGCCTTTACGTCTACAACTCTATCTCCATAGTTTTCTGACCCCTTCCATGTCTTTGCTTCGCCCTTTTAAAATCGCTGGCGTGACTCTCCGTTTCCCCTTTCTGACCCTTCATTTCCATTCCCGCGTCTCTTCGGTGTCTTAGCTTTTGAAACGACTTCCTTCCGATGCTTGGTCTTCCAGATCCTTTGCGAGTCACGAAAACACGACATGTCACGATATCGTGACACTTTTTCTTGCCTGCACCTTCCCTTACCTGTTGTTCGCAAAAATGCGACATGTCACGATATCGCAACATCTTTCCTTTTTGCCTCCTCCATGCCTCTCGGGTCGCGAAATCGTGACATGTCGCGATATCGCGACAATTTCTTTCCTTGCTTTCTTTCTGCTCCTTCGGTCGCGATTTCGTGACATGTTGCAAAATCGTGACATTTTCTCCTCTAGCCCTTCCTGTCTTTCTTTGGTCGCGATTTCGCGACATGTCGTGAAATTGCGAAATTTTTGCTCCGTGCCTTCTCTCTCTTTTCTGAGTCACGAAAATATGACATGTCGCGATATCGCGACATTTTTACTCCGTTCCTTCTCTCTCCTTTCTGAGTCGCGAAAATGCGACATGTCGCGATATCGTGACATTTTTACTCCGTGCCTTCTCTCTCCTTTTTGAGTCGCAAAAATGCGACATGTCACGATATCGTGACATTTTTACTTCGTGCCTTCTCTCTCCTTTTTAGTCGCAAAAATGCGACATGTCGCGATATCATGACACTTTTCCCTGTCGCGATATCGTGACACTTTTCCCTGTCGGGATATCGTGACATCAAGGCACACTTAGAAAAAAAAATGCAAGATTGCTCTACTGCTACCGGATGCTCCTGCATCAGGGAGCTAGATCCAAAGAGTTACTGAGTTTAAATTTTGATTACGTGGGTTGAAATTAAACCCCTATTTTTGAAGGAACAATCCCATTTTTCATAAAACTAGGGGTCTCTCCCTAAGATGTGGTTCAAATATTCCACACAATTCAACCTAATTATAAAGAAATATTTGAGAACTACTATAATTTCTATAGATACCAGAGGTTTTCATTTTGCTAGGGTTCACCTTCTAATTAAATCCATATTTTATCTTCCACCCCAGAATCTCTCCATAATATTACAGTTGCTTTCATCCATAGTGATTTGGATAAGATATATCGAGATACAAATCTCATTATTTACTGGAAATAGGTCAAACAAAGCTTTGGAGCCAATAGAAAAAACACCATTAGATACCATGACAACAAATGATTTACCAGGATCAAAAGGTCTAATAATATTTGTGGCCTTGGTTAGGGACATTACACTCATATTTACCTTTTAATGACCTATGACTCCCTAGAGACACCGAGGAACCAACACAGGGAACACCATCAAACTTGGCATCCTTTAAACCAAAAAAATCTCCTTCTCTCTCTATTCATCCATCTCCACCACCTCACTCCCCTACTCCTGCAACTTCTCCACACTCCCACGCACACCTAATTCAAGATCCATCAAAATTTCTAGCTCCACTCAGTGGATCTAGGGTTACCATCACTGTTGTTGCTCCACTAAGAATCAAAATTTGGTTTAGGGTGGGCACCAAGACCCTCAAACACAACCAGATAGGAATGGGTTTTTTTATGTATATGTAGGAGGGAATGGGAATCGTACCTGGGTCAGCCACAACCAACACCCTTTGTTAAGTTCCCCATCGTGATCAACCAACTCACCCACTCAAAAAGATATAATTTAGATATTTTTATTATTTTCCAATTTTACTTTTTTTATTCATTGATTACATATTTAAAGTTTAGGTCTAGGTTTTTTAATATTTACCTTCCAATTATGCCTTCCACCATGCCAAATCACCTCTTTAAAATTCATGTTGTTATTGTGAGAGATTTTTCTACAAAACATTAGTTTTCTTTATGTGTTTGATATTAAGATGTCTAGATGTGTAAGGTTTTTATCAAAATCAAAGAATCCTCTTTAATACCAGAAGTAGATGTTTAGATAAATTTAATTGCATGATCATTTATCTATTATCAATCAAAAATATTACTCAACATTAAAAAATTTCAATGATTTTATATAATTTTGAAAATAAATGCAAATGGTCAATCACAACTTCATTGACTTATGAGATCAAACTACGTTATGTGTTCAACATGGTTGGATCCTTTCTTGATTATTTCCTAGTATTGCTTACTTATAGATATGTTGAATATAATAAGCACATTAAATTGATATAAAGAATGCTAAGGCTTGTACTTGCTTTTGTTTCTTACTTATCCCTCTTGTTGAAGTCTTTATTTGATTCACAAAGGTGTAAAATTTTCAATGATTTTCCTACTAAAATCTCCTTTAGATTAGAATCATTATATATAGTCTTCACCTACTAATCACACAAAGTGAAGTGCCTCTTGAAGAACATGTGCTTATACTAAGAGGGGGGTGGACAATATAAGATAAAACTTTTTGCTTTTTAATACAAATGATAACATCAGCAATATTAAAGCAGATAAAAGGTCCGAGGTGTAGACCAATTGGTTCATCCAAACCCCATAAGGGGGGTGGAGGTCCAAGGTTCAAATCTCGGGCCTCGTCGGACTGAACGCTTGTCCCTTTCCTGGTGCTTTCAGCGGCGTAAAAGGTTTAAAATGATTATGGCATGGTGGTTATAGGGGCGGATTGCGCGAAGATCTGTGTGGCAGATTTTAGGGCGGATAGTGCAGAATACTGTGGCGCCCATAAAAGCTGGATAGCTTGCCCGGATTCGTGGTGGCTACCGATTCCACCATGTAAATTCAAAAAAAGAAAAAAAATATTAAAGCAGTAAACATCACACAAAGCATCACACATATGAGAGGCATGATTTAACGTGGTTCACCCAATGTGGGCTACTCCACGGAGAAAATATTCCTTATAAATTTTTCTCAAAAAAATTCTCTTGGGAATCCTTTCCCTACAATTTTTATGGACCTCTGTCTAAAGGAGACACCAATCCCCTAATCAAATTCATGGATCTCTATCCATAGGAGAACTCGTTTCTTCTTAGCTCTGACTGGTGATCTTCTAGAAGAATTGTTGACTCCACTACTCTGGATAATGGATCTCTATCCACTGAAGACACATGTCTTCACTGCCCTGGCTAATGGATCTCTATCCACTGGAGACTATAATCCTCTATACTTTGTCACCTTCAAAGCTCTGTCTCAAATATGTACTAAACATAGTCCTTCGATCTAGCACAAATCTTCTCAATATCTATTTCTACTCTGGCACAAACCTATCCTCAAATCTACAACAAACTCTATCCTCAATCTTTGTCCTCAAATCTATCCTCAATTTTTATCCTCAAATCAGTCCTCAATCTCTATCCTCAAATCTCTATCCTCAAATTTGTCCTCAATCTGTATTGTAAGCTCACACAAATTTGTCCACAAGTCTTCTCTAAGACTTACCTCAAATCTGCTCAATAAGTTCACATAAGAACTTGTCCAATCTCATAGAAACATAAAGAGAATTGTTAGAAACTCAATATGCCTCACATTCATTAAAATGCTCAATCACTTTCAATATTTCTTTTATCACAGAAACATATAGAGAATTGTTAGAGACTCAATATGTTTCACATTCATCCACACTCAACCTCTTTCTCAAATCAATTCATAATATAGAATAATTTATTTCATAGAACTTAAACTATCATATCAACACATCCACTTGACTAGGCTCAACCAACTTTACTAAACCAATCACTCAATGAAATAATCCTTGCTCACAAATCCTAGTCCAAGCATATGAACACTCACTCAAATATTTTCAACAATGCTTATCAATCAATATCATATAACAATGATACTCATGATCTTTGCAAACCCTAGTTCAAGTTCTTCACTCAATTAATCACTTCAACAAAAATGCTTATAAAACAATGTTTTATCAACAACTCTTTATTCCATAAAACCTTGAAGCATTAATTCAAAACACACTAAAAAATGCTAACCAAACAATATTTTTCACTCCAACTTTGCATTCATAACTCTCAACAATCACTCACTAGGAAGATGTGCCCATACCTTTTGTTTGATGTAGAAGTGCCCTTTGAAAAACTTGTCTCAATCACAATTTTCTCCTTCGCCAATTCAATAGTTAGATGAAAAATATCACATTAACTCTCTTTTAAAATATTTCTCAAACACAAAAATAATCAATCCTGAATACACCTTATTACTCATTCACCTTAGCAATCATCAAATTACACATAAAAATAATCACTCAAAATGCTCCTTATAATCTCCAATTTAATAAATCAAACTTTGAAAAATAACCCTTCAGAAATAATAATTGCCTACCCTTTTATCTCCCTTAAAACACTTAATGACCAAATTTAATTTAGGCAAAAATTAAATCTTACAAAACCTAAAAAATTATTTTTCAACCTTAGGCACATAAAAATATTTTCTATTTTCTTTCAACCTTAGCACATTCCAAATTAAGCGACAAACCCAACAATCATCAACGCATACCTTTGTCTCAACCACTAAAAGGCCTCGATGGGTTTTGACCCCGAAACCTCTCCACCGAGTGCCTTACCAAGGCGCTAGCCCACAACATGGGTTAGGCGCTCCCACAAGGATGGGAAAGTGCTTGCTCCCCTTTATCTCCTCATTGGTGCCGCTTCCAAAATAAAACGATGACCTTCCTACCTTGAAAAACATGAACCCCGCAAGATTCGAACCTGTGTCCATCTTGCCACAAATGTCTTAACACCTTCTACCATCGCCAGCTACACTATGCGATGCTTGTGCAAGGTGAGAGGAGCCTAGCTCCTATTTGTCCCTTCTCTTCCACCAAACACTTTTTAAACACGAAAATCGCTGCTCTTTTTGCACATAAATCAGAACATTGGCATTCGAATAATATTTATGGGGAGTCTTAAGGCAAAGGTTTTGCCTTATATATATGTAGTGCCTTGATGTTATACACATCGACGCTCAAATCAAATTTAAAAATTCGATTTATAAACTTTGCTTTATAACCCTTTTAGGGTTTATTTAAATTAATAAAAATTAATTTATAATTAAATTAAAATTAACTTAAGTAACATGAAAGTTAATTAAATTAATTAATAAATTAATTTATAATAAAATTATATTAATTAATTTATAATTAATTTAAATTTCCTTTTTAATATTATAATAAACTATTATAATATTATTTGCTTGGGCCTCTTCTTTGCCCTTTAGACCTCATCTGATTTCCTGGAACCGAGTCTTGATTAACTGAAGGTGGACTATCCTTTTGCACTTATTGGAGAACTTGAAACTAATGTTACCCATTGAAACTGCCACTGACTGGTGTTGAAGGCTTGACATTAATGATCACTCACTCTTGACATCAATGACAACTCATATACTCAAAATGTCCAAAAATATCCCCCTTTGTCATTGATGGTAACCCAAATTATTTTTACCAAAACTTGACCTTTTTCCTATTTTTCTCCCCCTGGGAAATTGCTCCCCCTGACTCAATGCTCTCTCCTTAAACCAAATCTCTCCCCTTAATCAAATATCTCCCCCTTTGACATCAATGGAAAAGGGTCACCTTTGGGGCTCGGGACTAAGAACGAGTCTCTTGGCTTAGCCCATCCCCCACCTCCTCTTGAGGTGGTTAATTCTGGGGTGGGAGTATTACTCCCAGTTTTCCTCGAAGATACTCAAAGGTCTCCTTAGAAAGTGGCTTGGTGAAAATATCTACTATCTATTCCTTTGTAGTAACATATTCCAATATGACATGTTTATCTGTCACTTGTTCTCTCAGAAAATTATACTTGATCATAATATGCTTTGTCCTGGAATGCATCACTGGATTCTTTGAAATACTTATAGCACTTGTATTATCACATAATATGGGAATAGGATGATCATGTTTTATCTTTTACTGTTCTAGAGTTCACTTCATCCATAATACCTATGTACAAGTGGCTACTGTTGCAATATATTTTTCTTTTGTTGTAGATAAGGATACTGAAACCTGGTTCTTACTTAGCCAAAAGACTAAATAGTCTCCAAGAAATAATTCTCCTCCACTCGTGATTTTTTTGTCATCAATGTTGCCAATCCAATCTACATCTGTATATGTTGTAAGTGTGAAACTATCACTTTTGGGATACCAGATCCCAAAATCTATAGTCTCTTTTAGATACCTAAGAATTTTATTTACTGCTACCACATGTGTTTCCTTAGGTGTTGTCTGAAACCTTGCCACTAATCCCACTGACTGCACTATGTGTGGTCTTGTAGCTGTAACATACTACAAGCTACCAATCATTGATGTGTATAATATCTGATCAGCCTCTGGAGATTCATCATCCTTACTTAAATTGCATCCTGTGACCATGGGGATACTTGTCGATTTGCAATCCTCTAACCTGAATTTCTGTAAAATCTCTTTTATATACTTGGTGTGTGAGATAAATACTCCTTTCTCTAATTGTGAAATTTTGAGGCCCAAGAAAAAAAGACAACTCACCAAGCATAGACATCTCAAATTCATTTTGCATGTTCTTAGCAAATTCTTTACACATCTTATCATTTTTCCCCTAAAAATGATGTCATCAACATAAACAACCACAATTAGTAGATCATTCCCTTCATTTTTGATGTATAAGTTGTTGTCTTCTATTCCTTTATAGAATCCCTGTTCCTGAAGATACTTATCCAATCTTGAGTACCATGCTCTAGGAGTCTACTTTAGTCCATACAGTACCTTTTTCAATCTGCATACATGATCTGGTCTATATGTTAATATGAATCCCTTTGGCTATTCAAAGTATACTTCTTCTTCTAAAACATCATTTAGAAATGCTGACTTAACATCCACATGATATGCCTTGATTTTTTTAAAACTTGAGAAAGCTAAAAATATTCTTATGGCTTCAAGTCATGCAACTGGAGAAAATGTCTCATCAAAGTCAATTCTCTCTACCTGTGCATGACCTTTACAAACTAATCTTGCTTTATTCCTTACTACCTGTCCATATTCATTTAGCTTATTTCTAAATACCCATTTTGTGTCGATCACATTCTTGTCCTTTGGTCATGGAACAAGTTTCCAAGTCTTGATTTTCTCTATCTGATCTAATTCCTCATCCATTGCCTTGATCCAAAACTCATCTTCACTTGCCTGATTGAAGTCTTTTGGCTCAATCTTAGATAGTAAAGAAAAATTTTCTTGTTGAGATGGTGTTATTATCCTTCTCCTTGTCTGTCTTTCATTTGGATTCCCAATGATTAGGTCATTTGGATGATGCTTCTATACATACCTGGATGGAATTTTAGGAAGAAGTATTTATGTTTCTTCTTCTTCTTCATTTGATTCCTCACAAAACTCTTGTTGACAACTTCCATCTTCCTGATACACAATTTGCTAAACTGGTTCTCTTGAATCTATCTTCTCATCAATTGTTACATTTATACTTTCTACAATAGTGTGTGTTCTCTTGTTGAAGCATCTATAGGATTTACTATTAGAGGAATAACCAAGAAAATTCCCTCATCACATCTTGGGTCAAACTTGCCTAAGTTTTGATCATCTCATCTTATGTAGCACTTGCTTCCAAAAATATTGAAGTGTTTTACAATGGCCAGTCTTCCTTTCCAAATATCATATGGAGTCTTGTGATTATTTATCCTTATTTGAGCCCTAGTTATTATGTATACTGTTGTGTTGACTGCTTCCCTCCAAAATATATCTGAGAGTTTGGACTCAGTTAACATAGCTCTAGCCATATTCTCAACAGTCCTATTTTTCCTTTCAACTACTCCATTTTGTTGGGGAGTTCTTGCTGCTAAGTATTCTCTCTTGATCCCATGTTCAAAAAACTCTAAAAATTCATTTGAGGTAAACTCTCCTCCTCTGTTATATCTCAAACACTTAATCATATTGTTAGTTTCATTTTTAACTAGTACCTTAAATGCTTTGAATTTTTCAAGTGCATCTACTCTTTCAAGAAAGCTACCCAAACCATTCTGGAGTAATCATCTATATACAATATAAAGTAACTCTCACCCTGAATACTTTGTGTTCTTGTAGGACCACATAAATCAGTATGTATTAGACTTAATGGTTCAAATGACATATATTATTTTGAGTTAAATCTTGTTCTAGTTTGCTTTCCACGTTGACAAGGTCCACAAATTATGTTTTGTAGCCTTTTTATCTTGGGTAAATCTCTGACAGCCTGCTTATTGCTTATGTTGACTATGTTGTCAAAATTAAATGATCCAATCTTCCATGCCACAACCAACTCTCATATTCGTGTGATAGAAAGCACTTTTCCCCTTTGATATCACTAAGCATGTATATATTTGTTGGACATTTTGACTCCCTACGATAAAATGTTGTCATTGATGTCAAAAGAGCATTTAATGTCAAAAGGATCTATGAAGGGTTTTTGTGAAAACCAAGGTAGGAAAAATAAAAGGTTTTAATTAAAAACATGGACAACAAATTTGATCTGGATTTTTCTTAAAACCCATTTTGGGATTTTGTTTCATCAAAAAAGGTGCCCCGGTGATGGAGTTATTTGAGTTTTAATATTTGGTTTAAATTTTAATTATTTAAAATTTAAATTTAAATGCAAAGTTTCCCGTCGACGTCATCAAGCAAACATAAATTCATATTTTTTCGACGTCTTCGAAGTGTTTTAAACACTATATAAAGGGGTGGTAAATAAATCAAAGTTTTATCCTTGCTCTTGTAATAAATGTTTAGCATTTGAATAAGTATATGATCTCGTGCGAATTTTGAGAAAAGAAGCAGCAAAGAAAACGACAGCGCTTGGAAATTCAAAATGTGATGGGAATCATGGCGTATTGGAAAATTATTTTGGCTAAGGGACAAAGCAATGCAAACATCAGAGATTGAATCACTTGGACAACATTTCGGAAGGCATGTGGAAAGCACTTTGGCGCTTTGTCTTTTGCAGAAGGTGGAGGAAGGTTTAAGGCACTTTGGGTCTTTGCCTTTCCAACGAGCACATAGCTCGTGTGGAATCTTAGTCGCGGCTAAGACGCTCGCAGTGTGGCAAGTCGAGGGTTTGAATCACCTTGAGGAGGTAATTACATTTTGCATTTAAATTAATTTTTATTAGCCCTAAAGTTTGGAGTTATAAGGTAGTTAATGGAAATTAAAATTTGTTATTAGGGCTGTGATTATTATTTCAAAGCATAATTGGTTTATGACTTATTTGATGGTTATGGAGAATTAATTTTAGGAGAAATAAGGAGTTGTTTTTTAAAAGCAAATTCGAGAGGTTTATTATTTTTGATAAGGGTTTTAATAAAAGGGACTTTGGTGGATGTGTTTATTAACTTGGAGTAAAAATGGTGTAATTTGAGTAATGCTTTATTTTGTGATTATTTGAAGTCCATTAACCCTTGTTTAGATTGGAAAGAAAAGTTGTGTTTAAGTGTGGCAGATTTTATGGACAATTATTGGCATCAAAAAGGTATGGGCACATTCTCCTATTGATTGTTTATGGTGGTTGATTTCTAAAATATCATTGGAGAGAAGAGGATTGATTTGTGGTTTCCTTTGATAAAATGATTGGTTGAATGCTTCAAGGTTTTCTGGTTTGTGAGTTGTATTTAAACCTTGTTTTATTAGCATTGTTGTTGAAGCCCATTGATGATGAAATGAAATTGAAATTGAGTTAGAAATAACATGAGTATCATTTCTATGTGAGACTTGTGCTTGAGCATTGTTGTAAATATTTTGAGTTGGTCAATATATGCTTGGACTATGGTTTGTGAAAAAAGGATTGTTCCTTGAGGTGATTGGTTGAGTTGAGTTGGTTAATACATGCTTGGACTAGGGTTTGTGAGAAAGGATTGTTCCTTGAGATGATTGGTTGAGTTGAGTTTATTAAGCCTAGTCAAGTGGATGCATGTGGTTGTTCAAGTTCCTAGAAACAAACTATTCAATATTCTGATTTGAGTTGAGATTGATTTGAGTTGAGATTGAGGTTGATTTGAGTTGAGATTGAGATATGAGTATAGAACATATAGAGTCTCTAACAATTATCTTGATGCTTCTATTGAGTTGAGATTGGGATTTGAGTATAGAACATGTATGGCTCCAAATTTTTCGCACCCTTACCTTCAGGCTATAGGATCCGCGCCCGGAAGGGGGATGTGAAAAGGATGGGACAATACCTCGGACTGAGAGGCCTTTCGAAGGTCCCGCCTCTCGGGGGAGGTGTATAAAGGTGAATTTTCGACGGATGGTGGGTTCACCAGGAAACTTTTGAATGGCAGTTTCCACGCCTAGGTTGAGAGGGTGTTTGATGTGTTCATTTTTATGTTTGATCATTCAACTCCTAGGTTTGGCCAAATGAATCTAAACTATTCTATATGAAATGCAGATTTAAATGAATACAGAAAATAGATTTGAACAGAAAACACAGAGAATAAGCTAGATGAGAAAAGTCATACCTGATTTCGGATGTCTGATGGAGGTTCTAATTTTTGAAGCAGTCCAGATCGCCTGGAATTTGACAGGATCGTCTCTAATCTGATAGGATCGTCCCTGATCTACTGATCTGACAAGATCGTCTCTAATCTGACAAGATCGTCTCTAATCTGACGATATCGTCTCTAATTTGACAAGATCGTCTCTAATCTGACGATATCGTCAGACGAATTCGTCAGAGACCTGTAATTACAGAAATGGATACCAAGAACAAAAAATACAATTGCAAAAGCAAGGGAAAATGATGGAAATGAAAGTATGAATGCTAGAATAACAATTACAGATGATAAATTAAATGAAATGCATTATCTTAATGACTGACTTTAACCTTATCATGCATCTACACTATATGAGGTGAACTCCAGGATGCAAAATAGTAATAAGTCTAACTAATGCAAAGCAAAACAGTAGATAGTGGAGAAAGAATGCAAACTCAGGGCACTGATTGCCCCCAATGTTGGCTGCAGTCGAAATCGCTTGCAAAATACAAAATCGTCTTGAATTGCGGCGTGATCGTCCGAGATCGTACAGGATCGTCTGCGACGATCTGAGCTTGCTCCGGCTGAAAAACAATGAGGTTCCTGCAAGAAAACTTAGAAAGGCACAAATGCAAATGATAATTCAGGGTATTCTAATGCACACAAAGATCAAATTACAAGGGAATTCAGCCAGGGGAAAGTCAAGGGGAGGGCCTAAGATTAAATAGGCATAGGAAGGAGGTTGGGAGGTTGGAGATCATCCCAATCTGGGAGATCTCCAACGGGGAAGGTCTCTAACGGTGCAGACACGCTTTTGCCCCGGTTAGAGACGTCGTTGAAACATAAGCTAATTTTGAAAAATTAGTTTTGGGACGAAATCGTCTGGACGTTCTGCTCCAGACGAATTCGTCCGATCTGAGGCGATATCGTCTGATCGGCGATGATATCGTCCAACGGTCACAACAAATCCTAAAAATGGTGCGAAAAACGAGGAAAGCGGTTTAACGGGCGGTTTGGGGTTGAAATTTGAATTTGAATTATTACTAAGGTAATTTTAATTATTTGCTAAGGTTTACTGTGCCAATTTTAGGGTGCTACATTTTGCCCCCTCTTTAGCGAATTTTTCGAAGAAAATGCGTTAAAGACGAGTTTTTCCCGTTTTACGAGAAAGCAAAAATATACTCAATTTTTTAGACGACGATTCTTGGTCGAATCGTACGAATGCTGACTATGGTGCCCCCTCCGTGTTTTTACCCAAATCGAACGTTTGAGGTAAAAACGTGGAAAAGCAAAAATTAAAATGTTGATGTTTTGAATAAAATTAAGAAAAATAGGGTAAACCCTAATTCATTTTTTCTCCTCCATGTCGTGGGGGGGAGGAGATGAGGCTGAGAGCTCGAGGGCTTCTTGAGGCTAGGTGCTAGAGACTATAGATTTTGGAGAGATTTGTTGAGAGGATTGAGTATGCCAGGGTATAGATTGTGGCATACCAATCCAGTTTTGATATGATGTATATAATTTTTTGATATATATATATATGATCTTTTTGATGATATGACTTGTTCATATGTTGTTATGATGCTTTAATGTTTGAATTGTTTGCTGATTGGATTGATGATTCATGTAATTATGTCGTTTGAAATATTATAATTTGATGTCATGCTGTAAGATTTTAAATGAAATAATCTGATGTGAACAATTGGTTGTGGTGGTGTGATTTGATAAAAGAAATAAAAAGGGACTTCTAACAATAATTTCAAAGGACATTGTCGTTGTTATAGACCATTTCATGGAGTCGCCGCTCACTCGGTCGTCAAGCTAATCCCAGTATAGAAATATTGTTAAAAGTAAAAGAGTGCTTAAGAGACTGTCTTAAGACTTTGTGTTGTGATGATAGAAATGATGGTTTTGATGATTTGTTTTCAGATTTTCATAAAAAATAGTATGCATGAGATACGAAAATATGATTTTGCTAGGCATAAATTCCTAAGTGTGATAAAATTTTGAACAATTCCTTAGAATTTATACCATGGTTGCAATATTGAATTTGAACATAATGACATGAAATAGAATAAGTGTTCGTTTGTTTGTAAAGCATAATTGTGTAACATAATGATGCAAGTCATATGTTTTGATGAATTTGTTTTTAAAATAAATGGAACATAAAATTAGAACAATGGTTTGCGCTAGGCATAGAATTATAGGTATAGACTTATACCATCATCGCGAAATCCAAAGAAGAAAATAGATTGTTGACTTTTGTGATAAATAGAAAAATAATAATATGAAAATTTTGTTTGAAATCATTTTTGTGATTTTGATTTTGTAAAAAGGTGTATGTAATTGCTTTGATACAAACAACAAATTCTGAAATAAAAGGATAAAATTATTCCGAAAAGAGTTACAGAAATATTTTAAATTATCTCAAAGAGAAATATAGACTTATAAGGAATCCTCATGTGCAAATGTGAATTCATTACCGATCTTGATTTATCATAATGATACAAAATCTCTCAAATACAAATGTGTGTGCGATTGTATTGTTCATTCACCAATTTTGAGCAAGATAATTTGATACAAGTAATTTGCCTTGACCAAATGAATGTTCGTTGACCATGATTTATATGCATGTAACCGTACCAGACTACTATGTAAGTTAGGTTTATCAAGAGCTAGCTAATCCATAAGCTGACAGAGGTCTGTACAAAAGAAGGTCGCTAATGTGACAGACATATCGCCATGCTAGGGATTACCCAAGGCCAAGCGGGTTGGGCACAAACCACCTGTTATGGGGCTTACCTCACAGTTTTTGAATAATTGAGAATTCCGGGGATTCAAGCTCATTCACCCTTCTTTTCTTTTCAAGGGGTAGGGAAAGGATTTTATTGCATTTTTGCTTTTGCGTTTCTCTTTTGCTTTTTTTTTTTTTTTTTTGTACTTTTGTATTTTTGCTTGATATTTGAGATAATGCTGAAATATTGTTGTGATGATACAAATAACCTTTTTCTTTTTCTCTTTTTCTTGAACTTTTTCTTTTCTTCCTATGCTAGGGATACTTGCTCGGATTAGGTCGTAGAGCAAGGGATTTTTATTCCGGGTAGGGGTGAGCTTGTCCTTTTGTCAATTCTCAAAGATTCTAGACCATGTGCATGATAGGATAGCAGGGGAAACTTTTCGCTCTAGGAAACCAGTTCTACTATGTAGCATCATATCGAATTTGCAATGAAATCATTTTAATGTGAAAAGATATACTTAGTTCAAGTAAATAACAAGATCAGTTCTCTATGCTCAAAACTTTATTTAATTCAACTGTGGACTTTGATATAAGAGAGATTAATAATCATACCAAATAAAATCAAGATATTTATTCATGTGAATGTGAAAGTGCGGGATTCCAAATAAATGCTAATTTATCCAAAATAACTGAAAATATAACTGCAATACTTCACAATTTGAGAAGTACAAAATAAAAGATGTTTTTGAAGATTTTGATGATTTTGAATGTTTTTAATTTTTATGTTTTGATTGACGAATTGAAAAAAAAATATTACTATTTTTTTTTTTTTTTGGAATTGGTGGTATATACAAGATGATCTATATACATTATACAAGGTTATTTGAGTATAGCATGTCTAAGGTTGCTTCAAAATCAAAGGAGGTTTTGAAGGATAATTTGGTTGAGGTGAAGGTAAGAACAAAAGGTGATGAATAAAAGGTAGCGATAACAAAAGCTTTGTTATAATGTAGAATAATGTAGCAAAAGATTTGACTTTTATATGTGTAAAATTGATCATGTTACAAAATAAAATGTCAGAAGGATAAGAAGGTTCTTCATTCTTATCACTATCTTCCAAGTCTTGATAAGATGGAGGGAGCATATGTGAAAGATATGCATGGATGTTATTTGGTAAACAAGGATGATCATATATGGATGAAGAAAAGTGATGGATAGAAGATAATTGTGATAATAGAGAATGTATAGAACTTGATGTTTCAACCATTAAATATTCTTCAAATGGTTTTGGGTCACCATGTATGGTAACAATTTTATTTGCAATTTCAAACTTCAAACATTGGTGAAGAGTGGAAGGGACAACCCTCATCGTATGAATCCAAGGACTTCGAGAAGTAGGTTGTAATATGAAGGGCAATATGCCACATAAAACAGAGTATCCAGGATCTTGGATCCAATATTGAGGGGAAGAATTATAGTACCTTGAGCTTCTTGAATTTCATTGTTAAAAGATTTTATAATAACATTTGATTCATTAAGATCTTCTTCCTTTGATTTGAGTTTTTGGAATAATTGATAAGTGCATAAATTAAGAGAGGAGCCATTATCTACCATGATAGTTTTAACAGGTGTTTCTTTACTAGATCCTGTAATGTAAAGATAGTAGTCTTCTTGTGGAGTAGAGGAAGGAATCTCCTCATCATAGAATGAAATATGGTTAACCTCAAGAGGGTTTACACCATTAATTATGTTCTTAGAGAAAATATGATGAGGAACAAATTGTTGGCTAGGTATCTTGAACAAAGTTTCCTTATGAGAACTTTGTAATACTTCTAAAAGGGATATCTTTGCTTGAGGATTAATCACTTGTTGTTGGCTATCAAAGTGGATTTCAGATTGAGATTTTGATTCTAAAGATGAGCTTTCTATGCTTACATTCCATTTTGGATCATTCTCTAGAGCCAAAGATAGTTTTGAAGGTTGGTCAAATGAGGAACCCATATCTTGAATATCGGATTGAGTTGATTGAACTTGAGGTTGCTCATTTGTAGTTTTTGTTACAATATTAGTAATATCATCATGATGGAACACATTAACATGCAATATTTGATTGGTTTCCTGTTGTTGATAATTGAATAGGGGTTCTTGGGAGATCCCCATGTCTTGATTGATTATTGGTATTTGTTGTGTAGGAGTTTGATTGTTTAATGGAGATTTATAATCAGTTGTAGATTGTAATTCCTTTATATTAAAAAGACCCTTATCAATCAAATCTTGAATTGCACATCTTAAATCTTTACAATTTTGTGTCATATGTCCATCTACTCTATGATATTCACAATGTAGCTCGAGGTTTAAACCAATCATGCTGTGGTATCAAGTTGTCTTATGGAAGGGAGTTCAATCCTATTTGTATCAAGTAAATGCTTGAGAATTATATCCATTGGTTGATTGAGCTTTGTAAATGTACGTGATGAAGGTTTTCGAGAGGTTTTTGATATGTGCCTTAGGAGTTCAGTCATAAAAGGACCTAATGGTTTCTTACCTCTCTTTTCTTTGTTATGGGTAGAATGATGATAGGAAGATTGTGAAGTATGATGTGAGTGCATGGTAGGATTGGAAGAATAAGTATTTTCTTGTTGAAATGGATGTGTTGTATTGAAAGAAGAATATTGAAAAGGTGGAGGAGGATTATATGTGGGTTGATAGACATAATATGGATATATGGGAGAATAGATAATATCGTTATGAAGAGGATTGGAAAAGGGATTGTCCTGTTGGGTTAAGGATGAAAAATGAGAAAAGTGTGATGGAGGTGATGTTGAATAGGGATGAGGTTGGTCATAATCAACAAATGTATTTGGCTGAATTCTTCCAACATTACTGATGGGCTCATATGGATTTGAGTAAAAACTCATGGTTTCTTTAGTACTTCTAAAAGTAATATTTAATATCTACTATTTAGAATTGAATCTAAAACATACAAACTTGAAATGATGATTTTGTTATATTATTTTTTTTTATACATACATATTTATATATTTTTTTGTTTTCAAAAGGTTTTTGTTTTCACGTCGGGTTCACCAAAATGTATCGCTCCAAATTTTTTGCACCCTTACCTTCAGGCTATAGGATCCGCGCCCGAAAGGGGGATGTGAAAAGGATGGGACAATACCTCGGACTGAGAGGCCTTTCGAAGGTCCCGCCTCTCGGGGGAGGTGTATAAAGGTGAATTTTCGATGGATGGTGGGTTCACCAAGAAACTTTTGAATGGCAGTTTCCACGCCTAGGTTGAGAGGGTGTTTGATGTGTTCATTTTTATGTTTGATCATTCAACTCCTAGGTTTGGCCAAATGAATCTAAACTATTCTATATGAAATGCAGATTTAAATGAATACAGAAAATAGATTTGAACAAGAAAACACAGAGAATATGCTAGATGAGAAAAGTCATACCTGATTCCGGATGTCTGATGGAGGTTCTAATTTTTGAAGCAGTCCAGATCGCCTGGAATTTGATAGGATCGTCTCTAATCTGATAGGATCGTCCCTGATCTACTGATCTGACAAGATCGTCTCTAATCTGACAAGATCGTCTCTAATCTGACGATATCGTCTCTAATTTGACAAGATCGTCTCTAATCTGACGATATCGTCAGACGAATTCGTCAGAGACCTGTAATTACAGAAATGGATACCAAGAACAAAAAATACAATTGCAAAAGCAAGGGAAAATGATGGAAATGAAAGTATGAATGCTAGAATAACAATTACAGATGATAAATTAAATGAAATGCATTATCTTAATGACTGAATTTAACCTTATCATGCATCTACACTATATGAGGTGAACTCCAGGATGCAAAATAGTAATAAGTCTAACTAATGCAAAGCAAAATAGTAGATAGTGGAGAAAGAATGCAAACTCAGGGCACTGATTGCCCCCAATGTTGGCTATAGTCGAAATCGTCTGCAAAATACAAAATCGTCTTGAATTGTGGCGTGATCGTCCGAGATCGTACAGGATCGTCTGCGATGATCTGAGCTTGCTTCGGCTGAAAAACAATGAGGTTCCTGCAAGAAAACTTAGAAAGGCACAAATGCAAATGATAATTCAGGGTATTCTAACGCACACAAAGATCAAATTACAGGGGAATTCAGCCAGGGGTAAGTCAAGGGGAGGGCCTAAGATTAAATAGGCATAGGAAGGAGGTTGGGAGGTTGGAGATCATCCCAATCTGGGAGATCTCCAACGGGGAAGGTCTCTAACGGTGCAGACACGCTTTTGCCCCGGTTAGAGACGCCGTTGAAACATAAGCTAATTTTGAAAAATCAGTTTTGGGACGAAATCGTCTGGACGTTCTGCTCCAGACGAATTCGTCCGATCTGAGGCGATATCGTCTGATCGGCGACGATATCGTCCAACGGTCACAACAAATCCTAAAAATGGCACGAAAAATGAGGAAAGCAGTTTAACGGGCGGTTCGGGGTTAAAATTTGAATTTGAATTATTACTAAGGTAATTTTAATTATTTGCTAAGGTTTACTGCACCAATTTTAGGGTGCTACAGAACATATAGAGTCTCTACCAATTCTCTTCATGCTTCTATGATATTGATTTGAGATATTGATTGTACATTGATCTTAGAACATATTGAGTCTCTAACAATTCTCTTTATGATTCTATGTGATTGAGACAAGTCTTTGAGAAGACTTGTGGACTGTTTTGATTTAAGATTTTTTGAAAGCTTGCTATGCAGATTTGAGCAAGTCCTATAGAGGACTTATTGAGCAGATTTGAGAAAGTCCTAGAGAGGACTTATTGAGCAGATTTGAGCAAGTCCTAGAGAGAATTTGTTGAGCAGATTTGGACAAGTTTTGTGTGAACTTGTTGAGCAAATTTGGATAGGTTTTGTGTGCACTTGTTGAGTAGATTTGGACAGGTTTTGTGTGAACCTGTTGAGCAGATTTGGACAGGTTCTGTGTGGACCTGTTGAGCAGATTTAAGTAGGTTCTGTGTAGACCTATTGAGCAGATTTGAGCAGGTTATTTGTAAACCTATTGAGAAAATTTGAGCAGGTTCTATGTGGACCTGTTGAGCATATTTGAGCAGGTTCTATGTGAACCTATTGAGTAGGTTTGATGAGGTTCTATGTGAACCTATTGAGCAAAATTGTACTAGACTGGTTGTACTATTTTTAGTACAAGATATTGAGAAAAATTGTGCTAGACTGACTGAACTATGTTTGGTATAGTATTGAGACAGACCTTTGGAGGTGATAGAGTATAAAGGATAGAGTCTCAGTGGATAGATATCCAACATCCAGGACAATTGAATACAAATCTGAGTGAGGAGTCTTCTAGTGGAAAGATATCCACCAGTAAGTGTAGCATAGAGACAGATTCTTCTAGAAGATCACTAGCTAGAGCTGAAGGGGAAAGAGTTATCCTGTGGAAGAGATCCACAAAATTGAGATTAGGGGATCAACATCTCCTTTGGACAGAAGTCCATAAATATTGTAATTTGGAAAATATTTCCAAGAGATTATTTGAGAAATATTTAGAAGAAATATTTTCTCTGTGGAGGTAGCCCACATTGGGTGAACCATGTTAAAATCTATCTCTATTGTGTGTGATGATTGGTGCATTACTTTGGTTATTGCTATTGATATTGCCATTGATTATATTGATTAATACTATTTGGGAAATAAAAGTAAAAATTTGCCATATACTGTTCACCCCCCTCTTAGTATAAGTTTGTGTTCTTCAAGAATGTTTGGAGTTCTTCTTGCATTTTCAATGAATTTTCCAGTTTTTGATTTTCTTATCTCACATCTATCTGGGTGAAATGTAACCATATGACCTTGATCACAAAGTTGACTAACACTTAGCAGATTATGTTTTAACCCTTTGACATACAACACATTTTTTGTTCTTGATTTCTCATTATATAAACTCAGAGTTCCTCTTCGACCAATCTTTTTTGATCCATTATCACAAAAACTTAATGATCATGTATTGGGTTATTTTAGAACAATAAATTTATTTATCTCTTTTCATGGTCTAGAGCAACCACTATCAAGATACCATTGTTCTTATTTATCCTAAGCATGAAGGACTATTTGAACTAACATTGATATAGCCTTTACATTTTTTCTTTCATATTTCCTAGTTGTTGAAATTATTTTTCTTTTACTAGACTCAAATGTATCATTTTACACCATCTAGCCTTGTTCCCAAACTTATTGCATTTGTAGCATATAATATCATTATTCATAAGAGGTGCAAAAGAATTGAAATTTCTACTGACATTGTTTCTTGCATGACCAATACAATGTATAGCTCTATGACCATATTTATTACAAGAAAATAAATGACCATGGAAGAAATTATGTAACCAATTTGGATGCCTTTGAAATTTTGGTGGAGTGCTTCTCTTCTTGTGATTAACTCTCATCCAAGGTTCTTCTTTGCTTTCTTCCTTTCTGATATCCTTTTCTTGCCTATATTTGTTTGAATTTTTTGCTTCTTGAAGACTTGATTCCTTTTTCTATTTCACATACTCTACATCTTGTAGTACCTTGGTCCTTTCAACTTTATTCCTTAGATAAAAAAATTTTGCTTCCAATATTTCACATTCTACTTCTCTTGTTCTTAACAGATCTATCATATCCTGCTCAATTTTCTTTTCTTCTTCTACCTTTATCTTGAGTTCTGTGAGATTTTGTAGAAGTTCCATTCTTGCTTCATCTTCTTGAATTTGTTCCTTCAAGATTGAATTCTTCTCTCTAATTCTTTCCACCTTTCTGAGAGCAGTAAAGAATTCCTCTTTTATATCAAACATGGTCTCTTCATTTTCTAAAGTCATGTGTGTTTCTGATGGATCCTCCTCCAAGCTATTAGTCTTTTCACGGAGAGACCTACTTTGATACCAGTTGAAGTACATGTGCTTATACTGATAGGGGGGCTAAATAGTATATGATAATTTTTTTTCTTTTTAATCCAAATGATAACATAAGAAATATTAAAGCATTAAAAATCACACAAAGCATCGCGCACATGAGAGACATGATTTAATGTAGTTTACCCAATGTGGGCTACTCCACGGAGAAAATATTCCTTCTAAATTTTTCACAAATAAATTCTCTTGGGAATCCTTTCCCTATAATATTTATGGACCTCTATCCAAAGGAGACACAAATCCCTTAATCAATTTTTTGGATCTCTATCCATAGGAGAACTCCTTTCTCCTTAGCTTTGGCTGATGATCTTCTAGAAGAACTGTTGCCCCATTGCTTTAGCTAATGGATCTCTATCTACTGAAGAAACCTATCCTCACTACCTTGGCTAATGGATCTCTATCCACTAGAGACTATCATCCTCTATACTATGTCATCTTCAAATTTCTATCTCAAATCTGTACTAAACACAGTCCTTCGATCTAGCACAAATCTGCTCAATATATGTTTTTGGTTTGGCACAAACCTGTCCTCAAATCTGCACCAAACTCTATCCTCAATCTTTGTCCTCAAATCTATCCTCAATCTCTGTCCTCAAATCAGTCCTCAATCTCTGTCCTCAAATCACTATCCTTAAATATGTCCTCAATATGAAGTGTAAGCTTCCACAAAATCTCACACAAATATGTCCACAAGTCTTCTCTAAGACTTACCTCAAATCTGCTCAAAAAGTTCACACAAGAACTTGTCCAATCTCATAGAAACATAAAGAGAATTGTTAGAGACTCAATATGCCTCACATTCATTAAAATGCTCAATCACTTTCAATCTTTCTTTTATCACAGAAACATATAGAGAATTGTTAAAGACTCAATATGTTTCACATTCATCCACACTCAACCTCTTTCTCAAATCAATTCAAAATATTGTTTCATAGAACTTGATCTATCACATAAACACATCCACTTGACTAGGCTCAACGAACTCTACTCAACCAATCATTCAATGAAATTATCCTTGCTCACAAACCCTAGTCCAAGCATATGAACACTCACTCAAATATTTCCAACAATGCTTATCAATCAATATCACATAACAATGATATTCGTGATCTTTGCAAACCCTAGTTCAAGTTCTTCACCCAATTAATCACTTCAACAACAATGCTTATAAAACAAGGTTTTATCAACAACTCTTTATTCCAGAAAACCTTGAAGAATTAATTCAAAACACACTCAACAATGCTAACCAAACAATCCTTTTTACTCCAACTTTGCATTCACAACTTTCAACAATCACTCACTAGGAAGATGCGTCCATACCTTTTGTTTGATGTAGAAGTGTCCTTTGAAAAACCTGTCTCAATCACAATTTTCTCCTTTGCCAATATCAATAGTTAGATGAAAAATATCACATTAACTCTCTTTCAAAATATTTCTCAAACACAAAAATAATCAATCCCAAATGCACCTTATTACTTCTTGAAATTATTAATCATCTAATTACACATAAAAATAATCACTCAAAATGCTCCTTATAATATTTAATTTAATAAATCAAAATTTCAAAAATAACCCTTCAAAAATAATAATTGCCTACCTTTTATCTCCCTCAAAACACTTAATGACCAAATTTAATCTAGGAAAAAATTAAATCTTACAAAAGCTCAAAAAATATTTTTCAACCTTAGGCACATAATTTTTTTTCTATTTTTGTTCAACCTTAGCACATTCCAAATTAAGTGAAAACTCAACAATCATCAGCGCATACCTTTGTCTCAACCACTAAAAGGCCTCGATAGATTTTGATCCCAAAACCTCTCCACCGAGCACCCTACCAAGGCGCTATCCCTCCACATGGGCTAGGCGCTCCCATGAGGAGGGGAAAGCACTTGCCCCCCTTTATCTCCTCGTTGGCATCACTTCCAAAAGAAAATGATGACCTTCCTGCCTTGCAAAATGTGAACCCCACAGGATTCAAACCTGCATCCTTCTTGCCACAAATATCTTAACACCTTCCACCATCACCAGTTGTGCTATGTGGTGCTTGTGCAAGGTGAGAGGAGCCTAGCTCCTATTTGTCCCTTCTCTTCCACCGAACACTTTTTAAACACGAAAATCGCTGCTCTCTTTCTACGCATAAATTAGAACATTGGCATTCGAATAATATTTGTGGGGAGTCTTAAGGCAAAGGTTTTGCCTTATATATATGTAGTGCCTTGATGTTATACACGTCGGCGCTCAAATCAAATTTAAAAATTTGATTTATAAACTTTGCTTTATAACCCTTTTAGGGTTTATTTAAATTAATAAAAATTAATTTATAATTAAATTAAAATTAACTTATAATTAACTTAAGTAACATGAAAGTTAATTAAATTAATTAATGAATTAATTTATAATAAAATTATACTAATTAATTTATAATTAATTTAAATTTCCTTTTAATATTATAATAAACTATTATAATATTATTTTCCTGGGCCTCTTCTTTACCCTTTCGACCTCATCTAATTTCCTAGAATCGGGTCTTGATTAACTGAAGGCGGACTATCCTTTTGCACTTATTGGAGAACCTGAAACTGATACTACCCACTAAAACTACCACTGACTTGTGCTGAAAGCTTGACATCAATGACCACTCACTCTTGACATCAATGATAACTCATCTACTCAAAATGTCCAACACCTCTGTATAATATGATTTCCAAAACTCTTAAGTGGAATCCATCTAATCATATCTTCATAGTATGTTTCCTAAAATTCTTACTTGAGTGGATATTCTCATAATAAACCTTTGTCTTCTCTTATAATGCAATTGAACCTAAAAAATATCCATGACCTTTTATAATGCATTATTTCCTATAATATGTTCTTGGGAAAGGCTTAGGATATTTAGAGTTCAAGCCTTGAATGTGCATAAAAAATATATAAATATCAAAATTGAACACTTAAAACATGGAAACCAAATATACATACACTAAATATGCTAGGAAAAATAATGCCAAATATTTCTCAAATTCCTATTATTTTCTTTTGAATTGTATGGTACTACATGGCCAACAAACTCATAATTTTCCTTCAAATGCTTCAATACATTTCTAATCCATGCTTACAAGAATACTAGTGGTCTTCAAGTTGTATGGTAACTCCTTTAATATTCTTATTCTATATTTTAGATGCTCTTGAGTAATATGTATATGTATCATAAATTTCTTTGAAGATAGGAGTTATTTCCATGTCCAATGAAAATCACTGATTCTTAATAATAAATTTTGATTTTTCTATGAAAAAAGTATGGATTTATAATCAAGGTTGCACATATTTGTTATTGTCATTATATTCTAAAATCATTTGATAAATCATTTCAATGATTTATTTTCTCATTATAACATCTAGTCTCTAAGGAATAGCTCTAGACATTCATTGAATGGAAATTAGTCCAACCATAGTAAAAACATATTACTAAAACAAAGCCAGGAGAAGTGATGTTCATTTTCCAAAGAGATAACATGAAACTAACTTCCATTAATTTATGGTCCATTGCTATCATAGTTGACGTAAGATCCATATAATCAATAAAGGAATAAATACTGGCAATAAAGATAGATAATTTGGATATCTAATTTTCCAAATTACCACCCATATCTTACTATATTTTAATCTACTGATGTATCTCATACTAAATACATTCTAGGTCTCGCATCCACACTATTGGCTAGACTATGAACATCACTATAAATGTTGGAGACCTAGAAAATCAAATCAAAAGTAGGCTCAATGATAAAAACACCCCAAGGAGACAATAAACCACTACACACACCATCTATGCTTCCAAATATGTTTAAGAATAACCAATTTGAAGGCTCCTATACATGACTATCAAATTGAAGTTTGGTAAAACCTAACAAATCTATTTTCATAAAATCTATAAACATGGAAATATAAGATCTATGAAAGACCTATAGTGAATTTTTCACTACAATAGGGGAGGTTCCTACCCCATAAAAGAAACAAGTAGAGACTATCACCTAGGCCAACCAGATGAAGGGTCCTAAAGCTCATCCACATACCAAGTAGCTAATTTAGAGAAAGCACTTGCAAAATATGGTCTACACCAAATACTGATAACATGCTCAAAGCTCCCTTTGTGTCAAGGCAAATCCATTCATTTAGAACAAGCCAACATGAAATTCTAGCCTTTTAGATGGTGACTAAGCCCCATCCCATCATCAGGAGGAACCCCCAAGCCTTCCTAATGGTTACTAAGAGGGTTCCCTTGACGATGAGATATCCAATAGCTTGATTGACTACTACCTACCTGCTTAACTAGTTTTAAGGCCCTCAAATTAGGTTATCTTCCTATAGACACAAAAAATTGACCCACTAAGGTGAGTCATTTTCCCTAGATCCCTTGTTTTCTCCTTGGAAAAGAAGGGTCATATTTGAGCCAAATTTTCCCCTACCAAATCTTCTTCTTTCCTCTTGAATATTATATCATTGGATCGGGCTTGAAAAGATCTTTCCAACGGTATATGATTTGTCCCATTCTGACTCCGTTTGGTCCTCCAAAGTGCATTAAAATTGCACAGGGGTCTTGTTGTTGCGAAATCATAGTCCACTTTTGAGGGGTGCGATTTCGCATTCCTAAGGTTTTCTAGTTGTTGTGAAATTTTGGTCGACCCTTATGGGGCGCGATTTCACATTTCTAGGGTTTTCTCTTAAGAAAACCCTAATTTTCAAAGTTGGCATCATTTTACGTCGGCTTGTCTTGGGTTTTCCTGCCCATTCCTCTTTCAAATCCGCTATAAAAGGAGGGTTTGAAGTCTTATTTTCCCCCAAGCAACTCTAGATAGAAGTAACTTTACCAATAAAAAAATTTCCAAGTGATTCTAAGTAAGTTCTTTCTTCAAGTGATTTGGATGTGCTCTCTATGTCATTTGTTTTCTTCTTCTACAAGCAAGCTAACTCGCAAGTGTGAAATATAATATGTTGAAGCTCTATTTTCTATTGCATTGGATTGTGTGTCATGGATCTTGGTGGACAAGTGTTGAAGCCCTAAGGAGAGATCGACTATTTGGAGGTCTTAACCCTTCTGCCTACTTTTTTGCTATCTACCAGGTGTTTTCGCTTATCTGCATCTACATTTTAATTAGGTTTTTATTACGCATCTGTTAATTACGCATTTTCTAGAGTTTTCTCCTTGCTTCTGCGAAATCGTGCCCGATCATTTTGGGGCACGATTTCGTTGATCTGCAAAATCGTGGTCGCTCTATGTGGGGCATGATTTCACATAGACCATATTTGGGGGCAACTTGCTACCCCCAAACCCTAGATCTATGTTATATGCTACATTTAGACCATATTAGTGCATTATGTGCTCTATTTTATCAATATGTTCTGTTGCATTTCATTGTGCATGTTCATCTTCCAAAGGTCAACTTTCACTTCTATTTTCAAAGGTCAGCTAAAAGGACCTAGGGGGCTTGACTATTGCACCTCCAAGCATTGCTATACAATGGCCTAAGTAGGCCCCCTAATGCTAATCATATTTTTCAAGTGTTTGCCAAGTTATTTTGTAGGAACAAGAATTATTGGATATCGTTGGATAAAGGATAAAAGCTTGGATCAACCATCGGATAAGATAAGTGCCCTAATTAATCTTTAGGCTATTTTTTATGATGTTTTTTATTTCTATCATAAACCCTAGATCTGATATAAAAGAAATATATTTAATTAATTTCTAGGCATTTGAAAGGATAAAAGCATATAGTGTGCACTTAGGGTTTAATATTGTTTGTGCATCTTCTCTTGAACCCTTGCTCAAAGGATTTTATTTTGCAACCCTAGGTTAGAAATCATTCAAACAAAGAATCATTCTAGGGTTAGCTCTTGTCTTCTTGCATTATGTATTTTTGCATTGTCCTTTATCTTTCATAGCTTAGATCTAGAAAGGCCAAACATAGGTGATTGTCTTGAAACTGAATACATCAAACATTCTCCAAAACCTCAGACTTGGAGCGAGTCCTAAAGCCATTCCTGGTGAACCCTTTCCCCCTCTTTTACACCGAGGTGTAGAGAACAACATCGACCCCATGGTCACCTTGGCTTCCTTTTGTGGATCCAACCGAGAATCATACACGGTAGGGTAGTTTTCCCCCTCTACATATTTTTGTGAACCCGACGTGAACACCTCCTTTTCTTTTGAAAACTTTAAACAAGATCACTAATTCTATTTGTTTAGATCAAAAAACATTTAAAAACTATCTTAAAATATTTTGCTTGTTTTCATTGGTCTTTGGTCTTCTTCCTTTCCACTCTGCCCTTCTTTCCTTTCCTAATGGCTTCCAACCTTGGGAATGGGCGAAGGCTTTTGAGGCTTGATGAGATTTTCCAAGAAAATGATCAGATTGATAGAGAAAATCATAATCTTGAGGAAAATGAAGAGATTGATAATAGTCTTGATCCTATTAGGGGACCCAATGGGAACCTTACCTTTAAATATTTTGAACATATGTGGAGCTTTTACAAGTATCATAAGCATGCCTTGGATATGGCTCTAGAAGAGGAAGCCCTACTCGAGGATGTTAGAACATCTCATCATCAAATTGTCCCTCCTCAAGATGTTCATAATAACTCCTTGAGTGAATCTTTGAATCATGGTAATCATGTCCATCATCCAACTTATGCCACTACTATAACCACCAATGTTGGAGGGAATCCACAAGATCCTCCAACTAGTAGTGTCACTCAAAATTGTATTCAATTTCCTCCTCAATCCACTTATCTCAACAATTTTTCTTCTGTTCCACCAATTATTAATTATCCTCCCCAACAAGATGCCACATATCACAATAATATCAATACTTCCAACTTGGGCCAAGTATCCCTTCAACAACCTCCCTTAGGGAA
This sequence comes from Wollemia nobilis, assembly GCA_028583015.1. Taxonomy (NCBI): domain Eukaryota; kingdom Viridiplantae; phylum Streptophyta; class Pinopsida; order Araucariales; family Araucariaceae; genus Wollemia; species Wollemia nobilis. The sequence continues at coordinate 4,443,116 of JAQPPZ010006010.1, forward strand.
TCTAGGGGCATTGCATAGAAATGATCCAGAGGTGCAGAGCTTGACAAATATGGTAAAATAGTTAGTTTCAAAAGTGGAGATGATTCAGCCTTCTAGTTTCACTTACAGTTATAAAGAGATGTGCAATCAACCATTGGATCCCATTGTTGCTGCTAGACCTTATCCTAAGCACTTTCCTATGCCAGTTTTACCTATATATAAGGGAACAAAAGATCCAATAGAGCATTTAAGAAGATTTAGAACAACATGCCATGATCTCATATATGATGACATGTTGTTACTAAAAATATTTCCTAAAAGTCTTGGTGGCATGGCATTGGAGTGGTACTATCGGTTACCTAATTATTCCTTGAGGAATTTTGAAGAAACAACAAAATTATTTGTTCAATAGTTTAGTGCTTATATTGAGAAGAATGTGACCATGAAAGATATTTATAATTTGAAATAAGGTAAAGAAGAGAGTTTTTCAAAATTTCTATCTCATTGGAGAAGTCTAGTTGGATGCTTAAGATATACTTTACCTCCTTGAGATATGCTTGAAATATTTATTGGAAATTTGCAAGAATAATTATCCTATGCACTAGAAACAACTACTATCACATCCTTTGAACAAGCAGTTGAGTTAGCAAAGAAAGTGGAACAAGCTCTTATCAGAAGAGGACAACTCAAAGTAAAAGAAGAAAAATCTACTAAGTCATAGTATAAGAATAAGCATGTGGTAGGTGATGGTGTAACGGATAGTAGGCCTGTTAATAGCATTGCTAACACTCTACAAAAGATAATACTTCAAAAACCTCCATAGAGGAATTTCACAAGACTTGGCATACCCATGGAAGTAGTTCTACAACAAATTTTGGAAGCTAATATGATTGAGTTGCCTCCCATAAGGTAACCAGATACTACAACTAATTGGTACAAGGTAGGGCAACATTGTGCATATCACAGAGTAGAAGGACATTGGACAAATTCTTGTAAGAAGTTGAAACATGTGGTTCAAGATTTGATTGATGCAGGACATCTTGATGTAGGAAGTTCTCAATCTTCAAATGGTCAACAAGGGTCCATGATTAATCAGAATGTACCTAAGTAATAGGACAGCTAATCAAGTATCTTATAAGAATGTGCCACCTCCTTATGGCAATATGGTTGGTATGATAGACAACTTCTAAACAATAGGTGCAAAATCGACAAATCCAATGATATCAATAGAAATATTTATCTCTTAGAACTTTTGCAAACTTCTCCTACTCATGGAGAAGCCTTGCTAAATGTTCTAAAACAACAATCTATTCCCCCAGATATTTTCCCTAGTGATATGGCCAATATTGTAAGTTCTCTTGGGATACATCATATCACATTCTCGGATGACGATATTTCTTCCTCAAATTTGCAAGAAGATTCTTCCCTTTACATCACTACATTTATTGGGGATACTTTTATCAAGAGAGTTATGATTGATAATGGTTCTTCCCTTAATTTATGCACATATCAATTTTTTCAAAAGTTTGGATTAAAAGAGGAAGATTTAACTAAATCCGATGACATCATTAAAACTTTCAACAATGAGTCCCAAGAAGCTTGCGGTACCATATCTCTTCCCCTTAAGGTTGGACCCAAGATTTTAGATACATTGTTCTATGTGGTATCTTGCCCTTCATATTTTAATCTGCTTCTCAGACGTCCTTGGATCCATGCAATGAAGGTCATCCCTTCCACCTTTCATCAATGTTTAAAATTTGAATTTAAAAACCAACTTGTTACTATTTTGGGTGATCCTCATCCATTTGAATATTGCTCACCAGATGATCTAGCTCAATTTCATTTATCAGATTCCTCACCTAACATAACTAAGCAATTTGAAAATTTTAATGTAAGAGAGGAATCATCAACCAAAATCTCATCATGGGATCAAGACAATCCTTCTCATCAGGAGCCTCTTCTAGATGAATCTCATCAAGGTTTAGAGTGGAGTGTTGAGGATGAGGGGTCACCCTCTCCTCCTTTGTTGGTCTCAACCCTAGAGAAGTATACCACAGATGAGGATCTACCTCAAAATGATATCTACTTTGATGGGTCTATCCCTTGCACAATGCAGGTTGAGTCTTCTAGTTCTCAAGTGGACTTTGGTTCTATGTCTCCCGAGGACCTTGAGCAACTAGGAGTGATTCCTACCCCACCTCCTCTTGAGGATGAGTTGTCCATTCTCATTGAGGAGACCATAGATGTGAACATAGGTTCTGAGGAAGCCCCTAGAATCCTTAAGCTAGGTAAAGCCTTGTCCATGGATGAGCAGGAGCAATTGACCAATTTGTTAAAAGAATTTCAAGATATTTTTGCTTGGTCATATGCCGACATGCCAGGGCTTGATCCCTCCCTTGTTATGCATCATTTGGTAGTTAAGCCTAGTGCCAAGCCTGTTAAGTAGAAACTTAGGAAGATGCATCCTAAGGTCACCCTTTTAGTCAAGGAGGAGCTCCAAAAACTCCTTGATGTTAGTTTTATAAAAGCCATCGACTATTCTGATTGGATCTCCAATATCGTTCCTATAGCTAAGAAGGAAGGAACAATCAGAGTATGTACTGACTTTTGGGACATTAACTTAGCATGTCCCAAGGATGATTTTCCCTTGCCCAACATAGATCAGATCATAGATTTCACCACCAAATGTGGAATGCTTTCGCTCATGGATGGTTTCTTAGGATACAATCAGATCTTGATTGCCCCTAAAGATCAGGCCAAGACAACATTCATCACTCCATGGGGTACCTTCTATTGGAAAGTCATGCCTTTTGGCTTGAAAAATGTAGGAGCTACCTATCAATGGGCCATGACTTATATTTTCCATGACATGATGCATGATATTCTCCAGGATTATGTGGATGATCTCTTAGGTCGCTCCATAGAACGAAAGGATCATGTCCATGATTTAAGATGGATTTTTGAAAGGCTTCAACATTTCAAGGTTCATCTTAAACCCGCTAAGTGTGTGTTTGGAGTCACATCTGGCAAGTTGTTAGGCTTCATAGTTTCTAGGTGAGGCATTGAGGTGGACCCCACTAAGATAGCGACTATCATTGACATGCCTCCTCCTCACACCCTGATCGAACTGCGTAGCCTACAAGGTAAGCTTCAGGCTATTCATTGGTTCATTGCCCAGTTAGTCGATAAGTGTCAACCCTTTCTTAAGCTTCTTAAGAAAGATGTGGTCTTCTAGTGGGATTTTGAGTGTTAGAAATATTTTGATGATCTCAAATAGTATCTCACTTCCCCACCTATCTTAGTTCCCCCTATGCCTAGTAGGCATTTGATGCTTTACATAGCAGCCACTGCTCATGCTTTGGGAGCCATGCTGGCCCAACATGATGATCAAAACAAAGAGTGAGCTATCTACTATATCAGTAGAACTTTGGTTAGCTATGAAACTAGGTACACTCCCTTAGAGAAGCTTTGCCTTGCCATAGTGTTCGCTTCCCAGAAGTTAAGACACTACATGCTCAGCCATAAGACATTGGTAGTTGCAAATTTTGACCCTTTGCACTATTTGATGTCTAAGCCCCACCTTTCAGGTTGAGCTGCTAAATGGGTGTTGGCCCTTAGTGAGTTTGACCTGAATTTCATAGGTCAGAAGGCTATCAAGGGTCAAGTAATTGTTGATCAGTTAGCCTTCGCTCCCCTAGAAGCTACCCATCCTTTAGTCATTGAGTTTCCTGATGAGTGCTTCAACATCGAAGTTGAAGAGCTAGAGTCTTGGAATTTATTTTTTGATGGAGCTCGATGCATGAAGGGTACTGGTGCTGGAGTCATTCTAGTCACCCCATAAAAACAACTCATCCCCTTGTCCTTCAAACTTTATTTCTCTTGCACAAACAATACTGTAGAGTATGAAGCTTTGATCCTTGGCCTTAGAGCAGCCTTAGCTTTGCAGGTTAGAGTCCTCTCGATATTTGGTGACTCTCAACTTGTGGTCAATCAGATCAATGATGTTTATCAGACTCGGGATGATAAACTTAAGCCCTACAAGGAGATTATCACCAAGTTGTTGTCCTCATTCGATCGAGTAACCATAGAGTCTATCCCTAGATCCTCAAACTACCATGTGGATGCCATGGCCACTATTGCATCCTTATTCCCTTTAGAGTTGGAAGATGATCAAGCATCGATTATCATTAGACAACTCTAGGAGCCTACATCACTTGGTTCTTGTCTTGTTTTATTAGATTGTTTGACCATCAAAGATTCCCCATATGAGCCATGGTATACCAACATCTTTAATTTCCTTAAGGATGGTTTGATACCTGATGGTTTAGATCATAATCAATATAAGATTTTGTGCAAAAGAGCATGTTGATTCATCATAATCAATAATACTTTGTATCGATATTCTTTTGAAGGTATCCTCTTATGATGTCTTAACTTCGATGAAGCCCAACTTGCTCTTAGTGAGGCTCACGAAGGTTCATGTGGAGGTCATTTTAGTGGCAATGCTATTGCCAAAAATCTCCTTCGAATGGGGTACTATTGGCCTTCCATGGAGAAATATGCATGTGACTATGTGCGATGTTGCGACAAGTGTCAATGCCATGACCATCTTGTTCATGCTCCTTCTCAAGACCTTCAAGTTATCTCTTCCCCTTGGCCATTTTCCATGTGGGGATTGGACATTATAGGGAAGGTTAACCCAGTGTCATCTGATGGTCATAAGTTTATCATTACAGTGATTGAGTACTTCACTAAATGGGTCGAAGCCATACCCCTAGCTATGATGATTGGAGCTCAGGTTTCTAAGTTCATCTTCAACCAGATTCTTTGTAGGTTTAGGATTCCTTCAATGATTGTCTCTGACAATGACACTCCTTTCAAGAATAAGGATGTCCATAATATTTGTGCTAAGTACAAGATTCAGCACAGGTGGTCAACTCCTTATTACCCTTAGGGTAATGGATAAGCCAAAGCATCCAACAAGTCCTTGATCAAGATCTTGAAAAAGTTGGTTAGTAAGACCGGTCGTGACTGGCATATCCAACTTTATCCTACCTTATGGGCCTATCGCACTAGTGTGCATACTCCCATAGGTGCCTCACCATATGTCTTGGTATATGGGTCTGAGGTAGTGTTTCCTTTTGAGCTCGAGGTTCCCTCATTGTGCATCTTGTTGCAAGATGCCTCGATCGATGATGAGTATCATGCAGACCATTTGCACCAATTGGAGCTACTGGATGAAAAGTGCATTCATGCCTTAGAGCATTTGCGAGCCTATCAAGATAGGCTTCGATGATATTACTCTAAGAAAGTTTGCAATCATTATTTTGAGGTTGGGGACCTTGTCCTCAAGGAAAACTAGAAGAACACTAATGCTCATGCTGATATTCGAGGTAAGTTTCAGCCCAATTGGTTAGGGCCCTTTGTCATAACGACCAAGTTTGGCTCAGGTGCCTATCATTTAGCTTCTCTGGATGGTAAAGAACTTAAAGAACCAATGAATATAATGCATCTCAAGAGATATTATGCATGATTCATCATTTTGCATTGCATTTTGCATTTAGCATAGATCATACTGCATCTCAGTTTGCTTGCTCATACTGCATGATTGCCTATCATATTTTGCATGGTTTCTTGACATTTTGTTTCTCTTGCATTTCTGCTTGTCATAATTGCATGGTTGCTTGTTCATGACTGCTTGATCATATAGATTTTTAGGGATTTCACGACAATGGCAAGTGATGACACCTAGTTAGGTCGTAGCTCACATGCATTGCACTCTCACTAGGGCTTTGATGCCTAGCAAAGCCCCAACCTAGGGCCCATGCATTTTCATCCCTTTCTTCTTCTCTTCTCTTCTTTTGCTCTTTTCTTCTCTTCTTCCTTCTTCTTGTATTCCTTGACTTTGAAAGTTTTTTCAAATGACCATCAATTCTCCCCAAATTCAAGGAATACAATCCTCTTTTGGTATATCCTTATCCTTTGCATGATTCTTCTTTCTCCTCTACTTTCTTTGTTCAAACAAGGATATACATTCTCTTCTCTTATTTGTTTGCACACTTCCTCCCTCTTGAATTTTCAATAATTGAAACTTCAAAAGGGGGTACACATGCATAGTTATTTGCTCCTCATTTTTCTTCCTCTCTTTTCTTCTAGCACATGCACACACTCACATAGTGTTATGCTCAGATTGCTTGGTTCATACATATTCTTACACACCCCTATCGAGGGTAGCACTCATTGACTCATTCATATACATATATTACACCCCACATGGGATATCATACATCCTAGCGGGTATATTTTATCCATTAGGTGCACACCCCTATCGAGTTACACTCCTCTTGACTCAATGGGTACTACACCCCATTATAGGATAAGCTCCATGGCCATTTTAGTAGGTCATGACATACATCCTAGTGGGTAATCGCCCCATAATAGTCACTAGTGAGCAACCACCCATAGTGGGTCACACTCCATCATTTGATATTGTGTAGAGAGTAATCACCCATAGCGGGTTACGCTCCATCATTTGTTCATATTAGTGAGTGCTACACCCATAGTAGGTTTTCACTCCATATTTGGCCATCCTTTTGGGCATAACACCCTTTTATCCAGGGTTTATGATTAGTTTCTCTCACTTTCTATCTTGTTGACCTTCTTTGGAGATGTTTGTGTTCTTATTCTTATCCTTCTTATTCTTCTTCTCTCCTCCTCCCTTATTGTATGACAAGGATCACTGGGTACAATATGAATATGGGGTGCGATTTCACATTTTAGGGTTTTCTCTTAAGGAAACCCTAATTTTCAAAGTTGGCATCATTTTACGTCAACTTATCTTGGGTTTTCCCACCCATTTTTCTTTCAAATCCGCTATAAAAGGAGGGTTTGAAGTCTTATTTTTCCTCTAACTAACTCCAGATAGAAGTGAATTTCCCAATCAAATTTTTTCCAAGTGATTCTATGTCATTTCTTTCTTAAAGTGATTTCGATGCACTCTCTATATGATTTGTTTTCTTCTTCTACAAGCAAGCTAACTTGCAATTGTGAAATATAATCTGTTGAAGCTCTATTTTCTATTGCATTGGATTGTGTGTTATTGATCTTGGTGGACAAGAGTTGAAGCCCTACAGAGAGATCGACTATTTGGAGGTCTTAACCCTTCTGCCTATTTTTTTTTCTATCTGCTAGGTATTTTCACTCGTCTGTATTTACACTTTAATTAGTTTGTATTATGCATCTATTAGTTATGTTTTTTTTTAGTTTTATCCTTGCTTCTGCAAAATCATGCTCGATTATTTCAAGGCACAATTTCATCGATCTATGAAAACGTGATCACTTTGTGTGGGGTACAATTTTGCACAGACCACGTTTGGGGGCAACTTGCTACCCCCAAACCTTAGATTTACATTATATACTGCATTTAGACCATACTAGTGCATTATGTGCTCTATTTTATTGATCTTGTCTATTGTATTTTGTTATGCATGTTCATCTTCCAAAGGTCAACTTTCGTTTCTATTTTCAAATGTCAACTAAAAGGACATAGGGGGCTTGACCGTTGTGCCTCCAAGCATTTTTGTACAGTGGCCTATCAGGCCTCCTAACGATAATCACATTTCTCAAGTGTTTTCCAATTTATTTTCTAGGAACAAGAATCGTTGGATATAGCTGGATAAAAGACAAGCTTGGACCAACAACCAAATAAGATAAGTGCCCTAATAATTCTTAGGATATTTTTTGTGTGATTTCTATTTCTATCATTAACCCTAGATCTGAGTTAAAAGAAATATATTTAATTAATATCTAGGCATTTGAAAGGACAAAAGCATATATCATGCACTTAGGGTTTAATATTGTTTGTGCATCTTCTCTTGGACCCTTGCTCAAAGGATTCAATTTACAAATGCATCTATTAGTTATGTTTTTTTTGAGTTTTATCCTCGCTTCTACAAAATCATGCTCGATTATTTCAAGGCACAATTTCATCGATCTATGAAACGTGATAACTTTTTGTGGGGTACAATTTTGCACAGACCACGTTTGGGTGCAACTTGCTACCCCCAAACCTTATATTACATTATATACTGCATTTAGACCATACTAGTGCATTCTATGCTCTATTTTATTGATCTTGTCTATTGTATTTTGTTATGCATGTTCATCTTCCAAAGGTCAACTTTCGTTTCTATTTTCAAATGTCAACTAAAAGGACATAGGGGGCTTGACCGTTGTGCCTCCAAGCATTTTTGTACAGTGGCCTATCAGGCCTCCTAACGATAATCACATTTCTCAAGTGTTTGCCAATTTATTTTCTAGGAACAAGAATTGTTGGATATAGCTGGATAAAAGACAAGCTTGGACCAACCACCAAATAAGATAAGTGCCCTAATAATTCTTAGGATATTTTTTGTGTGATTTCTATTTCTATCATTAACCCTAGATCTGAGTTAAAAGAAATATATTTAATTAATATCTAGGCATTTGAAAGGACAAAAGCATATATCATGCACTTAGGGTTTAATATTGTTTATGCATCTTCTCTTGGACCCTTGCTCAAAGGATTCAATTTACAACCCTAGGGTTAGTTATTGTATTCTTACATTTTGTGCATTGTCATTTATGTTTCATAGCATAGATATAGAAATGCCAGACATAGGTGATTGTCTTGAAACTGAATACATCAAACATTCTCCAAAAAACCTTGGACTTGGAGTGAATCCTTAAAATCGTTCCTGGTAAATCTTTCCCCCCCTCATTTACACCAAGCTGTAGAAAAAAACATAGCCCCTATAGCCACCTTGGCTTTCTTTTTGTGGATCCAGCCGAGAATCATGTGGTAGGGTAGGTTTCCCCCTCTACACACTTCCTTCGACAATTGGGTTGCAGCACTCCATATATCTAGGGGTGGTTGCTCAAGGGCATGAGCAACATATCCATCAAGGAAATATCAAACACCCTAGAGGAAAATAATAGGGGGGTTGAAAGAGTCAACTAAGGATTAAGTAGGCCCACTATACCTTGTTGACCTTCATCAAGATTCCTTAGAGACCCAAAGGTGGAGGAGGTGAGAAGATCATGGAAAAACACCAGGGACCAAAAGTGTGCCCATAAAATGAGGTTTGATGGAATATTCTACAAAAACATTCTTAAAAATTAGCTATCATAAGGAGCGAGGCAACATCAAAAGTAGCAGCAATCTGACTTAGGATTGACTGGAAGTACAAGGGGTCACCGAAGCAACTAGATTACTAGAAGAGATTCCTATATACAAGCCCCTATCAAAATATTGGGAGCTGATAAAAGAAAGGAGAAGTCACCAAGACAGGGTGAAAGCTAAAGGAACATGAGATCTTGGAATAGAACTTGTCAACTGAAGCTCTCACTTGATCTCATTTTTCATGAAGTAAGGTGGTCACATTTAATATCCTCTCTAAAGAGAGGACCACACCACTTGTGGAAGAATTTATGGTGACTTAACTCATCATAGGTCTAAACTCACTAGAATTTAATGCAACACAATCCTCCCAATATTACAACCAAAGCTAACATTGGCACTCCCACCCACACTTTTTTGGGGGGGAATTTTGAATTTTAAACCTCACCTATAAATATTATAAATAGTAGTTATCATAGGTGAAGAAAGGAGTTTGGATTTTTTTTTGTGTCAAGTATCTAACATATGGTATTTGTTTTCTCTCTTTTTATACTCTCTTTCTTAATCTTAATTAAAACCTTGAGTCAGTTACATGTACAAGCCTCGAACCTCTTTTGATATACACATTGCATAATTGTATGAGCAAACTTGTGTTCAACTATATTTCATGCTTAGTTCATGTGTTCATCTATCCCACTGGTCTAAGGTAGAAATTGTATTATCTTCTTTGGCATATCACCACCCTTAGGCTAGATAGGTTTCATTTTCTACATTTTACTTTACATATTATTACATGTTTCTTACCTTTCTCCCTTTTATCTTGAAGCAACCTTGATAGGAGTATATTAGTGAACCAATAAGGAAATACGAGCACAAAAGAAGATATCTAGAAGAAAGGAGCTAGCCATGGGTAAAAATCCTTGAAATTCATTTGGTGGAGCCATGTTCCATGCTTCCCTAAAATTCCTAGTATTGGCACCCATGCACGAGGCATAGGGCACTAGACACACCCACTTGACAGAGGTAGAAGATATCAAAACTACAAATGCAGAGGATCACAATGCTTGGGAAGTGTGAGGGGGTCAAAACCAGCCCCCCAACAAGACCAAACACTTTGGGTGAACATGTAGTACCAAAATAAATGAGATATGGTGCCTACCCTTGAAGAAATAATATTTATCAACATAGCCTTAGATAATATCTAGGATAACGGAGATATGAACCTTTAAATGGAGGAGATGCCACTATATGACTTATATTTTAGCCTCTTTTTTAGTTTTCCATATTTTATTTGTAATATGGATCCACTTCCACTTATAGAAAGACGCCTACTATTTATTGTCGAGTTCAAAATCAAGGAAAATATCATGGGAAAGTGATAACAAACAATATAAGACTTAAAGTCTTGATTATTATAATTATTTTCTCATTGTCAATATCAAAGGGTAACATCTATAATAGTTCCTATATTAATATAAACTAAATGTGGAATAAGTTTACATGTTCTTTCAAAGGCAACTCTTAAATGAGAAGGCAAGTTAAATGCAACTTTAGAAATCCTCTAGGAAATCAAGGACCATATTTTATGATCTCAAAATTCGAGCATAATCTTGATTTTTTTTTCATAAAATTTAATGCCTTGAGGCTAAGCTAAGGGGCTAGTGGTTTCTTCTCTAAAAGTATCACTATGTACCACCATATACAAGAGAAGCCAATGCTTAGCCTTGTTATCAAAGCATCATTCTTTCATGAGATATTTGGGATACATTCCCTTCATGCTATCCAATTTGTCTTGAGAAGTAGGGACCCACTTATGTAAAAAATATTTTGCATTCAACACCTTATCTTTCTATGGGATATCTTTGTGTTTCTCTTTATAAGAGGCTTAAATGAACCTACATCAAACTAGATCCTTCCAAAAAAATTCCCCTTTAGGGCTTATTACTACCCATTTATCATCCATGGTCTTACTTTATGTTAGCAGATCAAGGATGCCAAGCCCTCCTTTAGGTTGGTAGATGTGCATAACTTCTATGATATTCCAATGATTCGAGTTGATCCATCACATTTGGACCAAAGTTAATGACATATGACTTGAGTATATATTTTTTATGCACCTTTCGATGCTAATAAATTTGATGATTAATAAATATATGAGGTTATTAGCACTTTACTAAATACTTATATTTTTCTATCTAGAGACAATCCATGTTGAAAATTTCTATAGGAATTTAGCTAACACTGAGTCTCACATTCCATGGGAGATACATTCATGCCAAATGGGATTTATAAATATCAAATTATTAGGCCATGATGGACCATTATCCATGATATTGGTATATTTCCTAGTAGCTTATTAGAAGAGTAGTAAAAGATCTTAGGCTTTCTATAGTAAAAAATTCACTACAGAGGGGAAAATATTTGCCCTAGAGAGAAATTAAATTGGACCACTACCTAAATTTGAATAGATGAGAGGCCCTAAAGCTCCCTCCACATATCAAGTAGCTTATTTGAAGAATTCATCAACAAGGATTCATCTATGTGAAATGCCACTAGCAAGCTCCAAACTCCTCACACCATGAGGCAAAGTCATTCACTCAAACTATACCAGAAAAGGATCACAACCTTTTTGGTGGTGACTAATCTACATCACACGATCAACAAGAGACCCAAAACCCTTTCATAAAAGGTTTTTGTTGATGGAGGGACCTCTATTGGCTTTATCCACCAGGATCTATTCTCTAACCTAACAGGTAGGCCATAAATCCAAGCCATCCTCTTTCAATATTTTGGTTACAACACTCTATATACCCAAGTGCAGTTTCTCAATGGTACAAGAAACATATCCATAAGAAAAAACCCAAGGACCTTAGAGGAAAAATGATAAGGTATGGAGTAAATCAAATAAGGATTCAAGAAGATTGTCAGGTCCTATTAATCCATATATGGATCCTCAAGAGGAATAATTGCAAGAGAGGCAAGAAAAGCATGCAAAAGCCACATCAAAAAAAAAAATGTGCCCATAAAACAAGATCTGATGGAGCCCCATACAAAGGATTTTTAAAATAATCAACAATTAGGAGGAATAGTGCAACATTAAATACAACATCAATAATACTGAGAGGCCAATCAAGGATAAAAAAATGGAGCTACCAAAGTTTTTGGATCACCAAAAGAAAGGTCTAGGACCAAATCCTTACCAGAATCTAGTGGACTGGCATTAAGGGGGAAAACATATCAGGATGGGTCAAAATCAAGGAAAAACAAGGTTGAAAACACCAAAGTGAGGCCTTGCTTTTAGAAGCCACCACCCAAGCTTGAGTTCCCACAAGAGAAGGAAGGTTCATTAATGACACCTCTATAAGGATATTATGCCACTCGTAGGAGCATTTATGATGATTTGACCCCTCAACTAGCTCCAAATACCTCAAATAAATTTAACTTAGTTCCTTTGATTCAATAAACAAGGATGATGTAAGTGCTCCTACCCATAACCATTTAAGAGGGAATTTTGAATTTTGAATTATGATATAAATATTACAAATAATCACCTTTAAGGCCAAGGCAAGGAGAATGAATTGTTGTCGTGTCTAGTATCTAACCTTAAGCAATTTTCCCCCTCTATGTTTTGTATATCAGTTTAGACTCAAACCTTGAGTCCTTGCATGTACATATCATCAAGTCTCTTCTAATTATATATAAATACAATTTCCTTTTAAATATAAATGCAACGAGCTATGACTGCTTAAATTTTTATCTTAGTCTCTATGTTTGTATATATTTCTATGGGGGGTTGTGACTAGTATTTGTCTTGGTTCTCACAAGGTATTCTTTGATATGTAATCATATATGGTTGGGATCTTGTTCAATTTTAGTTATGTTTTTATGCATGTATTCACTAATCCCACTAGTATGCAAGATGAAAGCTATAATGTTTGGTGTATTTCCACCCGTAGCTTAGGCTAGTTAGGCTAGTTGGACATTTTTGTTTTCCCTATTTTTTCTTTTCCTTGGAAAAGACCTTGTTAGGGTAGACAAGCTTAGGAATAAAGTGACGTGTCAAATATTACATCCAAACAAGGATTTGGTCTTGGTAAAACCCCCTAGAGGTCATCTAAAGTAGACATATCCCATGCTTCCCAAACTTCCCAATACTAACACTCCAAGTGAGGCACATGTATTGAACACACCCAGTGAGAATCGTATTAAAGGTGGTAATGGTACCTAGGGCATAATGGCCATTTTTAGTTCCCAAAATTTCAAACTAGAAAACATGATGGGATCCAAATTGTTATATTTATCCCCTAATAAAAAGTTAGATTGAGGTTTCAATGAAGAAATCAATCCCCTATTTGTTGAAGCACTTGAAAGATTCACCTAGTGAATCTACTGTAAAGAGAATACCCATAATAAATCACCTCCTAAGGTCTAGAACAAGGTTATAGTGGGAATCTCTATCTTGTTAAGAAATAGCACACCACCTGGTAACTCTACTGTGCAAAGAATCCTTTTTTAAACAAATCCTAGGCAAAGCAATAAAAAGTAGATAAAATGGTTTCATGAGCTTAGGGACTACCATAAGATCCAATGGAATAGAACACCCTCAATTGCATGAGCCCCCTCTTATATTTGGAAATATATGAAAATTTCAATGATATAACCTCTGGTAGTACAGTTTGTTTGGGATGAGATTATAATCTCCACTTTAATATTGCTATCATATTTAACTAAAGAAGAGGTGATGACTCCAAATGAGCATCTCCAGCATATAGTCAACCTCTATACTTTGTACATTGGAGAATAAAATGTGGTGCCAAGGCTTTTGGAATCTTCCTTCAAAGGAAAAGTATGAGAGTAGTACATTTCACTCACTCCACATTCTATCGTTGATTGGGACCAACTCACAAATCTGCTTGTGGATAGGTTTGAGGAGAAGGCGGATGAATTATCTCTATTAGATCAATTTGTGACCATCAAAATGGCCCCTATGGAATCCATGGATTAATTCAATACCAAATTCCAAAAGTCCTAGTATAGGATCGCAAAGGAGATATGACCCATCCCAAGTATAGTTTTTATCTATTGTATAAAGGAAATAAATTTTGAAATGACCATGATGGTCAAAACTAGGGGAGGCAATTCAATGACAACAATCTATAGGATAGTAATTCAATCCAAGAGAGACCTCATATAGATTCGAAGGTTAACCCCTAGACCCCTCATGTATTTCTTCTAAGATGTTCAACCATTGTATAAGCCTCCTTCGATAATACAACACACCACTTTCAAGTCAATATTTGTTTTGTCAAACCTCTATGCAGACATATTTATCTACCACGGGCACATCCTCTTTGGTCTATCAATCCCTAAAAATAGAGAAATTATAAAGTTCCATGAGAGACGTGAACAATGAAATGATATCCCTTAGGAACCAACATGATTTTTAGAGGTTTTCTTATCAAAACTACCTAAGACTCCCCTTTTAGTAGGGTAACCAAGGATATTGACCTATACCAAATGGATATCAAATATACCCACATCAACCCAATAGAAATCCTAGTACACCCCAATATTTTGAGCAATAAATGGTACATATCCCCATCCCTATGAAAAAAGTACCTTTGAATCCATGAAAGATATTATCCTTGCTCAAAATAACTATATAGGAGAATATTTAGCACATAAGATATCCAATGCCTCAACCAACATATCAAATCCATATGGTGCAAGCATCAATACCAACCATTTATAATTTACCATTGAAAGTTTCCTCAATTCTAGGAATCAGAGTACCAAAATAAATCTTAGTGGTATGATATGAATGAGAGGTCTATGTTATCCTTAGATTTACAAGCATAACACCAAACAACCAGACCTATATTTAACTTGGTATTCTCAAAAGAGAGAATTAGAGAGCAATCAAAGAATCTAAAAGGAAACAAAGTCCAACATAGGAGGTTAGAAAACTAGCAACCGATCAACCATGGTAGAAGAGCCAATAAGAGCCAAACAAATAGTACCAAATAACCAATGCCAAAGCAAATCTTGTCAAAACTGATCCAAGCACACAACCTTAGCATCGAGTAACCCAAGCCCTAGTGGATCCCGAGCAACATGTTGGAATCTCAAACGCTAGAATCTATCAAAATGGTCAAGCACCTAAGAGGTTGACTATACCCATGCTACTATAGGATGTACTCACCCTTTAAAAATAGATGAAGCAAATAGAAAAAGCCTTGGAGAAGTAGAAGATCACTAGAAAGCAGAAAGAGCAGGTTGTTTTACAAATATCCAATCCTAGTCCTAGCAGACCCAAGTCATAACCTTTATACCTGATGATCATGTGCGGGGATAAACTCATCTATAATTGTTTGGTGGATTCTAGGGAAAGAACCTCAATCATGCCTAAAATAGTAGTTGATGCATTATATTTAGCCTATAAATTCATGAAGTAAGGGATCATGTAGTTGGACAAAACTCTAATTCCTATCCTTAGCCTAAGGATCTACAACTTTCACTATATGCCTATTCCAATGTGATAGTCATTTAAGAGGTACTAGTGATTGATATATCTATGTCATTTGGACTATGCCTCTCTCATGACTTCACTACAAATATTGGAGTGTACCTCTCCTTGGATTGGTCCCACATGTTCCTAAAGATTTGTTGTGGTACCAAGATGAAAGTTTCTTCTAAGCCCTTTCACATGCATCATGTGGAGCATATTCTAGCAATCAAGGCCAAATGAGAATGGGCTTTCCTAGTCATAGAATAAGAGGTGTGACCCAAGAAACTCAATGATGAACTACACACCTAGGCATCAAATGACTAGATGGATGAATGAGTCGATAACACATGGCTAGCAAACCTATGTAGGGAATTTAAGACAACTAGTGCAAATACATAGACAATCCAAAAAGAGGATCTCATCATGTCAAAGGCCACTAAATCTACAAGAACCCAACACTCAACAGAACCCATAGAGCACACAACCTAACAGTTGAAAAATCGGGATGGGAAAAAGTTTGGATCACTTTGGTATGGGCATTGCAAGTTTCAATGATAAAATTTTGCACATAGTAGTTAGTGTGTGAAGACACATTAAACCTTTTCCCATAGTGTAAATAGATGATATTTAAATAAATATGGTAAGATACAAGTACTATAGTTATTGGATAATGTGAATAGGATGCATATAAATGAAGGGTAGAAAGTCAAAATGCCCATGCAAAATATTTTTGGAAAATGGGCCACCAAGCCAAATTCATGAATAGAAGAAGGTTGCTTAGATCAAAAGTACTAATGATCGACAAGAATAAATTGAGATAATCATTCCATACATTACACTTAATGGTCATAAAAGCAATGAAAACATTTGTCATAGTCAAACGGGTAGCAGCATAGTAGATAACCATGACATCATTGATTCAACCACATGGGAAAGATTGAATAGAAGGATTGAAGGGACAAAAAGCTTTAATTTTTAATAAATAGAAGGACAATAAAAAGAGGGCTCATGTTGACATGTCATATGAGTCTACTTCTCTTTTAAATTCCCAAAGCCTCCAAGATCTACCCCATAGACTCCACACCCAAAAGATAATGCTACTAGTATTGGTTCTTCAACTCTTGCATGCATAAGTCCCTTGTAAGTCGCTAAACTATAGTAAAATTTTTACTATAAAGGGGTAGATATTTGTCCTAAAGTGAAATTAAATAGGACCACTGCTCAAATTTGAACAAATGAGAGGACCTTAAGCTCCCTCCACATATCAAGTAGTGGATTTCAAGAAAACACCAACAAGGAGTAGTTTGTTCTAGAATTTTCTAGCATGCTTGAAGCTCCCCATACCGCGAGGAAAATTCATTCACCCAAACTGAATCAACAAAGGATCATATCCTTTTTTTTGGTGACTAAGCCACATCCCACCATCAAAAATAGCCTCAAAACCCTTTATGATGATTTAACCCCTCAATCTGCTCTATATCCCCTAGAAATAAATGCAGCTCAGTCCCTTTGATTCAGTAAACAAGGATGATGTAGGCGCTCCTACCCATAACCATTTAGGAGAGAATTTTGATATAAATTCTATAAATAATCACCTTCAGAGCCAAGATAAGGAGTTGAATTGTTGTTGTGTCTAGTATCTAACCTTGAGGATTCTTTTCTCCTCTTTCTATTATTATATCAGTTTAGGCTCGAGCTCTAAGTCATTTTATGTATAGGTTGTCAAGCCTCTTCCAATTTTATATGAATGTAATGTGCTTTTAATTATGAATGCAAGGAGCTATGACTACTTAAATTTATGTCCTAGTCTTTGTGTTTGTATATATTTCTATGGGGGCTTGTGACTAGTATCTATCCTGGTTCTCATGGGGGATTCTTTCATTTGTAGTCATATATGCTTGGGATTGTGTTCACTTTATGCTATCCTATTTTTTTGCATGTGTTCACTAATCCCACTAGTATGTAAGATATAATCTATAATATTTGGTGTATCACCACCCATAACTTAGTCTAATTAGGCTAGTTAGACTTTACTACTTTCTCTATTTTCTTTTTTCCCTAGAAAAGACCCCATTAGAGTAGAATAGCTTAGGAACAAAGCAAAGAATTGAATATTACATCCAAACAAGGAGTCAGCATTGGTAAAAAGCCTTGGAGGTTGTCTAAAGGATCCACATGCCATGCTCCTCGAACTTCCCAGGACTAGCACTCCAAGTGAGGGAGGGGCACTAAATAAACCCAACAATAATTGCATTATGGGTGGTCATGACACCCAGGGCATAGGGACTATTTTTAGTCCCCAATAGTTCAAACTGGCATGCCATATGGGACCCAAATTGCTACATTTATCCCATGATTAGAATTTATATTGATTTTTAAATGAATATTTTAATCCCCTAATTTTTGAAGCACTTGAAATATTCACCTAACGACTTTGTTGCAAAGAGAATACCCCTACAAAATCACCTCCCAAGGTCCAGGTTGATGTTGCGGTGGGAACCTCTGTCTTGTTAAGAAATAGCACACCAATTGGTGACTCTACTAAATAAAGCCCAAGCATAGTAGTAAAAAGTAGGAAAAAATTCTTCATAATATTAGGGCCTACCACAAGATCTAGCATAAAATAAAACGCTCAATTACTTCTATCACCTCTCAGATTTGGCAATAGACAAAGAGGTAGATGATAAAATATGGTTGCCCCTCAAAATATAAACCAAAGAAGCCTTCAAACATGGAATGATAGAGTTACATGGTAGCCTTTTATAGTATCAACTGCTTAGGATGAGATTTTAGTCTTCACTCTAAAATCCCTACCATATTTCACCGAAGAAGATGTGACAACTCCGATTGAGCATCTCCAACATATGTTCAACCTTTGTGTACAAAATTGGAGAATAAATTTGGCACTAAGGCTTTGGTAGTTTCCTTCAAAGGAAAATCATTAGAATGGTATATTTTCTCACTCCACTTTTTATTGTTAATTAGGACCAACTTGCAAACCTACTTGTGCATAGGTTTAGGGAGAAGGCAAATGGAGTATCTCTACTAGAGGAATTGGTGACCATCAAAAGGGCCCCTGTAGAAGCCATTGACGACTTCAATACCAGATTCTAAAAATTTTGGTACATGATCCTATAGGAGATATACCCCTTCCCAAGTATGGTTGTTATCTACTATTTGAAGATGATCAATTCCGAAATAGCCATGATGGTCAAAACCATGGGAGGTAATTCATTTCCAATATCCTATGGGATAGCTATTCAATATGAGAGATCTTATCTAGATTGGAAGGTTAGCTACTAGATCCCAAGTGCTTTTTCCCAAACATTTAGCCACTATATCATCCTCCTTTGAAAATATAGCCCAACACATTCTGGTCAACCTTTATTTTTAGTCAAACCTCTATGCAAATATCTCCATCTACCACTAGAACACCCCCTTCAATATCTCAATCCTTGGAAATAGAAAAATTGCAAAGTGCCATGAGAAACATGAAAAATGAAATTATATTCCTCAGGTGCCAACAAAATTTCTAGAGGTTTGGTTATCAACACTACCCAAGACCCCCCTTCTAGCAGGGATACCAAGGATACCAGCCTCCACCAAATGGATATCAAAGGTACCTCCCAAACCAATAGAGATTTAAATCTACCCCAAGATTTTGGGCAAGAAAAGGTACCTATCCCCATCCCTATGTAACAAGTACCCTTGAATCTGATGAAAGATATGGTCCCTACTCATAACAACTATATATGAGACTCCTATGCTTGGCCATATTATTACCCTAACCCATACTATATGGGCTATGAGGAGCTCTAGTATGAAACATGTCCAACGCCTTAGCCCATATATCAAAGCCATATGGTGCAAGTATTGGGACCAATCATTCAAAACTTATCATTGAAATTTTATCTCAATTTTGGGAATCGATGCATCAAAATAGACCTTAGTGACATGGGATGAAGGAGAATTCTATGTCATCCTTGAACGTACAAGCACACCATTGAACAACTAAACCCAGATTCAATCTGATATTCTCACAAGAAGGAAGAAGAGAGCAGTAGAAGAGGCTCAAAGGAAATAGAGCCCAACACATGAGGTCAGTAAATTGACAACCAATCAACCGTAAGAGAAGAGCCAAGAAGAGTAAAAAAAAGTCAAAATAATTGGTACCAAAATGACCAGTTCCAAAGAAACTCCTTCTAGAATTGATCTAGACACCTAACCTCAGGATCGATCGACCCAAGCCCCAATGGATCCCAAGAAGCATGCTGAAAGATTATTCGTTAGAATATTTCAATATGGTCAAGCACCTAAAGAGGCCCATTGTACCCATGCCATTGTAGAATGTCATCACCCTATTGGAATAGATGACATAGCTAGAAAGAGCTCTAGAGAAGCAAAAGGTCACTAAAAAGCAAAAAGAGTAGGTGTTTCTATAAATTTATAGTCTCATTCCTAGCAGGCCCAAGCCACAACCTTTCTACTTGATGCTCATGTGCATGGACAAGCTCATCCATAATTTCCTAGTGGATTATAGGACATGTATATCAATCATACCTAAAAGAATGGTTGACACCTTGGAGTTAGCCTACAAACCGATCAAGCAAGTGGTAGTGTGGTTGGATGAAACTCCAATTCCTATCCTTGGCTTCATCAAGGACCTACAACTTTCACTATATGCCTATCATAATGTGATTGTTGTCTAGGAGGTAGCATTGATTGATTTATCTGCTTCATTTGGCATGTGCCTCTCCCTTCACTTCACTACAAATATTGGAGGGTACCTCTCGCTAGATTGGTCCCACATGTTCCTCAAGACCTGCTATGGCACCAATATGAAAGCTCCTTTTAAGCCCTTTAACATACATCATTGGAACATATTTTTATAATCAAGACCAAAGGAGAATCAACTTTATTGGTCATAGTAGAAGAGGTAAGACTTGATACACTCAAGGATGAAGTACACACCTAGGTACCAGATGACCAAATGAATGAATGGGTCAACAACACATGGGAAGTAGACCTATGCAAGGAGTTTAAGACAACTAAAGTAGATACAAATACATTCTAAAAGGAGGATCTTATCACATTAAAGACCACTAAATCTAAAATAACCCATCACTCATTGAAACTCATAGAGCACACACCCCTACAACTGAACAACTAGGATGAGCAAAATTTTGGATCATTTTGACCTACATATTACAAATTTCGATACCAAAATTTTGCACATAGCAACTAGTGTGTGAAGGTGTGTGAAGATACGTCAGACACTATACAATAGTATAAATAGGAGGTATTTAAATAAATATGGTAAGATCCAAGTACTCTAGTTATTAGCTAATGTAAATAGGCGACATAAATGAAGGACAAAAAGTCAAAATGCCCATGCAAAATATTTTTGGAAAACATACCACCAGGCCAAATGCACAAATAGAGGAAGATTGCATTGATCAAAATGACTAATGATCAACAAGAATGACTTGAGATAATAATTCCCTATGTTAAACCTAATGACCATCAAAGCAATGAAAAGAGATTTATCACAGCTAAACATGTAGCAGCATAGTAGATAACTATGACATCATTGATTTTCGTATAGGAAATATTGAGGATAAGGATTGACCATACAAATAGATTCAATGCTTTATTAGCAAAAGGTCTATAAAAGGAGGGCTCCTCTTGACATATTATATGAGTCTACTTATTCTCTTTCAAACCTCTAAAGCCTCCAAGATCTTCCCCATAGACTCTACATCCAAAATATAAGGCTGCTATTATTGGGTTCTTCAACTCCTGCAAGCAAAAGTCCCCTATGAGTCTCCAAATTATATTAAAAATTTTACTAAAGAGAGGTAGATCTATACCCTAAAGAGAAATTAAACATGATCTTTGTTTGAAGCTAAATAGATGAGAGGCCTTGAAGCTCCCTCCACATATCCAGTAGTTGATTTGAAGAAGACACTAGTAAGGAGTAATTAATGCCAACGATTTCTAGAATGGTCAAAGATCCCTATGCCATGAGGTAAAGTCATTCACCAAGATTGGACGAGCAAAGGATCACAACCTTTGTAGAGGTGACTAAGTTGCATCCCATCATCAATAGGAGATCCAAAACCTTTTCGATGGTAACTAAAAGGGTATTTGATGGAGGGACCTCTATTAGCTTAGTCCACTAGCACTTATTCGCTAACTTGGTGGGTAGACCCTAAAGTTGAACCACCCTATTTTAGTAATTGGGTTGCAACACTCCATATACCCAACTACAGTTGTTCAATGGCATGAGCAACATACCCATAAGGAAAAACCCAAGGACATTAGAGGGAAAAGGAGAAGGGGATGAGATGAATCAAGTAAGGATTCAACAAGACCACTAGGTCCTATTAATCCATATACAAATCCTTGAGAGGAACGATGGCAATAGGAGTAAGAAGAGCACACAAAATCCACACCAAACCATAAACATGCCCATCAAATGAGGTCTAATGGAACCTCACATAGAGGATTTTTTAGAAAATTAGCAAAAATAAGGAAAAGGACAACATCAATCGAACTAGGAGGTAAACCAAGGACACAGGAATGGGGCTACCAAAGTGATCAAATCACTGAAAGAAATGTCCAAGACCAAATCCTTGCCAAAATTTGATGGACAAACATTAAGAGAGAAAACATACTAGGACGTGTCACAAGTCAAGAAAAACAAGGTTGCGGACACCAAAGTGAAGCCCCGCTAGCAGAAGCGACCACTGAAGCTCGAGTTCCCACAAGAGAAGGCATGTTCATTAATGACACCTCTGCAAGGATATTATACCACTTGTAGGAGAATTTATGATGATTTGACTCCCCAATCAACTCTAGATCCCCAAAAAATAAATGCAACTTAGTCCCTTTGATTTAGCAAACAAGGATGACGCAGGTGCTCCCACCCATAACCATTCAGGAGGAAATTTTGAATTTTGATTTAAATATTATAAATAATCAACTTCGGGGCCAAGGTAAGAAGGTTGAATTATTGACAGCTCTAGTATTTGACCTTGAGCAATTTTTCTTCCCTTTCTATTTCATATATCAATCTAAACTTGAGCCTTGAGTCATTGCATGTACAGGCCATTGAACATCTTCTAATTTTATATGAATGTAATGTGCTTTTAAATATAAATGCAAGGAGTTGTGACTACTTAAATTTTTGTTCTCGTATTTGTGTCTGTATATCTTTCTATGGGGGATTGTGAATAGTATTTTTCTTGGTTCTCATGGGGGATTCTTTGATTTGCAAATCCATGCGGAATTAGGGGACAAGGAGATTATACCTTTAGGGGGGTGTGTGATAAGAGTGTTTGAAAGCGTTAAAGTATAAAGAGCCCCCTATCTTAAGATAGGTTGAGCGCTCTCCCATCTCGGGTCCCCTCTCGGTAAGCGACCTCTTAAGATATAAAGGTTGCTCTTTAAAAATAAGTGGGGGTAGGGGCTCTCCCCCTCTCCCTCTCCATCTCCCTTAAGGTTTGTGTTTTGATGCATATGTTTACTAATCCCATGTGTTTACTAGTTGGCCTCAACCATTAGATTTGCATGTTAATGCTCGAATTATGACTTGATGTCATATTCTATGATATCATCCATCTTCTCATCAACATATATTATCTTGGAGTCATCTTCAAGGCAAATATTTGGGTTTATGTCTAGGTTTATCTAGACTGACTAGTATGGGTCCCCTATTGGTCCTAGGTATTCAACAAAAGATAGGACCAAGGATTTCTAATTGGGAACAATGTCTTCTACTCACATGATGTAGACAAGAATGAAGGGAGTTGCAAAAGCAAAGTTTAATGGGATGAGGCCTTATCTAGGCAAGAAAGGGGGAGGGCACCAAAGAAGGCACCCTTTACAAATATTTTGTCTACATTTTTTTAGTTGTCGTTGAATGAATAAATAATTTTTGTCTTTCTTTTTATAACCAATTTATTTAAAATAATATAAACCAAAAATATCACATTTGATTATAAATGGTTTGGAAAAATTAGGAGTTGTTAATAAAGGTGTTGAAGATAGCACAAATGTTCTAGTAACATGTATACAAAAATGATTTGGTCATATACTATTAGAAATATAATTTAGTGACAAAAGTTACAAAATACTTTATTTAAAAATATATATTTTTGAATAAATTATATACAAATTTTGTTTGATAATTTTAATTTTAATTTATCTAATCTATAATTTAAATAATAATAAAAATATTATATTGATAAGCTTTTATTAACTCTCTCATAGTAT
The DNA here is from genome assembly GCA_028583015.1 of Wollemia nobilis. Classification (NCBI taxonomy): domain Eukaryota; kingdom Viridiplantae; phylum Streptophyta; class Pinopsida; order Araucariales; family Araucariaceae; genus Wollemia; species Wollemia nobilis. The sequence continues at coordinate 4,467,037 of JAQPPZ010006010.1, forward strand.
GTAAAAAATAAAAAAACTATCAAACCTCGTGTGTTATACTATGGTTCATATATTTTTATTGGAATTTGAAGTATATAAAGTAGATAAACAGAACATAGTAGTTGCTCCTCAAATGTAGTTAAGAGTTAAAAATTAAAATCACTCACATGCAAAATTGTGGTTGTAATTCATTATATAAATAACGAGAAAATGTGCTTCATAAATATGGGTTATGCACAAATGTTTTTTTTTGCCCTTCTGATAATTTATCCGTACAAATTCGAGAAGAGGACTGCAATTATCATTATTTATATAAAAACAATAAAACAAACAAACTATAATGGCAGTAAACAATTCGCCCCCCTTATACAGTCCATTAAATGGCATTAGATTCATGTTCCAAGATTGATAGTTAAAAGGTTAGATTCTTTAAAACTAGGATTAAATAATTAAATATTACATAGATAATTTATCAAATTAAAAAGCCCACGATTCAAATCATAGGGGACTGCTTCTAACAGTCTATTCATCTTGTTGTTGTTGATCCGACATGAGTTGAGGGGGTGAGATGGGAACCACCCATCATTTTATACAGTCATCGTTGTTCTGGTATGCAGTCAAAAAATTCAACAAAGACTACTACCTTTAGTAACGACGAGCCATCGGATTGTACTGTAGGAGGGGCGAATGAGTCCGCGGCCACCAACGTGAAGCCACACATGGGCAGGCTTCTTTTTCGTACTGAAATCATGGCACTCAGGAAGTATATGCTTGTTATTGATGCCGATATGCCAAACGCAGAAAGTAACGATGCGCATAAACAAGCTCAATTCGCCTCGGAAACGTGGTGGGCCCATCGCATAAAACGAAACGACAATTATTTTTTAACCTTCCTTTTCCTTTTATAGCTTTTCATCATTTTTTAACCTTCCTTTTCCTTTTTACAGTCGACTATAACTTTTCATCATTTTTTAACCTTCCTTTTCCTTTTTACAGTCGACTATAACTTTTCATCATGTTCAAATTTATTATCAAATCTAGTTGTTGTATTTATATATTTACTTTTCTTTATTAAACTTTTTAATATATATTTTTTCAACTTCTTTCATTTTTCACACTGTTTATGGTGAGGCTTACCCTCTAGAAACATTAAAGTGCAAGGACACTCCTATGTAGCAATTACTTTCTTAGGCTTACCTTTAATAACTATTGATTTTCTTTATCCTCATCTTCTTATTATACTCTTGAAACTTTAAAGTGGAAGGAATAACCTCCACTAGTTTTATTGTTTTTGTCAATAGAGGAATCTATACTACTTGAAGAAATGAAGATAATTTACTTGAAATAATTTGACCTCTTTTGTCATTTTTACTTTAAAATTTTGCTTCACATCTTCCTTTGCATCTTTAATTCCTTTTTTAATTTGAATTTGCACATTGTACTTTACTTTCTCATCTTTTGTATCCTTCTTTTTTTTATTTTTCTTTACCATTTTGTTTGGAGTGGAGTCTTCTTGATCTAATCCAGCTTCTATTGCATATGATTTCCTTGGTTCTTCTTAAAGTTTGACTCATGATTAACATTTACTATAAAATAATCAAGGATTCCAATCCTCTAAACACTTGTCAATGTCTTATACCTCCAAATACTTACCTAACATTAATATAGGTTAAATGTTTACAAATAAAAATAATTTATAATGGTTTATTATAAAAATATCAAAGACTTGAATACTTGTGTCAAGGTCCTTCAAATGTATAACTAACATTAATATGAGTTGAATATTTACAAATAAAAGTAAACTATAAATAATCACTAAGTTTTTGGTTTAATGGTTGAGACATATAAATGATGCAATCCACATTAAGATTCAAATCTCTATTATACCAAATAAACTATATAACTCAACATGACTAAATTGATGTAAAAGGAAAAAAACAACCCTTTTAAAACTTTATTTAAAAAAAAAAAAAATCTATTATACTCTTTCTTAATTCATTCCTCATCTTATATTGTTGAAAATGGAAAAATAATTATTATTATCACATGCTTGTAATGCTAGTTGAGCTTCAACCCTTAGGTTCAAAGCTTACTAATGTCTACTTCTATGGTACTTCAAATGTAACTGTACTAAAGAATAAATGATAAGGTCGCCCGTGTACTTTCTCAAAATATTAAATATAAAGTTCAATATTAAACATGGAAAAGGTTTGGGTCCGAAGGCTTAGTTCAACAGTCAAAACGCTTTTGTAGGAGTGTGGAGACCAGGGTTCCAATCCCTCTGGTCCCGTTGTATCGGTGGGCATGTCGCATTAGTGTAGTCGACTACGTAGAAGGTTTACTCGATGAAACTGGAGGTTATAGTGGCGATAAGGAGCAAGATTCGAACCCACGAAGAGGTGTAAAAAATTGTAACAAATTATTGATTCCTCTAGTATAATAAAAAAATATAGAAAAGGCCTTAGATAGGCCCTTCACATGCATGATGAATGCTATGGTGAACTCCATTATTAACCTCATAGAGGCCCTTCACACGCTCTTATTTGGTGCGTAGATAGGGTAGGAGACCGAATCCTATTCAGTAGATGAGGACATGGTTGCAGTCAAGGAGGAGCCCAAGGATCAAGCAAAGGATGAGGACAAGGACAAGGATGAGGAAGCCATTGAGGACTGACTTCCTCGATTCTTTTATTCTATTTTACGGCTACCCTGCATGGAGCCTATTCGTCTGTTTTGTGGTCTATTTTTCTTAGGCAGTGTCCCTTTCTTCTCTCTTCTTGCTTTTCAAGCAGGGTTGCGTCCTCTATTAGTCTTTCTGATGTTCTTGATGTGGGGTTGCATCCCTTGTTGGTTTTTTGTTTTGCTTACAGCAATTTGTGCTTTTTTTGTACAAAGATTTTGGGATCCTTAAAACTCGTTTCTTAATGAAATCCTTTTAATTGACCAAAAAAATATATAGAAAAGGTTCAACATTACGTGGCCAAGTTGGATGATAGGTTCAACATAAAGATAAAAAGAATTTAAAGTTCAAAGTGGAAGGAATTTTTACGTCTTCCAATTTTATAGTTTTGAATTTATAGGAACCAATAGAATAGGATGGATGCTAAAAATATTGTCGCCCTACAATGTCAAAGCTAAGGTTGAAGGTTCGGTGGATTGGTAAGTGTTTGTTTGGTTAGGCACTTATCAAGAAGACACCCAAGTTTAAACTTTGGGGTAGTCTGTTTGTAAAGGTAGTATTCTGAATCCTTTGAGTGCATGTTAGATCGACGATAACAATACGAGTCCCAAGAGATCGATGGTCATCTTCATGCCATACCAGCAATAACGAGGTGAAATAATTTTATTTGGGGCATCCCTTATGGTTTGAACCCCGTGCTTGTTAGTTACTAAAAATAACGTGATTGTGACCAATTCTCCTATATAACAAAAATGATAAGACATTTTTTATATAAATAATTTATGTGTTTCATGGAAAATTTGTGGCTAGGTATAAGTAGAAGCCTCTAATATATGAATAAGATGTGGGCAACTATTGGCATTGACTAGATAGTGGTGGAGTTTGTTGTGACCAACACTAAGTCATAGTTTTGATTGTGATTATTATATTAATGGTTTTATGATATGTTGTGGTATTATATTCTTGTTTTTAGGCATGTTTTAGGTATGGATGAACTTGCCCTCCTTTTAGCCATGTTTTAGCTATGGATGAACTTACCTTCCTTTTATGTCATAATATATGATACGAGATTAAGATTTTTTATATAAATCTAAAAATTAGATTATTTTATAATATTTTGGTGTCAACATTGTTTATAAAAGAAAAATAAGGTAGATAAGGAGTAAAGCATCTCTAGCTGAATTTACATAAGAATAGAAATTAATAGCTAAAAAATACTATAGTTATATCCTATTGCAATACACCAAATATCATCACTTATGTGTGGGACAGTCTATTATATGATGAATTTATGGGTATGTCTTTCATTATATATTCTAAAGTCATCAATGAAGAAATAGAAGTAATCAAATCATGAACTTGCTCATTCATTGTTTATTGCTTTATTTTTAGTTTCTTATTGGATTTTTTGAAGATCTTGTATCATGTGAGAAAGTTGATGAAATTTATCAATAACATCTCTTAGTGTGTTGGAAGCTTCATTGACATGATAATGAATGTGTTCCACATGTAACAAAATATCAAAGGTCAAGTTTAATAAAATCATATCCCATGGAGAAGTGAAACTAGTAAACACCTTTCTACATATAAACTTTCAAATATGCTTGAGAGATATGAGTCTACAAACATCCCCAAGTTTGGGGTAATGATCCTGCTAAGAAAAACCAAGAAATAAAGCTTGCAAGATCTAGTGAAAGAGGGGAATAAAAAAGTGTGGAAGATGTCCCAAAACTATTTAACCATGTCACAAATCCAAAACAAGTGGATAAGAGTTTTTGAAGCATTACAAAATTTGCATTGAGGGGATATATGTAAAATCAGAGTCAAAATTTCAAAAGTCAGAATTTGTTTATGCAAAACCCATCATCCAAGTAGCTGAGTTTTGGATTCAGCAGGAACTTTTCAAATTTGAACAACAAAATACTACCATTGGGCATTTGGTAAAATTGACTTGCAACTTGACATTGAGCTTAGATTCCAAAGAAAAAAGACACAAAATATTTTTGTATATCCATCTAGAATTAATGGAAGATAATCTATGGCCATTAAGCCATCTCTAGTCAGTCCATAAATTATGGGTAATTGTTCCCAACTTTATAAGGACCTCACAAGGTATGAAAGCCACAACTAAGCCATAAGACTCTTTGAAGTAAGAGGGAAGGGATCAATGATTGCAGATCTAGTTCCAGGTAAGAATTAAGCAGCTACCTAGATCCCAAATCTCTCTTATTCTATTTATACCTTTATTAAAAATGCTAGTACTCAAATAGCATTGCACAAAGCTAAAGGTTTATCATTATGGAGGATAAGTTTACTCCACCAAATATTATCTAGAATGATTCTTATATGATGTCTTAAGGATTCACACTTCCAAGCCAATAAATGATAAATAAATTGCCAAGCTTTCTAGTTACGGGTAAGAGGAATAGATCCTTTAACTATAAAGTATGGCACATTAAGGAGTTTATCCTCCCATGGGGTTTCTTTCCATTCACGTTTATGAGTAGCTTGAGAGATTCTATAATGAAATAGGTGTTTCCAATTATTGTCTCCAATGATGGCTCTAGAAACCCATTTTGTAGATAAATGTTTGCTAGCTCTTGGTAAGAGGATCAATAATACGTAGACCTCCTAAAGAATTTGGTTGAGTATAAATTTTCCACAATATGGTTGTAATTCCCTCCTCCCCATCCCATTTGGTCCATAACAATTTACAAATGGCATGAGTTAATTTGTTATAGGCTTCCTTGGAGGCCATCCAAAAAGAGGAATAATAAACATGAGAAGTTGCCATAACTTTATTTGCACCTTGAATTCTTCCTATTTAGGAAAGAAACCAAGTTGGCAATGCACTCAATTTCTTTTGAAGTCTTCCCGTAACCTAGTTCCACATATCTTTAGGAGAAATATTAATCCCAAAGGATATTCCCAAGTATAAAGGAATCATTTCGTGAGGGATGATCTTCCACTTAGCTGAGGAGTTGCATCTACTATGCTTAGAAGAAGTATAAAAGACTTCTATTTTAGAATGGTTGATACGAGATCCAAAGACATTAAAAAAATTATACAATCTCTTTAACCGTTTCCACCTCTTCTTGAGGATTTTGAAGAAAAATAAGGGAAACATCAGCAAAATGTGATTTAAGAGCACATTTATCCTCAAGAAGCTTAATACCTTGAATGAAACCATCAAATTGAGTCTTATGAAGAAGATAACAAAGAGCATCAATAGCCAAAACATATAAAAAAGGAGCAAGAGGACAACCTTGTCTGATAGACCATTACAAAGGGAAGGAAGGGGATAGAGCTCTATTAGCCTTAATACAATCTGAAGCATCATGAAAGAGCATGCCAATATGATTACAAAATTTTGGACCAAAACTAATCCAAAAAAGCATACGAAGAATAAAATCCCATTTGATTATATCATATGCTTTGTCAAAATCTAACTTAACCAAGAGGGCATCTTGATTGGAGTTGATAGTCCATTGCATTGTTTCCTAGGCCATCATAAGATTATCTAATATATAAAGGCCTTTAAGAAAAGTAGATTATTTTGGGCAAACAATAGCTTGAGCAACATTTTTTATTTTTAAAGCTATAGTTGTAGCTATGATCTTGTACAAAACATCGAGGAGGGTAATAAGTCTCCAATTGGAGATTTGGTTATGAGTCATACCTTTAGAAATCAACTTTATTAACCTTACATTGATATAAGCTCCAAGGAAATTGTTCTAGTAAGATTCCAACTATACATGATGGAGATCAAAGGAAAGGATATGCCATATTATTATAAAACTCCACTAGAAGACCAACCAAACCTGAAGCTTTGTCATTTGTCATAGAAAAAAGCATTTTGTATATCATTCACAAAAATGGGATATTCAAGTTGATTCTCAATAATAGGGTATACTAGGGAGGGAATATGTTCCTACACATATTACATTAAGTTAAGTTGGATTCATCCCTTGGATTTGCTATAAAAAATTTAGATAAATGGACTACAAAAAGACCCATGATATCATTGTAGTCGAAAAGAGAATGACCTGAAGGGTCCTCCAACTTAGTAATACTTTCCAAAATATTCTTATGCTTGAGGTAGTTAAATAAAGTTTTAGTTCCCTGGGAGATCCAATTGAGGTGAGATTTAACATGCGCCCCTTTGGTACCGTAAGAATCATAAACTCTTGAATGATTTTCAGCATGAGCTAGATCACATTCAATAGTGTTAGTGGCATCTTTCATAAGCATGGAATGAAGATGAGATATATCTTTATGAAGGAAACTCTCTTGAATATTATTTCTCCTATAAACAGAGCAACCATACCATCTAAAGGAAGAAACAATAATGGAAATAGTTGTTTCAAAGTATTTGATCTAGCTAGTATTACTAGTTGGTCTAGGAAATCTATTCCAAACATGCTCTATGAGGTGGCAACAAGTAGGGTTTTCAAGGTGGGAAACATTAAATTTGAAAGGAAGCAACATGGAATTAAGGGAGATAGAGGAAGTTTAGATAGAAGGTAATATAGGAAGATGATCAAACAAAATTTTATGAGAAATCAATCAAACTTGCTCGTGGATGGAGAATTTATCCATAAAATAATAATTGAAATAAAAATGTTTAGAAAAACAAGATTTCAGGAAAAACCATAGACAAAATTTGCACTACGTAAACCAATTATCTCTGTGAGAGGAGACTTTACTAAATAGAGGATCATGCACACCTAAATTATTGCAACAAAACAACCAAGTGACAAATTCAATAGTAGAAAGGGGTTTGTTACCAACCCAAATTTTGTCACTAGGATTTTCAATCATATTAAAGTTACCTCCAAGAATTCATTCTATAAGAGGAATAGAAAGAGTTAATCACTCCTAGAGGGATATATGATTAAGAGAGACATTGGGAGCATAGATAGAACAACAAAATTCAAGAACTTGAGAGTTGAGAGTCAATCTAACCCACATACAATGATGAGCAAGATCTTGACCATGGTCTAGAATATCATAACAAAGAGACTTGGATGTAGAGAGGGAAACACCTCATTTAACATTAGTATGAGATGTAGTAAAGGTGGATGCATATCCCTGGCTAATAAATTTCATACAATGGATGAGAGTCTAACCAGTGAATTCTAATTCTTGAAGAAAAAAAACATAAATGTGATTATCTATTGCAACTTTTGAACATGAAACTTATGGTAAGGGAGGGAGAACCCTCTAACATTCCAAGATAGAAGATTTAAATTCATGAGGGGTGATTTAGAGGTTGCTCAACCTCATGAATTAGAGACTAGAATTTATTTTTGTTGAAGGAGACAAGTGTGTGTTGTCCAAATAGGTTTGTTGAGTTGGAACCTTAATTTGGGTAACTTGAGAGGAGGATCTAGCAATATCTTTGATAGAGGGTTTTTTCCTCTATATGGATGGAGTTATTTCGAGGAGGTTGATAAATATTGTTGCTTACCTACAATTCTCCACCCATTTGTATATGATTGTCTTTAAAGAGTTTTGATGAATGAACGAGAGCTAACTCAAGGTCCATAACTAAATCTAGTAGGGCTTGTATATTAATAGGAATATATAAGGATATAGTCTAAGATGTGGAAGAGGCAAGAGGGTTCTTAGGGGATATGGACTAAGAAAAAGGAGAAGGATTGTTGGGACTTGAAGGCTGCTGAGGGCCATCGATAGGGAATTACTTAGCTAAATTCTGAGTGATGACTTCTGTATGAGGGCCATTGTCAAGGATTTTTTTAGAAAATGTTTTAGCAGTGATTTCCATTTATTTCTTTGTAACTAATTTTTTTGGGCAATTTTTAATCAGGTGTCCAACTTCTCTACATTAAAAATAGGTATTGGGTAAGTTTAGTTAGATGATAGGTCGATTAAAATGGAAACATAACCCATTGGGGTCAAATGAGGGGGGCAAAGGCTTGGATATGTCCATGTCTACACAAATATAGAGGTGAACTCTATAGTTAGTTTTTTTCTGAGATAGGGTGATATCACAAAACCTTACCAAGAAGAGTAGAAATTTTATCAAGAAAGGGTCAACATGAGAGAAATAAAAAGGGAATTCTATTCAAAGAGGGTATTTTTCCCTAGAGCGACCCTCTGGATGAAAATCCAAAGATCACCCTTAAAGATAAGTAGTTTGCCCATAGATAACCCATGTTCCATATTGGATATTTTCTTGGGCATGTTCAAGATTTGCAAAGGAGACAACTATGTTACCCCTTCCCATCCCTTGAATAGCTTCAACTATCCATCATTTAGTTTTTTCCTTAACCCCCCTAACCCATTTGAGAAATTCAAACTCGGGAGATATCCCCCATAAAAAAATAAAATTACAGTGCATTCAAACAAGTCATTGGCTACTTCAACAAATGAATTAGGAAGAACAACTGAAAGGGGCTTACCTTGCTTTGCATGCAGTTGAGTTGTTACTGGATCAGGTTTTGATAGGTCAACGATGCAACCCTTTAAGCTCCTCTTACTCTTTGAATTTGCATGCTTCTCTAGGGAACTACTTGCAAGGTTCCCAAAGGGAGTTAGGGAAACCTGAGATTCAAGAACATTAAGGATGGAGTTTCATCCATCATAGAAACCTCACATCCTATGCAAACTGATTATTCTATACCCAAATAATTCTCCAACATAAAACTGGGCTCGTCATCGACTGGTGATGATTATCTCAAATCTCCACTCTAAGCTATTATGATGGTGATATAGAAATAAAATTTTCAAAACCATAAGCTCAGAAGCCTAAAATTAGCATAGCTTCTAGCAAAGCTCTAAGGATGGACAAAAACCCTAAAATTATCACAACTTCTATTTATAACTTCGAATATTGGTTATTTGACTGTACCACATATTAAATCTAATTGCCTTGTGGCTCCTATAGCAGAATATTATCGACCAAAATGTTGTCTGCTCAATTGTGAATACTTTACATTAAAAATTCAAAAGCTCTTCATATTTTTTCACACAATAAATCTTCGAATATCGTTTTTCTATCGCAAATATTCAAATCAATGGAAACTATTTTTTCATCACCCACATGCTTATCCACTGACACTCTCTTGTATTCCTCTCATGTTTTGGTTTTTAATATTTATTGAATATTTTTCTCACGTCTTGTTTTCTGTATCCAAAACCCTACACAACATATCGTTCATCAGTAACTAAAATCTACTTCGAAAGTCTTTCCTTAAGGTCAACTTAAGTTACATATATATTTTATTAAGGTGAAATAAAAGTTTTTTTACATAGGGGAATCAGTAACACCTTTTGCATTGGATAATTTATCGGTTCAAATGTTGTCACTATAACCCTAGCTCGTTGGATAAAACAAAGTTGATGATACCCTCAACCTGCCAAGGCATCGAATTGGGGTAACTAACCAAAAAATACTCGATTGCTACCATCTAGCCTATCCTCTTCATTGTATTTTGGGTACATCATGGTTTGAACCTTGGACCTCCTCAAATAGAGGCCAAAACCCTAACCACTATGTTGTCCTTGTCAAACAAAATATTAAAATAAAGCATGAATTTTTACGAAGGATCACGATCCCCTTTAAATATTATCCTTTTATCTAATTATTATTTTATGTTTAATTAATTTATTTTTATATCTTACACACATTTAAATCCTCAACTTTGTTAGAGCACATATTCCTTACTCACCACTCTACCATGCAAACATAAAAAAACATATTTAAAGTATTTATACATTGTCTAAAACTAATTTATCTCATTAATATATCTAATACATTACTAACATATTAATGTCTTATGAAGATCATATTTATTAATGTCATATAAAAATCTCTAACTGATAAGAAACTTAAATAATGGATAAATCAAACGTAGCAAAAGAAAAGAAACTTTACCTCTTCTAGCAAATGGAGGAAAGTAATATTGATTATAAACGTGGGTTTTGAAACATGGTTGTATGGCAAAATGTGTTTTAATTTTTGTATCGTAAGAGTTTGCTTTCCATGGTAGTGTAAAATGTGTATTAAATTTTATTTTCATAATGGTTTCCCAATAGTTTTTAAAACATTAATATTAATGCTTTCCAATGATGCTAATTTCATAAAATTTTATAGGGTTTTGATATGATTTTAACAGTTTCAAAGATGACGATGGCATAATTTGGGTAGCCTAAGATATTTATGGTTATTGTGGACTTGAAGACAATATTGTTACCCTAGGAGGGCCCAATGGAGACACCTCCGGATCCTCTTTTAGAGAGACGTAGTTTTTTTGCAGATTTTTTAAAGGATAAATCTCCATCAGAGATTGAAGAAGCACAAAAAACTGCATTAAAAATGCTCTATATGACTGCTGGAAACAGATCAACATCTCAACGAGCTAATGGATGATTTCCACAGTCAAAATCAAGACCAAATATTTTCATTGAGCAAAGTATGGTCGAAGAAATAATTTTATATAGAGCCAATCATGATTTGATCTGTAAATTCATGGGTATTCACCCTACCTTGATTTTTTTGCATTCCTAGGTCCGATAAAATTGGGAACCTCTTGGTGAGTATTCTTTGTGGTTTATTAGCAATGTATATTTTATTGTTAGTTTTTCTTCACTTGTCAATAGAAATAGGGCTTTCGAAAAAAAAAAGGAATCATGGTCCGACAAGATTATTTGTTCAACCCTAAAGAGTGGGATTTGATCCTCAAATTGAACCCATTGTTTTCTAGGTTTGGATCTGTTTGTATGCACTTCCAATGGAGTTTTGGAGTGAGCAGGTATTGGAAATTATTAGTAATTCCCTTGGAAGATATTTAGGTGTTTCCAAAGACATAATGGAAGGAAACACAATTGTTTATGCAATATTATATGTGGAAATGGATCTTAGCCAACCTTTTGTAGCAGACGTGGAACTCAAACTTGCAGGACTTTCTTGGATTCAACAATTGGATTATGATGCATTGCCCTTCAGATGCAAAATTTACCACAAATATGGGTATTTGGCCTGATCTTGCCCAAATAATGTGAAAATAAAAATGGAGGCTTCTCTAGGAATGTCAAATCTTCCTAAGGAGGTTAAGTCAAAAATCAATAAATAAACAACCAATATTTCTTAGGGCAAAGAAGGAGAAGGCAAAAGAAAAAATATGGTAAAGAGCAAACCCAACTCAAGCCCTCCAATAGGTATAAGATATTTAAGACACTAATATACCAATAAGAAGAACAATTCATGGAAGGAGTGGATGGGATTAATAAAAATAATAATAGCCATGTTCAAGCCCCTCTTTCACCTTCTCCCATCATAGAGCAAGTAATTGAGTGTAGTGAGTTACCACAATCGGAGAGTGCAGGGGCATTGATAGTACATAACCAAGAGCAATTGATAATTAAGGATGTCATCATGGGCATAGCAGAAAAGAACAAAGAAAGGTTAAATCTAGGGATACCTTTGGTGGAAAAGAGAAAAAAATAGTGGCTCTCAAGGAGTGGGTAGAAAATCAAATAAGGAATTGATAGTATTTCAAGGAGACAAACTGATCACTGAAGGATCGGTGAGACCAATAGATTTTTACTGCTCTCAAGGTAACCAATGATTATACAATCATGGAATGTTAGGGGTTTAAATAGTAGAACCCATCAATTTTTTTTTTAAGACTCTTAGAAAAATGTAAAACATATATTTTGCTTATCTAAGAGATAAAAATATCGTTGGATCTTATGTGTAAAACATGTTATAGACTTTGGAGGGGTGTTGGTCATATGGAAGTGGCTTCTTAAGGGACCTCAAGGGGATAGATACTTTTTATAACTCTCTTGAATGGATTGCAATAGAAAATATAGCTTGGAGGGGTGTCCTAACATCACATTTTAGGAACAATGTCATAGTTGAACATGTTTTAATCACCAATTTTTATGGGGCTCAAAACCTAGATGGTCAGATGCATCAATAGAAATTTGTGCATAATATGAGAGTCTCAAGGGAAGAGTTAGTCTGGATTATTGTTTGGGATTTTAATGCTAAATTGTCCTATAGAGATCAGGAAGGGGGAATCCCAATTTTGGACCCAAGGGATCGACGTATGATTTCCCAATTCCAAGAATTACACTTGGTGGATATTAAATGCCCTGGAACCAACTGTACTTGGACTAATAAGAGGAGGGAGCCACATAGCAGGAAGGTGAGGTTAGATCATTTTTTTTGTTTTAGATGAGGCATTTGTAAAATGGAATATAAAATTTTAGATTTTGGAGGGTCCAGTTTCATATCACTTTTCTATTTTGTTGGAAGGGGGGATCAAGACAGTGCAACATCACAAACCATTTAAATTTGAAAACTTTTGGTTACAAAAAGAGAAACTTTGAAAGAAAATTCCATAGTGATGGGAATAAGGTCACCCAACATATGGGACAACAATGTTTAGATTCCACAAACAACTTTGTTATGTCAAAGATCAACTAAAATAATGGAGCCAAGCTAACAAGACAAACTTCCAGGTACAAAGAGCTCCATTGATGGCCAGATGGGATGAGGTTCAAAAACACTTTAGGGAAGTAAAAATTACAGAGTAGTTCAAAGAAGAGGATGATGCATTGCGTAAAGCGGTTGAGGACATTGAAAACCAAGAGGAGACCTACTAAAAATAGAGAGCAAGAACCACTTGGTTATTAGAAGGTGATAAAAATACCAAATATTTCCATCGGGTTGCATGTGCTAGGAGATAGACGAACAACATGGAAGCTCTTCAAGATGATAATAGACACTCCTTTGATACAATTCCAGGTATGCATTTTCATTCAATGGATTATTTTTCTAAACTATTTAAGGAAAGTATGGTGCAATATGAAGAGGCTCAAAAAGAAGTTCTTGTTATCATACCCTTTGTTATCTCTAAAGAAGAAAATCAAGCCCTACTTAAACCCATTGATAGAGAGGAACTAAAGAATGTAGTCTTTGGAATGAGCACTAGAAAAACACTAGGTCCAGATGTCTTTCCTATTGAGGTTTTTTAGGCCTTCTGGGACAACTTAGAGGAGGATGTAATGGCTATTATAGAGGAGTACAAAGGTAGTAAAAAATTTTCTTAAAGCATTAAATCATACTTTTATTGCCTTAATTCCAAAATGGAAGGAGGTGGTGCATATTTCATATTATAGACTTATTACCTTATACACTGTCATATATAAAATAATCACAAAGGTAATGGATGAGTGGCTAAAACCTCTTCTACATAGCATTATCTCCTTGGAGCAAGGGGGTTTTTTAGAGGGTAGGCATATCTTGGATGGTTTGGTTCTAGCTCAGGAGGTAATCCATTCAATGCAAACATTTGGTAATAGAGGAATGTTCATAAAATTGGATATTTCAAAGGCTTATGATAGGGTGGAGTGGAGCTTCTTGTCAAATATGATGGCAGCATTTGGTTTCTCTCAGGATTAGATAGAATGGGTCATGAGTTGTGTTTCTACTTTGACATACTTAGTTTTAATCAAGGGTCTTCCCTCGCAACCGTTTGGATCTACTCGAGGATTTTGTCAAGGAGATCCTTGTTCCCCTTATATTTTCTCATATTGGCTTAAGATGGGTAGAATCATCTTGAGGAGAAGACAACAAGGTTTACTAACATGTATCAAGGTGGGTGAGGAAGTTTTGACTCACCTACAATTTGTGGATGACATAAGATTTGTGGGAGTGGCCAACTTTAGGGAAGCAAGAATGATTAGAGATACACTTAATGTCTATCTTAGGGCTACAAACCAAGTCATAAATGATAAAAAATCCAAAGTGGTATTTTTAAATATTGATCAAAGGCTTCAAGATAGAATTTTAGAGATCTTGGGATTCACAAGGACTTCTCTCCCAATGGTATACTTGGGGGTCCCTTTGCATTTTAAAAAACTAAAAATAGATATCTAGAGGAATCTTTTGGATTGTATCAAGGAAAGAATTAATCATTGGTATCACAAATGGTTTAAACTATGGGGGTAGATTAATTTTTTAGAATTAGTCATTCATACCATGCCAATTTATAAATTTTCTATCCTTGCTACCCCACATACCATATGGAAAGAGTTGGACAAGATGGCTAGAAATTTTTTATGGAAAGGAGTAAAATGAGAGAGGAAATGGGCCTTAGTAGGTTGGAAGAAAGTAAGCCAACCCAAGGTAAAAGGAGGTTTGGGACTAAGAATATCAAATTTAAATAATAAAGCTTTGGCTGGAAAGCTTTACTAGAGGTGGATTTCCCAACCAACTTCTTTATTCAATAGAATTTTAACTAGAAAATATTTGGGACAAGTAAACCCAAATGAGGTGGGTCATTTCACTTTGTATGGTAATGGATCCTTAGTGTGGCAGGATCTTAAGTTAGGATCTCAGGTAGTGAAATATGGATTATTTTTGAAAGTGGGGAGAGGGGAGAAGACATAATTTTTGACAAATTCATGGTATCAATAACCACCTATCATTGTTGAATTCCTTGAACTACAACCAATAAAAATAACCATGGAAACTAGGGGTTGGGTCCAAATTTAAAGTTATTTCAACACTAATAATTTTGGGAATTATAATTTTAAGTAGTTTAAGAAGTTGGATGAGTGGCCAATTCCAATCCCTCTGGATTTGACACCCATCATGACAAAAATATTAGAAGAAATATTTCTCACAGGTAGAGATGAGGAGGATGAATTAGCTTGGGGCTATGGGAGCCTTGGTGTCTACACAGTGAAGTATGGATATAATAATATCCTTCTAGAGCCTCCTCCTCATGCATATCAGGTTGAGGATTGGAGAAAGATTTGGCAGTCTAAGGGTTGGCCGAAAGTAAACTTTTTTGCCTGGCAATTCATGCATAATGGAATTCTTACTTTTTATAATATCATATGTAGGGAAATCATTGGTCCATATCAATGTTTTTTATGCTACAAGAGAGGAAACAATCGATCAATTGATGTTTGAGTGCCCATTCATGTGCCAGATCTGGGAGATATGGTTTTTATATTATAAAATTTGAGTTAATGGTGATTTGAATCAGATTAATATATATTTTTAAGCAAAAAACCCCTTGTGGGGCTGACTTGGTCTGAGAGACCACGAACAAGGGGTTCTACACCGTCAAAGTCACCCGAGATTCGCACCCGACCCTGCCTGCACCAACATTATCAATTGGATTTTGGATACCCAATTCAGCTTTTTGGTAGGGTGGAGATTTGAAGACCTCTCTTGGAGGATTTACCTCTCCTCTCCAACTCACTTACAAAACCTAGGTGAATCAGATTAATATTTGGGAAATATGGAAGATAGGTAGATTTAAATATAAATCTCTTTGTATTTTTTGGGAGCTTGGATTAAACTTCAGGTGGTGGCAAGTGTGGTTGAAGAGAAATGGAAATTTTTTTAGAGAAACCTTTTCATATTTAGATGGATTTTGATAGGTCATTTGGAGCAAAGTCATAGAAACTGTGGTAGTGTATGCTAAAGAGGAAAATTAGGTTGTTGTAGGGACAATGGAGAAGGAATTTGAAGTGCAAGAGGGGTAGGATAGAGCTAATTGGAAACCACTCCTAGAAGGTTGTATTAAAATTAATATTGATGGAGTTACAAAAGGCAATCTGGGTAGATCTAGAATTGGAGTGGTTTATCAAAATCATGTTAGAACAGTGCTCTATTAGGAACTGCAAGGCTTGGTAAGGGCCACAAACAATGAAGTGAAAGCCTTAGCTATCAAATATGCTTCTATTTGGGCAGTAAAACAAGGTTATAGGAGAATAATACTAGAATCAGATTCTCAAATAATGGTTGGAGTTCTAGATTACATGAGAAAATTTTCTTTGAAGACATGGAGGTTGAGGATTTCTTATCACTCAAATTAAAGAATTATGGAGGGAATTAGATGTGATTCCATTTTATGTGAGTAGAGATCTAAATAAAGTGGTAGACTTCCTGGCTAATATGGGCACTGAGAAGGAGGTAGAGGTTCAGTGGCACAGTGACATGGCTATTGAGGATGAGATGATTAGGCAGGTTGGTGAGCAAATCCAGTGTTTAGCTAATTTGGATAACCATTCCAAAAATATGGTTTAGGAGATTTGTGCTCCAATGCAGATCTTATTTTATAGTTGTAAACAAGTGAATATCCATTGTAGAAATATGGTTTAAGAGATTTGGATCCAATGTAAATCTTCTTTTATTGTTGTAAACATGTGTTCTCTTTAGCTAAGGCTGGGAGAAGTCTCATCCCAACTTGTAAATGATCTTTGTTTTAATACAAGTTTTTTCAAATTATTTTTCAAAAAATAAACATTAAAATTTATAAATATATTCTTTTAAAATTTTATATAAAAAAATTAATTTTTATGATAGATATTATTAAAAATGATTAAAAATAAAAAAATTAATATGTATTAAAAAAAATGTTGGTGATTAAATGGTATTATTTCAACTGGTTAGATTCTTCAACATTTAAGGAGAAGACCAAGGTTCAAATATTACCAAGTGATACATGGATAATGTCCAAGCTTTGTTGTAATAACATTATGTGGTTATGATGTAATACATGTGGGGCTCATTTCAATCTCATATAACCAATTGAAAAAAAGGGGTTGGTTAATCATTTTTCAAAAAAAAAAATTAAGTTATTTATTGTATATATAAATTTTATAATATAAGGCATTTTTAAACTTTATATGAAGAAATTTACAAGTGTCCTCAAATTTGATAGTTGTTATTTGCTTGTCAAACCACTTCTTGGCAATGTTTTAGTGTTACACAAAATTTTGGAAGGTTTTCTCTTCTATCTTCCTCTAATTGTAGTTAGGCATTTAGACAAGCTTGTATATGAGGAATATTGGTGTCTTCAAGCCCCAACTACTAGAACATTTGAAGTGAAATATAAAGGTAAAGTAGTTTTTAACATCCACAAGACCATAGGCCATATGAGACAACCCTCATAGAGGATGTTATTTACCCAATATATATTTATCCAACCAAACTACGGTTACCAAAGTATGGTGTAAAATTTTACTCCCCATTGTATTGAAACCTTAAACCTCCTATTCAGAATTCCAAAGTCTTATTGTTAGACCCACTCAAGTTGTATGGTGAGGTCTAAATATAGGCTCTTGGTGTAACCTTGTCTACACAATGCTTTTTTTAATTTGATGTGTCAGACTCTCTTAGATTTAACAATTCTTATTTTCAAAATATTGATAATATTCTTATTTGTAGACTCTACCAAGCCACTACCCTAGGGATAGTAATTTTATGATGTCTCTAGTGCAAATTGTAGCAACTTAACCCTTGTGAATACTACAACATTATCTATAGTTATTTTTAAAGGTATCCCAAACCTAGTGATTATATTTTCCAGTAGTTGGATGACTACCTCTTGATTAGTAGACTTAACTAGAATGGCCTCAATGCACATAGTGAAATAGTTCATCATAGTCAATACCCAACCATGTCCTACACTAGATACTGGGCTAATTTATCTAATGAATGTTGGTTTTTAAGCCTTACTACGTCAAAATATCGTAGGTCCCAATATAAATAAGCCACAGTATTATAGGTCAAAATATCAATAATCAACAGTAGAATTATATATGTGAGCAACCAAATATATATATCCAGATCAAAATAATAATGAAATAGCATTCACTTATAATATCAAATATGAGCGTAAATGGCCAAAATCATTCATGTACATGCATGAATAATACCTACAATATAAAATTTTTAAATTGTGTGTACAAGATTTATTATCAATGCATGCTATGTGGCGATTGCTACATAACGTTTTCCATTACATTGTATGAAGATTTATCTCCATAATATAGACATAGAATATGACTCTTCACATACTTGACTATTGCTCTCCATATGACAACTCCCATGACCTTTGGCTTATCATCTTGCCACTTGTATACTAGACTTTTCACTTTCTTGTTACATGCATACTTAACTCTATGACACTTGCACACTTCTACATGAATCTTACTCTTCTACATGCACTCCTAATACAAGATACTTGTGCACATCCTCACATTACATATTTGCACACTTACATACATGACACTTGTGCACATTCTCTCAATATACACTTGCACTCTTACTTACATGACACTTATGCATATCTTGCACATGGACACTTACATAAAGAAGAAATATAAATCACTTATCTAAACTATAGAATCAAATCTAATCGATTACACATTTATATTTATACCATGAAGGTGCCATGGGGGTATATTAACATGTACCAAATAATATAATATTCTCCAAAAATGAAATCTAGGTCCCATTATTGAAAGAGTTCTAACACAACTAAATGTTGTAGGGACATAGGTGCTTTTCTTCTAGAAACTATGAATGTGCAACACACCTTACATTCTATAACCCATTGAAAACAATCAATGAAGATAATGGTCCAATAATATCTAGCTATCAAAACCTTATGGGAATTTGTTTGGTCTAAATAATGACCTTGGTCATGATATTTGTTTAGCATGTTTTTCACCCTTTCTTCTTCAATACATCTTAGAAGTACACCAACATATCCTTGCAAGAATAAAATTCCATCAAGCCAAGTACCTTTCGTAGCCTTCTGCCTAAATTTATCTCTTTCCTTGTTCTTCAAATTTCTTGACACTTTCCTAGTCAACACATATCTCCTTAGGTCACACATCCATCTATTCTACCCTTCTTGGTTACCTTTTACTAGAGTTTTTTACTCTTATGGCATAGGGCCAAATTTTCATAGAGAGATCATCTTACCAACTTTATCAATGATCTCTATGGAAAACTCATGTACTTTTATTAATCTAGTTGGCTCTTTTCTCACCTAGTTGTTCATGTAGGGTTTTTGATCTCACATTTGGGTGAACTACAAAGAGTGTTGCTTATTGTGAGATAAATAGTATATAAATTTCCTAAGTGCCCTTATCATAATAAATAGCTACTTTTTGATAAAAGTGTAATATTTCTTATAATTATGAAGGGTTTAACTCATGAAGGATATTCGATGTTATTCTTCCTTATCCTCCTTCTAGGTTAACACAACTACATTTTCATCAGTGCCAAACACTTAAGAAGTTGTAATTGATAAGAACAAGTGCTTTGGTAATCATTTATTTAATTTCTTGAAATAATTCCTTACCTTCTAGTTTCTAGGTGAACGTAGTATCCTTCTTCAATATTTTGGTCATGGGTCTAACCAGTTGTGCAAAATTAGTGATAAAATAGATTTTGCTCTAGAAATATTTGATACCTTTAATTCAATAATGGTAATCATAGTTCCTGGATTGCATTAATGTGATATATATTTATAGAAAATTCATTTTTTGACACCATATATCGTAGTATCCTTCCTTCCAATACAAATAAGATAGACTTCTTGGGGTTCAATGATATATCATATTCCCTACATCTCTTGAATATTGCTTCTAAATGTTTGACACATTTAGACTTGTCCTTATAAAATATTATTAAATCATCTAGAAAAGTAAGGATAATCTCATCAATTAGCCCTACAAAAGCAATATCCATCACTCTAACAAGTTGCACCTACATTATAGAATCTGATAGGAATCCTTTGGTAAGCAAATATCCCCCATTTGGTAGTAAAATGGGTCAAGGGTAAAGTAGTTTTTAATGTCCACAAGGCCATAGGCCAATTGAGATGATCCCTCATGGAGGATGTTTTTTACCCAATATATGGTTATCCAACCATACTTCAATTACCAAATCATAGTGAATTATGGTGTACAACCCTAGCCCTTATAGGATTCAAACCTTAGACCTCTATTTAGAGTTTCAAAGTCTTCATTGTTGGACCACTATAGTAAATGTAGTATTGTGTTGATCATCAACCTTTACCATATTTTGTTGTATTCTTAAAAATAGTATATTAGTGATAGCATTTGATACCCTTCTACCTTATATAATATTTGATTCATATATAGTAATAAAAAGTTATCTTTTATGGATGCCATGTTTAAGTTTCTAAAAATGACACATGGTCTGATATCTCCATTACTTTTGGATGCACACCAAGTTTTCCACCCATGTTTAATGCTTTATGGAGAAGATGATTTCAGCTTGTAATAGTTTTAGAAGCTTCTTATCTATTATTATTTTGACTTTTAGATTCATAGGTCTCTTTTTTTGATAAAATAACCTAGCCCTGGGATCCTGATCAATTGTGTGTTTAATGATTTTTTGATCACAAACCTTGAGGTCCTTGTAACTATGGCAATCACATCACTTTATCAATCATATAAATTCTTTAGTATATGGAATTCCTCTTCCATATAGTCTTTCCCATCAATAAATTCTTGCCTTTAGTGATTTGGATGGGTTGGTAAGAAGACACTTTTATGTTGATGCTTGCTTTTCAAGCACTATCATCAATATTAAACAATATCTCCAGTGTGGTCAATCCCTTAGTTAATAAATTATTATTTAGTTGAATAACCCCATCCTTGATATCATTACCATATTCATTCTTACCCTCTGTGTATTGTACTTCTTTCACCAAGAGTTTAATAATATTCATCATTATCAAGCACCTGCCAATAATAATTATTATTTGAGACTACAAGTCTAAATACCACATCTAGCTATTTTGGTATCTCTCGAACACCCATAGTTGGATTAAACTTAGGAGTTAAGGAGGCTAGTTCATTCACCTTTGTATTGATTTCCCTTAGTATTACGATAATTTTGTATGTATCAAATATTTCTAACAAATACTAAACTTGGTGCCCATATGACTTAAGGTGCTTATTATTGAAAACACAAACTAAATTGACTTGATTTACCACTAGCCAAAAATCACCAAAGATTTTGAGATTCTTGATTCCTAACTTCTCTACTTTTCTTAATCTAGAGCATAAAGATTCAAATTTAGGTATATTGATGCAATTGAATAGTAGATATAATATATAATTTATATGGTCTCCCTATAGATTTATAATTTTATACCTACACCTGTCTTTCATAGTCATAACATCATCAAAATGCATAATCTATGCACCCTTTGATCCTTGGGTCTGTTTTTGGCCAATATTGGGATCTTAGTTGGTTTCTTTGATACTAAATAATTTCCAAGTTCAATTTCCTCATATAGTCCTTCCATGTCATTAGCTTTCTCATCTTGAAGCACTCCAATGATTATGTCTAATTTTTATATAAAAGTAATCTCATTTGATTCACCATCCATAAATTTTGGAAGCTCGTTCCAATTGATTGCTCTATTATAAACTAATTTGTGTAGACGGTATTTGCATGGTGATTCATTTTCTATTTTGATTACTTTTCATCTCATGGTACCTTCATGTGTGTGTAGTCCAATACTAGATACCCATCCCTTGATAACTTATAGTTCCATTCCTTGGAGAGTAGCATTCCAAAGTAGGGAAAAATATCCCTTAATAAATTTTACATATGGAAGAAATTGTAGCCCATATTTTCTTGATTATAAATATTTTTGAGCTTTACATAGTGGCGATATTAATTTACAAACTTGTTATAGATCTATTTAGAGTTTTTAAATAAAATGGATTCCTTAGGGTATGTTACTTGCCTCAATGGATAAAATTAGAGTGCTTGGTCAATTCAAACGGTAGAATGATTAAGAAGCAAGAACATATGGTTCATCTTCTCTCATTTCCTTTAATACAATAAGTTTCATGTCTTCATAGAGCACCAAACACCTAACTTTAGTTCATCTCTTTAATGCAATGCTTGGTTAGTTGTACTCTATTTAATAGATTTCAAAACTCCTATGTTTATTCCTCTCTTTTATCATAATGAATATTTGCTCTAGCTCCAACAACTTTTAGTATGGTGTTTGGTAATATATTGTATTGCAAGAGGAGTAAGTTTTGGATGATAAATGTAAGGTACACCTTGTTTCTATGGGATATTTTTAGCCATTAGGTTTGATTATTCAAATACCTACCTATTGATTCATTATTAAACTACCTTCTCTTGATATTG
The DNA here is from genome assembly GCA_028583015.1 of Wollemia nobilis. Classification (NCBI taxonomy): domain Eukaryota; kingdom Viridiplantae; phylum Streptophyta; class Pinopsida; order Araucariales; family Araucariaceae; genus Wollemia; species Wollemia nobilis. The sequence continues at coordinate 4,489,689 of JAQPPZ010006010.1, forward strand.
GGGTATAGGTTGTGATCACCATAGTGTATGTTGAAGACCTTCTCATGGAGATCTCAACATATTGATCTAGAAGTTGGACTTATAGCTTCATGTTCATGAGAGATTGATCAATTTCATGTACCTTTAGAAAATATAATATAGTAGGATCCATTGGCCCATATGATTATTCATTGTTGGGGGGGAGATATATCTATCATCTCTAATGCCTTCTCTCCTTGGCCCCTCAATTTAGATTATGGGGGGGTGTTAAAATATTTATAATTTGATATTATTAGACCAGTGCCAATAGTGATAAAGTACCTATCAGTGCTCTTGATGTAAGCCTATAGGAAAATGCTATGTAAGCCTTCAGGCATCTTGATGTAATTCTATGGGTATCTTCATGTAAGCCTATGAGCATATTTCTATATAATCCTATGGGCATTCTTCTATGTAAGCCTATTGGCATTTATATGTAAGTCTTTGGGCATTTTCATGTAAGCCTAAGGACACTCTCATGTATTCACCCTTAGTGGTATTGGTTAATCTACCTTTATGGATAACCTTTCTTAAAGGGTAATTTATTATTATTATATTGTAAGGTTAACCTCAATATTAAGTTAGTGTTGGCCTAGGGTTAATCTCATATTGTGGATTTGGTATCACTATAAATAACCCTAAATGAAGATCCATTGATATATAAGTGTGAATACAATGTGATATATTAGGGTACCCACAACCATCTTCTCCTTCTTCTTGTCATCTCGCTTCATCTCTTTACCTGATTTACTATTGCTATATTTTAATTACATTTTCTTCTTTTTTGCATACGATTGTTTTGAATGTATTTTTTGGAATATTTCTAGAAAATATTGCAAATTCTAACATGGTACCATAGTATTGCCTATCTTACAAAATATTTCCAAATATAGTTCTCATCATGGGAAATATCAAGTCCAAAAAAATGAATGATAGCCACTTGGTCATAAGATTTGAATATACATGGAAGGGTTATCTATGACACTGGCATTAACATAAAGGATTTTGCTTCAATCCATGGTAAAATAAAAATATCAAAAAATTAGGTTTATCAAAATTAATATTGATGATTCTTCATGCTTCCAAAGGAAATCCAAAAAAGTTTGTGGAGGTGATGCTTTTCAAAATAAAGAAGGTAAAATTCTCCTCACTTACTCAGAATCACATGGAACTTCAATTAACAACTATGTAGAGCCCAAGGTAATTCTTACATGGTTTAAAATTGTAATTAAAAATGGGTAAAAATATATTTTAGTTGAGGGGGATTCACAAATTTTTAATAATGCTAGCAATAAAAATAAATGTGGGGATTGGATAAAAATAACATTATTGTTGTTGCCCATAAATTATTATTGGAGGAAATCTCTTAGAAATATGAACATATCTATAGAGAAGGAAATTGAGTAGGAGATAATTTATCCAATCATGGTGTTGATCTTTGTCTTGGTGAAACTCAAATTCAAGAAGGTAACTAGTTGAGTGAGATTTTATCTATTAATGAAAATGATGTCAAGTCAACTATAGAAACATAATATTTTGAGGAAGATTAAGAATATATTTGATAGAAAATAAAAATAAAGAATATTTTTGATAAAAGGAAAACCTCGATATAATCAAATTGACCTAAAAACGAATATAATATTTTGTTATTTCAATGGAAGTGCCCCCAAGAGAACTACACACACATGTATATATGTATATAGTTAACCTAGAATTCTTAGTTTAATTAAACCATGCTGATCAATAAAATAATGCTTCATAAAATACAATTAACAATGATGAGTTTTATACCATCATAAATTTCTATGAGACATTATCTTTTATAGGAATTAAAATTATTATAAGGCACAAAATACTATAAACAACTATACATCAATTTAATGGTAAGATTTTTTTAATGAGTATGCATCAAGGAATAATACTAAAAGCTTAAATGAAGCACATACCATTTGTTTATCAAAACAACAAATTTAAATTATTATATAACATTAATAAAAATATCATAATTATAAAAGTAGAATATTGAATAAATATTTAACAATGATAGTAAAGTAATATTGTTCATGCTTTAACATATCATAATTCAACTAGATTCAACTAACAAGTATTAATCAATAAGTAGATATTTAGATATCATGATGATTAAAATAAAATAAGTGAAACATAATTAATGAAGTGGGAATGGTCGAGGCATTAATGGATTAAATAGGTCTTTAAATAGGATAATAAAGAAAGATAATTTATGATCAAAATATACATGTTAATTGTCTATAGTATTTACAATAATTGGTGGGAGATGAGTCATTTTACACTCTAAAACAAGGTTTAAATATCATGGGTGACCTTTTACATTTTAATCAAATGATATAACTCAAGTGCATAAATACCTTGACTTACAAGGAGAAGATCCAAGTTTGAATCTTGTCAAGCGATACAAATATAGTTGTCAAAATGTTATTGCAATGCCACCATGTAGATCACAATGTAATAACTAGGGCTCATTTCAATCCCATATAACACTAATTATAAATCATAATGAATAGTTATTTAGATATAATCTAAATCAAGATTATCAAAATAAAACTGATTGGATTTAATAAATGGATATGAGTATCAAATTTAATAATAAGATAAATGAAGTAATATTTTATTGAAATAAAATCAATATTGAAACAAAAACAATTGATTTAAGTTAAAGAATATAAATGTTCATTAATATGGCAAGACAATAAAAAATTGACGAGGGTGATATTAAATATTATAAGATAAGAATGATAATCATGTTAAGGTCATAAGATAATTATCATGTCAACAAATTTTAATAAACTCCATAACCAAATGAAAATGAGAATCATAACAAAGGAAATACAAGAAAAGCTAGTGGAGGTGGTATTCTTCAAAATAAAGAACACAAAAATTATCCTCACTTACTCATAGTTATATGGAATTTCAACAAAAAACTACGGAGAGGCTACAATTTACGGGGATTAAAATTGCAATTGAAAAATACTTAAAATATATTCCCATTGAGGGGATTCATAATTATCATTAATTCTATCAACAAAAATGGATGTGAGGATTGTATAAAAAATAACATTAATGTTGATGTTCATCAACTATTATTGGAGGCAACTTCTTGGAAATGTTTGCATATTTTTAGATAAGGAAATTAGATCATAGATAATTTAGCTAATCATTGTGTTAATATTTGTCTTGGTCAAATTCAAATTTTATTAAATTGCTAAGTGAGATTATAACTTTTAATGAAAATGATGTCAAGAAGCTGATTGCAAAAAAAAAATATTCTTCATCTCCAAGCCCCCTTGGTCGCAATTAGGGCATTTTTTTTAAATATCTCATCTTTCAAGAGCTATATCTTTACATAGAGTTATCTAGTTTAGACTATTCTCATGCCACTTTGTGCAGAATTTGAAGAGATTTAAAATAAGTGGTCATATGAAAGAATCCAAGGAGTATTGAGGGAGATACACATCCATATGAAGACAACCATTCAGAACAACGAAAGCATTAGGGAAAATATTTTTAGATAAAATATCTCATCTTTCAGGAGCCATATCTTGTGAAGGGTTGTTTGATTTAGATGATTCTTGGATCAATTTGTAATTTTTTTGAAAAGCTTTAAATTGAGTGGTTATATGAAGGAATTTGAGTAGTATTGAGGAAGATATGAACCTATAAAGTTAGTCATCCAAAACAATGACAATAACAAATTTTCAAGTCACAAAAAAACAAAATTTTAGATATCTATCAACGAAGGTTCGAATGATGGAAGGAGCAAATGACGATCTAGGAAATCAATTAGGTAGGACATTTTGGTTGGGCATAATTTTTTTTAGCTACGTTTCATTCATCCCTTCATTTTATTTCAAATTTTACATGTAGATTATTATAGGTTTATTTTGAAATAATATAATTGCTATAGGATATACTAGTAAATTTTAGTAGATATTGAGTTATTATGTCCTTCATATGGATCTGTTTATAGCTAAATATTTATAATCATACCTAATATTATAGGTTGGGTAGGACCTCATAGAGCAATGATCCTTGTTTCTCAAAGATAATATAAACATTGGTAAATTTAATAAGTCTTGGCAAGGGGTTTTGGCTTTGATAAAATGGATTGATAGGAGACGAAAGTCTCCAAGAGTGAGTCTATCATTTCTTACCAAAAATTTTCCTAACCATTTTCTATTCTAGGGATAAAAGATATAGAATCCTGAAAGAGTGCTTTTGGTTTATGGGAAGAGCAAGACTCTTCCTTACCTATTTATTTGAAGGCTTTACATCTAAAAATGTAAATTTATATTTAGTACCATTTTGGGTTAATATGTATCGATTTCTCATTGAATTTTATGCAATGGATACCTTCAAGGCAATAGGAAAAACTCTATGATAATTCCTTAAGATTTCAAAAACCACAAAATATGGAGTCTTGGCTATTGAAGCCTAGATATTGGTCATCATTGATATTAGTAAACCTTTACCAAAATCAGTCATTCTCAATTACGGGGGTAATTTATGGACCCAAACCATGTATTATGAAAATATATATTTTAGATGTACAATATGTCATGAGGTGGAACATATTGAGATATCATTCCCTAAAAAGAGTCCAATAGAAACATATGTTGAAAACTGTAAGAGAAAATTACAAATGGATATGGATGAGGATGGTTTTTAATTTTCAAAAAATAGGTCCAGATAGATGAAAGCAAATAAATAGTGGAGACCAGTAGGTAAGGATATTAGAAGAAACGTCATTTCTTTTGAGGTTTTAGCCTATGAAGAAAAGGTAGATCAAATCTTAGAGAACATGGTAGATAAGGATAAAATATTAACAAGGAACTATCTACTCAATCTAAACCTGATTTAGGTATGAACATTCTTGCTAAACCTAAGGAATGTGACTCATTAGATTATGAATATACTCTTGAAGTACCATGCAACATTCATGAGAATAAAAGTGGTAGAGAAAACTTAGTGTTAACTATCAAAACCTCTACCATTAATAAGGAAATACCATAAAATAAGTAGCATATGTCAAAATCTTCCTTAGCAAAGCTATGAAAGGATATATCTAATGAAAAGGAAAGTTGTGAAAGAATATTGAGAAATAGAATAATAAGACCTACCCCTAATAATTGTAGGGCAAAAAGAGGAAAACATTCAAATTATCAAGTGATATGCAAGGGAGCAAGAGCAAACATAGAGAAAGGAACACAATCTAAGTTTCTTAAACTTCTCTTTACCAAACAATAAAATAATATTGATAATTCACAAGAGGGGCCAACAACCACTAATAAGATATTATTACCATATCATGGAATATAATGGGTGTTAATGCCACCTTAAAGTAGAGGTGTATCGCAAACCTTTGTTTAAGTAATAAGCTTAGTATTATTTGTATCTAGGAAAATAAAATGACAAAGGAAGAAGTTTCTAAAACTATGATAGTATGGGCAAGATATGAGTGGGATATTATGGATTTAGAAGGAGTGGTAGGGAAATTCTAATATGTTGGAATCCAATTAGAACCTCCTATGAAACCATTCATAAAAGTAGGCATTGGATAGCCTTATTGTTTTTAATACTATTAAGAAAAAGAGGATTTTGAAAGGAACCCCACAACCTTTTACAAGAGATAAGCCCCAGGGACCACCACCAAAGAACATAAACAAACACCCCAAGGGTGAACCAGTGAAACAACCGAAGAGACAAGAGTAGATAAGAGGAATGAAAAAAAAAGTCTAAGAGAACCGAGGAAGTTCTACTCTGAAGCACCAAGGGATCAATCCCACATCCACCGCATCGCTTCAAGGGCAAGGATTCAAAATTTAAAAATTACCAATAACTCCACAAGGTACATGTCGTGAGGAGAACCATGTACCCAATAGGAGGGTGAAGGTACAACAATTATTACCATCTCCAAAGGCACATGTTGTAAGGATATCCACATACCCAATGGGAGGGTGAAGGTACAATAAATAAGAGCGAAGCCAATCACACATAAATGATACCATAAATTCCATGTACCTGTAACACACTATCAAAGATCTGTGGAGGCAACAAATAGTCCACCATGAACCTAGCCCATGAATAAACTTCTAACAACATTTAAGTAACTTCATCTCTAACGTGACTAACAATATCCATGGGGAAATCCTCATGCAAAAAGGAAAATACCTTGGACGAAACACCAAAATTCACCAATAAATTGATCACCACATTGCCCTCTCTAAGCACATGCTCAAATGCCACATTATCAAAGGAGCGGGAGTTCCAAATCATTTCATTAATAAGACTAGACACCTTCCAACTAGGTTGATAGACCCCTTTAAGAATATTAATCACTAACAAAGAGTCACCTTTGATTATTGCATTACGGATACCAAGATTTTTTAAATGCATCACACCAACAAAGGTAGCCTACACCTCTGCAAAAATGGAATATTGAGTACCGAGATAGTCCACAAAGGCCATAATAAGATCACCATTACTGTCCCATATCACTCCTCCTACCCCAAAAATATTGAGATTCCCTTTAGAAGCTCCATAAAAGTTTAATTTAAACCCATCTACAGGTGGCGGGGACCATCGAACCCCCTCAAAGTAGAGGTGTATTGCAAACCTTTGTTTAAGTAATAAGCCTAGTATTATTTGTATCTAGAAAACTAAAATGACAAAGGAAGAAGTTTCTAAAACTATGATAGTATGGGTAATATATGAGTGGTATATTATGGATTTAGGAGTGGCAGGGAAATTATAGCATGTTGGAATCCAATTAGAACCTCCTATGAAACCATTCATAAAAGTAGGCATTGGATAGCCTCATTAGTCACATGCTACTTTGTAGATATTCATTTCATCCTCTATGGACCTACAACTTAAATATATTAGAAGTGTGCAATGGGATTGAATCCTTTATAGGAAGTAAATACCAAGAAACCCAATTCATGATCATAGTATATTTTAATCCCATAACCAAGCTGGATGAATATTTTGGGGGAATTAGAAAAATAACCCAAAGTATGAGAGATTTTTGAACTTTCATTCAAAACAATAATCTATGGGAGGTTGAGTTTGAAGAAGACAGTTATACATGGACCAACAATTAGATAGGCTAGAACCTAATAGTAGAAGAATTGAATAGATGCATACTTTCAAATCATTGGTAAGATGTAAGGACTTGTATTAAAATTAATACCTTGATAAGGATTGGTTTAGATCACTAGCCAATAGGAGTTAAAATGGTGGTAAGTGAATTCAAAAAATAACATATTTTAAATATGAGGAGATGTGGGAAGACCATCCTCCATTTGTTGATATGATAGTGCAAACATGGGATTCTTCAGGAAACTGTGGGATGTATACAATTCCAAAACAAATTAAATGAATGACATCTAGATTAAAAAAATAGAACAAGAACACTTTCAAAAAAAAAATTGAGAAGAAAAATGAATTAAAAAATAAATTTTTAAAATTCCAAAAACATGAGCACAATAATCCAAGTTTGGAGGAAATGGAATTGCTTAGTGAATATCATAATATTTTGAGTAGGGAAGAGAAATATTAGAAATTAAAATTGAGACATATTTGGTTAAAGGAGATAAAAACATAATTTTTTCATAGGATGAGAATAGTACAAATATATTTTTTTTTTGGTAAGTAAGAGAATATTTATAATTAACACCGGGTTTTAACTGGTTGACCCAAAACCATTTTACAAAATAGGGTCCACTGACCAACTGGACAAAGGCCAAGAATTATTAGAACACTGAGAATAGTACAAATATTATCATCTAGAATTAGTAGAATTAAATCAGGAGAAGGGGTCTGGGTTAAATACCAGAGCAAAATAAAAAAGGAGGTAATATTTTTTTACCAAAATACTCTAGGATTGAAGGATATTGAAGTTTTCAATGATAAGCTACTACAAGAAGTACCTTCATTTATAACAAATGAAGATAATAATAAACTAATCGAGCCTATTACTCTAGAATAAATTCATTCATATCTTTCTCTTTTAATAAGGATAATTCCCTAGGTCTAGATGGACTCTCAACAACATTCTATCAAAATTATTGGGAAATAATGAAGGATTATTTATTGGTGGTTGTGGAATATTCTAGGATAAAATAATATGTACCTTATAAAATAAATACAACATATCTTACCCTAATTCCAAGAAATAATAATCCATAATTGTTTGATTTATTCATGCCCATATGTCTATGTAATATGGCATATAAGATAATCTCCAAAGTGATGGTAAATTAATTAAGACCACTATTAGACAATAGTATTTCAAAAGAGCAAGGAGGATTTGTGAAAGGAAGACAAATTATGGATGGGATCATGAAGTAACTCATTTAGAAACTTCAAGAAAAGAGAGAGCATTGATATTAAAACTTGATATGAATAAATCCTAAGATAGGGTTAAATGGGATTTTATTTTTGTAGTATTAAAAAATATTTTATTTGGAAAGAAATGGGTCAAATGAATTAAATATTATGTCTCTATAGTATCATATTCAGTGTTGGTCAATGGGCTAGTAATTGAATCATTTAAAGCCAAGAGGGATCTTAGATAGGGAGATCATTTATCACCATATTTTTTCATTATAATGGTAAACATTTTGGGAAGGAACCTAGAGAAGGCATACAAATATGGGCTAATAAGCATACTTAAGGTTAGCAATAACATGGACAACATCACCCATCAACAAATTATACATGATATAGCCCTTTTTGGAAGAGCAAGAAAAAATGAGACTAGAGCTTTGAATAACTAATTAAAGGAATATGAAATAGTGTCTGGACATAAATTTAATAGAAAAAAATCTAAAATTTACTTCCTAATCACTCTAGCTATAATTAGAGTAGGGATATGCAAGTTACTTCAAATGGATGAGGTAAATTTACCAAGAACATATCTAGGGATGCCCCAATTTAAGGGGAGAATGAGGATGAAATTATGGAATGTAATTATAAGTAAAGTTTATAATAACCTACAAATATGAAAAAGTAGACGGTTATTGTTAGCATAAAGAGTGTAGATAATTAAATTAGTCTTACAAGCCATACCAACATATTATATGCCCTTGTATATTATACCAAAATCAGTTGAAAATAGTTTAATCTATATTATGTAGTCATTTTTGTGGTTAGGATTACATGATAAAAGGGAATATACTTTGGTCAAATGGAGCAAGGTGTGTGATAATAAAACTAAGGGAGGTCTCATTTTAAGAGTTCTTATGGATGCAAACTTAGCTCTAAAGGGGAAAGTAATTTGGAGATAATACAAAGAGATTTAAATACAATGGACACGAATTCTTATAAGAACATTGAGCCCAATGACCCAAGCTTAATATTTACTACATTCTCACTATCAAATGGTTTTGCACTATGGAATGGTTTAAAAAAATCAATTGATCTAGTGATTAAAGGTCTAATATGGGTGGTGGAAACTGGAGAATAAATTATTATTTTGGTGGATACTTGTGATAAAATACCACTCAATCTAGATCCAATTTTTAAACCATGGATGAAATTACTTCAAGATAAATATGGTGATAGGATTTCAAATATTATGTACAAAAAACATAAAGGAAGATGCAAATGGAAAGAATATTTTTTTATAAGTATACTGGACATTGTTGCTAGGAGGAGGTTGATAAAAATATGATTATTTTGAGGGGAGCTAAAGATAAGTTGATTCGGGAGTTGAATAGATCAGAAGAATACATATTAAGAAGCATATCTAATGTAAAGCACCAAAAAAATATGAATACTACAATAATATAAAAAGATATTTGGGATAGCTTAAGCATTCCAAAATTTAAAATGTTTGTATGACTAGTAGGTCATAGGAAAATTTTATCCTGAGATAACCTAATGAAAAGGGGTTTTTATGGTCCCTCATAATGTATTCTATGGATAAAGGAGAAGAGTATAAACCATATCTTGGGACATTGCTCAATAATCTGGAAACTATGGAAATGGATTTTTTATATGTTTGGTACATGCATGGTAATGAATGGTAGAATTGAAGTATGGTTAAAGCAATGGAAGAGCACTTTTAAAAGTGATGTGCTACAGACAATTTGGGATACATCAAAAGATATGATACTTTGGACTATTAGGCTGGAAAGAAAAAAGATATTTAAAGGAATAGAAAGAAATTTAGAGGTAATGGAAATAAAGATTTTTTTAGCCATGGAGGACTCTAAACCAACCCTAACAACTCACCCAATCCCTTATATTAAAGTAGAGAGCCTTGATAGATGGATTCAAGTTGTCAATTGGAATTATGATGGTGGGTACAAGAGAAACAAAAGGAAGGCAAAAAATATAAAGTGGAAACCATCAAAAGTAGAGTTGGTAAAATTAAATTTTTATGGAGCTTCTAAAGGAAATCCAGGACCAATAGGAGGAGGAAGAATAATTAGAAATAATAGAAGTGAGATTTTTTCACTTTACACTTTTAATATTGGATTCAAGAAAAATAATAAAGATGAAGCTTGGGCAAATACAAACAAATGAAATGGAATAGAGTGTGGATAGAAGACAATTCACTAATAGTAATAAATGCAAATTTGAGGAAATCAAAGGCTCCATGGAACATACAAGAAATCATTGTGGAAATACAAGACCTTGCTGTAGAGTTTGAAGAAATCAGGTTTACAAAAATTTTAAGGAAAGGGAAAAATATGTAGATAGGCTAGCCAATAAAGGGGTTTAAATAAAGGATCATGAAGTTAAATTATATTTTCCATGGTTAGAGAAAGTAGTAAGTTTAGTTGAAGCTGAAAATAAAATTTTGAAAGGAGCAAATTCAAAATAATTTTCTAGAGGATTACAAAATGCTTCAAGGAATCCATTTATAGATCAATGCATTGGAGGAAACTAACAGTTCAAATTTGGTAAAGTGGACTATGATTTTATGAAATGAGTATAAGTTTTGTATTTTGAAGTAGAAGAAGATGATATCAAATGGACTTCATGGTTGAATGGATTATTTAAGTTGTTGGTTGTTGGTTGGATTATGGGACAGAGTATGGATTGGAAATTTCAACTTCTTGAGACTGCTAAACTATTTATTAAAATACTACCATTATGATTTATTAAAAGTTCATTATAATATGAATAGATTCATTCATAACTCATTACGATGATAAAATGTTTTTTTAAAGGTTATTTGGGACTAAAATGAATTCCACTTGTAATATATAATGATCCATAGTTTAACTATTATGCATATATTCCTTGATAATATTTAATCATGAAATTTAATTTTTTTGAGATTGCTAAACTATTTATTATAGTTATTATAGTCACACTTATGCTTTAGGAAGGAAACTAATAGTCTAGAGCTAGTAAAGCAGACTATGATAACATAAAGTTTTGGAAATATTACTATACTAAGATGCAATGCATAGATAGTAGATATGGAGTTTTAGTATTGTTAAGGTTGTTGTAGGAAAATGTCAAGAAGAAGGATGTTGAATTATAGAATATTTGTATTTACAAAGAAATTTGAAGAAGATCCAAAAAGTAAAAATCAAGAATTCATAAACAAAATCAGACTTCACTGATCCTGATGTGGCTTGTTGTAGCAGGCCACCAAGATTTTCTAGTTCATACTGAACCAAATAATAAATAAAATTTATTTTTGTAGAATTCTTATATCGGGCATTAATTTCCCTTATAGGACTTTCGCCTGATATTCCCAATCCTTCATATCTTGCAAATATCTAAGCACAACCTATTTAATGGTTACTTTAGTATTCTCAATCATTAAAACATTTTCATCAAAATTTACAATATCATCCTTAGTTTGAGGATCCTAAAGATGAGGGTTGTTTCCTTGAGCTGATGGCAATGATTTCTAGTCATCTGCATGGGCTTCTCTTTGTTCTACTTTACCCTATGGATCATGAAGCACATTCGTTGCTTTGAAGCCTAAAATTTTGCCCTACAAAATAAAATCATCATTGAGTTGGATATTATCCAATACCACGGTTGAAACTTCTAGTGCCTGCGAATTTGTGTTAAACATAAAATATGACCAGCCATGCCCGAAACTTGGTGCTGACCCCTGTGATCTATGTGAGAACCCACAACCAAAACTTGCTGCTAGCTCTTATGATCTTTGTGAGAACAATTGTATTCCAATGCGCATATGGCCTCGCATTTGCGTAGGTTGTACCTATCATTGATGTGGTGGAAGTGTTGGTTGTGGTGCAAGTGGTGGTTGTTATGGAGGTGCTGGTGGCATATGGCTTCTCATTTTTGTAGGTTGTACTTGTATTTGAAATTGAGAATCAATTGAAAACAATTAAAAAAAATTTGTTACAATTTTTCTAGAAAATAAAATAGAAAAAAATCTTAACTTAATTTAAATACACAGATTTACCTGAAGACGATGAAATTTTTTGAATTTGGATGCCAATGGATGAGGGGTTGATCACACTAGATTCAACCTACATATTTTATGCATACCTAGGTGTAGGAGAACACCAGGAGGAGAAGCTTGCTTAGAATATTTATACGACCTCTACAATGGTGTCGCTTCTGATAAAATATCTTTAGAATCACCAGTTTTTTCTAACTTGTAACCCCTATTGGCAGCATCCTATTTATTATTTATAATGGTTGCCCTACCTTGCATTTAGATGAAAAGAAAAACTTAAAAAAGAAAATGTAATAAAATATAAAATTCATGGTCAAATATGGACTTATCACCTTCAATTCCTCTGTTGTCATTGTAATAGCTTGTAGTGTTCCATGCACTACAGTTGGTATAGGAGTAGTTTGGAAATTATGAAAACACTCAAAATAGAGTGCTAAAATGTAATTAACGGTGCCCATAATGGGCTTTGTCTTGCTGGTTTGTATTTGTACACCAGGAAACTCAACCTTGATTCGGTCCAAAATATACGTGCACCAATTATGCTTCTTACAGTGAAAAACATAGGCTAGTGCCCAAAATAATTTTTTTGGTCTTTCAAGCAAAATTAGTCTTGCCTGGAAGAACTCGATAATGGTCTTCAGAGTTGCATGGTTAATATCATTGATTTTTAACACTCTTTTTGACTTGGCGGTGGAAGCTACAAAAACAAAATTAGATGATAATTTACAAATTTGAAACTTTAAACATTAATAGAATATAAATAACAAGAATTTTACCTTCCAAATATTTTGATCCAAGATCGTATATTGTTTCAAGGTATCCTTTGTCATCTGGATTCAACTGCAACCTCATTAACACTTGAGGACAATCATTGAAAGGTATATTTGTCAATTTGTTAATATATGTAGGCATGATGGTGAAAACCAAATTTTTATTTTGTACTTTCATTATGACTATAGCCCTATCATGGTCATAATTGGCTATGATATGTTGTAAGAGGACTTTATCAGTTTTGAATTGTGGTATTGAAACCAAGGTTTTCAACCTTGCATCATCTAGCCATGAAAATACTATACCTGGGGATGTTAGTAACATTGAAATTAAACTGCAAGAAAGTGTTGGTCCGGCTTTCATGCACACCCCGGGAAAAAGGATGAAGCAAGGAAAGCTCCGGAGACACCCACGGGACTGATCCCACTCATCTTTAGGATCTAGCTGGTTATCCAAGGTGCGAGTTACAGAGTTGGGTCGAATGGCAATTCACTCTTTTCCACTTCTGGAATAGATTTCAATATGGACTCGCTCCGTTACCTTACGGGGGGTTCCCGAACTTGTTCGATGAGTTGCAAAAGTTGTTGACAATCAGATTTAACTTGAATTCTTGATCTAGCTCTCATGGGTCAGTAGATTTAAATAAAAGGCAAATAAAGAAAATAAAAATGGATCATTAACGGTAAGCAAAGAGAGGGTAGGGTAAGGCAGAAAAGAGAAGCTTATCAAACATTAAACTGTAAAACTTAAAACTACCAATATTATCTATGCTATCAGTTTCACAACAAAACAAATCAAAGAAGAAAGTGTTCAGTCAGTCTAAGATCACTTTCAACTAAGAGCACAAGGCAGAGTGAAACAGATCTAGCAAAAAATTATAAATCCAAGGGCAACTGATTAAAACCGGTATCTTTCACCGACGACCTAGCTCGCACAATGAAGACAGAGCAATTAGAACAAACTTAACCTCAAATCGTAATTTCCCCTAGCGAGACAATAGAACAAGCTGAAGCCTAACAACATATTTAATCTTGACAATGGCGATTTACGACATATATCTAACAAACTTTAAATGGAACGGATAACAAAAGAAAATACACTTATCACACTGCAAAAGATTAAGCTCCTGGCCATGCTATCACAGAAAAGCTAAAGCACATCAACTCCAAGTCCAGAAACAAAGGATTTCACAAAATTTGCAAGAAATTGATTATAAGCCTTTATTTCTAAGTCCCCGCCTCCTGCGATTACATTTAGAATTTGTATTTATAGACTCAGGACAGACCCTGATCTTTTCCAAAATATCTTGCTCAAACCCTAAATCTTATCGCACTTAAACCCTAGGACCCGGGTTTTACAATAAAAATCCATTTAAATCCAAAGTCCGGATAGAACTTAACCCTTCGGCAAATCTGTGCAGTCAGCTGCCATAAATGGAGAAGATAAAATAAAATGCAACTTGCATTCATTCGCATCTGCAAATAAATGCTTTCATTAATTCTGCTGGTGAGCCGGATGAGTCACCACTTCTCCAGATCTGATCTCCGTAAAGCCATCCCTGTGTTGAAATTGTCTTCATGCTATCAAGTCTGCAATAAATTTGTCATTGAATGCTTTTACGGCTTCTTCTCCTCTAGCATGGCGGTCCTTGACTAAATCCGCACTTTAACTTTGCCTTTATGGCCTTTCCCGGTTGTCCCGTAAGTGCGAGATGGAATCCTGCATGAAAGACAAAAAGATGCATTAGATTAGCATTTTAATTAAATAGAAGCTTAAAACATTAAAAACAGATTAAATCCACAAAATAAGCTTGCATGTCGGCTTCTGTTTGTCCCATTCATGCTTTGACACGTGTCGCTACCCCAGGAAGCCTTTTGTTTCCCGCCGGAATGCACTTTCAGGTCAACTATGACTTTCTCTCTCCTGCCGCGATTCTGCGACATGTCGCGATTTCGCGACATGTCGTGAAATCGCGGCCCTGCCAGCGCATCGGCAACTTCCTCCCTCGTCGGCCGCAAAAACGTGACATGTCACGATTTCGCGACATGTCGCGAAATCGCGACCCTTCCTGGCCTCCGTACGCTTCTTGATTTTCAGCCGCGATTCTAGAACACGTCGCGATATCGCGACAGTTTCGTACCTGCATGCGTTGACCGCGTTGACCGCAATTTTGGAACATGTTTGCGACTTAGCCAATTTTTTTATTCTGCAGCCCACTTTCTCTCTCCTACCGCGAAAATACGACATGTCGCGATTTCGCGACATGTCGCAAAATCGCGCCCTCCGTACAGCTTGCGTCTCTCTCCAAAAAACTGTCGCGATTTCGCGACATGTCGCGAAATCGCGACCTTTCTGGCACTTAGCTGCATTTTGACTTACCTGTCGCGATATCGCGACATTTCCCAAAATGGAAGTGTCGCGATATCGCGACACTACCAAAAATGGAAAGTTTGATTTTTCAGTGAATTATGCAACTGTTTTCTGGATTTTCTCGATACCGGTGCAAGATTTTGCTTGTGCATGAATGATTCTAGCATGTAAAAAGTGAATTCTTGGATAACACAGCTAGAATGCAAGAAAAAGCACAACTTTAAAAAGGAGGCAAGCAAATTTGGATTTAAAACCTGAAAAGATCAAGAGGGTCCCTGCTGCAAAAAATGAAAGTTCAGAATTTTCTAAGGATGGAATCTCATTTTTCAGTGGGGGTGTGTTGCTTATCAACAGAAAGGTTATTGAATTTTGGTGCAAGGGTGGAAGTGGTGGCCATTGCAAGAAGTTGGAAGCAGAAGAAATTAGATTGGGAACCAAAAGGTTGCTTGTAACCATTAGCTCTGGTTGGGTGTAGTCTTAGAAATGAAATGGAAAAATGAGTGTTGATGTCCTTTTATAGACAAAAGAGACAGGGTTGACATGTGGTAGCATTGTATTGGACATGCAGTGTGGTTGATAGAACATATGACATGTGGTAGTCGGTCAAAGGGGGAAAATTTTCAAATTCAGACCTTTATCTACATCTAAACCATATTCTACATGAGGCCTTAATAATGTACCTTATTTTTCATCATGCTTGAGACCGAACCAAATTCTACATCAGGCCCGAAATCGGACCACATTTTACATCAGGAAATATATCGGACCTTCTTTTGCATAAGGCCTGATACCAGACCATATTCTGCATCTAATCCAATATCGTTCCACAATCTATATTAGGTCCTATATCAGACCATATTCTACACCCGGTTCGATATCAGACAAAAATTTTCATCAAAACCGATACCAAACCATATTTTGCATCCGATATGATACCAAATCATATTTTGCATTAGGCCCAATACTAGACCACACACTGCATTAGGTCTGACCATATTCTATATCCAGACCCATTCTAGAGCACACTCTGTATTAGATTGAACGATATTCTACATTCGGGCCCATACTAGACTACTTTCTGCATCTGGATCTATACCAGACCATATTCTACATCCATACAAATACCGGACCATATTTTGCATATGAACAAATATTGGACCATATTTTGCATTCGGACCAATATCGAACCACATTCTGCATCTGGTCCAAGACCATATCATATTCTGCATCCAGTACGAGATAAGATCATATTCTACATCTAGTTCAAGATTGGATTATATTCTTTATTTGGTCTAAGACCGAATCATGATTTGTAACCTATCCATTGTCGTCGAAACTCGTTTTCCACTTGGTCCGATCAGAACTTTGAATTTCACCATTTTTTAATTTTTTTTTTTGAAAAATTAAGGTAATTCGCCATGTCCTCCTACATGAAGTTGTCTAGGATTCACTAGGGTTTCGTAATAGATTTGTCATTTTTCTACAAGTATATTTTGGGTTTGATCCCTTATGCATAACCCTACTTTTAGTACTAGAATAAATGAGATATGGTATCTATCCTTGAAGAAATAAAATTTATCAACATAGCCTTAGATAAGATCTAGGACAATGAACGTAGGGACCTCAAAATGGAGGAGATGCCACCCTATGACTTATATTTTACCCTCTTATTTAGTTTTCCAAATTTTATTTATAATATGGATCCACTTCCACTTATAGAAAGACACCTACCCTTTATTATTGAGTCCAAAAGCAAGAAAAAATATCATGGAAAAGTGATAACAAATAATATAAGACTGAAATTCTTTATTATTATAATCATTTTATCAATTTGAATATCAAAGCGTAACATCTATAATATTTCCTAACTTAATATGAAATAAATGTGGAATAAGTGTACATGCTCTTTCAAAGGCAACTCTTAAATGAGAAGGCAAGTTAAATGCAAATTTAGAAATCCTTTAGTAAATCAAGGAGCATATTCAATGATCTCAAAAGTCTAGCATAATATTTATTTATTTTTTATTAAATTTATTACCTTGAGGCTAAGCTAAGGGGTTAGTGGTTTATGCTCTAAAATTATCACTATGTGCCACCATATACAAGAGAAACCAATGCATATCCCTATTCTCAAAGCATCATTCTTTCATGAAATAGTTGGGATAAATTTCCTCAATGCTATCAAATTTATCTTGAGATAAGGACTCATTTATGTGAAAAATATTTTACATTCAACACCTTATATTTCTATGGGATATCTTTTTGTTTCCCTTTATAAGAGGCCTAAATGAACCTATGTCAAACTAAATCCTTCCACAAATTTTTTCTTTTAGGGGTTCTTACTACCCATTTATCATCCATGGTCTTACTTTACGTTAGCAGATCAAGGATTCCAAGCCCTCCTTTAGGCTTGGGAGATGTGCTTAACTTCCATGATATTCCAACGATTCGATTTGATCCATCCCATTTGGACAAAATTTAATGGCATATGATTTGAGTGAGTATTTTTATGCACCTTTGGATGCTAATCAAGTTGATGATTAATAAATATATAAGGTTATTATCACTTTACTAAATACCTATATTTTTCTAGCTAGATACAATCCATGTTGAAATTTTCTATAGGAATTTAGCAAACATTGAGTCCCACATTCCTTGGGAGATACATTCATACCAAATGGGATACAAAAATACCAAATGATTAGGTCATGATGGATAATTCTCCATGCTATTGGTATATTTCCTAGTAGCTAATTAGAAGAGTAGTAAAAGATCTTAGGCTTTCTATGGTGAAAATTTCACTATAGAGGGCCAAATATTTTCCCTGAAGAGAAATTAAATTGGACCACTATCTAAAGCTAAAAAAATGAGAGGCCTTGAAGCTCCCTCCACATATCAAGTAGCTTATTGTAAGAAGACATTGAAAAGGAGTATTTTATGCCAAAAACTATTAGCATCCTTGAAGCTCCCCACACCATGAGGCAAAGTCATTCACTCAAATTGAATCAACAAATGATCACACATTTTTTAGTGGTGACTAATCCGCATCACACCATCAACAGGAGCCCAAAAACCCTTTTGTATAAGGTTTTCATTGATGGAGCGGCCTCTATTGGCTTGGTCCACCAAGACCTATTGACTAACCTAATGTGTAGGCCATAAATTCAAGCCACCCTCTTTCAATAATTGGGTTACATCACTCCATATACCCAGGTGTAGTTGCTCAACGACACGAGCAACATACCCATAAGGTAAAACCCAAGGACCTTAGAGGGAAAAGGAGAAGGGATGAGGTGAATCAAGTAAGAATTTAAAAATACCACTAGGTCCTATTAATACATATATGGATCCCCAAGAGGGATAGTGGCAAGCGGGGCAAGAATATCATGCAAAAGCCACACCAAACTAGAAGCATACGCATCAAAAAAGGTTTGATGGAACCCCATGCAGAGGAGTTTTTAGATAATAAACAATTAGAAGGAACATTGCAACATCATATGCCACATCAATCAGATTGGAATATTGGATACACAATAATGGAGCTACTAGAGTTATTGGATCACCAAAATAAAGGTCTAGGATCAAATCCTTACCAAAACCCAATGGATCACCATTAAGGGGGAAAACATACCAATATGGATCAAAAATTAAGGAAAAACAAGGTTGCAAACACCAAAGCAAGGCTTTACTCACAGAAGCCACCGCCCAAGCTTGAGTTTCCATAGGAGAAGTAAGGTTCATTAACGACACCTTTGGAAGGATATTACACCACCTATAAGGGGTATTTAAGATGATTTGATCCCTCAATAAGCTCCAAATCCCCCATAAATAAATGCAACTTAGTCCCTTTGATTTAGCAAATAAGTATGACGTAGGTGCTCCTACCCATGACCATTTAGGAGGGAATTTTGAATTTGGACTTATGATATAAATATTATAAATAATCACCTTTAGGGCCAAGGCAAGGAGGTTGAATTGTTGTCATGTTTAGTATCTAGAATTGAGTAATTTTTCCTCCTCTTTATGTTTTATATATCAATCTAGACTCAAGCCTTGAGTCATTGCATTTACATGCCATCAAACCTCTTATAATTGTATATGAATATAATTTCCTTTTAAATATAAATGCAATGAGCTATGACTGCTTAAATTTTTATCCTAGTCTCTATGTTGGAATATCTTTCCATGGGGGGTTGTGACTAGTATTTGTCCTAGTTCTCATGATGGATTATTTTATTTGTAGTCATACATGGTTGAGACCTTGTTCACTTTCATTTTGCATGTTTTGATGCATGTGTTAACTAATCTCACTAGTATGTAAGATGAAATCTATAATTTTTGGTGTATTTCCACCCGTAGCTTAGGCTACTTAAGCTAGTTAGACTTTACTGCTTTCTCTCTTTTCCATTTTCCTAGAAAATATTCCATTAGGATATAATAGCTTAGGAACAAAATGATATGTCAAATATTACATATAAACAAGGAGTTGGACCTGGTAAAACCCCTAGAGGTTGTCCGAAGGAGCCATGTCCTATGCTTCCCAAACTTCCCAAGATTGGCACTCCAAGTTAGGCATGGGCATCAGACACACCCAATGAGAATCACATTATAGGTGTTCATGGTGCCTAGGTAATAGGGACCATTTCTAGTCCTAAACATTTCAAACTAGCACACCTAATGGGACCCAAATAACTACATCCCCTGATCATAAGTCAAATTGAGGTTTCAATGAATACCTTAATCCTCTACTTGTTGAAGCATTTGAAAGATTCACCTAACGACTTTGTTGCAAAGAGAAGTCCCTTAATAAATTACCTCACAAGGTCTAGGTTGAGGTTGCAGTGGGAACCTTTGTCTTGTTAAGCAATACCACACCACATGACAACTTGGTTGTGCAAAGAATTCTTTTTTTTAAAACAAATCCTGGATAGAGTAGTAAAAAGAAGGAAAAATGTTTCATGAGCTCAGGACCTACCACAATATGTAGTGCAAGAGAACACCTTCAGTTGCATTTTTTATCTCTTAGCTTTGGCAATAGATAAAGAGTTCAATGATAAAATATGGTTGCCCCTCAAAATTCAAACTAGATAAGGCTTACAACATGGAATGATAGAGGTCCCTTGTAGCCTCTGGTAGCATTGGTTGCTTGGGATGAGATTTTTATCTCTACTTTAAAATCCCTTTCATATTTAACTAAAGAATACATGATAACTCTTACTAAGCATCTCTATCATATGGTCAACCTCTATGCTTTGTACATTGGAGAACAAAATTTGGTAACAATGCTTTTGACATCATCCTCCAAAGGAAAAGCATGAGAGTGGTATATTTCACTACTCCACATTCTGTCATTAACTGGGACCAACTTGCAAACCTTGTGGATAGGTTTTAGGAGAATACAGATATATTATCTCTACTAAAGCAATTTGTGACCATAAAAATGGGCCCTATGGAATCCATTTAAGACTTCAATACCAAATTCCATAAGTCTTGGTATATGATCCTAGAGAAGATATTGCCCATCCCAGGTATGGTTTTATCTACTATCTAAAGGTAATAAATTTTAAAATATCCATGATTATCAAAACTATGAGAGGCAATTCATTTCTAATAACCTATAGGATAGTCATTCAAGCCAAGATAGACCTCATTCAAATTATAAGGTTAGCCCCTAGACCCCCCATGTCTCTTACAAGATATTTAGCCATTGTATCATCCTCCTCCAATAATACAACCCAAAAATTTCAAATAAACCTTTTTTTTTGGTCAAACCTCTATGCAACAATATCCATTTACCACTAGCACATCCTCTTTGGTCTTTCAATCTGTAAAAATAGAAAAATTACAAAGTACCATGAGAAACATGAAAAATGAAATTATTTTCCTCAAGCACCAACAAAATTTCTAGAGGTTTGGTTATTAGATCTACCCAAGACCCCCCTTCTAATAGGGAAACCAAGGATATTGGCCTCCACCAAATGGATATCAAAGGTACCCCCTCAACCGAATAGAGATCCCAATTCATCTCAATATTTTGAGCGACAAATGGTACCTATCCCCATCCCTATGCAACAAGTACCTTTGAATCCATAAAAGATATGGTCCTTTCTCAAAACAACTCTATAGGAGACCCTTATGGTTGGCCATATTATTATCCTAACCCATACTACTTAGACCTTGAGGAGATCTAGTATGCAACATGTTTAATGCCTCAACCAACATATTAGAGGTATATGGTGCAAGAATCAAGACCAACCATTTAGAACTTACCATTGTAAGTTCTTTCAATTCTAGAAAACAAAGCACCAGAATAGACCTTAGTGACATGAGATGAAGGAGAGGTTTATGTCATCCTTGGATGTACAAGAATGACACCAAAAAATTAGACCCAAATTTAGTTTGGTGTTCTCAAAAGAGGGAATTAGAGAGTAGTCAAAGAGGCTCAAAGGTAGCAAAGCCCAACATAGGAGGTTAGTAAACTATAAATCGATCAACCATGGGATAAGAGCCAAGAAGAGCCAAAGTAATAGTACCATAATAACCAGTGCCAAAGAAAATCTTGTTAGAACTAACCTAATCACACAATCTTAGGATCAAGTGACCCAAACCCTAGTGGATCCTAAGCATCATGTTGAAATCTCAATTGCTAGAATCTTTCAATGTGGTCAAGCACCTAAAGAGGTACACTATACCCATGCCACTACGGGATGTTCTCACCCCATAAAAATAGATGAAGCAATTGGAAGAATCCTTGGAGAAGAAAAATATTATTGGAAAAGTAGAAAGAGCATGTTGTTTTGCAAATATTTAGTATTGGTCCTAGTAGACCCAAGTCATAACCTTTCTACTTGATGCTCATATGCAGAAACAAGCTCATCCATAATTTATTGGTGTATTCTTGGGTAAGAACCTTGATCATGCAAAAAACAATGGTTGATGCCTTAGAGTTAGCCTACAAATTGGTCAAGCAAGGGGTTATGTAGTTGGAAAAAACTCCAATTCCTATCCTTGGTCTAAAGACCTGAAAATTTCACTATATGCCTACCCCAATGTGACTAGCATTTAAGAGGTAGCAGTTATTGATCTATTTATGTAATTTGGCCTATGTCTATCTCATGACTTCACTACAATATTGAAGTGTACCTCTCCCTAGATTGGTCCCACATGTTCCTCAGGACCCATTATGGAACCAAGATGAAAGTTCCTTTTGAGCCCTTTCACATGCATCATGTGGAGTGTATTCCAGCAGTCAAGTACAAATGAGAATATATTTTACTAGTTATAGAAGAATATGTGGAACCTAAGACACTTAGGGATGAAATACACTCCCAGGTACCAAATGACTAGATGTATGAATGGGCCAACAACACATGGTAAATAGACCTATGTAGGGAATTTGAGACAACTAGAGCAAACACATACACGATCTTAAAAGAGGAGCTCATCATGCCAAAGTCCACTAAATATACAAGAACTCACCACTCATCAAAACCTATAGAGTACAAAACCCCATAGTTGAACAACCAATATGGGAAGAAGTTTGGATCACTTTGGTCTAGGCATTGTAGGTTTCAATGATGAAATTCTGCATATAGTAGCTAGTATGTAAAGATATGTTAAACCATGTCCCATAGTGTAAATAGGTAACATTTAAATAAATATGGTAAGAGAAAAGTACTATAGTTATTGGATAATATAAATAGGTAGGATATAAATGAAGGGCTTAAAGTCAAAATTACCATGCAAAATATTTTTGGGAAACTAACCACCAAGCCAAATGTGTGAATAGAATAAGGTTGCTTGGATTATAAGGGCTAATGATTGACAAGAATGAATTGAGATAATCATTCCCTATATTACACATAATGGTCATAAAAGCAATGCCATAGCCAAACATGTTGCAACATAGTAGATAACCATGTTGTCACTGATTTAGTTGCATGGGAAAGATTGAATAGAAGGATTAAAGGGATAAAAAGCTTCAATGTTTTATCATTATAAGTTCAATAAAAGGAGGGCTCCTATTGAAATATCATATGAGTCTACTTCTATTTTAGACCCCCAAAGCCTCCAAGATCTGCCCCATAGATTCCACACCCAAAATATAATGCTACTGCTATTGTTTCTTCAACTCCTGCAAGCAAAAGTCCCTTGTGAATCGCCAAAACATAGTGAAAATTTTACCATAAAGGGGTAAATATCTACCCTAAAGTGAAATTAAATAGGACCATTTCTCAAAGCTAAACAAATAAGAGGGCCTTAAGGTCCCTCCACATATCAAGTAGTTGATTTGAATAAGACACTAACAAGGAGCAATCTATTCTAGAATCTGCTAGCATGCTCAAAGCTCCCCATACCATGAGGTAAATTCATTCACCCAGACTAGAACAACAAAGGATCGTAGCCTTTTTTATGGTGACTAAGCCACATCCCACCATCAAAAGGAGCCTCAAAACCCTTTCAATGGTAACTAAAAGGGTTTCATCGATGGAGGGACCTCTATTAGCTTGATCTACTAGGACCTTTTAATTAACCTAGTAAGTAGGCCTTGAAGCTAAGCCATCCTATTTTGGTAATTTGGTTCCAACACTCCATATACCTAGGTGCATTTCCTCAATGGCATGAGCAACATACCCATAAGGAAAAATTCAATGACATTAGAAGGAAAATAATAAGAGAATAGGGTGAATCAAGTAAGGATACAACAAGACTAGACTAGAAAGAACATCATGGAAAAAGAAAAAAGAACATCATGCAAACTCCAAATTAGACTAGAAATATGTCCATAAAATTAGGTCTGGTGGAACCCCACACAAAGGAATTTTTAAATAATCAATAATCAAAATAAATAGGGCAACATCATATGCAACATAAACTAAATAGAGAGGCCAAGTGCAAACTTATGAACAAGGCTACTGGAGTGACAGGATCACCAAAAGAAAGCTCCAAGACCAAATCCTTGAAAAAACTTGGTGGACCAAGATTAAGGGGATAAACATACTAAAATAGATTAAAAAAATTAAGAAAAAACAAAGTCACAAACACAAAAGTGAGTCCCCATTGGAAGAAGCCACAACCCAATCTTGAGTTCCCAGGGGAGAAGGTAGGTTCATGAATGACACCTCCACAAGGATATTACACAACTTGTATGAGAATTTATAATTATTTAACCCCTAAATCAAGTCTATATCTCCCAAAAATATATGCAACTTAGTCCCTTTGATTCAAAAAATAAGGATGATGTAGGCACTCCTGCCCATAACCATTCAGGATAGAATTTTGAAATTTGATATAAATATTATAAATAATCACTTTCAAGGCCAAGGAAAGGAGGTTGAATTTTTGTTGTGTCTAGTATCCGACCTTGAGGAATGTTTTCTCCTCTTTCTATTTTTATATCATTTTAGACTCGAGCCTTAAGTCATTGCATGTACATGTTTTCAAGTCTCTTCTAATTTTATATGAATGTAAAGTGTTTTCAAATATGAATACAAGGATCTATGACTACTTAAATTTTTGCCTTCGTCTTTGTGTTTGTATATATTTCTATGGAGGGTTGTGACTAGTATCTGTCCTAGTTCTCATGGGGAATTCTTTGATTTGTAGTCATATATGCTTGGGACCATGTTCAATTTATGCTATCGTATTTTTCATTAATCCCACTGGTATGCAAGATATAATCTATAATATTTGGTGTATCACACATATACCTTAGGCTAGTTAGGCTAGTTATACTTTACCACTTTCAATATTTTTCCTTTTCCCTGGAAAATACCCTATTAGAATAGACTAGCTTAGGAACAAAGCAAAGCATTGAAGATTACATCTAAACAAGGATTCAACCTTGGTAAAAAACCTTGGAGGTTGTCTAAATGAGCCACATCTCATGCTCCTCAGACTTCCCAGGACTGGCACTCCAAGCAAGACATGGGCAGCAAACAAATACAACATCAATTGTATTATGGGTGGTCATGGCACCCAGTGCATAGGGACTATTTTTTATCCCCAATATCTCAAACTGTCTTGCCTTGTGGGACCCAAATTACTACATTTATCTCCTTATTAGAAGTTATATTAAGGTTTTCATAAAGAGCTTAATCCCCTACTTGTTGAAGAACTTGAAATATTCACCTAGAAACTATGTTACAAAGATAAAACCCCTAAGAAATAACCTCCCAAGGTCGAATTCAAGGTTACGATGGGAACCTCTATCTTGTTAAGAAATATCACAGCAATTGGTGACTTTGCTATGCAAAGTTTTTTTAAAACAAAGTCCATCCATAGTAGTAAAAAGTAGGTAAAATTGCTTCATGAGCTCGGGGCCTACCACAAGATCTAGCACAAAAGAAAACCCTCAATTGCTTCTATCACCTTTCAAATTTGGTAGTAGATGAAGAGGTTGACAATAAAATATAATTTCCCCTAAAAAACTAAACCAAAGAAGGATTCCAACATGGAATGATAGAGATCCCTTGTAGTCTTTGATAGTATCAACTGCTTGGGATGATATTTCAATATTTACTCTAAAATACCTGCCATATTTCACCAAAGAAGATACAACTCCGATTGAGCATCTCCATTGTATGGTCAACCTTTGTGCTTTGTACAACATTAGAGAACAAAATATGACACTAAGGGTTTTTAAGTGTCCTTCAAAGGAAAAACATGAGAATGGTACATTTTTCTCACTCCATATTCTATTGTTGATTGGGACCAACTTGCAAACCTACTTGTGCATAGGTTTAGGGAGGAGGATGGATTATCTCTACTAGAGCAACTAGTGACCGTAAAAAGGGCACCTATAGAAGAAATGGATTACTTCAATACCAGATTTTAAAATTTTTGGTATAGTATCCTATAGGAGATACAACCCATCCCAAGTATTGATTTTATCTACTATTTAAAGGTAATCAATTCTGAAATAGCCATGATGGTAAAAACCATGGGAGGTAATTCATTGCTAATAGCCTATGAGATATCCAATCAAGCTGAGAGAGACCTCATCTAAATTTGAAGGTTAGCCCCTAGACCCCACATGTTTCTTCCTAAACATTCAGCCATCGTATCATCCTCTTTTGAAAATATAGCCTACCTCTTTCCAGTCAACCTTTATTTTTGGTCAAAACTCTATGAAAATATATCCATCTACCATTGGTACACACACTTTAGTATCTCAATCCTTGGAAATAGATAAATTACAAAGTGCCATGAGAGACATGAAAATGAAATTATATTTCTTAGTTGCCAACAAAATTTCTAGAGGTTTGGTTATAAGCACTACCCAAGACCCCCCTTCTAGTAGGGTAACCAAGGATATCGACCTCCACCAAATGGATATCAAAGGTACCTGTAACACCCTAAAATTGACGCAATTTAATTTACCCTAAGGTAATAATTCGAAAATCAACCGTAAAACCACCTTTTAACCACCCGCCTCATTTTTTGTGCCAAATATAGAGGCAGTTATGGTAGTTGGATGATATCATCGTCGATTTGATGATATCATCCCTAATTGGATGAGATCATCTGGAACCGAACGTCCAGATGATTTCGTTCAAAAACCAAATTTTCATAATTGGAAACAGTTCCAACTCCCGTTCCCAGCTTAGCAGAAGCGTGTCTGCATCATTGGAGGATGTTCCACTAGAGATCTCCTAGATTGGGATGACTCCTAACCTCCTAACTCCCCCCTCAATCCTATTTAAACCTTGATTTCCATTAAACCCACCCTGGCTGATCGATTTCCTACAACCCAAGCTCCATACCCTGTTAGAACATCTTGAAATTTGATTATTCGCATAAGTTTTCTAGATCCATTTGCAGGTTTTCATTTTGCATCAGTCAGAGGAAGCTTGGATCATCGCAGGTGATCCTATTCAAATTAGAGATGATCTCGTCTCTATTGGAGATGATCCGGTACCATTTCAGGTGATCTTGACTATACTCCTCTTGGGGGCAATCAAGATCTGAGGTTTGCATTTCCTAGTGATTCAATTAATCAATTTACATTAGTTTAGATCTTTATTCTGTATTGCATCTGGTGTTCACCTCATTCTTAATGACATTTTGCATTTAGGATCAATTCCACTTAAAACATAAGGGCATTTCATTATTTCAGATTTTATCAGATTTTCTAGGATCAATTAAGCATTCAGTTAATGTTTTTATCCTTTTAAATAGTATTTTGCACTATATTTTCCTTTGTTTTGGCATCTATCTATTATGTTGTAGGTTTCTGATGAAATCGGTCAGGCGACTTCATCTGATTTTAGATGATTTCATCCGATTTTGGATGAATCTGCGCAATTACAGATGAACCTACAAAATTGTAGGTGATTCTATCCAATTGTAGATGAATTTGTAGAATTAGAGATGATCTGGACTGCTTCAAAAATTTGAACCTTCATCAGACATCCGAAATCGGGTAAGATCTTTCCTTTTCCTTTCAAGCATTGCATTTAGAGTTTATTTTTATTTTTTATCTGCATATAAATCATAATTTGCATATAGAATAGTTTAGCTTCATTCTAGCCAACCTAGGTATTTGAAGTGTTTTTAAACTAAAATGAATACATCCAATTCATTCCTAGCCTAGGCACGGAAGCTGCCCCAAAATGCTTCCTGGTGAACCCACCATCCATCGAAAAATCACCAAAGAGGGCACGATTCAAAGTGTCTCTCCATCCGAGGTGTAGACCTATCCTTTTCCCATCCCCCTTTCGGGCATGGATCCATCTGCCTGAAGGTAAGGGTGCAAAAATTTTAGACCTACATTCTTTGGTGAACCCGACGTGAAACACATTAAAAATATTTTGAAAAAAAAAAATATAGAGAACTTAAAATTTTAGATCATTTGACTTATCAATCCATTAGATGGTAGATTACAATAGAAGACGTGGTGTTTTGATTAATGTTGGTGTTCAACTAGCAACCATAGAAATTTCTACTCTAGTTAGAGGTCCTAGATTTAGATCTCAAGCACATTGGGATGAATTGGATAGAAGGTTAACTATTATTGAGTCCAGAGCACCCAAACTTAGACAAATCAAGAGGTTTGATTTAGATAGAATCCTGGATTTTGATAACTTATCCTTCTATCATGAACTTCAGAGAGCTTGCCATAGATGGCTAGCAGATAAACGAGCAATCATTTCCTCTGACATATACACCTTTGAAGATTATCTTGAAAATGTTGTGGTAGTACATAAATTTCTATCCCGTATAGAAGACCAAGAGGTTGTCTTGACTGATAGAAGAAGATTCAGCAGAGTTCCTAGGGCAGTCTTATACCAAGAATATTGTCACGAACTCTATTTTTATGTGTCTAATTCTGAAGTTGATCATATCACTGTAGCACATTTTATCCAATTTCTGAAAGACAACTTTCAATTTGAAGAAGAGCATTACATGACACCTGATGAACTTGAACCCATCAATGATATTTATAAGTTGTTTCTGGAGAGCTAGGTTATAATATTTATAATACTTATATTATAATATTTTGTATTTCTTGTTTTCCTTTAATTTCTGCAAATTAAAGCTATAAAAATCTAAAAAAAAACATACATATATACATTATATTAATTAGGTATATATATAAAATATATACCTCCTTAAATTCCACCGCATATATATAAGAACATATATATTTGCAAAAATTCAAATCTACCATAATGCCTAAACTAAGGAGTGGTAAACAAATAGATGATGAGTGGGTGGAACCACCACCTACTCAAAATCCCCCTCTTGAAGAACAAGATCAAGAGGAAGGTGCTCATGACCACCATGATGGGAGTCTTGCTGAAGACTATGAACAAGAAGAAATCAATAGAGAAGATGAAACTGGATCACCTAAGGTGACTCCAGAAGGAACTGTTAACTTTAAATCTATGGAACACCTTCTAAAATTTGTAAAAACCAACATTGAGGATTTCAACCTAGCAGTATTAGCAGATAAAGCTGGAATTAGTGAAACACATGCCACTTTAGAAAATGCATTTCAAATGCATACAAACCCTCTTTCATTCATAGATCAAGAAAGTGACCAAGCAGGACCATCAAATGCAAATATGGCATCCCTGATTCAAAACATGCAACAACATCAGACAACCCAACATTCTAAAGTGCCTGTCAATAAACCAAAGAACAATCCTCCACCTCAGAGACCATCATTTACCGCTTTATTCTCTCAAGCTATTAATCAACAAATTTCAAAACAACAGAAACTTAAACCGAAACCAAATACCAACTATCAACATCAAAAGGTTCAACAGAACACTGTCCCACATCCACTTCATAACACCCTTCCTAGTAATGCTTTGCATAATAGTAATTTGGCATCGAATCCTTATGTCACCCCTTCATACACTCAAAGAACCAATACCATAATGCAACCGAATCAGTATGGTGGACAATCTAGTAATCTTGAAACCATAGTGAAACAATTAGTTTCCCGCATGGACCAGATAGACCCCTACCATCCCTCATATAACTATCGAGAGATGTGTAGTCAACCTTTGGATCCCATAGTGGTTGCCCAACCTTATCCTAAGCATTTTCCTATGCCTGTTCTCCCTATATATAAAGGAACCGAAGATCCCATAGAGCATCTTCGTATGTTTAGAATAGCATGTCATGATATATCTCATGATGATTTGCTATTGCTAAAGATGTTCCCAAAAATCTTGGGAGGCATGGCATTGGAATGGTATTATCAATTGCCTACCAATTCTTTGAGAAATTTTGAAGAAACAGCTGAATCATTTGTCCACCAATTTAGTGCCTACATAGAGAGGCATGTGACAATTAAGGATTTGTACAACTTGAAATAGGGCAAATATGAATGCTTTACCGATTTCCTAGCAATATGGAGATAGATGCTAGGGAAATTACACTTTGCATTACCCCATAGAGAGATGTTGGACATTTTTATCAATAACTTGCAAGAACAATTGTCCTATGAGCTTTCAACTGCTACATTGACAACCTTCGATCAGGCTATAGACTTAGCATGAAGAGTTGAAGATGCCCTCATTAGAAGAGGCCAATTTAAGAAGAAGGATGATGATAAGGCATCTAAAAATCAATATAAGAATAAGCAGGTTGTGGGTGATGGAGTCACCGATAGTAGAAATACTATGAATGTTAATGCTACGAAAACTATAGAGAAGTTTGTATTGAAGGCTCCTGATAGACCTCCGAGAGAATTTACTAGGTTAAATCAACCTTTATCCACTATCTTGCCATAGTTATTAGAAAGAGGTCTAATACAATTACCTAATATTCGGGAACCTGATACAACCATACCTGGATATAGAGCTGACCTACATTGTGATTTCCATAGAGGACCTAGACATTCAACAAATTCTTGCAAGAGATTAAAACATAAAATACAAGACTTGATTGATAACAATGAAATGGAAGTACAAAATTTCCAACCAAAACAAAATGCTCCAAACAATGCTCAGAAAGATACACAACAAAATCAGAATCAGAATGCAAATCAAACATTGGATATTTTTCAACATCCTTTACCTAAACACGGTAAAGAAGTGGCTAATCAAGCCGAGCATCATAATGTTCCCCATCCAACCCGATATGTGGGAACCATTAGTGGACATGTACCTTCTCAAGACTTTGAGATATTTGGGACAACATTATCTGTGGTCACCACTAGACCCATACATAACATTCCAACAACATATCCAAGTGATACGGATTCTGAAATAGAAAGTGACCTAGATATTACATCCGGACAATCAAATAGCTCTGAAGATGAGTCAGAACCTATTCTCCCTATCACAGCTCAGATGGTTCCAGAGGAACCATTTCCAAGAAGGGTCACGACATGACCATCCTCACAACAAATCCTCCCTAATGAGCAAGCCATAAATGCTAGACCATGACCCATTCACCATGCACACAATAATATTGTGGGTACCATCGGAGCCGTTACTAGACAACAGGCCCAAAATTCTCAACAAGATCAAAATCATAATGATAAGTCAGCCCCATTTGTTTTGAAGGTTCCTAGTAAAGGAAATAATGCATCAAATGCTCAACCCAAACCCCCTTATGATATCAATGAACAACTTTCTAATATTACAACAAGGATTTCTCTCTTAGACCTTCTAAGATCATCTCCCACACATAGGGAAGAGTTAATGCATACATTAAGTCAGATGATGGTACCACAAGACATACAACCTGAAGCTATGGCAAATACTATTATACCTTGTGAAGTTGATTGTATTGACTTTCATGATAAAGATATCCCACTTCATAGTTTACATAAAGACAATCCCTTGTACATTACTGCATTAATCGGAGATGTAGCTATCAAAAGATTTTTAATTGATAATGGTTCATCCCTAAATATTTGTACTTTTGAATTTTACCAGAGATTTGGATTTAGAAGTGATGAGATGAAGAGAACATATATGATCATAAAAGCCTTTAATGATGAAATACAAGAAACATGTGGAGTTATTACAATTCCATTGCAGGTTGGTCCGAGAACTTTGGATACGACCGTGTTTATTGTACATTGCCCTGCATCATACAATATACTTTTGGGTCACCCTTGGATCAATGCAATGCGAGTTGTACCCTCTACCTTACACCAATGTGTCAAATTCGAATTCAAGAATCAATTGGTCACCATTCATGGTGATCCTAGACCATTTGATATGTGCGCTTTGGCAGAACCTATTGGGATTCAATTTTGCCCCGCATTATCTTCTACTCATCCTAATTCTGCCTTTCCTTCTAAACGTGTGAAACTTACACCTAAGATATCATCTCCTCCATCTACACCTATTACATCTCCATCTCCTCAGCCTTCTCCTAAGGAATCTCCACCAAAATCTACATCTAATACTAGTCCCACGATAACTCCTCTTTGTTCTACCCCTACACCATCTGAATCCATAGTAATTCCACCTATTACAACCTCTATTCCATCCACATCTACCAAATTTGTGTTTTCTGCATCTAAAGCCATAGAAGAGGCTCCTTCTACCTCATATGCTTTGTCTGATGAACTATTACCTGATTTGTCCAAAATCCTCATAACATCAGAAGAAACATATTTTTCCATACAAGATTCCCTTGCCTTAAACAAATTACCACCGTCTCCTCGCACTTTGGGCTTGCCACAACCTATGGGAAGTATTTACCAAGTCGAGAGTTGTGCCTTCATTTATAAGGGATATGATTGGGGTAGAATACCTAGAAATATTAAAACCAATTATGATGGATATGCTCAATGTTATTTTATCGATAAATATATCAAAGCTAAACCTATAATGCTTAAATTAGGATATGAAGGGAAAGGTTTGGGACCTTTCTAGAATGGCATGAAAGAACC
Organism: Wollemia nobilis; assembly: GCA_028583015.1. NCBI lineage: Eukaryota > Viridiplantae > Streptophyta > Pinopsida > Araucariales > Araucariaceae > Wollemia > Wollemia nobilis. The sequence goes on from JAQPPZ010006010.1 coordinate 4,522,655, forward strand.
TTTTGAGGTCGAAGCATGGCCTGCCCGATGCGGTATAGGCCTATTTTCTAGTAAGTGTCAACCATTTCCATTTGAGGATGATGATCACTTAATACCCTATCAAGATTATTTAGATGAACAAGAGATCCTTAAGTCTATGGGTAAGTTATTTTCTTGTAATATGTTGTCTATAGCTTACCCCAAAATGATTGTTGAGTCGGACGAACAATTAGAGGGTGACATTTTCCATGATATTTCCATTGGAGAATTATTGCATAATGGCTTTTATTTTGATGGGTCTATACCACCTATAGCTCATCTTGAGGCCACAACCCCTCAAGAGGAATTATCTAAGTTGACCTTAGAAGAATTACAAGAACTGGGTGTGTCACCCACCCCTCCTAATTTTGAAAGAGACTTACATATGGAAGTGGAAAGTGTCATAAAAGTTAATATTGGAACAGAAGAGAATTCTCACATAGTCAACATTGGATCAGAATTAAATGAAGAAAAACAAAACAAATACACTGCATTTCTTACAGAATATAGTGATGTTTTTGCTTGGACATACGCAGATATGCCTGGTTTAGACTCTTCTGTAGTTATGCATCATCTAGTAGTACGACCGGATGCGAAACCAGTTAAACAAAAACTTAGAAAAATGCATCCTAAGGTTGCCCTACTAGTCAAAGGTGAGTTAGAAAAACTCCTAAATGTTACATTCATTCAAGCCATTGATTATGCTGATTGGATTTCTAATGTTGTCCCTGTAACTAAAAAAGAAGCAACCAAGATTAGGGTTTGTACAGACTTTAGAGACATCAACGTTGCATGTCCTAAAGATGATTTCCCTCTTCCTAATATGGATCAGATCATTGATTTTACTACTGGAAGTGGGATGCTATCCCTTATGGATGGATTCTCAGGTTATAATCAGATCAGGATAGCTCCTGAAGACCAAGCTAAAACAACTTTTATCACCCCTTGGGGAACCTTTTGTTGGAAAGTAATGCCATTCGGATTAAAGAATGCAGGTGCAACCTATCAACGAGCTATGACTTACATTTTTCATGATATGATGTATGATATTATGCATGATTATGTGGATGATATTATAGCCCGTTCTGCTGAAGAAGATGAACATTTAGATGATTTGAGAAAAGTATTTGATCGGTTAAGAGAATACCATATCCGTTTAAACCCAACAAAATGTATATTTGGAGTTAAGTCAGGTAAATTGTTGGGGGTTATTGTTTCTTTGCACGGCATAGAAATTGAACCTCTTAAAATTTAGGCTATCATTGATATGCCAGCTCCTAAAAACATATCTGAGTTACGAAGTTTACAAGGTAAACTTCAAGCTATCCATCATTTCATTGATAAGTTGGCGGACAAAACTGGACCTTTTCTCAAATTGCTTAAGAAAAATATCCTCTTTCAATGGGATGATGAATGTAAAGAAGCCTTTGAACAAATAAAACAATATCTTTTAAGTCCTCCTATGCTTGCACCTCCCAAAACTGATCGTCCTTTCATCTTGTATATTTTTGCTTCAAAATTTGCCTTAGGAGCTATGTTAGCTCAACTTGATAATGAGAAGAAAGAACGAGCAAATTATTATATTAGCAGAACATTAATAAGTTATGAAACTCATTATACATCACTAGAAAATTTATGTTTGGCAGTTGTATTTTCTACGCAAAAATTGTGCCATTATATGCTTAGTCAAAAGACATATGTCATTGCCAAATCTGATCCCCTGAGGTATCTCATGAGCCGACCTTATCTATCCGATCGCACAACTAAGTGGGTTCTTGCTCTGAGTGAGTTTGAGCTCGCATTCATAGGTCAAAAATCCATTAAGGGTCAAATCATAGTAGAACAATTAGTTGTTGCACCCTTAGAAGCCACTCATCCCCTCATCATTGAGTTTCCTGATGAATGCCTCAACCTAGAGGAGGATCATTCGAAACAATGGTCTTTATATTTTGATGGAGCCCGATGCATGAGTGGGGCTGGTGCAGGTATTATTTTAATATCCCCTCAGAAGCACCTTATACCATTATCTTTTAAATTAACATTTGCTTGCACAAATAATACTACCGAATATGAGGCTCTAATCCTTGGATTGCGAGCCGCTTTAGCACTAAAAATTAAAGACTTATTAGTTTTTGGTGATTCTCAATTAGTGATAAATCAAATTAATGATGTTTATCAGACCCGAGATGATAAAATTCACCCATATAAAGCCTATGTATTACAGTTGTTGTCCTTGTTTGATAAGGTCACCTTAGAAGCTATTCCTAGAACTAGTAACCATGTTGTTGATGCTATGGCTGCAGCCGCCTCCTTATTACCCTTGGAGTTGGATGACGATTATGCTACTATCATTATTCATCGACTCCAAGAACCTGCTTCTACCAAATCCTATTTAGAGCCATTGGATATATTTCTAATCAACGAAATTACTCCTGAACCATGGTACATCGACATCCTTAATTTTCTCCAGATGGGAACTTTCCCCGAAACCTTCAATAGAAACCAACGTCGGTTATTACGTAAGCGAGCAGTTCACTTCGTAATAGTTGGCAATACTTTGTATAGGAGATCCTTTGAAGGTATCTTATTACGATGTTTAAATCTAGATGAATCTAGAAGAGCTTTAAGTGAAGCCCATGATGGATCTTGTGGAGGACACTTTAGTGGTAGTGCCATAGCTAAGAAACTCCTTAGAATAGGATATTTTTGGCCTACCATGGAAAAGGATGCACATGATTACGTGCGCCATTGCGACAAGTGCCAGAAGCATGCTGACCTTGTCCATGCTCCTGCTCAAGAACTCCAAGCTATTTCATCTCCTTGGCCCTTCTCTAAATGGGGTTTAGACATCATTGGAAAAATCAATCCTATATCATCTGATGGTCACAAATTCATCATAACAACAACTGAATACTTCACAAAGTGGGTAGAAGCTATACCTTTAGCTTCTTGCATGGGAACCCAAGTTTCAAAATTTATTTTCAATCAAATCATTTGTAGGTTTGGAATTCCTTCAAATCTCATCTCAGATAATGGAACTTGTTTCAAAAATAAATATGTTAAAAAATTATGTCAAAAATATAAAATTCAACATCGTTGGTCCACTCCCTATTATCCTCAGGGTAATGGCCAAGCTGAAGCATCAAATAAAACCTTAATTAAAATTCTCAAAATATTAGTTAACAAATCAGGCCATGACTGGCATATGCAATTATATCCTACCTTGTGGGCTTATCGCACCAGTGTTCATACTCCCACAGGCGCTTCACCTTTTGTTTTGGTTTACGATGTTGAAGTTGTCTTTCCTTTCAAGCTAGAAGTTCCTTCTTTGGCTCTGCTACTTCAAGATACTGAAGTAGGAGATGAATATCATGCTGGCAGATTCAGTCAGTTGGAGCTTCTAGACGAGAAGTGCATCAATGCTCTGGAACATCTTCATGCCTATCAAAACAAGCTCAAAAGAGCATATTCAAAGAAAGTGCATAACCGATATTTTGAAGTCGGTGATCTAGTCTTAAAATAAAATCAAAAGAATACTAATGCAACTAAAGATAATAAAGGCAAATTTCAGCCCAATTGGCTTGGACCATACATCATCACTGCTAAATTTGGATCGGGTGCATATCGATTGGCAACCTTGGATGGAAAATATCTCAAGGAACCCATGAACATTATGCATCTTAAATGATATTATGCTTAAAAACAAAATGACTCATCATTGTACATAATTGTATATGTTTTCTCATTTCAGCAATTCATATAAAAACTTCAAAACCATCAAAAACATTTACATTGCATAGCTTTTCTCATTTCAAGCAATTTACATAATAATTCAAAATCAAACAAAAATAAAAAATCATTAAAACTATCAAAAACATGTTCATTTACATTACCAAAGTTGAAATTTTGCAGTTATATTTTCCTTTGTTTCGGATGAATTTAAAAGTTATCTTGGACCATGCACTTTAAATCCACATGAATAAATATTTTTGATCTTAGCATTATGACTATAAATCTCTCTTATATCGAAGCACTATTGCAATAACTAATATTTTGAGTTTTGGGAACTGATCTCGCTATTTATTTGAATCAAATCCACTTTTACATATTAAAATGATTTGTTGCAAATTCGGAAAACAATACTACACAGTAGTTGTGGTCTCTTAAGTGAAAAGTTTCCCCTGCTATCCTATCATGTGCATGGTCTAGAATCTTTGAGAATTGGCAAAAGGACAAGCTCACCCCTACCCGAAATAAAAATCCCTTGCTCCACATCTAAGCTGAGCAAGTATCCCTAGAATAGAAAAAAAAAAAAAAAAAAAAAAAGAGCAATGTTCAAAATACAAAAAGAAATCCAAGCAATATCCAAGAAATATCAAATATCAAAGTCAAAAATCCAAAAAATCAAAAAAGCAAGAAAAGAGAAAAAGAAAAGCAATAAAATCCCCCCCTACCCTTTGAAAATAAAATAAGGGTGAATGAGCTTGAATCCCTGGAATTCTCAATTATTCAAAAACTATGAGGTAAACCCCATAACAGGTGATTTGTGCCCAACTTGCTTGGCCTTGGGTAACTCCTTCTCGCGTGGCGACACGTCTGTCACATTAGCGACCTTATTTTGTACAGACCTATGTCAGCTTGTGGATTAGCTAACTTTTGATGACCTAACTTACATAGTAGTTTGGTATGGTTACATGCACAAAAATCATGGTTAATGAATCTTCAATCGCACACACATTGGTTCATTCAAATTGCTTGCATCAAAATACCTTACTCAAAATCGGTAAATGAACACTACAAAGCACACACAGTTGATCTTTGGGAGATTTTGTGTCATTATGTTAAATCAAAATGGGTAATGAACTCACATTTGCACACACTGGTTCTGGATAAATTTAAATTTCTCTTTGAAATAAATTAAAATATGATTTTGAAATTTCTAAAAAAAAAAAGGTATCCATTATTTTTCGCAAAATAGTTATTGCTTACAAAAACATTGACTTCATTATGATGGCATCATTTTCAAGAAATTATAAATTCAAAATTTTCATACTTGCGAATTTTGCCTAGTGTAAGTCAATTTCGCGATCTCTTAAACTTTAATTTTATTTTTTATCAAAATATTTCAAAATCTTGCAATAAAATCTTACAATCAAAATCTTTACTTTCACGATGATGGTATAATTCCTAACCACTTTGGAATTCTATGCCTAGCGCAAGTCATCATTTTAATTTTTGTGTGTCCACAAGCGTTTTATAAACTTATAAAAATATGTGACTTAATTATTCTTTGCAAACACATGCTTCATCGAAAAATGAAATTTTCATACCATTTTATCATTTCGATTTTTGATTCCTAAGTACACATTAAATTGCCCATCACACTTAGGAATTCTATACTTACACACAAATCATTCTCTCATGTTTTCCTGCTTAAAGTTATTTGAAATCCTGTTCTAAAACAACATCAAAACATCATTACTTTTTCATCACCAAAAGCCTTAAGAATTACTCTTAAGCAAAACCAACTACTTTTGCAATACTACCCATAACAGGATCAACTTAATGACCTAGCGAGCGGTGACTCCATCAAATGGTCATGTCACAACGTCTACATCCTTCGCGGTTTATTGTTAAAAGTCTTTTTTTTCTATTTTCATTTTCATCCACACATTTGTTGTCACAAACACATTTTTCATTTAATTTTATAGCATGAGAAAACCATAAACATTTCACGACATGCAATCATATGAAAACATAAATTCACAAAGCATCATTACGAACATAAGTCACATGACAAAAACATATATCTACATATATATCATCATCAAAATATATACATCCATCATATCGATTGGTATGCCACAATACATGACTCGACATACTCAATCATCGTACAAAATCTACAAATATATATATATATATATACACCTCATCTATCTATCTCCTAGAGCCTCTCGAGCTCTCCACCTCATCTCCTCCACCTCCAGGAGCTGGAGGAGGTGGTCCCATAAATGCATCTATAGTCTGTGTCCTCGAAGTCATCCTCGATGAAGTCCTAGATGATGATCCAACCCGAATAGGTCCTGCTATGTCTACAGGCAACTCCTCTCTACGGCCCTCGAGGGCCAATGCATAGTACATCCCATGATAAAATGTGGTCTATGCCATCGACCATGCCAACTCGGAGGTCCTAGCTCCTCCTCCTCTCTCCCTGAGCCATAGGACCTCTGCCTATAGACTCTGTATCTATCCTCGTAGTGTAGTGTCCATCACCTAGAGACCCTACACCTACCTCCGTAGTGTGGCATTCTCCACCCAGAGAGCTACCATCTCACTACTCTCTCCTACCTCCACACCCTTGCCCTTATCGGGTGAAGGAGACCTATCTACCTATGGAGGAGAAGATCTCTCCCTCCTCTACTCTCACCTCTGCCTCTCCCTAGACTATGTCTACCGAGCACCCATGGACACCACATGTCCACCCCGCATCCTAACCCTCCTCTATGTAGAAGGTGCCCATCCTCTCTATCTGCTCTCTCCCTGAGATGCAGCCTATCATTGTTGTACAATCTATCGCACAACCACATGTACAGGTCCCCTCACCCTCATCAAACATGGAGGGTGAATAGTGGCATACCATGCATCATAACCCATGGCAACCCCTACATCATCCCCATATACTGGCTGGATGGGGGCATCATCCTCATTGTGGCTCATAAAATACCACATGTCTAGGACCCCACTCAATGTTGTGGCATCCCGCACCATCCTCAAAAACTCGTAATCCCTCATCATCGGGATCCCCTACTGGAGCCCAAACTGATGGAGGACTCGATCATACCGATGGAGCTCTACCTCACCCCACTCCAATCTCATCCAAATGACTCACCTGATGCGAGCCAACTCATACCCATCCTCTGGCCACCCTAGAAGCTCTCTCCATGGCCTCTAGGTAATCTGGTCTAGAGTCAAATCATCTATCAACCTACGAGAGGTAGGTAAATCGGCTCTCCTCTATGAGCCTCTCTACAGCCACCAGTAGAACACCCTAGGCCTCTCCTAGTCAACCCCTATCAATGGTAGCCCCATAGGTCACCTCACTACGATGTGCTCCTAGCACCAGACCTGGAGGAGCGAAGTCAACACCACACATTTGCCTCTCTTGTACATGATCCCATGGAGGATCCTATACAAGTGGCATAGAACATACGACCCCCAAGAAAATTGGTATTTGTGCTCTCTCATGTCATAGATGACATCTACAAGTAGCCATGGTACTCTGCATCCACTCTGGTGGCATAGCAATAAGCCACCTACCACCCCAGCCAACACCTTAGTCAAGGTGGATACTCCATATGTATGTCTCAAAGTCTCGATGTTCACTCTGCCCTTCTCCAGGATGAAGCTAGCATCGCCAGTCAATCTCAGCATCGCTCGGCCACAACTGGTCGAAGCAGTAATAAATCTACCCTAGATGGGGATTCACAAAATCCTCCATACATCCTCCAAAGTGGGAGTCATCTCCCCTATCGGTAGCCGAAAGCAAGATGACCCCGGATACCATCTCTCTGCTAGGGCTGTCAATAGCCCCATATCTGTAGGCACCTGTGGCATCTCTGCCACATGTTGTAGTCCCACTGCCCCTAAAGTATCCCTCTCTACCGGGGTCAGTGTAGCCAAATCATCTCTTAACCCACCATATTTCCACTCCCGACTTTTTAGCAATTCCTTCTGCAAAACAAACAACAAAAATCAATAATTAGTACATCATAAAACAATCAATAACATCAACAAATTAAAAATCGCCTAACAATTTTTTGATATCGTCCATTATTGGATGATATCATTCCTAATTTCATGAGATCGTCCTTGTTTCGATGAAATCGTCTCACCCTATACGATTCGGCCCTAACAGCCGAATCGTCCCAAATTGGATGTAACCGTCCCGAATTCGTCAAGATCGTTTGGTACGATCTTGCTAAAATTGGGATGATTTTGTCGAAATCGAGACGATCTCATCTCGACTTCGTCAACACGGTGAAATACGGCCGTGGTGCCCTAAAATCCAACAAAAATTCAATCTAAACATAAAAATTTAAAGCTAATTTTTTTTAGAAAATATTAGAAACCTTACCCGCATCCCTCGTCGCACTGTCGTCGCTCGATGCTCGGTCTCCACCATTTCTCCGGCCTTAGAGCTCTGGAATGGTAACAGTGAAAATAAAAATGAAATTAGGTTTTACCCTATTTTCTAAAAATATATATATTAAAAATGCACTTTTTTAACTCTTTCACATTTTTACCAAACGTCCGATTTGGTTAAAAACCCGGAGGGGGCACCACAGTCATCAGTTGTACGATTCGACTTAGAATCATCACCTAAAAATTGGAATAAATTTTTGCTTTCTCGTAAAGCGTGCCAATCTCTTCTTTAACGCATTTTTTGCAAAAAATTTGCTAAAGAGGGGGCAAAATGTAACACCCTAAAATTGACGCAATTTAATTTACCCTAAGGTAATAATTCGAAAATCAATCGTAAAACCACCTTTTAACCACCCGCCTCATTTTTCATGCCAAATATAGAGGCAGTTATGGTAGTTGGACGATATCATCGTCGATTTGATGATATCATCCCTAATTGGATGAGATCGTCTGGAACCGAACGTCCAGACGATTTCGTTCAAAAACCAAATTTTCATAATTGGAAACAGTTCCAACTCCCGTTCCTAGCTTAGCAGAAGCGTGTCTGCATCATTGGAGGATGTTCCGCTAGAGATCTCCTAGATTGGGATGACTCCTAACCTCCTAACTCCCCCTCAATCCTATTTAAACCTTGATTTCCATTAAACCCACCCTGGATGATCGATTTCCTGCAACCCAAGCTCCATACCCTATTAGAACATCTTGAAATTTGATTATTCGCATAAGTTTTCTAGATCCATTTGCAGGTTTTCATTTTGCATCAGTCAGAGGAAGCTTGGATCATCGTAGGTGATCCTGTTCAAATTAGAGATGATCTCGTCTCTATTGGAGATGATCCGGTACCATTTCAGGTGATCTTGATTGTACTCCTCTTGGGGGCAATCAAGATCTGAGGTTTGCATTTCCTAGTGATTCAATTAATCAATTTACATTAGTTTAGATCTTTATTCTGTATTGCATCTGGTGTTCACCTCATTCTTAATGACATTTTGCATTTAGGATCAATTCCACTTAAAACATAAGGGCATTTCATTATTTCAGATTTTATCGGATTTTCTAGGATCAATTAAGCATTCAGTTAATGTTTTTATCCTTTTAAATAGTATTTTGCATTGTATTTTCCTTTGTTTTGGCATCTATCTATTCTGTTGTAGGTTTTTGATGAAATCGGTCAGGTGACTTCATCTGATTTCAGATGATTTCATTCGATTTTGGATGAATCTGTGTAATTACAGATGAACCTGCAAAATTGTAGGTGATTCTATCCAATTGTAGATGAATTTGTAGAATTAGAGATGATCTGGACTGCTTCAAAAAGTTGAACCTTCATCAGACATCCGAAACTGGGTAAGATCTTTCCTTTTCCTTTCAAGCATTGCATTTAGAGTTTATTTTTATTTTATGTCTGCATATAAATCACAATTTGCATATAGAATAGTTTAGCTTCATTCTGGCCAACCTAGGTATTTGAAGTGTTTTTAAACTAAAATGAATACATCCAATTCATTCCTAGCCTAGGCATGGAAGCTGCTCCAAAATGCTTCCTGGTGAACCCACCATCCATCGACAAATCACCAAAGAGGGCACGATTCAAAGTGTCTCTCCATCCGAGGTGTAGACCTATCCTTTTCCCATCCCCCTTCTGGGTGCGGATCCATCTGCCTGAAGGTAAGGGTGCAAAAATTTTAGACCTACAAGTACCCCCAACTCAATCGATATTCCAATCCAACCCAATATTATCGGTAACAAATGGTACTTATACCCATCCCTATGTAACAAGTACCCTTAAATAAGATAACATATGGTCCCTTCTCAAAACAACTATATAGGAAACCCCAATGCTTGGATATGTTATTACCCTAACCCATACTATATGGGCTATGAGGATCTCTAGTAGGAAACATGTCTAATACCTTAGCTCATATATCAAATCCATATGGTGCAAGCACTGGGACCAATCATTCAAAAATTGTCATCAAAATTTCTCTCAATTTTAGAAATCAATACACCAAAACAAACCTTGGTGACATGAGATGAAGGTGAGATCTATGTCATCCTCAAACCTACAAGAACACCACTGGATAACTAAACCCAAATTTAGTATAGTATTCTCTCAAGAAGGAAGAGGAGAGTATTCAAAGAGACTCAAAGGCAACAAATCCTAACATAGGAGGCCAGCAAATTGGTAATCGATCAACTACAAGAGAAGAGCCAAAAAAATAGTATCAAAGTGACCAATTCCAAAGAAACTCCTTCTAGAACAAGTCCAGACACCCAACCTTAGGATTGAGCAACCCAGACCCCAATGGATCCCAAGAAGCATGTTGAAATATTAGTCATTAAAATCTCTCAACATTGTTAAGCACCTAAATAGGTCCATTGTACCCATGCCATTGTAGGATGTCCTTACCCTATTAAAATAGATGAAGTAGCTAAAAGAAGCTCTCGAGAAAAATATCACTAAAAATTATAGAGCAGATGTTTTTACAAATATCCAATCCCATTCCTAGCAGGCCCAAGCCACAACCTTTCTACTTGACGCTCATGTGCGGGGATAATCTCATCCATAATTTCCTAGTGTATTCTAGGACAAGTACCTCAATCATGTCCAAAATAGTGGCTAATGCCTTTGAGTTAGCATACAAACTAGTCAAGCAAGTGGTAGTGTAGTTGGATAAAAACTCCAATTCCTATACTTGATCTCATCAAGCACCTACAACTTTCACTATATTACTACCACAATGTGATTGTTGTTAAAGAGGTAGCAGTGATTGATTTGCCTAAGTCATTTGGTCTATGCCTCTCCCATGAATTCACTCTAAATATTGGAGGGAACCTTTCCATGGGTTGGTCCCACATGTTCCTCAGGACCTGCTATGATGCCAAGATGAAGGTTCTTTTCGAGCCCTTTAACATGCATCATGTGAAGAATACTTTAGTAATAAAATTCAAAGGGGAATGGGATTTATTGGTCATAGAAGAAGATAAAAAACTTGATACACTTAAGGATGAAGTACACACCTAGGTACCAAATGACCAAATGGATGAATGGGTTGATAACACATGACGAGTAGATCTATGAGGGGAATTTGAGACAACCAAAGCATATACAAATACAATCTAAAAGGAGGATATTATCATGTTAGAGGCCACTAAATATATAAGAACCCACTACTCATTGAAACTCATATAGTAAACACCCTACAACTAAACAATTAGAATGGGAAAAATTTTGGATCACTTTGCCCTAGATATTACAGGTTTCGATGAGGAATTTTTGTACATAGAAACTAGTGTGTGAAGACACATTATACCCTATACAATAGTATAAATAGGAGGTATTTAAATAAATATGGTAATATCCAAGTACTATAGTTATTGGCTAATGTAAATAGGTAGCATATAAATGAATGGAAAAAATTCAAAATGCCCATACAATTTATTTTTGGGAAATATACCACCAGGCTAAATGCACAAATAGAAGAAGGTTACATGGATTAGGACTAATGATCGATAAGAATGGTTTGAGATAATCATTCTCTACATTAAACATAATGGCCATAAAAGTAATAAAAATACATATATCATAGCTAAATGTATAGCAAAATAGCAGATAACCATGATATCATTGATTTAGTTGCATGGGAAAGATTAAGGAGAAGGATTGACTAGACAAAGGGCTTCAATGTTTTATTACAAAAAAGTTAATAAAATGAGGGCTCCTCTTGACACAATTATAAGTCCACTTCTTCTCTTTTAGACCTCCAAAGCCTCCGAAATCTATCCCATAGACTTCGCATCCAAAATATAGAGCTACTACTATTGGGTTCTTCAACTTCTACAAGCAAAATTCCCTTGTGAGTCTCCAAAATGTACTGAAACTTTCACTATAGAGAGGTAGATATTTACCCTAAAGAGAAATTAATAGGACCTTTGCCTAAAGATAAATAAATTATAATCCTTGAAGTTCCCTCCACATATCAAGTAGCTGATTTGAAGAAGACACTAGCAAGGAGTAGGCTATGCCAATGATTGCTAGTATGCTCAAAGATCCCTATGACATGAGGTAAAGTCATTCACCCAAATTGGACTAGCAAAGGATTGCAACATTTTCAATGATTATTAAGTTGCATCCCATCATCAATAGGAACCCCAAAATCCTTTTGGTGGTAACTAAAAGGGTTTCATTGATGGTAGGGCCTCTATTAGCTTAGTCCACTATGACTTATTTGCTAACCTGATGGGTAGGCTCTGAAGTCAAACCACCCTCTTCTAGTAATTGGGTTGTAGCACTCCATATACCCAACTATAGTTTCTCAATGGCATGAGTAGCATACCCATAAGGAAAAACCCAAGGACATTATAGGGAAGAGAATGGGATTGGGTGAATCAAGTAAGTATTCAACAATACCACTAGGTCCTATTAATCCATATACAAATACTCAATAGGAACGATGGCAAGGGCAAGAAGAGCATGCAAAAGCCACACCATACCATAAAAATTCTCATGAAACGAGGTCCAGTGAAACCTCACATAGAGGAAATTTTTGATAATTAGTAATCAAAATGAAAATAACAACATCAAATGCAACATCAATCATACTAAGAGGCCAACCAAGGACATAGAAATAGGGCTACTAGAGTGATCAGATCATCGAAAGAAAGGTTTAAGACCAAATCCTTACCAAAATTTGATGGACCAACATTAAATGGAAAAATATACTGGGACGGGTCATAAATCAAGGAAAAATAAGGCCTTGGACATCAAAATTAGGCCTCGCTAGCAAAAGCAACCACCAAATCTCAAGTTTCCATAGGATAAGGCAAGTTCATTAATGATAGCTCTACAAGAATGTTACGCCACTTAAAAGAGAATTTATGATGATTTGCCTCTCCAATCAACTCTAGATCTCCCAAAAATAAATGCAACTCAGTCCCTTGATTCGGAAAACAAGGATGACATAGGGGTGCTCCCGCCCATAAACATGAGGGAATTTTGAATTTTTATGTAAATATTATAATAAATCACCTTCAGGACCAAAGCAAGGAGGTTGAGTTGTTGTCTAGTATCTAACCTTGAGCAATTTTTCCTCTTTATTTTTCATATATCAATCTAGACTTGAGCCTTGAGTCATCACATGTATAGGTCATTGAGCATCTTACATTTGTATATGAATGTAATATGCTTTTAAATATAAATGCAAAGAGTCATGACTACTTAAATTTTTATCCTAGTCTTTGTGTTTGTATATCTTTCTATGGGGGGTTGTGATTAGTATTTGTCTTGGTTCTCATGGGGCATTCTTTGATTTGTAGTCATATATGGTTGGGATCTTGTTCAATTTCAATTATCATATTTTGATGCATGTGTTTACTAATCCCACTATGTTTTGATGCATGTGCTTACTAATCCATAACATATCACCACCTGTAGCTTAGGCTAGTTAGGTTTGTTATACTTTACTACTTTCTCTCTTTTTCCTTTTCTCGAGCACAGACCTCATGAGAGTGGACTAGCTTAGAAACAAATCAAAGCATTGAAGATTACATGCAAAGAAGGAGCCAGCCATTTAAAAAACCTTGGACATCGTTCGAAGGAGCCACATCCCATGCTCTCCAAAATTCCTATGATTAGAACTCCAAGTAAGGCACAGACACCAGATGCACTCGACAAGAACCTCATTGTGGGTGGTCGCAACGCCTAGGGAATAGGGACCTTTTTTGGTCCCCAACACTTTTCATCATTAATAAGAGAACTAGATAAATTACAATATGATTGAACAAAATTCCATTTAGTATTTATATCATCCTTAGTACTTTGAATAAATGCCATGGAATTATCTAAAATTGATAATTGATCATAGATATGTCATTGGGTAGCTTGATTCGTAATAGGAGATTGTCAATTTATGCTATTTTTAGTATGCATCCAAGGGTATCTACAGTGATAACATAAAATAGAGGAGGAATTGGACATCCTTATCTGATCTATGCAAACTAGAATTCTTTGATAGAATACTTGTAGCACCCTAAAATTGGCGCAATAAACCTTAGCAATAATTAAAATTACCTTAGTAATAATTCAAATTCAAATTTTCAACCTCGAACCGCATTTTAACCGCTTTCCTCATTTTCCATGCCATTTTTAGGATTTGTTGTGACCGTTGGACGATATCGTCGCCGATCAGACGATATCGCCTCAGATCGGACGATTTCGTCTGGACTAGGACGTCCAGACGATTTCGTCCCAAAACTAATTTTTCATAATTAGCTTCTGTTTCAACGACGTCTCTAACCAGGGCAAAAGCGTGTCTACGCGGTTAGAGACCTCCCCCATTGGAGATCTCCCAAATTGGGATGATCTCCAACCTCCCAACCTCCTTCCTATGCCTATTTAATCTTAGGCCCTCCCCTTGACATTCCCCTGGCTGAATTTTTCTGCACTTCGAGTTTTACATGCATTAGAATATCCTAGACTATTGTTTGCCTTTGTCCCTTTTCCAAATTTTCTTGCAGGAACTTTGTTATTCTTCAGCCGGAGCAAGCTCAGATCGTCGCAGATGATCCTGTCCAATTCGAGATGATTTCGCACCAATCCGAGATGATTTCGATTGCAGTCAACATTGGGGGCAATCAGTGCCCTGAGTTTGCATTCTTTCTCCATTTATCTATTGTTTTGCTTTGCATTAGTTAGACTTATTACTATTTTGCATCCTGGAGTTCACCCATATAGTTTAATGCATGATAAAATCATAATTTGTCATTAAATCATTGTAATGCACTCATGTTTTGTTTATAATTATCAAGTTTGATATTATTGTTGTCATTCTACATCATTACCCTCTGTTGGAATAGCTGCATTTTCTGTATTTTGTATCTATTTCTCTGATTGCAGGTCTCTGATGAATTCGTCTGACGAATTCGTCAGATCTCAGACGATCTTGTCTGATCGCAGATGATCCTGTCAGATCAGAGGCGATCTTGACTGCTTCAAAAATTAGAACCTCCATCAGACATCCGGATCAGGTATGGCTTTTCTCATCTAGCTTATTCTCTGTGTTTTCTGTTTAATTCTGTTTTCTGTATTCATTTAAATCTGCATTTCATATAGAACAATTTAGATTCATTTGGCCAAACCTAGGATTTGAATGATTAAAGATAAAATTGAACACATCAAACACATTCCCAACCTAGGCGTGGAAACTGCCATTCAAAAGTTTCCTGGTGAACCCACCATCCATCGAAAAATCACCTTAATACACCTCCCCCGAGAGGCGGGACCTTCAAAGGGCCTCTCAGTCCGAGGTATTGTCCCATCCTTCCCGCATCCCCCTTCCGGGCGTGGATCCTTTAGCCTAAAGGTAAGGGTGCGGAAAATTTGGAACGATACATTTTGGTGAACCCGACGTGAAACTAAAACCTTTTGAAAACAAAAAAAAAACAAAAACATAGATGCATTTAAAATCATTAGAAAACTACTAAGTTGCATATCATGTTTAGATGGTAGCTCCTAAGAAAAGACTAGCAGTTACTATAAATGTTGAAAACCAATTAGCAGCCATAGAAATCAATTATGTGCTTAGTGTGCCTGAAACAGATAGAAACCAACTTTTGTGGGACGAACTTGATAGGAGACTAGGTATCATTTCATCTAGGTCAACAGAACTTAAACAAATCAAGAGGCTTGTCCTAGATAGAATCCTGGATCCTCATCAACTCATTTTTTATCATGAACTTCAGAGAGCTTGCCATAGGTGGTTAGCTTATAGGAGAGCTCTTGTGTCTTCAGAATTGTTCACCTTTGAGGAATTCCTCGAGAATGCAGCCATAGTGCACCAATTCCTAGGTCGTGTAGAAGATCAAGAGGTCGTTCTTACAGATAGGAAAATATGGAATAGAGTTCCTAGAGCTATGTTATATCGAGAGTATTGCCATGAGCTTTACTTCTACCGACCAGAGTCTGAAACAGATAATATCACCATAGCACACTTTGTTGAATTCTTGAAAAACAATTTTCAATTTGAAGAAGAACATTTCATGACTCCTGAAGAACTTGAGCCCATTAATGATATTTATAAATTGTTTATAGAAAACTAGATCATTGCTTTCATTATTATTATTTCTTGCATTTTGTGTGTTGTTTGTTATCTTTATAATATTGTTATAAAAAAAACAAGAAAAACAAAAAAACAAAAACATAACAAAATCAAAACATTTTATTTTAAATATTATAGTAGGTATATAATTAAAATATATACCTCTTAAGCTTGTTGCATATATATATATATATATATATATATATATATATATATATATATATATATATATTTGCTGAAATCTAAGTTTAAGCACAATGACTAAACTTAGGAATGGTAAACAAACTGAAGAAGAAGAAGAAGAAGATTGGTTAGGAAAGAAAAACAAAAAATTAAATGCCCTTCCTGAGGATCCAATTCCAGAAGAAGAAACTCTAGAACAGCCAGAAGATGACCTGGTTGAAGAAAATGAACAACAAGAAAATGTTAGAGAGGAAGGATCCTCATCCCCTAGAATGGCTCCAGACGGAACTGTTACTTTTGATAACATAGATCATTTCTAGAAATTCTTCAATAATAATATTGGTGCTCTTAATATGGCAGTTCGTATTGATAGGGGACAAATTAGTGACACTCAAGCAGCCATGGAACATATGTTTGACATACACACTAATCCCTTGTCCTTCGTTGATCAAGAAAGTGATAAAGCTGGACCATCCAATATGGATATGGCCACTATAATTCAGAACATGCAAAAACAACAGGTTACCCAACCTCCTAAGGAACCTGTTATTGAGCCTAAAATCATTCCCACACAAAAGAGACCTTCATTCACCGCTTTATTTCGCCAAACTATTGATCAATATGCTTCAAATCGACAAAAACCTAAAATGAAGCCAAACACCAATTTTCAACAATCTGGGATACAACATAATACAACTTCAAAACTTCTTCATAACACCCTTCCTACCAACAATTTACACAATAGCAATATAGCATCTAATCTTCATGTCCCTCCATCATATGCTCACAAATCTCATATTAATGCCCTACCGAATCAATATGGTGGGCAAACCAGTAATCTGGAAGCCATGGTGAAACAGTTAGCTTCCCGCATGGACCAGATAGATCCCTACCGTCCCTCGTACAATTATCGAGAGATGTGTAGTCAACCTCTAGATCCTATAGTTGTAGCACAACCATACCCTAAACACTTTCCCATGCCCGTCCTGCCTATATATAAAGGAACTGAAGATCCCATAGAGCATCTTCGCATGTTTAGGATAGCATGTCATGATATATCACATGATGACTTGTTATTACTAAAAATGTTCCCAAAAAGTTTAGGAGGAATGGCATTAGAGTGGTACTATCAATTGCCCACTCATTCTTTGAGAAATTTTGAAGAGACCGCTGAATCTTTTGTGCATCAATTTAGTGCCTATATCGAAAGGCATGTAACCATTAAAGATTTGTACAACTTAAAACAAGACAAAGATGAATGTTTTGCTGATTTCTTAGCTAGATGGAGGCAGCTGACAGGAAAACTGCACTTTGTGCTACCTTATAGGGAAATGTTGGACATTTTTATTAATAATTTGCAAGAACAAATATCTTATGAGTTATCAATCTGCTACTTTGACTACCTTCGATCAGAGCTATAGACTTAGCTCGAAGAGTAGAAGATGCTCTCATTAGGAGAGGCCAGCTTAGGAAGAAAGATGATGAGAAAACATCCAGAAATCAATATAAAAACAAACAAGTTGTAGGTGACGGAGTCACTGAAAACAGAAATGTTGCTAATATCAATACAACGAAGACAACAAAAAAATTTATATTGAAACCTCCTGATAAACCTCCTCGAGAGTTTACTAGATTGAATCAACCATTATCAACTATTCTACCCCAATTACTCGAAAGAGGTTTGATTCAATTACCGACTATCCGGGAACCTGATCCAACCATACCTGGATACAGAGCCGATTTACACTCGTGATTTCCATAGAGGGCCTGGACACTCTACCAACTCTTGTAAAAGGTTAAAACATAAAATACAAGATCTGATTGATAATAATGAGATGGAGGTGCAAGCCTTCCAACCTAAACAAAATGCTCCTAATAATGCTCAAAAGAACATTCCCCAAAATCAAAATCAAAATGCTAATCAATCATTAGATATATTTCAACATCCTTTACCAAGACATGGTAAAGAGGTGGCCAATCAAATTGAGCATCATAATGTCCCTCCTCCTACCCGATATGTAGGAACTATTAGCGGACATTTACCTAATCATGATTTACAAAAATTTGACACAACTTTATCCATGGTCACGACCAGGCCCCTACATAATATTCAAACACCGGATCTCGGTGATGTAGAATCGGATACTGAAAGTGAAATAGACATCACCTCAAATCAATCGAATAGTTCTGAAGATGAATCAGATCCTATTCAACCTATCACAGATTCTATGGTTCCGGAAGAACCATTTCCTAGAAGAGTTACTACTCGACCCTCTTCTAATCAGTTCCTTCCTAATGAACAAGCTATAAATGCTAGACCAAGACCTATTCATCATCCTCAATATAACATTGTAGGTACCATCGGAGTCGTTACCAGACAACAAGCTCAAAATCTTCAACAAGAACCAAATCAGAACGATGGATCAACCCCATTTGTTTTGAAAAATCCCAATAAAGGGAATCATGCTCCTAATGTTCAACCTAAACCTCCTTATAATATTAATGAGCAATTATCCAATACTACAGCCAGAATTTCCCTTTTGGACTTATTAAGATCTTCTCCTACCCATAGAGATGAATTGATGCTTACATTAAGCCAAATGATGGTACCACAAAACATTCAACCCAAAGCCATGGCCAATACTATCATCACTAGAGAAGTCGATTGTATTGACTTTCGAGATAAAGATATACCACAACATAGTTTACATAAGGATAACCCCTTATATATTACTGCCCTAATAGGAGATGTAGCAGTCAAAAGGGTCTTGATTGATAATGGTTCATCTCTAAATATTTGCACTTTTGACTTCTACCAAAGATTTGGGTTTAGAAGTGATGAAATGAAGAAAACTGACATGATCATAAAAGCTTTCAATGACGAAACACAAGAAACGTGTGGAGTTATCACCATCCCATTGCAAGTTGGTCCGAGAACCTTAGATACGACCGTGTTTATTGTACATTGCCCCGCATCATACAATATACTCTTGGGTCATCCTTGGATCAATGCAATGCGGGCTGTCCCATCAACTTTACACCAATGTGTTAAATTCGAATTTAAAAATCAGTTGGTCACTATCCATGGTGATCCTAGACCCTTTGATATGTGTGCTTTGGCAGAACTCGTTGGAGTTCAATTTTGCCCTGCTCTGTCATCCACACATCCTAATTCTTATTTTTCATCTAAACCTATGAAACACACACCCATAACTTCATCTATTTCTCCTCCATTAATTTCACCCTCATATATAGATCAACAATCTTCTAAACAAACCACTCTAGAACCTCAAAAAGATCTTAAATCCACAACCAATCCTTCATGTTCCATCCCTATAATTTCAAAACCTATAGACCCATCTATTAACACCTCCACATTATCTACATCTATCATACCTTCCACATCTAAAGATATAGGGAATGATCCTTCTACATCTTATGCTCTTTCTGATGAACTCTTACCCGATTTATCTAAAATTCTTATATCAGAAAAAACAAATGCTTCTATGCAAAATTCCATTATCTTAAGTAATTTGCCGCCATCTCCTCGTACTTTGGGCCTCCCACAACCTATGGGAAGTACTTACCAAGTCGGGAGTTGTGCCTTCATTTATAAGGGATATGACTCGGGGAAGAATACCCAGGAACATCAAAACTCATCATGAGGGATATGCTCGATGTTATTTTACTAATGAGTATATTAAAGCTAAACCTATAATGCTTAAAATGGGATATAAAGGGAAAGGCTTGGGACCTTTCCAAGATGGTATGAAAGAACCCTTTGAGGTAGAACCATGGCCCGCCCGATGTGGTGTGGGCCTATTTCCTAGTAAGGGTCAACCCTTCCCTTTTGAAGATGATGATCAACTCATATGTTATCAAGATTATTTGGATGGGCGTGATGATTTGCCTCTAAAAAATCAGCCATTTACATGCAATATGCTATCCATAGCTTATCCCGAAATGATTGTTGAATCCGATGATGAGTTGGAAGGAGATATTTTCCATGATGTCTCCATTGAAGAGATGTTACACAATGGTTTTTATTTTGATGGTTCTATACCTACTATAGCCCAACTTGAGGCCACGACTCCTCAAGATGAATTATCCAAGTTAACCTTAAAAGAATTACAAGAATTGGGCGTTTCACCCGCCCCACCTAATTTTGAAAGAGATCTACACATGGAAGTAGAAAACGTCATTAAAGTTAACATTGGAACCGAGGATAATCCCCACATAATCAATATTGGATCAGAATTAAGTCAAGAAAAACAAGAGCAATACATTGCATTCCTTAAAGAATATGAAGATGTCTTCGCTTGGACATATGAAGATATGCCAGGTTTAGACCCTTCTGTAGTCATGCATCACCTAGTAGTCCATCCGGATGCTAAACCCGTTAAACAAAAACTTAGAAAAATGCATCCCAAAGTGGCCTTGCTAGTCAAAGGGGAGTTAGAAAAACTCCTGAATGTTGTTTTTATACAAGCTATTGATTATGCTGAATGGATCTCGAATGTAGTTCCAGTCACCAAGAAAGAAGCTACCAAAGTTAGGGTTTGCACAGACTTTAGAGATATTAACGTTGCATGCCCTAAAGATGATTTTCCTCTTCCAAACATGGATCAAATCATTGATTTTACTGTTGGGAGTGGAATGATGTCCCTAATGGATGGATTTTCTGGTTATAATCAGATCAGGATAGCTCCTGAAGATCAAGCTAAAACAACCTTTATTACCCCCTGGGGTACCTTTTGTTGGAAAGTGATGCCATTTGGCTTAAAGAACGCAGGTGCAACCTATCAACGAGCTATGACTTATATTTTTCATGACATGATGCATGATATCCTACATGATTACGTAGATGATATCATAGCTCGTTCCATCAAAGAAGATGATCATTTAAATGACTTAAGGACAGTGTTTGATCGGTTAAGGGAATATCTTATCCGACTAAATCCTGCTAAATGCATATTCGGAGTTAAGTCCGGTAAACTATTAGGGGTTATAGTTTCTTTACGTGGCATCGAAATCGACCCTCTCAAGATTGCGGCTATCACTGATATGCCCGCACCTACCAATATATCTGAGTTACGAAGTTTACAAGGTAAGCTTCAAGCTATCCGTCGCTTCATCGATAAGTTGGCGAACAAAACCGGTCCCTTTCTTAAGCTCCTTAAGAAGGATGTCCCTTTTAATTGGGATGACGAATGTAAGGAAGCTTTTGAACTTCTCAAACAATACCTCCTTAACCCACCTGTGCTTTCACCGCCTAGACCTGATCGCCCATTTATCCTGTATATTTCAGCTTTAGATTTTGCTTTAGGAGCTATGTTAGCTCAACTTGATGATGAGAAAAGAGAACGTGCTAATTATTATATTAGCCAAACTTTAATTAGTTATGAAACCCGCTACACAGCATTAGAAAAACTATGTCTAGCAGTCATATTTTCTACGCAAAAATTATGCCATTATATGCTCAGTTAGAAAACTTATGTCATTGCTAAATATGATCCCTTGCGGTATCTCATGAGTCGACCTTATTTATCGGGTCGCACAGCAAAGTGGGTTCTTGCTCTAAGCGAGTTTGAACTCACGTTTATAGGACAGAAGTCTGTTAAGGGTCAAATCATAGCAGATCAATTAGTCGCTGCACCCTTAGAGTCTACCCATCCCCTCATCATTGAGTTTCCTGATGAATGCCTTCAATTAGAGGCAGACCATGTTGAACAATGGTCCTTATACTTTGATGGAGCCCGATGCATGAGTGGGGCTGGTGCAGGTATTATTTTAATATCTCCACAAAAACACATTATACCTTTGTCCTTTAAATTAACATTTGCTTGCACCAATAATACTCGTTGAATATGAAGCTCTAATCCTTGGATTACGAGCTGCCTTGGCGCTAAAAATTAAACATCTCGCTAGTTTTTGGTGATTCTCAACTTGTTATAAACCAAATTAATGAAGTTTATCAGACCAGAGATGATAAATTGCGCCCATATAAAGCATATGTTTTACAATTAATATCTCTATTTGATCAAGTTACCTTGGAAGCTATTCCTCGAACTAGCAACCGTGCGGTCGACGCTATGGCCGCAACTGCATCTCTTCTGCCCTTGGAGTTAGATGACGAATATGCCACCATCATTATTCGTCGACTCCAGGAACCCGCTTCAAATAAGTCATGCTTAGAACCTTTGGATGTGTTTCTAATCAATGAAACTACTCCTGAACCTTGGTATACGGATATATTTGATTTTCTTCACAATGGGACTTTCCTTGCCAATTCTAATAGAAACCAACGTCGGTTATTACGTAGACGAGCAAGTCGATTTGTAATAATTGGCAATACTTTATATAGGAGATCTTTTGAAGGTATCCTATTGAGATGTTTGAATTTAGAAGAATCCAGATCAGCTTTGAGTGAAGCCCATGATGGATCTTGTGGAGGACACTTCAGTGGTAGTGTCATTGCTAAAAAGCTCCTTAGGATAGGATACTTTTGGCCTACCATGGAGAATGATGCACATGATTATGTGCGCCATTGCGACAAGTGCCAGAAACATGCTGACCTTGTCCATGCCCCCGCATAAGAACTGGAGGCTATTTCATCTCCTTGGCCCTTTTCAAAATGGGGCTTAGACATTATTGGCAAAATTAATCCTGTGTCATCTGATGGACACAAATTCATCATAACCGCCACTGAGTATTTCACGAAGTGGGTTGAAGCTATGCCTTTAGCTTCCTGCACTGGAACACAAGTCTCTAAATTTATTTTTAATCAAATCATTTGTAGGTTCAGAATTCCTGCAAATCTCATCTCAGACAATGGAACTTGTTTCAAAAATAAAGATGTTAAGAAATTATGCCAAAAATATAAGATTCAACATCGCTGGTCCACTCCCTATTATCCTCAGGGTAATGGCCAAGCAGAAGCTTCTAACAAAACCTTAATCAAAATTCTCAAAAAATTGGTCAATAAATCTAGCCGCGATTGGCACATTCAATTATATCCAGCTTTGTGGGCATATCGAACTAGTGTTCGAACCCCCACTGGAACTTCACCTTTTGTTTTGGTTTATGGCGCTGAAGCCATTTTTCCCTTTGAATTAGAAGTTCCTTCTTTGGCTCTACTACTTCAAGATACCGAAGTAGGAGATGAATATCGAGCTGGCAGACTCAGTCAACTAGAACTCCTAGATGAAAAGTGCATCAATGCTTTGGAGCATCTTCGTGCCTACCAAAACAAGCTTAAAAGATCATATGCTAAGAAAGTTCGTCATCGATCCTTTGAGGTCGGTGACCTTGTTTTAAAAGAAAATCAAAAAAATACTAATGCAACTAAAGACCTTAAAGGTAAATTTGAGCCCAACTGGCTTGGACCATATATTATCACTGCTAAATTTGAATCGGGAGCATACAAATTATCTACCTTAGATGGTAAAGAACTTAAAGAACCCATGAACATTTTGCATCTTAAACGTTACTATGCATAAAAAATTGGTCATTTCATCATTGTATATATTTGTTTAAAATATTTCAAAAAAACCACTATCTTGTATTTCTTTCAATTTATAAACTTAAAAATCTAAAAACACCAAAAACATTCAAAATCATCAAAATCTTCAAAAACATCTTTTATTTTTGTACTTCTCAAATTGTGACATATTGCAATTATATTTTCAAATTATTTTGGATAAATTAGCATTTATTTGGAATCCCGCACTTTCACATTCACATGAATAAATATCTTGATTTATTTGGCATGATTACTAATCTCTCTTATATCAAAGTCCACAAAATTCAATTAAATAAAGTTTGAGCACAGAGAATTGATCTTGTTATTTACTTAAACCAAGCATATCCTTTCACAATAAAATGATTATATTTGTAATGTCCATGCTATGCTACATAGTAGAAGTGGTTTCTTGAGCGAAAAGTTTCCCCTGCTATCCTATCATGCACATGGTCTAGAATCTTTGAGAATTGACAAAAGGACAAGCTCACCCCTACCCGGAATAAAAATCCCTTGCTCTACAGACTAATCCGAGCAAGTATCCCTAGAATAGGAAGAAAAGAAAAGTTCAAGGCAAATGAGAAAAATAAAAAAGGCTATTTCAGCATTATCTCAAATATCAAAGCAAAAGATACAAAAAAAAAAAAAAGAGAAAGCAAAGAAAGAAAGAAAGCAAAACGAGCAAAAGCAAAAGCAATAAAATCCCTTTCCCTACCCATTGAAAAGAAAAGAAGGGTTGATGAGCTTGAATCCCTGGAATTCTCAATTATTCAAAAACTGTGAGGTAAGCCCCATAACAGGTGGTTTGTGCCCAACCCGCTTGGCCTTGGGTAACTCCTAGCGTGGTGATATGTCTGTCACATTAGCGACCTTCTTTTGTACAGACCTATGTCTGCTTATGGATTAGCTAGCTCTTGATAACCCGACTTACATAGTAGTCTCGGTATGGTTATATGCATCTAAATCATGGTTAATGAACACTTATTTGGTTAATTCAAATCACTTGTATCAAAGTATCTTGCTCAAAACTGGTAAATGAACAATACAATCGCACACACATTTGTATTTGAGAGATTTTGTGTATCATTATGATAAATCAAGATCGGAAATGAACTCACATACGCACATGGGATTCCTTATAAATCTAACTTTTGTCTTTAAGATACTTTGAAATATTTTTGCAAATTGTCCGGAATAATTTCATTTTCTTCTCTCGAGAACAGTTGTTTAGTATAAAGACAACTACATGCATTACCAAAAAAATCAAAATCATTTTCAAAAACATGCAATAAAGTTACATTTATATATAACTTTTGACTTTCGCGACGATGGTATAGTTCCAAAACCAAAATTGGAATTTTATGCCTAGCACAAGTCCTCATCTTCATATTTTTTGTTTATTTTCAAAAATTAAAAATCAACCATGCAATAAAACTACAATATCAATTTCTTCTTTGGATTTCGCGATGATGGTATAAGTCTATACCTAAATATTCTATGCCTAGCGCAAACCATTGTTTTAATTTTATTTTCCCATTTATTTCAAATCATAAAAAACATATGACTTAAATCATTATGTTACACAATTATGCTTTACAAACAAACGAACACTTATTCTATTTCATGTCATTATGTTCAAATTCAATATTGCAACCATGGTATAAATTCTAAGGAATTATTCAAAATTTTATCACACTTAGGAATTTATGCCTAGCAAAAATCATTTTAAAATATTTCATGCATACTATTTTTATGAAAATCTGAAAACAAATCACCATCATCAAACCACCATTATCTCCATCATCACAACAAAGTCTTAAGACAGTCTCTTAAGCACTCTTTTACTTTTAACA
This sequence comes from Wollemia nobilis, assembly GCA_028583015.1. NCBI lineage: Eukaryota > Viridiplantae > Streptophyta > Pinopsida > Araucariales > Araucariaceae > Wollemia > Wollemia nobilis. Next base: position 4,548,529 of record JAQPPZ010006010.1, read on the forward strand.
ATATTTCTATACTGGGATTAGCTTGACGACCGAGTGAGCGGCGACTCCATGAAATGGTCTATAATAGCGACAATGTCCTTTGAAATTATTGTTAGAAGTCCCTTTTATTTTTTATCAAATCACATCACAACAACCAATTTGTTTACATCAGATTATTTCATTTAAATTTTAAAAGCATGACATTCAAACCATAATATTTCCAAACGACATAATTACATGAATCATCAATCCAATCAACAAACAATTCAAACATTAAAGCATCATAACAACATATGAACAAGTCATATCATCAAAAATATCATCATATATATATATATCAAAAATTATATACATCATATCAAAACTGGAACAGTAAAAAAAAAATGAACAGTAAAAATGAATTAGGGTTTTACCCTATTTTTCTTAATTTTATTCAAAAACAATTAAAAACATTTTTAAAATTTTGCTTTTTCGCGTTTTTACCTCAAACGTTCGATTTGGGTAAAAACACGGAGGGGGCACCATAGTAAGCTGTCGTACGATTCGACCTAGAATCGTCGCCTAAAAATGGGAATAATTTTTGCTTTCTCGTAGATCGAGAAGAACTCATCTTTAACGCATTTTCTTTGAAAAATTTGCTAAAGAGGGGGCAAAATGTAGCACCCTAAAATTGGCGCAGTAAACCTTAGCAATAATTAAAATTACCTTAGTAATAATTCAAATTCAAATTTTCAACCCCGAACCGCCTTTTAACCGCTTTCCTCATTTTTCATGCCATTTTTAGGATTTGTTGTGACCGTTGGACGATATCGTCGCCGATCAGACGATATCGCCTCAGATCGGACGATTTCGTCTGGACTAGGACGTCCAGACGATTTCGTCCCAAAACTGATTTTTCATAATTAGCTTCTGTTTCAACGACGTCTCTAACCTGGGCAAAAGCGTGTCTACGCGGTTAGAGACCTCCCCCATTGGAGATCTCCCAAATTGGGATGATCTCCAACCTCCCAACCTCCTTCCTATGCCTATTTAATCTTAGGCCCTCCCCTTGACATTCCCCTGGCTGAATTTTTCTGCACTTCGAGTTTTACATGCATTAGAATATCTTAGACTACCATTTGCCTTTGTCCCTTTTCAAATTTTCTTGCAGGAACTTTGTTATTCTTCAACCAGAGCAAGCTCAGATCATCGTAGACGATCCTATACAATCTCGGACGATCTCACACCAATTCGAGATGATTTCGACTACAGTCAACATTGGGGGCAATCAGTGCCTTGAGTTTGCATTCTTTCTCCATTTATCTATTGTTCTGCTTTGCATTAGTTAAACTTATTACTATTTTGCATCCTGGAGTTCACCCATATAGTTTAATGCATGATAAAATCATAATTTGTCATTAAATCATTGTAATGCACTCATGTTTTGTTTATAATTATCAAGTTTGATATTATTATTGTCATTTTACATCATTACCCTCTCGTTGGAATAGTTGCATTTTCTGTATTTTGTATCTATTTCTCTGATTGCAGGTCTCTGACGAATTTGTCAGATCTCAGACGATCTTGTCTGATCGTAGATGATCCTGTCAGATCAGAGGCGATCTTGACTGCTTCAAAAATTAGAACCTCCATCAGACATCCGGATCAGGTATGGCTTTTCTAATCTAGCTTATTCTCTGTGTTTTCTGTTCAAATCTATTTTTTGTATTCATTTAAATCTGCATTTCATATAGAACAATTTAGATTCATTTGGCCAAACCTAGGATTTGAATGATTAAAGATAAAATTGAACACATCAAACACATTCCCAACCTAGGCGTGGAAACTGCCATTCAAAAGTTTCCTGGTGAACCCACCATCCGTCGAAAAATCACCTTAATACACCTCCCCCGAGAGGCGGGACCTTCAAAGGGCCTCTCAGTCCGAGGTATTGTCCCATCCTTCCCGCATCCCCCTTCCGGGCGTGGATCCTTTAGCCTGAAGGTAAGGGTGCGGAAAATTTGGAACGATACAATACCATTCAAATGAATACATGTCAAAGCATATTTGAAGACTGGAGAGATATGTTGCCATAACTTATCCCCAAATTCTAGCCAAGGGAATATTTTAAAAATAAAATCCTAGTGGACTCAATCATAGACTTTATCAAAATTAATTCTAGCCAATATATCATTCTATCTAGATTCGTGTGCCCATTATGACACTTATGAGGGTAGCACAAGATTATTCAAAATGTATCATCCTTGAATGAATCCAATTTCTTCTTCCCTGATACTTATTTAGGCAACAAGTATAAACCTAATCTCCTAAGCCTTTGTAATGATCTTATAAGAAATATTAACAAGGATAATGGATCTCCAACCAAATATTGTTTCCTCATTTAATTTGTTTGGGATCGGTTCTATTAGGCCTTAGATAATAAAGGTGTGAGACAAGCAAAGTCTCCCCAAGATCGAAGAATGCTCCACAAGATCAATCACACACAAAAGAGGAAAACCCACAACACCAATATTAAGTGGTAAAACCCTACTTCAAATGAAGAAGGGAAACATCCACTATGAAGCTCACTATATTACTCATTTGATTCAACAATACAAGAATGCTTCAATGTTATGCAACAATATGCATCAACATGATATTACAACACAAGTCAATATGACAAGATATGTTAAGATGTAGTAGACAACACCCCTATTTAAAGAGAAGCTTTTCTACTACAACCCTAAATCTTATCACAATCTAATCTTGAGATGTGTGACAAGTGGCATCTATCAAATATTAGAAAGTGCTTAGTTACTTTCTAATATTATCACAATCTAATCTTTGAGATGTGTGATAAGTGGCATCTATCAAATATTAGAAAGTGATTAGTTACTTTCTAATATTTGCTAGAAAAGGGGAAATAACTTTTTCCCACAAATTAAATATTCCTAGCACCCTTATTTTATTTATTAATTGGGTGGGAATATTTTTACATAAAATAGAATTATTTTCTAATTCAAATATTATTCTTTAGACTTTATATTTTAGTCTAAGAATAATTTACACAATGTTGCATTACATATTCCAACACTCCCCCTTAATGCAATATTGGGGAAAGGAATTATGAAACAAAGAAACATTCTCCCCCTAAAGATACAAACGGGGATGAGAATCAAATGAGTAATATAGTTACAATGAGCTTCTATGACCAAGAATGGTCTACAATAAGGCACCAATACAAAATGGGCCAAAATGAGACTGCAAGCCCCCAACGGAGTAGCTTCAGATACAAGCAGCTTACAAAGCCATCCATCAACCACAAGTGGTTGCAAATGACAAGAAGAAAACATCACAAGGGTGTCTTCAGTAAGCCTGCAAAACCCCAAACGGAAGTACCTGCAAGCTACAAGCAGCTCAACATAAGATCAATTAGATACATCATCATAAATATATTCACCACAACATATATGAATATCCAAAGATGATAACAAAACTGATCTAACAAATAGTGAACTATAAGTCATCACAAAAATATGCCAAGCCATACTTATAGTCACGTGCTATATAGTTGATCAAAAAATATCATGATCAAAGTTGCATAAAGCAAACAAGGAGTACCATGATAATGCAAACTCTAAAGTACCATGTACAAAAGTTGCATAAGGTATATGAAAATAATAAAGTGTGCACACCGGTTGCATAAAGCCAACCATAAAATATCATGTACAAAAGTAGCATAAATGCTAACAAGAAAGTACCATGATAAACCAATTGCATAATGCCAACTACATAAAAACATGTACAAAGTTGCACAAGGCAACAAGAAAGTACCATGTAAAAGAGTCGCATAAAGCAATTGCATCATATACCATAATTGCACAATGCCATCTACAAAGTAACATGTACAAAAGTTGCACAAGGCAAACAAGAAAGTACCATGTTCAAAAGAGATGCAAAAAGCAATTATACCACCAAATATCAACTCATATATATAGCACAAAACACCTCATAAGGATGAAGTTGTCATCACACAAGTGTAACTACACTTCATTCCCCCTTGAGGACAACTTCACCAAACCAAGTGAGTCCCTCAACTTACAAAATTGCTCCTTGGGAAGAGGTTTGGTGAACAAATCAGGAGAATTAGAAGATGATGGGCAATACTCCAACTGAATAGTCCCATCCAATACCTTCTCTCTGATAAAGTGGGCTTGGATTTCAACATGCTTTGTCCTTTGATGCATTACAAGATTTTTAGCCAAGGCAATAGTTGATTGATTATCGGAGAGCAAACGTGAAGGACCAAATTGCTCAAAGCCAATTTCCTTCATGAGGGTACGAAGCCAAACCGCTTCTTGTGCAGTTGCTGTCATAGCCTTATACTCCGCTTCCATTGTAGAAAGAGCAATTGTATCTTGCTTCTTGGAAGACCAAGAGATAGTTGCAGACCCAATACTAAAAACATATGTTGTGGTAGACTTTCTATCTATTCTATCCCCTCCAAAATCAGAATCAGCATAGCCAAAAAGAGCAAAGGAAGGAAGCCTAGAATACTTGAGTGCCAAATCTCTAGTACCTGAAAGGTACTTCAGAATCTTCTTGGTAGCTTGTAAGTGCTCAATATAAGGTTTTTGCATGAACCTAGCCATCATACCAACTACAAAAGCAATATCTGGCCTTGTGATGGTAACATAAAGAAGACTACCAATGAGCTGCCTATACAATGTAGCATCAACCAACTGAGATTTTGTACTTACTTCCAACTTAACCCCTGTAGAAATAGGAATGGAAGTAGGATTGCCATCCTCCAAATCAAACCTCTTAAGAAGATCTCCAATATACTTGGATTGACTCAAAAAGGTACAATCCTCATGCTGATAAACTTGCATGCCAAGATAGTAGTGTAGAAGACCAAGGTCAGTCATTTCATACTCTGACTTTAATTTGGAGATGAAATAAAAAATGGCCTCATTCTCATTTCCAATCACAACAAGGTCATCAAAAAATAGAGCAATTAAAATGACCAAGTTATCCTTCCTAAGCACATAGAGATCTGTATCTAAATAGCATTTATCAAAACCAAGAGACAAGAAGTAACCTGAAATCTTCATGTACCATGCTCTAGGTGCTTGCTTCAGACCGTACAAGGTTTTCTTTAGTTTACACACAAGTGTTTCCTTACCTTGTACAACAAATCCTTGTGGTTGACTCATGTAGATATCCACATCCAAATCACCATTTAGAAAGGCACTTTTCACATCAAGCTAAAAAATCTGCCAACCTTGAGCAACAACAATAGCAATGAGAAGCCGAATGGTGGGCATTTTGGCAACCGGTGCAAAGGTTTCATCATAGTCAATGCCATGTTTTTGAGCATAACCCTTAGCAACCAATCTAGCCTTATACTTTTCTATCTCTCCATTAGAATTGTACTTGATTCTATAGACCCACTTGTTCCCAATAACATTTCTCTTATTAGGATAAGGCACTAGATCCCAAGTTTTATTCTTTAGAAGAGAATCCATCTCAACCTTCATGGCATCAACCCAACAAGAGTGTTGTGAAGCTTCTTGGTAAGAAGTAGGCTCATGATCATTCTCTATCTTAGCTAGAAGAGACATGTTAAGGGTCATACTTCTAGTTATCCTTTGGCTAACTGAATTCTGCTCTTTAGGACCCCTAGAATGATCCAACCACTTGGTCCTTTTGACACAAGGCCCACCCTTTTCTAACTCAAGAAGGTCTTCATTGAATTTGACATCTCTTGAAACAAATACAATGCGTGAAGAAGGTGAGTATAACCTGTAGCCCCTATGTTCTCCATCATAGCCAACAAAGATGCATTTTTGAGACTTTTTGTCCAATTTCTTCCTCTTTTCTGAAGGAATATATGAAAATGCATCACATCCAAACACTCTTAAGTGTGACAAATTTGGCTTCTTACCATTCCAAACCTCATAAGGAGTCTTCCCCTCAACTGATTTTGAAGGACACCTGTTAAGAATGTAGATTGTTGTACTCGGCTGCTTCACCCCAAAGAAATTGAGGTAAGTGGTCACCAAGCATGCATCTTACCATCTCCATGATTGTCCTATTTTTCCTCTCTGCAACACCATTTTGTTGAGGAGTGTATGGACAAGTAAACTGCCTTTTGATCCCATGAGAAGAACAAAACTCATTGAAATCATTGCTATTGTACTCCCCTCCATTGTCACTTCTAATCATTTTGATCTTTGCTCCCTTTTGATTTTCTACCAAAGCTTTGAACTCCTTGAATGTCTCAAAACAATCTGATTTATTCTTAAGTAGATACCCAAAGATCATTCTTGAATAATCATCTATAAAGGTGAGAATATAGGATGCACCACCAAGTGATCTAACATGTAATGGACCCATAATATCTGTATGAATGAGTTGAAGAATTTGTGTGGCCCTTGTTGACTTGTCCTTTGCAAACTTTTGTTTGCTCATCTTGCCTAAGATGCATGTTTCACACAAACCATGAATAGGTGAAATGTTAGGCAAGCCTTCAACCAAATTTTTGGACTTCATCATTTGAATATTTTGATAGTTTGTATGGCCTAACCTTAAGTGCCAAAGCTTGCTACTAGGAGAAACATTAGTTGCTAAACACACTTTAGGAGGAGCATCACCTAACACATAAATATTATTCTTCACATAACCTCTAATGATTGGTAGCATGCCTTTCCTAATGCTCCATGAAGTTGCATTGAACTCAATAGTGTGACCACTTCTAGCAACTTGCAAAACTGAAATTAAATTTCTCCTAAGGTTAGGCACATATAGGACATTATCAAGTAATTTCCCTTCAATTACAACATTGCCAACACCTTCTACTTGAAGTCTAGTATTATCACCAATGACAACTGAATCTGAAGAGTGCTTATGAAAGTCCACAAACTTATCCTTTTCAAAACACATATGGTTAGTGCATCCAGAATCTAACACCCATTCATTAGAAGTAGATGAGTCAATGGAGTAGAGGGCACAAACAAAGGCATTTTTATTAGAATTTTGCTTTACATTGTTGTTCTTTTTCTTTCCCTTGCCAAACCATTTCTTAGGTCCTTGTCCCTTAGCCTTTTCTTGCTCTTCCTTTTCTGCAATCTTCTTCTTCTTGAAACAATTTTGTTCCTTGTGGCCTTTCTTGCCACAAAAGTTGCAAGTGAAATCAACTCTAGGCTTGTTGGGTTGGAAATTTTGATTTTTCCTTCCCTTGTATTTCTTCTTGAAGGAAGCCTTAGTGGCACTCAAGGCAACATTCTTCTCCTTGACAACTTGACCATTCACTTTGTCTCTATTAAGAGACTCTTCATGTTGAATCAATAATTGTGAAAGAGTGTTGAGAGGAATGCCATCCTCTTCTTGCTCTAGCCTAGTCTCAATAATGGTGACAAAATTCTTGAACTTGCTTGACAAGTTCCTCAAAATGATAAAGCTTAAGAGCTTCTCACTTATCCAATCACAATTACAAGCCAATAGTTGAGTTCTCATGTCTTTCATCTTTGAGAGGAAGATCAAGGCACTTTCTTCTTCACCTTGCATAGTGCTAAGAATTTTGGACAATAAAGTGAATTTCCTTGATGTGTTGGACCCTAGATGGACTTGTTTTAGCAAATCCCATGCATCTTTAGCATGCTCACAATGGCTTATAGTGAGCAATATCTCATCACTCACACTATTGATAATCATGGAAAGTGCAAGGTGACTCTTGTTGTTGTATGTCTCAAGTGCCCTTGCCTAGGTTGGGATTGCTTCATCTCCATTCACAATGGGCCATAACTTTCTTGCTTGAAATTCAGCCCTCATCCTTGGTTCCCATATTCCAAAATTTGATCCATCAAGGATGTGCTTAGGTGTGAAGGAGATTCCATGATCAGCCATTCTAGAAAGTGAACATAATCAAAACATAAGATGCATTGACAAAGGAAATAAATGATGCAATAAGAAAGTAGATAAACATACTTGCATATATAAAAAAAACATAACTTTCAAGTAATCTACTTTTCAATCATCAAAGATAATCATCATGAAAGATAAACATCATGAAAGATAATTAAAATTAAGCATCATCAAGAGAGATAAGCATCATCATGAAAGATAATCAACATTATCATGAACTACTATAACCATCTTGCAATAAACAACTATAACCATATTGCAATTGAATAAAGGAAATAAACCAAGATCAACTTGCAATAGATTAACTTGCAATAAGAAGGTAACTAATCATAACAACCATCTTGCAACAAAATAAACTAACTTGAATTGAACCATAAAACATTTGTTAAATGTTAGATAGTCAATAAGTTAGTAAGTTAGTGTTCATTTTAAGGTTTTGCTATAGCCTAATGAATTGCCAATTCATCTCACCCAAGGTCAACCAAGCTACCCAAAAGGGTACGGGTACGAGGACCCGAAAAGGACTTGCTACCGATAGAGCGGATTCTTTTGGATTCAATAGGTGTTTAGAAAATATAAATTGTGTTGCAAGATTAAGTAAATTTTAATCAAATACTAAAGTTGTGGTTAGTAAGTTGATTCATTTTTAACCTTCTTGATTAATATGAAAATTAGTAAATTGCAAGTTAGTTGGTTAGTAGATTGTTTAGTAGCAAGTTAGTAAGTTAGTAGTTAGATTAGTTGAGATGCAAAATGCAAAAGATGCAAAAAAAAATGTAAGAAAGATGAACAAGAGATAGTGGAGACACAAAGCAAAACACAAATACACACACTCTCTCTCTCTCACTCTCACTTTCATTCTCTTTTACTTTCATTATGAGAGATACAAGTTACATTAATTTACATTATGCTTCAAGCAAATGCTTGAGAGAGATTAGAAGAAATTAATAAAAATAGGGGAAGAGAGTGAAAAAGTTGATCCGAAATTGCCTTGTATACTCCAAAACATACTTGGATAACCTTGCAAAACAAGCAAACTCACAAACAACCATTGTTAATGTGAGACAAAAAAATATTGCATTTTAAGGAAAATAATAATAATTTTTTAATACAAAAATTGCTTTAAAAAAATGCAATTAAATTAATAAAATTTATTTTATTAAATAATTAATAAAAAAAATCGCATGAAAAAGTTTAAAGATTTTTATAAAGCAAAACTTTTAAAAAAAATTTAAAAGTTTTTCAGACTATATAGCCGATTTTTTTTTTTATATAGCCGACTATTTTTTATTATATATATAGCCGACTATTTTTTTTTATATATATAGCCGACTATTTTTTTATTTATATATATAGCCGACTATTTTTTTTATTTAAAAAATTTTAAAAAATGACTATATATGGAAATAGGGATTTTTGGGTCTTCCGGACGCAACCATGGGGTCCGTTTGGCTCCAAAACCCTTCCAACAAAAGCTCAATGCCAAAAAAAATTATAGATTTAAAATGAAAATACTATTTGCAAAAGATCTAACAACTAGATCTAAAAACACAATAAATCTATAAACCCTAATGGCAGATTTGCAAAATAAGTTTGCATAAAATACCCAAATATCAAATGCATGCAATATATATATATATATATATATATATATATATATACCTTAATGGGTTTTTCACCTCAAAGGATTGAAGACACTTGATGGAGATCCCAACCGCTCTGATACCAAATGTGAGACAAGCAAAGTCTCCCCAAGATCGAAGAATGCTCCACAAGATCAATCACACACAAAAGAGGAAAACCCACAACACCAATATTAAGTGGTAAAACCCTACTTCAAATGAAGAAGGGAAACATCCACTATGAAGCTCACTATATTACTCATTTGATTCAACAATACAAGAATGCTTCAATGTTATGCAACAATATGCATCAACATGATATTACAACACAAGTCAATATGACAAGATATGTTAAGATGTAGTAGACAACACCCCTATTTAAAGAGAAGCTTTTCTACTACAACCCTAAATCTTATCACAATCTAATCTTATCACAATCTAATCTTGAGATGTGTGACAAGTGGCATCTATCAAATATTAGAAAGTGCTTAGTTACTTTCTAATATTATCACAATCTAATCTTTGAGATGTGTGATAAGTGGCATCTATCAAATATTAGAAAGTGATTAGTTACTTTCTAATATTTGCTAGAAAAGGGGAAATAACTTTTTCCCACAAATTAAATATTCCTAGCACCCTTATTTTATTTATTAATTGGGTGGGAATATTTTTACATAAAATAGAATTATTTTCTAATTCAAATATTATTCTTTAGACTTTATATTTTAGTCTAAGAATAATTTACACAATGTTGCATTACATATTCCAACAAAAGGAACCGGGAGATACATTCATTATAGCATCCTTATACATCAATTGAAAGTCCTTGTTGAGCAATAGCCACATATTTTATTAAATTTCCATTAAGGGTCCATCTAGACCCTAAGGCTTGTCCCTATTCATTTCCCATGGTGCTTGTTTAAGCTCATCCTCTAATAGAGCCTTCTCTAATTTTTTTGAAAATATGAGGGAACAAGGTTGGGAATATATTCTTGAACATAATTGGCCAAAAAATATTCAAATTAATATTTCTAAAAGTAGAGTAGCATATAGTACTAGAGAATGTTTCTACAATGTGTTGTGCATCTGTGAAGATTGACCCATATTTCATAAGCAAAATGGGAATTTTTTTATGGAATTTTTATGCCTCAGATAGCTAAATAAAACATGCCCCATCTAATTCAATATTACTCTAGTTTTAGCCCCATTGGATTTGTGTGCTTTAGAATTCCTCAAAGATCCGTAGTTGTGGATGAAATTTTGCATCCTTTCACCCACTCTTTATTTTTACAAAATATGATGGCTTGTAGATCTTGCAACAATAAATGTAGTTAGGAAGAAGTAAATTTTGAATGGGTGAGTGAACCAATTACTATGAAGAGGAGTGCAATCCTAGAACCCCACACTTTGACAAAGTCACCAAGAGTGGGCGAATGACGAAAAGCTTGGGCACATTAAAAGATAAATTTGGGCGGATGTTTGGGCAAGTGAATGTTCAAGGCAGATCCCAAATCCCTACCTCAGTCTCAATATGGAAAAATGGGATCCCAAATCCCTACCCAAGTAGCCAGGAAAAATAATAGGATGGTAACATAGTGGCTCTTGGTCCCAAAAACCTGCCCCAAGTAGTGCACCCTCTCAGGGATGGAAAAGACCCCGTCATCACTTCAGAAACCTATTCTAGCTAAGGTGGATGTTTGGAAAGATATGTTGGGGGATGGTCCATGCCCAAATTCTTACCCTTAGTATGGATAGAATTTTGGGAAGGCAGCAATAAATAATCAAGATTGATCACCCATACTTATGTTAATATTACAAAGGATAAAAATTTAGAAATTTGGTAAGGGAGTATGTCCGACTGTCCACTAGGTATCAGGATCATTGTGCATCAAAAGGAAATGTTGGGAATCCTCAGGATAAATCTATTTATGATCTTAGATGTCTTGGTATGGTTTTTCGATGGGTGTGAAGGTAGAAATTCAAAGTGCTCAAATTTAGAGGTAATTAATCCCAAGTCTTCCGTCCGCATGAAGGAGCAAAGTAGATGAAAATTTATAGCCCAACAGGGATGTCAGAGCAATCAATGGCTCAAATATATGTAGAAATATCTAATATCTTTTGGACAACTACCATTCTTCCAAGAGGTAAAATACCAGTCGAGCAACCGTCCATTTCAACAGTGTCTTCCTGCCTTGTGCTATTAATGTTTTTTTTCAAATTTATTTTAAATTTCTATAAATAGTGGGATGCTAGCCATTCCAAAGGGTAGTTCTTTAGCCATTACAATTCATAGGTAATATTTTTTTTGTGTTGCAAATATAAGTGTGCTACTTTTTGGTCACCAATTTGGTCCTTATATCCTTCATGAAGTGGAAATTTTTATTTCTACTTTGGTTGTTTGAGCGATCATGTTTAATTATAGTATATAGATTTTGTGTGCTTTCCTTGGTAGTTCTAGAACCTGCATTAATATCTGGTTAAGGGTTTATTTCTATTTAGGCTAGTTGGATGGACATGTTTTAATTCTAGTATCTGTATTTCATGCATCTCATTCGCTGGTTCTAGAAATTTCCTTCGATCTATAGTGCTAAGTGTTGAGTGGAGACACGATTGGTTGATCTCTTAGACAACATACTTGTTTTTGTACCTGTGGTATTGATGATACGTGTGTCTTGATATGGATATACTTGTCCTTGTGAGTTTTGGTTATGACCTCCTTTTATTTTCTTTCCCCCCCTATTTTACAACGTAGGTAGCTAGGACTTGAGAAACCGGCATTCTCTAGAGATCAATCACCTTGTCTCTCTTAGGTTTGGTGATCATTCAATGTTGGTCAAGGATCACCAATATCAATTTTTGTACCAATAGTTTTTGGCGATTCTACAAGGGACCCAAAAGATCTTCATTGTTTAATAAAATCAAAGTTTGGTGATATTATGGTTTACCCATATCTTGCATAATTACCTGATGACTTCTTTGTGTGGGAAATCCAGATTAAATGCTTTGAAATATTTTCTATATCTTGGAGGACTCAAGATTTGATCAGTAGTCTTGACCTCATCGATGGAGAAAGTATGCTCATCTGGTGACTCTGACTCCAAAGAAATGACCTAGATCTTAGAATACCATGTCATAATGGCTCAACTCAATTATCCTTGATGGAATTATGTAGGCCCCCTCAATATCCCTCATTTGCATGACATCCCTAAGGCTGCATTGAAGGCCCTACCAAGATAAAATGGTATTAAATATGTGTGATCACATTGAAAATATGGTTTCCTTTGCTACCCTCCATGATATTACGCATGAATATGTGATGATTAGGCTACTTGTTATTTCTTTGAAATGTAGAGCATTTCTCTGGTATAAAACCTTCTAGCGAGGGAGCATCTCCACATGGACATATTTGGTTGAGGCACTCCTAGATACGTTTTGCGTATTTGAGGACCTCTTCCAACTACTAACCTAGTTCTCATTTATCAAGAGGAACCCTCTTGAAAGTGTTATGAACTTTAATGTTCAATTTGAGATGAGCCGGAGAATAATTCCCTATCAAATTATCCCATCCTCTGCCCAAGCATATCAGTATTACATCCAAACCTTCAATTCTGATATCGGTCTCCTCCTGCATCAATCTGAGAAAAATAAATTTCCCCAACTCTATGATGAGGCCATTAGAGCCGAATGGTTACTGACTAGAGAGTTGGAAGTATTGAAGCTTTGCACAATCACCTCTCTAGCAGAGCTTGTGCCATGCTAGATAGTGGGGCTACCTCATGATAAGGATTATCATGGCATCCATATGCTTGAAGACAATCTAACAAATCAACCCTAGATCCATGGGACTACAACATTGAGGGATGCAGCTAGGAACAAAATTTATTGGTAGTGGAGGAGCAAATAGCAGGATTGACACAACAAGTCAATATTGAAAAGGACCAACATTGGAATCAGTCCCTTGATATTCCACCACCAACTAGGTGGAATGATGTGATAAAATTGATTGCCACTCTAATTTATTATGGCCTAAGCATTGAGGTACTTAGGTAAAGTAAAAAATTATGATTTCATTACAATTATGAGCCACTATGATCGATGCCAGATACAATATAATCAATGACTCAAGTTCAATGTAATATGGTATGATCATTGCAGATTCATGAGATGTTGCATAGGCATGCTTATCATACCACATTTTTTTTTAAATAATGTTGTAAGTAGATAAAATTAAGTGGTGTGCATGGTCACTTGCAAGGTGTTATCATTATGATCACGACTTGCAGGGAAAGCGATCTAGTGATGAATTACTAGTTGGATGGGGCACCAAAATTTATGAAGAAATGAGCATGGGGGAATTCCCTAGGTGATACCTTAGAAGCATAACACTTTCTCTTCTATCTTCCTTGTTTTCTCTGTTATTCTTTGTTCTCTTCTCCTTTTTCATTGTGATCCTATAGCCCAATGAATCTAACCAGCAAATACCAAGGCCCCACATGATGTCCTTGGAGATATACAATTACATAAAGAAGAACTTGGAACTCATGTAAATCTGTCAACTCAACATGTTATAAATAATGTCCCATCTATAGTGACAAGCATGGCTAGGAAGTGTAAGCCGTGAAACGCAACCAAAATAGAATGGTCCCATGGTGGATAGCAATAAGTAAAAAGGGGCCCTTGCTAGATTGTGTAAAGAAGAAGACTTGTAGCAAGAGAGGCAAATATCCTTTGGAAATCTATCTACTCTTGCAATATTTTTGATACTTGGTGGGTTATGTTTAGGAGATTGCATTCCATGAGGATGTCTCATTAAATCAAAGATTTATTCTATCCATTTTATATGATAGTTCCCATATTGCTTTTGTCTCTCCTTCTGTTTGTCTCTTCCTTCCTTCGCCCTCCCCTAGTGTTAGTTGTATTCAATTATTTTGGTTGACGATATCCATCCCCATGCTTCCCTTGTTTCCTATTTATCCCTTTTTTCTCTTGCATCTTCTTGTCCTTGTTTCCTAGTTTTACTTGTTATTTCCGTTGATGCTCTTCTTCCCCTCCTCCCCTCCCATAGTGTTTCACCTTGTTGATTGTTCCATCTCACCCATATTCATCCATTATTTTTTAGTCTCGTATGGCTACAATTTTTTATCTCCTTTCTTGTCCTTCTCTCCTTCCCTCTTTCTCTATAAATTTTTTTATGCGATTTAGGCCTTTTCTTGAGTTTTTTTTTCCCACAAGTGGAAAACCCTTATGATTCACCAAGAGTGTGGGTGAAATTTTGCATCCTTTCACTCACTCTTTATTTTTACAAAAGACGATGACCTATAGATCTTGCAATAATGAATGCATTTGGGAGGAAGAAAATTTTGAATGGATGAATGAACCGATTGCTACTAAGAGGAGTGCAATCCTAGAACCTCATCCTTTGACGAAGTCACCAAGAGCGGGAAAATGATGAACAACTTGGGTGCATCAAAAGATAAATCCAGGCTGATAATTGGGTAGGCGAATGTTCAAGGTGAATCCCAAATCCCTACCCTGATATTAGGACATAAAAATAGGATTCCAAATCCCCTCCCAAGTAGCTAAGAGGAAGAACGAGATGATAACATTCTAGTTCTTGGTCCAAAATCCTGCCCCAAGTAGTGCACCATCTCGAGGATGGAAAATACCACATCATCACTTGAGAAGCTCACCCTAGCTAAGGTGGATATTTGGAAAGAAATAGTAGGGGATGCTCCATAGCCAAATTCTTATCCTTAGAATGGCCAAAATTTTGGTAAGGTAGCAACAAAGAACTAAGGCCGATCACTCGTCCTTCTATTAATATTGTGTAGGAAAAAAATTTGAGAATTTGGCAGGTAAGGGAGCATGCTCGAATGTTCGCCCAGTATCAGGATCATTGTGCATCAAAATAAAACACCGAGAATCCTTAGAATAAAGGAATTTATGATATCAAATGCCTTGGTACATCCTGTTGATGGGCACGAAGGTAGAAACTAAAAGTTATCAAATTTAGAGGTAATTAATTGCAGGCCTTCCATCTACATGAAGGGGTAAAGTAGATGAAAATGTATGTCGTGGTAAGAATGTTAGAGCAATCAATGGCTTAGATCTATGTAGAAGTATCTAATACCTTCTGGACAACCACCATTCTCCCAAAAGGTAAAATACCAGTCGAGCATCCATCTATTTTAACAGTGTCCTCCCACATCACACCATTAATATTTATTTTCAAATTTATTTTAAATTTCTATAAATAGTGGGATGCTATCCATTACAAAATATGGCTCTTTAGCCATTATAATTCATATGTAATATTTTCACTGTGTTGTAAATATAAGTGTGCTATTGTTTGGTCTCCAATTTGGTCCTTATATCTTTCGTGAAGTGCAAATGCTTATTTCTACTTTGGTTTTCTGAGTGATCATGTTTAATTCTAGTATCTGGATTTCGTGTGCTTTACTCAACAGTTCTAGAATTTGCATTCATATCGGATTAAGGGTTTATTTCTATTTAGGCTAGTTGGGTGGACATGTTGTAATTCTAGTATCTAGATTTTATGCATCCCTTTTGTTGGTTTTGGAATTTACCTTTGATCCATGGTGTTGACTGGGGACACGGTTGGTTGATCTATTAGATAGCATGCTTGTGTTTGTGCCTGTGGTATTGATGATGCATGTGTCTTGATGCGGCTATACCCATCCTTGTTAGTTTTGGCTATGGCCTCCTTTTATTTTCTTTACCCTTTTTATTTTCCCCTCTCCTTTGCAAAATAGGTAGCTAGGACTTGAGGAACCAACCTTCTCTAAATAACGACCACCCTATCTCTCTCAAGCCCGATAATCGTTTAATGTTGGTCGAGGATCACCAGTGCCGATTTTTGCACCAACAATAGCTTAAGCTAATGTCTGTTTATATTTTGGGAATATTGATGTCAAATAAAACCTTTCATTGAATTTTTTCCTCCAATAATTTGCATTATCAATCCACTATATGCATATACTCTCTTAGAGATGAAATAGCACTCTAGATGACAACTTCCCATCACACAATCCACCTTGTGTTCTTTAGTGGGCAAGGGAAATATTTTTACAATTATTGAATTAAGTTGAGATATTGCTTAGAGTAGAGATAAGGGACATTCAACTTGTAATGAAGATTAATATTAATAGGAGGTGGGGGCTTATACTAAAAATAAAGGATCATTAGAATATGTTCAAACAGGACCATATAAGAGATCACTTTGACCAACTATTTATGAGGATCTCATTCATATAAGGATTTACTCAAGTATATCTTGTTTAGTTTGCTAGTTTTTTTATCCCTTCTCATTCTACCATTGTTTCAAGTAAACCACTTAGACATATCTATAAGAATTTGTTCAAACAAAGCATCAAAGACACGTAGATATTTTCTATAGTAAAGCTAGCTACTAGATTATTCATTAGAAAGAGAACAATTAGCTTTCCAACTTTAGTCCTGGATATTTTCCACCATATTGAAATCCCTAGCCAAAATTCATTTTATTATTGATAAAGAGTCTACCATCTAGTCCTATAAGATTAAATGTCCAATAAGATCATTTGAAGTATGTATTGAACATAGCCCAAAGATTTTATTATCATGCAACAAAGTAATCCAAACACACTTGTGAAGTGGATCACACCCTAATTCAACCATAGTAGAGGAGAGGAATGGATGAAGGACAATTATTACACCCCCTTACCCGAGTCATGGTTTATAAAAATAATAAACCCTAAGGTTCTATATAGGTAAGTTAGTGCTCTAAATGGATTATTGTGATTTTGATCTATTGGAGAACAAAAATTTAAATCTTATTCTATTGAATAACCCTTAAATCATACATATTATATGTAGGGAGCATAATCCCACGCACATTCCATGACAAACACTTGTAATTCATGGGTATTTTATTATCAAGAAAATGCTCGACCCATATTGTAGGACATCAAGCTAATTATTGAGACTTGTCCCTTCTTTAAGTAGGTTATCTCAATCTAGAGAATGAGAAGAGTGATAGATAAGTGTGAAGAATTATGATGAATGGGTTGGATATTAGTGAGGAATCGGGAGAGGGTATGGGGAGGATGGGTAGGGATGAAATGTTGAGATAATTCTTTGATTGAGAGGCATTTTCCTCAAGTGATTGATCACTCCACTTTATTAATAGGAGAATAGTAGTTATGTTTTCTTGACATGCACCAACCCGCCATCAATTCAATGTAGTAAAGTATAAATTCATCAACAAGTTCCTGCAGCTAACTCTCCTTACCATAGAATTCATGGCTAGAGGATATAGAAGGATATGTACTCCTAGGGACAACCACTTGAGTAGATAAAGGGATCTTTGATTTCAAAACAATAGCTATAGTCCTCAAATAGTCTCTTCCATTTGGCATATCTTGGAAAATTTCTTGGGACAATCATGGATAAGATGATTAACTTTATGATAATAAAACCAATGCATTTGACAAATTAAAATAAAAATTTGATTATAAAACTGAGAAATTGAGGCCAATTATATTGATGGATGAGGGAAGGACAATAGAAACATTAATTTTTACATATATCCTGGGATGCATTATGATACTTGTATGTTTTTCCCTTTGAGATCTACATGATCTGACATGAATTGATTATTCAATTTGACCAAAAAGGAAAATTCAATCTAGATTGGATTTTGAGCCTTAAAAAACCTTTCGAGTGAATGTAATGACTAGATCTTCATGTAAGCTAGTTGCTTGTAAATCACTCTATTGTAATGCAAGGTGGTTTATGCGTGGAGTGAGTTCAAGAAATTCATAGCTATATACCCTCTCCCTAAACCCCTAATCGACTCAACCAACCATCTACCTAGATCACAAATAGACCAAACCTACTTGGAGAGTTCAACACCAAATAAGATTACCCTCAAAGATAAAATAACAATTATATATTTTTATAAATCCTCGATTAAAACAAAAACTTAATTGGAAGAGAGAATATGGGTGTCTTACCTTGTTCCTCAACCATTATATTTGCAAGTTAATGCTCAAATTGTAACTTGATGTCATATCCTATGATATCACCCATCTTCTCATCAACATATATTATCTTGGAGTCATTTTTAAGGCAAATATTTGGGTTTATGTCTAGGTTTATCTATACTAACTAGTATGGGTCCCCTATTGGGCTTAGGTATTCAAATGAATATTGGACCTATTGTGATCATTCCACAACTAGCCCCAAATTTGGGGACCCACCTTAAAATTTTGGTTTTTGAGGAGTTTTAAGTGCTAATTTTGATAGATTCCACGGTTTAGCATTGGCTAATGTTTTCTTGTTTTACTAGTTTTGCTAGTGTTTTAGGTTAATAGGTTTTGTTTATTTTGATTAGTTTTAAAGTTTTCCTTTATTATGATTTTCAATGAGTAATTTTTTTGAAATTAGTTATTTGATTGCTTTATAAAAAAAAAAATTATAATTCTAATAAATATGTGTATATATATGTTTATTATAATTATGAAAATAAAACATTCAAAAATAATATATTAATATATATACATATATATTAATAAATAAATCAAAATAAAAGAAAAAGTAAAAAATAAATAAAAAAGAAAGAAAATATTATATATATATATATATATATATATATATATATATATACAATATAATATAATAAATCAAAATAAAAGAAAAAGTAAAAAAATAATAAACAATAAAAAATGGTAGAGGAACCTCCTGCTATGGCTTTGGCTCCGTCGTGTTCATCCTTCTGAGCGGTAGGTTCCCATGTTTTTTCCAATTAGATCTGGTGGTTCTTTATGGTCGGTTCACTCTGCTTTGGCGGTTTGTAGTGTCTTTGTTGGTTGAGTGGCCTTTCTGGTTCATTATGGATCTCTTGTGTGTGTGGCAAGCCTTTGTAGATCTGGCTAAGGTCCCTGAGGGAGACAAAGCTACTTGTCAGCACAACCTACGAGGGTGATTTGGAGTTGTTGTAGTTCATATTGTTCCTATTGGTGGTCCTCTATTTGGCATTTGACCTGTTGGCTTGGTGATCATCAAACTTTGGTTGGCTGTTAGCTGGGATTTTGGTTATTTGGATCTACATCTATTATGGGTTCGATATGCCACTGAATATCTGGTCGAGTTACCTGGGAGTATTGGGCCAAAGGCCGACTCAAACCTGTTGGGGGTGATTTTGGGGTGTTGTTGTTGCAGTAGTTGTTGGTCGCTCTCCTTGGCTGGCATCAAGCTAGAGTTTCGAGTGCTCGGGTGGTGTGGTTGGTATTTGTGGTTGTAGAGTCTTCTTTTCTAGATCTTGTTGTGGTAGTGTTGACACCATGGTTTCCTAGTTGGACTGGGTGTCGGTGTAGGGACCTTATGGTCTTTTGAGGTTTTTTCCTCGACCTTTGGGTTTTCGTAGAGCCCCTATTTTACTGGGGTTTCTAGGCTTTCTCGTTCGTCGGTGTGTGGATTGATTATTTTGTTATTTGGGCAGATGATATGCTCTTGTGTGAGCTTCTGTGTTCAGACTCTATTTTCAGATGTGTCTCATGGGACCTTTGTTCCTGCGTTCGTCGAATCGTGCAGTCGTGGTTTTCATCAGTGATGTAGTGGATTTTGGGATCGTTGGACTGCTTCCTTGGATGGGGTCTCGGCTTCTAATTTTTATAGTTTATTCTAAGCACCTGGTGTGCTGCTCTCTGGTCCTATAGGATCTGGTTTCATTTCCAGATTGTTTTTGCCAATGGTTTTGGGTCGGAGTGGTTTCAATTTGAAATCCTCGACGTAGGTTGTTTTGCTTTCTATCGACATTTTTTTGGCTTTAATGTTCTTGGTTCTTGTTACATGTGTAGCCATTTGTTGATGGGATAGCATCCTCGCTGCTCTTGTTTTTGGGTTTCTCCCGTTCCTTGTGGGGCAAGCGGGAAGTTTAAATTTTAAATTTTAAATTTCTTTCGCCTTTTCGAGTGTGTGAGGTCTGTGTGGTTTCTCGGCCTCCTCTCGGCTTTTCGACACCTTGGATGTGTTTGTTGGTTGTTCTTGATTGGTGTTGTTGGTGGTTTCTCCCCTTCGGGGTGGTGTTGTTGGTCTCCTTTTGGAGTTGTTGTGTAAGGTTGTGGGTTTTCCCTCAAAACCCTCTTTCTTAATATTACCAAAAAAAAATAATAAACAATAAGTCAAAATAAAAGAAAAAGTAAAAAAAATAATAAACAAAGAAAGAAAAAATTATATATATATATATATATATATATATATATATATATATATATATATATATATATATATATATAATCTAATATTTTCATGCTTGTCGGATGGTTTTGGGCTTTAAAGTATTTAGTTTTAAAGCTTTAGAATGACTAGTTAATAGGGTAAAGGTTGTAGTTTTTTGTTTTGTTTTTTTTCAATGCTAATTCACGTGTCTTTTACGTGCAGGTAAGAAGAAGACAAGTGGGATACCCCTACCTCCTTGGGTCTTACCCGAAAGTGGCATCCCTTTTGGGATGTTTTCCACACAAAAAAAAAAAAAAAAAAAAGTGGTGCATGTAAAAAAAGAAAAGTAAAATAAAGGCGTTATGAAACGTTAAGAAAAAGAAAGCTAAAGATACGAAATGAAGAGTCAAACCTAAAATGAGGAAAACGAAATGAATCTCAAACGCAGGGAAATGGAAAGAAGCGAAAGGCCATCGAGAGGAAACAAAAAGGCAATAATAGAAAATATTAAAAATAAATGCAGGGGATGAAGGAAGGGCTGGATTCTTTTGGGAAGGCCAGATGTTGCTGGAATGGAGATGTAAAACATAAATATTTTGGTGTTTTGATGCAAATATTGCAGGATTTTTGCACCTTTTTGAGCAAAATAAGAGGAGAATCATTTTTGAATGTTTTTGTGTTTAATGTCCATTTTTCTTTTTCTCAGTTTTTAGATTTATAGGCAATGTTTAATGCATTTCATGGTTGCATTGCTGAATATCTGGAAATAGAGGAGTCATTTTATTCCTTAGAAGCTTGCATCTAACTTATTTCGGGATGTGCAAATGTAGTTCCGGTTAGGTTGGGTTACATTTGAAAACTCTCATATCTCGGGTTTTGCATGATAGGGTAGCTTAAAACTGCTATTAGTTGATTTTTCGGATTTTCTGCATTTTATTTCCATGTCCAGATTTTATATTTATTTTTCTAACTTTTCTTTTTGCAGATTTTTTTTTAAAC
This sequence comes from Wollemia nobilis, assembly GCA_028583015.1. NCBI lineage: Eukaryota > Viridiplantae > Streptophyta > Pinopsida > Araucariales > Araucariaceae > Wollemia > Wollemia nobilis. The sequence goes on from JAQPPZ010006010.1 coordinate 4,570,254, forward strand.
TTCAGCGATTAAAATAAAAATTGAAAAAATTAAAATAACAAAAATAAATACATGGGTGTGAAGAATGAGTTACAATATTTCATACGAAACAAATTTGAACTCATTCCGAAGTTATTTCAATTTTATAAAAATTGTTGTTTTATGAGGATTTTTATAATTTCAGAATTTTATTTTTTTCACATTTTAAAGGCAAATCAGATTTTTTTAGTTTTACATTTTTATTTGCAGGCATAAATGAACTTCCCTTTATGAAAATTTCAATTTCATTAAAGGGGGGTAAATTTTAATGGCATTCCATAAGCTATCATTTTTGGAGAAATAAATTCGCCTTTCTTTATGAAAATTCTGATTTCATCAAAGAGAGGTAATTTATACATTACATCAAAGGCTATTGTTTTAAAGCATTAAATTATTTCTTCTTTATGAAAATTATGATTTCATTAAAGAGGGATAATTAATAATGACATTTCAAGATCATGCAATAAATTGCTCTCTTTGTGAAAATTAATTTCATCAAAGAGGGATAATTTATTTATTATATCAAAGGCTACTATAGCTACAAAGTGGGTCATCCAAATTATTCCATCTTGAGGTTTAAAGCAATATAAAAAGAATTCTTTCATAATTTGAAATTCATGTTTAGAGGAAGGTTTTAATCTTTTACTTCATGCTTAAAGTAGGATTTAGTGCAAGATAAAACTTGTTTAAAATCTACTTAATAAAGGAAGATAAAATCTACCTAAAATCCTCCAAGATAAAAGGAATTAAGGCTTTACATCATGGTCATATGAGGGTCAATTCACATTTATATTTCTTTAATTTTTATGAACAATCATTAATATAGCATGGTAAAATAAACCAACACATGCCCCTTGTTAACAGTTACTTGCAATCACTAAGGTGTTCCTAGCACTTATTTGATATATCTTCATTGAGATTACTAATACACATGTGCAATGCTTACATAGCGGAACCTTGGAGAAGTTGTTTTGTTTTAACTTCTTTGCAATAGAGGGTTTTGTGATCAAAATCCTAAGGGTGAGTGTGGTTTTGCAATTGGGTAAAATTACCACTCAACATTTTGGTGCTAGAGGGAGGGCATAAATTGGTATTATTTTATTTATGCTAAATTGTTCATTGTTGTTTTAAATGCTTTGACTTATTCATGCAATGAATAATGTGATATTGGTGTAACTTTGAGAGTTTTGAATTGCTAAATATTTCAAGTCCGTTTGACTAGCATCTTTGGCCTCCTTTAGCACTCAACACTTTGGGGAGCTAGAAGGGCCTGAATTGATTTATTTTATTGCTATTTAGATGCTAAATTGTTCATGTTACTTGAAATATTTATTCAAAGACATTGGTCTTGACTAATGATATTTTGTTGATCACTTTCATTGATTCTAACGTTCTCTAATTGATGATGCTTTAATGCTAACCTTGTTGCAAATTGGAAAATGTTCTTTGATGCCATGGTTTAATTGATGCATATCTTTTGGTTTATGCTAACCATTTCTCTTTTTTGGGAATGTTTTTATTGTGAGGTGTTGCTAACAATCATTTGTTGTTATCATAGTTAATCACATTATGACTTAATCAAATGGCTACAAATGTAGAAAAGTGGTATGGAGTGCATGGTAATCCTTTGAACATTGGGTAAGATTCTCATGACTTACCCAAGAATATAGAGGACTTTTTGCCTAAGTTTAAACACAATGGCATGATACTGGCCAAGGAGCACATTCAGTCTTATGTGGATACCTTAATTAGATGAAACGTGGAACATGAGGATGTGGCTTGTATATTGTTTCCTTGGAGCCTAGATGATACGAGATATGATTGGTACATCAATCTACCCGTTGGCTCTATTACGTCCTAGGACCAATTAGAAACTACTTGTATCAATCAATTTAGGTTACCCATAGATCCTACCACAATTTATTATCAATTTGCTTCTTTTAGGAGGGAACCTAATGAGCCATTGAGAACATTCAACATGAGATATTGAAATCTCTATGTAAGATTGATTGCTCCATTTACTATTGCGAAATGCACTGCCCTTCAAATATACTTTGGGGAATTAAATCCCTTGCTTGCCATGTTCACTATGACAAATAAGGCCACAAGGTGTAGGGACGGAGCAATTAGCTATGGTACGACAAATAGGGGCTTAAAATCAAATATTGATGATAAACCAAGCATGGGCACAACAAAGTTTGATGTCAAACGCTTTGACCTACAACAAATTTTATCCTACCATACCCACTTATACTCCCACATGCGCTTATACGAGTACATCTATCCATCCAACCACTCCATCGCAATTACAAAACCATTTGGTCACTCATGGAGCCATAACAACAAGCACTCAGGCTTTGCTTGCTTATGCCAATCCAACTAATCCCACTACTTCTACCACCCAACCCAAGGAGCTTGTGTCAAAAATAAAGGATCGAAATAAGTTGGTTAAGAAGTTAAGTATAGATATGGTTCCATTACAAAAACAAGCACATCAAAGTATGCTTCTAAATCATCCTAGGAATCAAGTTCATGATACCAATCTTAATCATATTCCATATTATGCTCATTTAGATGATAGATAAGGTCTATATTTGACCTACATTGAAGTAAATGTTGTTCAAAATCTCTTGAAGAGCTTGAATATTTTGAAGGAGAAATACTATGGATGGGTAACAAGGAGTTGGAACCAAATGATCACCATTTTTTTTTGGAAATAAAGAATTTAGAATCATTACTCACAGAAGAGGATTGGGACGATCATAGAAAGAATAATGTAAAAATTGATCCCATTATAGAAACCCCTAAGCCATCAAAAGTGTTTGAAAATGAATTTTAAAGAGAATCAATAAATGAATTTGAAGACAACATAATTTCACTATTTATTCTCGAAAGATACTTTGGATGATATTGTTGAAACTGATGGCCAAGAAAACCCACACCTTCCAAATTGTGATAAAATTGAATCATGGGTTACCAGTGTGGATTATGATAGCCTTACAAATTTGAAAACAAGAAGTAACCCACTCTTGGAAATAATTGAAACATCTAAGGAAGGTGAAGATGAATTTGATGAGAAACATGTTGATGAATTGGAAGATGACGAAGAAGTAGTTAAGCACCACAACTTGATTTTGGAAGATGATTACTATGATTATTGGAAGAAATGGGAAGAATATGCTCACTCTAAACCTTCTAATGAACTTTTTGAGCTAAGTGATATGCAAGATAATACAATTGCTTCCTCACAAGAGGATATTACAAGTCTTGTACAATCTGAGAAAGTTTTGGAAGAAGGGTTGGAATCTTATCAAGTGTTGGAAAATGATAATTATTCTACTACCATGGATAAATAAGGAGAACCACCTACTTTGGTCCTCTTGGAGGGGCATGGAATCTAAAATTTTGATCCACATATTGGCTCTACAATATCTATGCCATATTTATTGGAAATTTGAGTTATTTTATGTTGTCATTGATGTCACATGAATCATTGATGTCATATGGATCACATTGAGTTTTGGTGGGCAGATGATATTTTGGAAAGCATGGATAAATTCAGGGTTTTTATGAAAACCAAGGCATGCAAAAATAAAAGGTTTTATTTAAAACCATGGATGGCAGATTTGAAATGTATTTTTCTTAAAACCCAGGTTGGCCTTTTGTTTCGTCGAAAAAGGTGCCCCGGTGATGGAGATATTTAATTTTAAATATTTAGTTTAAATTTAAATTTTAAAATTAAAATTAAAGTTAGCGTCGATGTCTAAAGAAAGAGGAAAAATCAATAATGCGCTGACATCATCGAAAAATTAGGAGAAGACTATATAAAGGGGGATCCCAAGTTTCATTTTAAATTCATCCTTGCTCGTGTTAATCATTAGCTAGCGTCCGAAGAGAGCTCGTGCGAAAAGCATTTTGAAAAGGGATACAAGGAATAAATCCAAGGTTGGTTGAAATCCCAAGATATTGTGGACAGAGTGGCACATTGGCAATTGGATTTTTGTTAAGATGTGTGGCAGCTCTTTACATTAAGGTTCGAATATCCTTGACTGCATTCGAAGGCATTGGAAGGAAAATGCTTGAAGCGCATTTGGTTTGCATGGAAGGGAGGAAGGACTTAAGGCACATCGTGCCTTTTCCTTTTGAATGACAGCTAGCTCGTGTGGCAACCTTAGATGCAGCTAAGGCGCTCACAGTGTCTGCAAGTTGGGGTTTCAAATCCCCTTGAGGAGGCAATTACAATTTGCTCTAATTCAATTTGGTTGATGCCCTAGGATAGGAGTTATAAGGTGGTTAAGGAATAATTAAAGTTTTAATTAAACTTTATTTTTATAAGGGTTGTGATTATTATTTCAGAGGAGATGAGTTGTTGATTTAAATTTGATATTCATGAAATTGAAAATGAAGATTTAGGAGAAATAAGGAGTTGTTATAAAATATTTTTGAGAGCCTTATTGATTATTATTTTTTATAAGGTTTTTTTATTAAAAGGAATTTGGTGGATGTGTTTATTAAGTTGGAGTAAAAAGGTGTAAATTGAGTTATGCTTTATCTTGTGATTATTATTTGAAGTCCACTAACCCTTATTGAGATTGGAAAGGAAAGTTGTGTTTAGTGTGGCAGTTTTTGTGGATAACTTTTTGGCATCAAAAGGTATGGGCACATTCTCCTATTGATTGTTTATGGTGGTTGATTTCTGAAATATCATTGGAGTGAAAAGGATTGATTGTGGTTTCCTTTTCGAAAGTGGTTGGTTAAATGCTTCAAGGTTTTCTAGTTTGAGAGTTGTGTTTAAACCTTGTTTTATAAGCATAGTTGTTGAAGCCCATTGGTTGTAAAAGAACTTGAAAATAACATGAGTATCATTTTTATGTGATATTTATGGTTGAGCATTGTTGGAAATATTTGAGTTGGTTGATACATGCTTGGACTAGGATTTTTGTGAGAAAGAGTAGTCCCTTGTGGTGATTGGTTGAGTTGAGTTTATTGAACCTAGTCAAGTGATTGTGTGAGGTAATTGGTCAAGTTCCATGAAACAAACTATTCCATAATTCTGATTTGAGTTAATATTAATTTGAGTTGATTTGATTTGAGTTGAGTTGATTTGAGATTGAGCTTAGAACATATTGAGTCTCTAATAATTCTCTTTATGTTTCTATGAGTTGACTTGAGTTGAGTTGAGATTGAGTTGAGTTGAGTTGAGTTGAGATTGAGCTTATAACATATTGAGTCTCTAATAATTCTCTTTATGCTTCTATGAGTTTACTTGAGTTGATCTTAGATTGATTTGAGTTGAGTTGAGTTGAGATTGAGATTAACAATTATCTTTATGCTTCTATGAGTTGATTTGAGTTGAGTTGAGTTGATATCATTGTGGATCATTTTTTCATCCATTGAAGAGTACATTGTCATTCATTGTTGAGTTCATCTTTGAAGCTTTGCCTTGATAGATTTATGGATGAGATTTGAGTGCTACTTATGCATGATTGATTGAGCCTTTGAGAAGGCCTTTGAGGATAGTTTTGGGATAGCTTTGTGGACATTTTTGGGACAGCTTTGTGGATAGTTTTGGGATAGCTTTGTGGATAGTTTTGGGATAGCTTTGTGGATAGATTTATGGATAGTTTTGGGACAACTTGTTGGAGCAGATTTGAGAAAATTCTTGGTGAGCTTGCTAGAGCATATTTGGGTAAGTTCTTTGTGATCTTGCTAGAGCATATTTGAGCAAGTTCTTGGTGAGCTTGCTAGAGCAATTTTGGGTAAGTTCTTGGTGAGATTGCTAGATCATATTTGGGTAAGTTCTTAGTGAGCTTGCTAGAGCAGTTTTCAACAAGTTTTGTGTGAGCTTGTTATTCAGTTTTGAACAAGTTTTGTGTGAGCTTGTTATTCAGTTTTGGATAAGTTGTGTGTGAGCTTGTTATTCAATTTTGGACAAGTTCTGTGTGATCTTGTTATTCATATTTGGACAAGTTCTGTGTGAACTTGTTATTCCCTAGCTTTGAGCATATCAAAGAAATCATTGTACTAGATAAGGATCCTTATTTCTATGTGAAATATTATAAGGAGATTATCTGGTGGAGTACCCCACATTGGGGGAACCACATTAAATATTGTGTCTTAATTGTGTGTGGTGACTTGTGCTCTTGCTTACTACTACTATCTGATTTATTAATGCACACTATTATATTTGGTTATTGCAACTAAGGACATTAATTGATATTTATTTGGAAAGAAATTAAAAAGTGGTATTATGTTGTTCACCCCCCTCTTAGTATAAGCTTGTGTTCTTCAATTGGTATCAGAGTGGGTTCCTTCAAAAAAGCTAACAACTTAAGGGTAGATTCTACAAGAACACAGATGGCTTCATAGAATGGATCATCTACAAATAAGGCTCCATTGTTTGATGGTAACAATTATGTTTTTTTGAGCATGAGGATGAATAACTACTTGATATCACAAGGATATGAAGCATGGAAAATGGTTGAAAAAGAGTATAGGGTTGAATGTGATCTCGAGGCAAATAAGACTATCAAGAAATTGGTTGAGATCAATTCAATAGTAATGAATTGTATTTTGAGTGACCTTTATGAGACATATTTTGCAAAGATCATGGTATGTAATTCAGCTAATGAGATGTGGACCAAGTTGTGGAATACTTATGAAGGAGATTCCAAGGTAAAGTTGGAAAAACTATAAACTCATAGAAAAATATTTGAGGAATTGAAAATGGAATATTCTGAAGATATTTCAAAGTTTTTACTTCATGTTGATGAGATTACTAACACCATGAGAGGCCTAGGTTTTGATATGAAAGAATCAGAAGTTACTCAAAATGTTTTGAGATCACTTCCCATGAAATATGATTCTAAGGTTTCAGCAATAGAAGAGACAATGGATATCAACAAGCTAACAATGGAAGAATTGCAAGGTACTCTCACAAGTTATGAGATGAGGGTAAGTAAGCATTAGGTTCCAATAAAAGATATTGCATTCAAGGCTTCAGGGAAAGAGAAAGAGAAAGTTTTAGAAACAATTAGAGGTTCAGATAATGATGAGGAATCTAAATTCATCAAAAGAAATAAGGACTCAAATAATTTCAAGGATATAAGGAAAGTCAGATGCTACAAGTGTGGTGATCTTGGTAACTATACATACAGGTGTCCACATGAAGAAAACGGTGATGATGAAAAATAGTATCAAAGAAGAAAATAATATGGAAAGCATAAGTATGACAAAGATGAAAAATACAAGCAAAACATATATGATAAGAAGAAAATTTTTCGTAAGGCAAATAAATCTTACTACATTGTAGAAGCAAGTGATAGCTCAAATCATAGTGATAAAGACAAATCAAATGATGAAAAATAAGAACATATATTCCTAGGAATAGAAGGTGAAAGAGAGCAGTGCTTTGTGTGTGGTCAAAGATATCACAGATCAGGATATTGCAATGTTTTCAGTGATAGTGAAGATGAGATGACACATCAAGGAAACAAGCTTGGTCAAAGAAATATTGAGATTATGTTTGCTATAGAAGATTATAATGGTCTCAATGATAGTGAAAAAAATAATTCTCACTTTTGGTTATAGAAAAGGAAGAGGATGAGCTAAGTAAACAAAAATCAGAAATCAAAAGGCCAAAAAAATAATACAGGAATCTTGAAAATAAGATTCGAACATATGTCAAAATCAGAGAATAACTACTTCAAACAATCAGTAATCTCATAGAAGATCTTCAAAATGCAAAAAGGATAGAAGAAAGTATGAATGAATAACTAAAGGTAACCATGGAAAGACATGATACATTAGATGAAAAGGTTCAAAAAGCAGTGGAAACTTATTTTAAGGTTGTATCTTACTTCCAAGAAAAAATCACACTCAAAAGGAAAGGAAGTTCTAAAAAATGAAAGCAAGGAAGCACCTAAGATTTGTGAGAAAAGTTCCAAAGTTCATATGGCTCCAAATATTCATTTTGATTCTTGTTTTGAGAGAGGTGAATCAAGCTCAAAGGGAAAAGAAACTTGAAGAGAAAAGCAAGGAAGAAACTAAGGAAGAAGTTTTAGATGCTACAAAGAAGGTTCAAGGATGCAATGCACAAGTTGAAAATGATCATAAGGATAATGGTCAAGAAAGGCATGAAGAACCAAGGCATGAACAGAGGGCTTTTTAAGAACATTGTTTTTCTTGTAATGGATTTTGACACAAGGCTATACACTACAGGGTCTATGGATCAAAGAAGTTCGATTTTGCTAGAAGAAACCTCAAAGGAAGAAGGTATGGTTTTTGTTGACAATTTTGTCACATTGCACAGAGGGGTAGAAAGATTGAATTTTTTGTAAAGTATTTCCTTTAATTTCATGAATTTGTTCCCTTGTTTTTTTAGAAACAACATTTTCAAGCATTGCAGCAATTTTGGCTTTCCTGCCACCCCCTTGTACATAAAATGAAGAAGAAAGAGCTTCACTGCCAAAAAATCTAAGGAAGATAGCTTCATCGAAGAAATTGCTAAGGATGAAAACTACTTCGGGCCCGAAGTCCCTCAAACAACTACTTTGGGTGAAAACCTTGCGAAGCAGCGTTGCCGAAGGAGAAATTCTAGCAAGGTGTAAAAAAAATCTTCGTGCCCGAAGTATTTCCAACAACTACTTCGGGAAAAAGTTTTGTGAAGTGGGATTCAAGCGGCATTTCAAGAGAACATCTTCGTCGAAGAAAGATTGCGGTCCGAATTGGCTACGGTAAGAAAACTACTTCGGGCCCGAAGCACTTTAAGTAGCTACTTCGGGCAAGATTTTTGCAAAGCGGTGTTGCCGAAGGAAAAAATACAAAGGAAGAAGAATTAAAACTACTTCACACCTAAAGCATTTCAAAAGGCTACTTCAGGCAAGAAACTTGCGAAGCGGGATTTGAAGGAGCACAATATTGAAAACACTTCGCCAAAAAGCCGCCGAAGCACCCACTTCGGGCCCCCGTGCTAGCAAACCATTTCTACTTCGCTAAAATTCATTGCGAAGCATCTGCTTCGGCCATCTTTCATGCGAAGTACTTTCACCCGAAGTAGTAGTGGCCATAAAGAATGCAACATCTTTCGAAGGTAGGAATGCGCTTCGGCCAAAATACCCCTAAACCACAGTTTTGAAGAAGGTTCGCGGTGAAGCATTTTTAAGATCACCAGCGAAGTATCTACTTCGGGTGAAGGGCCTTGCCAAAGTAGTTTCAGCACATAATGAAGAGCCCATCTTGCGAAGGAAATATGCTCGACCTTCATCACCCCCGAAGTTATTTTACGAAGCTTCCCCATGCGAAGTGCAAATCAAGGAGAATCTGCTTTGGCAAAATTCCATTGCAAAGTGAAGTTGAAGAACTAGCGAAGCACTTCAAATGCATGTGCTCCAAGCTGGGTATTTTCCCAAGGCGATCAAGTGCCTCATAAATGCATTTTTACGTGCCCAAAAAACTAGTTGTGCATTTTTGGCAATTGGAAACGAAGTATCAGTCTCTAATGAAGAGCCCGGTAAGCATGGCATCCACTCGAGTATTGCACCCAAAAGCCAAGGATGCTTAGATGACTCATTAATGCAAGTTTCCACAGCTGACCCGATCACAGTTTCTAGTTTTGGTAATAGATTTGAGAGCTCAATCACGAGGGCCGTGAGAAGTCGACTTCTCAGGTTTTGAGGGTGTACTCCTCCATTTTGTGTAATTATGGCTCAGAGGGTCGGGTCCTCTATAAAAACCCAAGCATTGTAATGCAAAAATGGGGGGAACTTTCTGCTAGAAAGTTGTTGTAACTTAGATTCCTATGATTAATACTAAAGAGCTTTGGACTCTATCTCTCTCTTTTATGCTGCCTTCTGCGATTATTTCTTTTATCTTTCCTTCATTTGCATGTTGTAATTCTAAACTCTGGATTTAGGCGTGTGATTAAGGATAGAATCCTAAAATTTTCCCAAAGGATACATAGGGGAGGAAAAGTTGTATTAGTTTTCTTTTATGCTGCCTATGGAAATTATTTCTGTCATATTCACTCCTTCGCCGTCGTAACTCTGAATCCTGAATTTTGATGAGAGAGAAGGGTAACCTAGGACTAGTCTAGAGGATACATAGGAGGATTAATATTGCGTTCATTTGGTTTATTCTTAGTATTCTTTGTTGCTACTTCGAGCTATTGGCTAGCAATCGTGCTTATGGTTCTTTCCCACCATTAAACTACTGAATTTATTCCCTTACCCTTTTATTTCTTTCCTGCACCCTTACTCTGTTTATCTCTTTCCTGCACCCTTATCTCAAACATCAAAGTAGTTTAGTATAGGAGCTAGCCTTTCTCTAGAGATTGGCACGAGGGGCATCTCTTCCCTTCGGCCTTTCAATTTTGGTCCAGGTCTAGGGTGCATACACTTACCCAAATCCTTTCCTCGACAGATTTGATGACCAACAGTTTTTGGCATGCCCGATGGGACCCGATCAGTCTCACTTTATGAGTAGTAGTGAGAATCGATGCTCTCATTACTGAAAGACTCTTAGCATCTGGTGACTCTATTTTCTTGAGAATATTTAAGTCGTAAAGACTGATACCGAAGTCTGTGTCTTCATGCAAACAAGATGGAGAGTTAGGAATAGAGGAGAGGAAACTAAGTTCTTTGAGCTAGATATTGACGCCTTTGGGGAATTATCTACGTTAGTTATCCCTGAGTCTCTGTTACATGGAACATCCTCGCAAGAGTCCACTGTTGATGAACAAGGCTTTACTTCTGATAGCACAATGGCTAGCTTTCCTCCTAACCCTCCCAACTCACCGAAGCATCCTAGTGCCTCCATTTCTATTGGTCGTCCTGTTAGCAATCAAAGAGGAGCTTCGGGGATTCCTATCTCTCAAATTCCAGTCATGAATATGGCACAGAAACAACAACAATAACAACAAATGCAACAACAATAGCAACAACCACCACCTAGACTATTCCCAGCATGGAATTCCTCAGGACCTCTAAATCTACGGGACAAGGGCAAGTGTTGCCTGCTGCTATAAAAAATATCCCAACATTCGATGGAACTGGGAAGACTGCTCTAGAGCACATCCAAGACATAGTTTCTCTGGCAACGATCCATGACATCATAGAATAGCACGTTATGGTGAAGCTTCTGGTTCTATCTCTTAGAGGGAAACTCCTCTACTGGTACAGATCTTTACCACCCAGTACCATTACAAGATGGGACCAGTTAGCCGAACAGTTGATGCGGAGCTTCAATGAGTCTGTCGATCCAACCTCTCTCTTGCGTTAGTTCATAATGATACAGAGACATTCATAAGAAGATATCACAGAATTCAATGTTAGGTTCGCTCGAACCTGGAAAAGAATACTAGTTGGACTTCGGCCATCTGATGATGCTACAACATACTATTTTCTTTGGGATTTCAATCCTAATATCAGTGTGATGGTGAGGTATTCAAACATCAATACCTTCCTAGAGTTATATGAGTTAGCTCAAAAAGTGGAAATGGATCTAATAGCTATGGGTAAGCTTCCCCAAAGGATGCCAATGCCTATACTTCTCGATTTCTATCAATCCCAGTATGCAAGCGCAGCCGCTTCATAGATCTCTACAACCCCTGCACTCCCGATCTCATCTTGGAACCCGAATCCCATCGTATCTCAAATAATCGCTCCACAAATTCATTTTCCCACTTTTTCAACTCCATAGCCCACAGTCACTTTGGCATTCCCTGTACTGCTAGCACCATTTCAACCCCCTGCTCTACCTCCAATACCAACAATGGCTCCATTACCATCGATTCCAAAAGTCAGACATGCAAGCCAAAATATTGCAAGAAGTTCAGACACTGAACTCCACAGTGCAGACCCTATCCAATGACATGACCATTATGAAGAAGAAATAATTGCAACAAGATTTTCTATCGAGGAGATATTATCCTACACCTACGCTTACTAAAGATCAAGTGGCCCAGCAAGGAAGAGCTTTGGCAAGAAATACTATAATATATGAATCTCCGAGCACTTTTGATTATATACATTGGTACTCCACGTGTAATGACCCTCACGAACAGAATACCTGCATGCTGCACCAACACTATGTAAAAACACTAGCGAGTAGTAGTCATGGCGGTCAAGTCAATGTCATCAGGCAATTGAATCAAAACCTGGTAATTGGTGAAGAAGAGCTAGTTGTAGTCCTTACCAGAGGAGGAAAGAGGCCGATAGAGGTAGATGCTACTCAAATGGCTCCCTTAAAGGTGCATGCTCATCATGAGAAAGGACAACAACCTCATCCAGCCCCGAACGAAGCTCGACAGCCTGCACCAGTCAAAGAGAAGGTCCAACAGGCCCCTACAAATCCACCATAGGGGGAAACAAAGGAGCAAGCTAGAGAGAAGCTCAAGCTTCCTTCGTTGACTAAGCGAAAAAGGGTCGAAGCTATGGAACAGTATCGCACCAAATATGAGCTGAGAAAGGAACCTGAGGTGCTCAGTTCCTTGGCATACAACATTGTGGACGAGCTAAAGAAGATTCCAGCCAAAATTAGTATGTACAACGCATTGCAACTACCTAGACAAGTGGACTTGTTGCAAGAATCATTGAAGATAACCAAAGCAAGGAAAGCAGCACTACTTTCCCTAGTGCAGACCCTGTCCACATCCATTACAGGAAAGAATCGACCACCGCCATTTTACCTATCTCTACAAATGGAAGGGTATGTTGTACACAACTATATGATTGATTCTGGAGCCATGACGACAGTCATGCTGATTGCAGTATGCGAAGATATAGGGATGGAATATACGTGAAGCAGTCATGGTGTACTCCAGTTGGATGGTACCCCCATGAAGACTGTAGGAGTGATCAAGGATATCCCTATTCGACTACACAAAATGCCTTAGATCACTGTTATACAAGAGGTGGTAGTCGTTGACCTTGAGCCCTACTTCAACATGTGCTTGTCGAGAGAATTTATGATAAATTTGGGTGGATATCTATCTATGGATTACTCCCATATGGATATTCTATTTAAATGGAAGAAGGTAAAAATCTACAATGAAAAGCCTTCCACCTACCTCGTAGAAAAGATGTCCGAAGAAGAAAGTAGCGATCCTATGCATGCGATAGTGAAAGAGATAGAGCAGGTGGACCTAGTCGAGGAGTCTCTCACACAGTTAAGTTGTGAGGATGAGTTTTCATTGGTAGACTTTAATGCCATGATAGAAACCGATATGGGATGTTATGCTATCGCGAAACCTAAGAAAAATATCAAGTCAAAAGATAAGGTCTTCATCAAAGGACTATGAAAATTGTTCTTCGATGGCACCCGATGCAAAAATGACGCTGGGGCAAGGATTCTTCTAGTATCACCTTCTGGAGAGCATAAGGGATATTATTACCGGTTGGTGTGGAGTTGCACCAACAATGCAGTAGAATATGAAGCATTATGCCTAGGACTCAAGAAAGTAGAAAAGTTGGGCATAAAGCATCTCCAAATATTTGGAGATTCTGAATTGGTGTGCAATCAAGTCACAAACAAATGCACTTAAAAGAAGCACTATCTCAAGTCATACCGAAATAGGGTATGGGACTTGCTCGACCATTTCGAATCTCTCAATTTGCAGTTTATTCCAAGAGAAAAGAATCGACATGTTGATGTTCTAGCATCCATCATAGCCAAGTATTCTCCAGCTGAAGACATGGTGCATAAGCCTAAGGCTATGAGGATGATTTACAGGCCCTCTGTCCCAGATAGAGATCTGCATTGGTAGGTTTTTGATAGTGATGAGCAAATTATGAATTTCATGATTCAAGAAGCAGCCACGATTGAAAGCAGAAGCCCTGACGAAGAAGAGTATGAAGGGCTAGTTCAGTTGAAGAATAACCACATTCCCAAAGGGTTAATTACTATTGAAAGCCTATTTAATTAGAATGATCAAGCAGTTTCTCACAGAATCAAAGTTAGTGCAAAGCAGTATCAAGATTTAGAGCTTGAGCTTGGAAAAGCAATAAAATTTGGAACAGATTGCACTTCGGAAGAGCTAGAGCAGATATGATCTTTGTGCTAAAAATATCCTGACACAGTGGCTTGGTCTTATCAAGACTTAAGGGGGTATGATCGGCAACTGATCCAGCATACAATTGAGTTGCAGGAATGGATCAAACCTTTTCGATAGAAGCAAAGGCCTGTCAATCCAAATATCAAAGTCTTGATGAAAGCCAAACTCCTAAAAATGCTCGAGGCAAAGATAATTTATCCCATCAAGCATTCCTCTTGGGTAGAGAATCTAGTCCCAGTCAGAAAGAAGAATGGAGATATACGATTGTACGTGGACTTTTGCAACCTGAACCAAGCTTCTCTCAGAGATCACTACCCTCTCCTGTAGATCGATTAGATCTTGCATTCGATGGCTGGGGCTCAACGCTTCTCCCTAATTTATGGTTTCTCTAGATACAATAAAATCTGGGTCAGGGACAAAGACCAGCATAAAACCGCATTCATGACCGAGTGGGGCACATTTGCTTACCAATGAATGCCTTTCGGCATTTCGAATACGAGAGCCACTTTTCAAAGGGCAATGGATTTAGCTTTTGGTGAGCTCTTGAATAAGGTCATTGTTATCTATCTAGATGACATGACCATCTTCTCCCAAAGAAGTGAGGATCACCCCTTACACTTATGATAGATTTTCGAGAAATACCAAGAATTTGGTATTTCAATTAATCCAAAGAAGTCTATATTCACAGTCAGCGAAGGGAAGTTGCTGGGACATGCGATATCAAAGAAGGGTCTCGCTATAGATCTTGGCAGAGTTGAGGCTCTAATGAAGCTCCCACTCCCAGTAGACAAGAAAGAACTTCAATCCTTCTTCTGCCAGATTAACTTCGTGACAAATTTTGTCCCAGATTTTGCCCAAGTCATCAAGTCGATGTTAAAAATTTTGAAGAAAGGTGCAAAATTCATCTGGACGAAGGAAAGAAAAAAAGCATTCGAATAAATAAAAGCCCAAATTGCTCAAGCATCTATCCTGACCAACCCTGACTACAATCGGTACTTCATCCTCTATGTTATAGGAGAACCTGGGAGCTATGCTGCGGTCCTAACACAAAAATGGAAAGATGGCGAAGAGCACCCCATCACGTTTCTAAGCCAAGTGATAAATCCTCATGAAGAAAAATATAATTTCATAGAAATGGAGGTGCATGCAATAATGAAGTCTCTTAGGAAGTTCAAACAATTCATCTCCCAAAGTCAAGTTACAGTCTTCGTCATCCACCCTGATGTGCGCAATTTCATCATCCAAGGAGAATTGGGTAGTAAAAGAGTCGGTTGGGTCAGTAAGATACAAGAGTTTGACATTGATATCAAACCCACAAAACTGGTTCATGGTCGCGCATTGTTTCAAGAAATGGCAAAGAGCATAACAATCGAAGCTACAAAACCTCAGTGGGATGACTCGCTAGCATAAGGATGCTTCACAAACAAGGAAGAGGATGAGGATTGTGTCAATGAAATAATCGAATACTTCAACATAGGTAGATGTCCTTCACACCTAAATGCTTCACAACGAAGGCATTTCAAGATGAGGTCCTCCTGATATACCTTACGCCCCGAAGGCCTATTTTTTAGAAATATTGATGGCATCCTTCTCAGATGCATAAAATATGATGATAAAAGGAGAGTCCTGGGATAATTTCATTTAGGATTATCTGGAGGCCACTTCGTAGGGAGAACAATGACATTGAAGATCATCAAGGTGGGTTACTATTGGCCCACACTCTTCGTTGATGCCTTCGCGGTTTGTCGCAAATGCAAGCAGTGTCAGAAGTTCGTCGATCGAAGCAAAAATGCTTCGATGCCTCTCCAACCAATACAAGTAGAAATTCCCTTTCAACATTGGGGGTTGGATTTCATAGGGGTCATATCACCGAACTCCTCCGCTAGGCATAAGTTCGTCTTGATTGTGACTGATTACTTTACTAGATGGGCCGAAGCAGTTCCCACGAAGCATGTTGATCAAGAGACTGTCATAACCTTCCTTGAAGGATTGATCACCTGGTTTGGCATTCCTGAAGCAGTCATAACAGACAATGATCCTGGATTTGCAAGCACCAAAATCAATGAATTCCTCTATATATATGGGATATATCATAAAGTATCCTCTAATTACTATCCATAGGGCAATGGCTTGGCGGAATCAACCAATAAGACTCTTTTGAGGGTGTTGATAAAGCTTATAGATACGAACAAAAGGACTTGGCATCTCCTTCTAGATCGTGCCTTGTGGGCCGATTGAATTTATATCAAGAAGTCAATCAAGAATTCACCTTATGCCCTGGTCTATGGCAAGGAGGCCATCTTACCTACTCATATAGAGATCCCTGCATTGCAGTTACTAGAAGAAGGAGTCAACCCATTGGAAAGTAGACTGGCTCAGCTGCTACAGCTGGAGGAAGATCATGAGAAGGCTACCAAATCTTCGCTAAACATTCTCAAGTCACCTGAGATTGGTTCAAGAAAAAATCATCCAATCACACATTCAAGGTGGGAGATCTAGTATGGAAATGGGACTCTTGGAAAGCCAATCCTAGAAATCACGACAAGTTGGATGCTTTCTAGGACGGACCGTTCAAAATCATGAAGGTGAATTCGGCCAACTCTTTCATCCTCAAAGATGCAGATGGCCAGGTACTACCAATTTCTGTTAATGGTCTTCATCTGAAGACTTTTCATCGCTGAGGTGAAACTCTAAAAAAAAAATAGGTACGTACTTTTTGTATATAATTTTTCATTTGTGTATATACATCCTATTTCGAGACTACAAAAGCCAAGTATTACACACCAAAATCTTCTTCAGGGACTTTTGATGCGAAGTAGCAGTTGCAAGGAGGTTCGCAGCAAAGCACTTTACCCTCAAAAGGTCTGAACCAAAATTCAAACAAAGGCATGAAAAGAGCTTCGCACCCAAAGCATTTTGAAAGGCTACTTTGGGCAGAATTTTTGTGAAGTAGATTTTAAAAAGAGCCCTTGCGAAGTAGTTTTCGAAGCAAAATTTGGTGAAGCAGTTTACAAGAAGGCAAGCTTCGGTAGGCGGTCTTCGTGAAGCAAAGCAGCAACGCGGAAAAGGAGAAGTACTTCGGGGCCAAAGCATCGAAAAAATTTCCGCACCAAAGGTTCACCGTGAAGCATTTTCAATGACGATTTCAACTTCACCGAAGTGGAAGCATTTAGAATGTGTCTCGGAGAACGTGTAGCTAGCAACCTTGAAAAGTGTTCGAAGCGGATGAATTTAAGGCAAAAGTGGTAGAGCACATCCCGAGGCGATTTGGTTAAGAGAAAAGCTCATGCACAGGTACGAGATGGTAGCGAGCTATGTTTCCAATGCAAGGCATAATCATTAGGGCATGTGGCCTTGCGTACTACGTCGTTGTAGAGCTAATCAAAGAGCACGATGACCTCCTCCATTCGAGGTGTAAATTTAATTTTAGTAGGTGCCATAAATTCAGGTGGTTGCATTTTAAGGTTATAAAATGCAAGGCCCTAGTAGAGAGAAGGTTGTTCATCCATCAACTCATGTAAGACTAAAGAGCCTTTGTTGTTAATCTACAAGTCTTACGCCCTTAGTGTCAAAATTCTTGGTGCCAAAGTCCCCTGCACTATAAGCCCTGCTTCTGTTGTAAGACATCCAACATGGGTAAGAAAAACTCCAAGGAGAAAGGAAAGGAACCGGAAGTAGCAGGCCCCAAAAAAACAAAGAAGGGCAAGGAAGAGAAAAAGCATACACCAAAGAAGATCAATCTCAACCCTCGCCCAGAAAAACAACCGATAGAAGAAGGAGATGACTCTGAGGAGGAGCAGCTTGTAGAACCACCAATCGATGGGTGGGAAAAAATTAGAGACACAGAACTCTCTAAGGGTGTGTCTGACCTCCGATGCACTATTGATTTTATGACAAGCAGACTCACCCCGAAGAACAAGAGAGCTGCTGCATATTACTCTCAGATCTACTGGTATTTGACCTCGCCTGCTCACCATTGTCCTGAACTAATTTATGCTATCGTGCAGAATTACCAGCCTGCATCTAGGTAAGTGTTGGACGCTTTAGGTCATAAATTATTTTCCATTCTGAAGGAAGATGTGCAAGCAGCATTTGTGCTACAGCAAGGTCCACCCAAGGGTTATTCAGTTTGCAACGTCATTTTGAGCGAAAAAATGGAGAGGTTCACCTCCAACAGCTACATATTGAAATTCCTACGCGAGAACCTCAAAAGTGGGCTCCCTTCAAACAAGCTACCCCAAATGCCCTTACCCTTGGCGGCCTTCAAGAACACCGATATTTTCTCCATCATTGCATAAGTGTCAGGCCTATCGACAGATGCTTCGGTACAACCCTGGCAGGTGTCTTTGGCCGAATGTATTTCAAGAGGGGAATTCTATGCCCCTGATGCTTCAAGACCAAACACAAACCCAATTTTATTTGATTGGGTAGAATGGGTGGCCCGAACCTTGCATACGCGGCTCACTAGTATGAAGAATTCGGCAACGGGCCAGTACTTCGCACCCTATTCTTTCCTTGTTTGGTTGTTTTTTACCAAGTACATAAAAGATTCCCCCATATCGCCATTTCTCCAAGTGGAAAGGATGGAAATCCTCTACTGGTGTACCAGTGGACTCCCCTCCTATTGAGGATAGAGTCCTATTATTCTTTTAATCAACAGTTTTTGGGACCCACCATATATTTGTTGAAGGGCTCTTTCCCTCGGGTGCCCCTCAGTTTGAGAGATAGAGTGGTGCAGGAGAAGAAGGGAGATGTTTTCCAATTGATGTAGGGGCTCGTAATTCATATGTTCAGATTCATTGGGAAGCCCTTCCTACTACCAGTCTACCCCTCCGAGTATCAGTTCACGTTGGCCATGGTCATAAATGGGCACATACCTGTGACTTCCCCTTCAGGATGGGGGTAATTGAAGTATTTGCCTTAAAGCAGAACGCATTCCTGGAGGAAAAGCTTGCTAATTTTGGCCTACTCTAGATTCCTCAACAATGGCTCTATGATCCCTTGGGAGTGATGAGGTATCACTTAAAATTCAAGAACTTTCATGTCTACCCCCACCCTGAAATTGTGGAGCAAATAAATAATCCCAATGGGAAGGATCTAGAGTGGCATTTGGAGAGGATGAGGACATTGCCTCCCTGGCATGAGTTCTACCCTATGGAGGTTGAGTTTGACCCTGACCAGTACCCCCTCCCAACTCCAAGCTCCACATTTTGGAGAAAGGCAAAGGATGATTTAAAGGAAGAATTGAAGAATTGGGGCAAAGAAAAACTTCGGGAGTGGTGGATAATGAGATTCCATCACCAAAATATGAATTCTTATGGACTCTTGGCAGCAGATAAGGACTTCACAATTCTTTATGAAGCCAATGTTGAAACTTGGAAATCCATATCCTTTGCCGATTTTGTTCCCCCAGCTACCCCAGGATCGGGCGAAAGTCCAAAAGGAGCTGAAGATGCCTCGAAAGAATAAGAAGAGGGAGAAGCCGAAGCTACACCATAGGCACTACCATAGGGACCATCGAAAATCCATGACACAAGTGTCGAAGAGGCAGAGCAACCATTGGAGAGGAAGAAAAGAAAGAGGCAAGAGCAAATTCAAGTGCCTCCGAGCCACCCAAAGTGACCCCGCATGAAGCTCACAAGTGCTCCTACTGGACCACCTATATCAAGCTCGGTCAAAGCAAATTTTGAAGATGCAGGGCCACCAAGTGCTGAGACGATCCCAGACATAGACGTCATTGATATGAAGGAACTCCTCCAACAAGAGGGAGACCTCCAAGTAGAAGTTGTGGAAGTCGGGAGTGTCGAGGTCCAAAAAGAGCAGGAGCCTATTACTCAAGAAGTCACCATGGCCACTTTGCCAGAAGGGCATGCAGGTACACACTCTCCACCCTTTACCTTGGTCTCTCACATGTCCACTGTGGTCCAGTCCAAATATTCTCATTAGTCTCTCCCTCCCTCACAAATTTGGTCGCCTCCTCACGTGTTGCCTCTTGCCACCAATCCCATTCGCCCCACTCCACTCGAGTCATCAGGTTAGGACAAGTCTGTTGCTACCACTTCACCTTCCCATGCCACCAATCCTTTGAACTTTAGCCAAGGTGAAGGCAGTACACCAACGCCGGACCCTGATTTTCATTCCCCTGCCTCACATGGTGTTGTTGCACTCACTGGGACTCCTAGTACACCTGTTGCTGAACCTTCTGGTGAGGCATCCCCCATTCATTCTTTATATTTGTTTACCCCTTCGGTTAGATATCTAGTCTTATTTGAATCTGAATTTTCCATGATGAAGGAACACCCTCTAGCTGAGAAGCTACTCTTAGCTTGAAAAAATACAAAAAAAATGCTGAAGGAGATGAGGAAGAAGAGAGGGTGCTATCTGGACCAAGTTGAAAAATGTGTCGTCTTCAATTTGAAGGTTGGGAAGTTGCATAAAGTAAAAAATATCCCCAAGGTCCAGAAGCCCCTGTATGAAATGACTCCAGTGGACTATGACTACCAAGACAAATCCAAGGACCTGGAGAATTTGAATGTTGACAATTAATCTGAATCCATGCACATCAGGATTGAAACCTTCCGAGCGCATGCCAACATCGCTAATCAGCATAGATTTGAAGTAAAAAATTCCAACATCAAGTTGGAGGAAGAGCTGGCTAGAATCCACTCCAAGTTAGAGGATTCAAAGAAGCAGTGTAAGTTGATGAAAAAGGAAACACACACCCTGAAATAGCAAATACTACAACTACAGTGTACCGTCGAGAACCAAGCACAGAGACAGGCCGAGAATGATTTGAAGGCCAAGGAATTTGAAAGCAAAATCTTGTAGTTGTAACAGCAATTGCATGAAAAGGCAAACCTAGAGCTATTTGATAGAAGCTAGATCAAATAAATCCGCTCACACTTGCTAAAAAATTTCAGATCCCAGACCTCCAGTACCTTATCAATTTTGACCTTTATTACTGAAGCACAGTGTGCCACTGGTGAAGGAGGGCCAATCATAGATGAGGTCACTCATAAAGCTAGAGGCTGACTCAAAATAGCCTTCGATGTCCAAAGCATGAAATATCAGGACTTGTAGGTTGCTGCAATGAGTTGGACGGCTAGAGATTGGTCCATGGCCTAGGCCACAGTTCGTGCCTTCTTTTCCAAGGTGAGGAAGGCACAAAATTCAAAGGACCTCCTGGACATGTTTGAGAATGAACAATGCACATCGCTAGGCTACTTCCAGGATCTCTCTTCCTTAGGTTTCTCGAGCTTCACTGATGATGATGGGAATCTTCTAACCAAGGAAGAGCTTAAGCCAACATGGCTTCATTTTGAAGGCAATGTCTCGGAGATAGACGAATGGGCAGAGCCGATAATAGAAAGGCAGATCACAGATTTCATTTTGAGATATTGCAAGATTGCAGCCTGCCTGAATGATCTGTATACCAGACCCAAACATACTGATATTGGGCAGATTGATCGATTTCATGTTTTAATTAAGGCATTGCAAGACCAAGAGCCTTTCTCGAAGGGTGCTTGGGCTCATGTCCGTCGAACCATGAAAAAGATCCGCGTCGCCTTGCCCTATCACTGCCGCAAGAAGCCGCACCAGAGGAAGCAGAAGAAGAAGAAGAAGAAGAAGAAGAAAATGGAGAAGGGTCTAGAGGTAACTCTGGCCCAACGGATCAAGGCTAAGGGTTCTCCCATTGAGACGAGCTCGTTGCCCTGCGAGCCACCAAGAATGTTGACAATTTTGTCACATTGCACAGAGGGGTAGAAAGATTGAATTTTTTGTAAAGTATTTCCTTTAATTTCATGAATTTGTTCCCTTGTTTTTTTTAGAAACAACATTTTCAAGAATTGTAGCAATTTTGGCTTTCCTGCCACCCCCTTGTACATAAAATGAAGAAGAAAGAGCTTCGCTACCGAACAAGCTAAGGAAGATAGCTTCATCGAAGAAATCGCTAAGGATGAAAACTACTTCGGGCTCGAAGTCCCTCAAAAAACTACTTCGGGTGAAAACCTTGCGAAGCAGCGTTGCCGAAGGAGAAATTCTAGCAAGGTGTAAAAAAGAGCTTTGCGCCCGAAGTATTTCCAATAGCTACTTCGGGCAAAAGTTTTTTGAAACGGGATTCAAGCCGTATTTCAAGAGAATAGCTTCGCCAAAGAAAGATTGTGGTCCGAATTGGCTAAGGCAATAAAACTACTTCGGGCCCAAAGCACTTTAAGTAGTTACCTCGGGTGAGATTTTTGTGAAGCGGTGTTGCCGAAGGAAAAAATACAAAGGAAGAATAATGAAAACTACTTCGCACCCGAAGCATTTCAAAATGCTACTTTGGGCACGAAACTTGCGAAGCGAGATTTGAAGGAGCGCAACATTGAAAAGACTTCACCAGAAAACTGCCAAAGCACCCACTTCGAGCCCCCGCACCAGCGAACCATTTCTACTTCACCGAAATTTGTTGCGAAGCATCTACTTCAACCATATTTCATGCGAAGTACTTTCACACGAAGCAGTAGTGGCCATAAAGAATGCAACATCTTTCGAAGGCAGAAATGCACTTCGACCAAAATACCCCCGAACCACAGTTTTGAAGAAGGTTCACGGTGAAGCATTTTTAAGCTCACCAGTGAAGTATCTACTTTGGGTGAAGGGCCTCGTCGAAGTAGTTTTGACACATAATGAAGAGCCCATCTTGCAAAGGAGATATGCTTCATCCTTCATCACCCCCGAAGCTGTTTTGCGAAGCTTCACCATACGAAGTGCAAATCAAGGAGAATCTGCTTTGGCACAAGTCCATTGTGAGCGAAGTTGAAGAACTAGCGAAGCACTTCAAAGGCATGCACTCCAAGCCAGATATTTTCCTAAGGTGATCAAGTGCATCATAAATGCATTTTTACGTACCCGAAAAACTAGCTGTGCATTTTTGGAAATTGGAAATGAAGTATCAGTCTCTGATGAAGAGCCTGACAAGCATGTCATCCACTCGAGTATTGCACCCAAAATCCAAGGACGCTCAGATGGCTCATTAATGCAAGTTTCCACGGTTGACCTAGTCATAGTTTCTAGTTTTGGTAATATATTTTAGAGCTCGATCACGAGGGCCGTGAGAAGTCGATTTCTCAGGTTTCGAGGGTGTACTCCATTTTGTGTAATTATGGCTCAGAGTTTCGAGTCCTCTATAAAAACCTAGGCATTGTAATGCAAAAAGGGGGGGAACTTTCTGCTAGAAAGCTGCTGTAACTTTGATTCCTGGGATTAATACTAAAGATCTTTGGACTCTATCTCTCTCTTTTATGTTGCCTTCTGCGATTATTTCTTTTATCTTTCCTTCATTTGCATGCTGTAATTTTGAACTCTAGATTTAGGCGTGTGATTGAGGATAGAACCCTAAAATTTTCCTGAAGGATACATAGAGGAGGAAAAGTTGTATTAGTTTTATTTTATGCTACCTGTGGACATTGTTTCTATCATATTCACTCCTTCTTCGCCGTTGTAACTTTGAACCCTAAATTTTGACGAGAGAGAAGAGTAATCCTGGGACTAGTCCAGAGGATACATAGGAGGATTAATATTGCGTTCATTTGGTTTATTCTTAGTATTCTTTACTGTTGCTTTGAGCTATTGGCTAGCAATCGTGCTTCTGGTTCTTTCCCACCATTAAACTACTGAATTTATTCCCTTACCCTTTTATTTCTTTCCTGCACCCTTACTCGTTTATCTCTTTCCTGCACCCTTATCTCAAACATCGAAGTAGTTTAGTATAGGAGTCGGCCTTTCTCCGGAGATTGGCATGAGGGGCATCTCTTCCCTTCGACATTTCAATGTTGGTCCAGGTCTAGGGTGCATACACTTACCCAAATCCTTTCCTGGGCAGATTTTATGACCAATAGTTTTTAGGGGCATTGATTCTTATGTAATAGGATTGGTCATAGAGAATTTTAGTGCAAAGGAAATGAGCAACATGGTTTTGGTTTTAGAGCTTCACAATTCAAAAGTCATGGTCATAATGGTCATGAAAATAGAGCTTCACAATACAGGTTTCAGGAAAGGAATGGATATGGAAATTATTTTAAGAATGAATTCAGGACAAGGGCACCATCCAAAGGCTACAATATCAAGTGTTTTAATTGCAATAATTTTGGGCATATTGCAAAATGGTGTAGGAATCAATTCCAAATAGGTTCAAGGTAAGAAGGTCAAATAGGTTCAAGACAAGAAGGTCAAATAGGTTCTAGACAGGAAGATCAAGTAATTCATCAAGAGAAATATATCAGAAAAACATGGAAGGAAGTTGATAGAGGAAAGAAACAATGTGATATGGGAGTAAAAGTACTCCCACCCCAAAATTGATCACCTCAAGAGAGAAGGTGGTGAGGGGGCTAAGTTTAAGAGTCACATATTTTAGCCCCATAGGTGTCCCTTTTGCCATTGATGTCAAATGGGGAGAGATTTGAGTAAGGGGGGGAGCATTGAGTTAAGGGGAGAAGCCTCCAAAGAGAGCATTGATTCAGGGGGACCAACCTCCATAGAAATTATTGAGTCAGGGGGAGCAACCTCCATAGAAATTATTGAGTCAGGGGGAGCAGCTTTGATTCTCAGAGATGGTTTTTGCAGTGATTATGGTTTTTGCTTTAGAGGTGTTTCCATCAATAGCAAAGGGGGAGATGTTGGAAATTTGAGTTATTTTATGTTGTCATTGATGTCACATGAATCATTTATGTCATATGGATCACATTGATTTTTGGTGGGCAAATGATATTTTGGAAAGCATGGATAAATTTAGGGTTTTTGTAAAAACCAAGGTAGGCAAAATAAAAGGTTTTATTTAAAATCATGGATGGCAGATTTGAAATGGATTTTTCTTAAAACCTAGGTTGGCCTTTTGTTTCATCGAAAAAGGTGCTCCGGTGATGGAGATATTTAATTTTAAATATTTAGTTTTAAAATTTAAATTTAAATTTTAATTATTTAAAATTTAAATTAAAGTTAGCGCCGATGTCTAAAGAAAGAGGGAAAATAAATAATGCACCGACGTCATCGAAATGAGGAGAAGAATATATAAAGGGGGATCCTAAGGTTCATTTGAAATTCATCCTTGCTTGTTTCAATCTTTGGCTAGCATCCAAAGAGAGCTCGTGCGAAAATCATTTTGAAAAGTGAGACAGTGAATAAATCCAAGGTTGGTCGAAAGCCCAAGATATTATGGGTAGAGTGGCGCATTGGCAATTGGCTTTTTGTTAAGGTGTGTGGTAGCGCTTTACATCAAGGTTCAAATCTCATTGAATGCATTTGAATACATTGGAAGGAAAGCGCTCAAAGCACTTTTGGTTTTTGTGGAAGGGAGGAAGGACTTAAGGCACGTCATGCATTTTCCTTTCGAATGAGCGGCTAGCTCATGTGGGAACCTTAGTCGTGGCTAAGGTACTCGCGGTGTGTGCAAGTTGGGGGTTCGAATCCCCTTGAGGAGGTAATTACGTTTTGCTCTAATTCAATTTGGTTGATGCCCTAGGATAGGAGTTATAAGGTGGTTAAGGAATAATTAAAGTTTTAATTAAAATTTATTTTTATAAGGGTTGTGATTATTATTTCAGAGGAGATGAGTTGTTGATTTAAATTTGATATTCATGAAATTGAAAATTAAGATTTAGGAGAAATAAGGAGTTGTTATAAAATATTTTTGAGAGCCTTATTTATTATTATTATTTTTTTAATTTACATGGTGGAATCGGTATCCGCCACAAATCTGGGCAGGTTGTCTAGCTTTGATGGCTGCCATAGTATTATGCACTGTCAACCCCACAATTTTCCACATAGATCTTCGCGCAGTCCACCCCTATAAACACCATGCCACAATCATTTTAAACCTTTTACGCTGTTGAAAGCACCAGGAAAGGGACAAGCGTTCAGTCCAGTGAGGCCCGAGATTTGAATCTTGGACCTCTGCCCCCTTATGGGGTTTGGATGAACCAAATGGTCTACACCTCGGACCTTATTGATTATTATTTTTGATAAGGTTTTTTATTAAAAATACTTTGGTGGATGTGTTTGTTAAGTTGAAGTAAAAATATGTAAATTGAGTTATGCTTTATCTTGTGATTATTATTTGAAGTCCACTAACCCTTATTGAGATTGGAAAGGAAAGTTGTGTTTAGTGTGGCAGTTTTTGTGGACAACTTCTTGGCATCAAAAGGTATGGGCACATTCTCCTATTGATTATTTATGGTGGTTGATATCTGAAATATCATTGGTGTGGAAATGATTTATTGTGGTTTCCTTTTCGAAAGTGGTTGGTTAAATGCTTCAAGGTTTTCTGGTTTGAGAGTTGTGTTTAAACCTTGTTTTATAAGCATAGTTGTTGAAGCCCATTGGTTGTGAAAGAACTTGAAAAGAACATGAGTATCATTTTTATGTGAGATTTATAGTTGAGCATTGTTGGAAATATTTGAGTTGGTTGATAAATGCTTGGACAAGGGTTTTTGTGAGAAATAGTAGTCCCTTGTGGTGATTGGTTGAGTTGAGTTGATTGAACCTAGTCAAGTGATTGTGTGAGGTGATTGGTCAAGTTCCATGAAACAAAATATTCCATAATTCTTATTTGAGTTGAGATTGATTTGAGTTGAGTTGATTTGATATTGATCTTAGAACATATTGAGTCTCTAATAATTCTCTTTATGCTTCTATGAGTTGACTTGAGTTGAGTTGAGATTGATTTGATTTGAGTTGAGTTGAGTTGAGAGAACATATTGAGTCTCTAATAATTCTCTTTATGCTTCTATGAGTTGACTTGAGTTGAGTTGAGATTTATTTGAGTTGAATTGAGTTGAGATTGAGATTAGAACATATTGAGTCTCTAACAATTCTCTTTATGCTTCTATGAGTTGATTTGATTTGAGTTGAGTTCAGATCATTGTGGATCATTTTTTTCATCCAATAAAGAGTACATTGCCATTCATTGTTGAGTTCATCTTTGAAGATTTTCCTTGATAGATTTGTGGATGAGATTTAAGTGCTACTTTTGCATGATTGACTGAGCCTTTGATAAGGCCTTTGAGGAGAGTTTTGGGATAGCTTTGTGGATAGTTTTGGGACAGCTTTGTGGATAGTTTTGGTACAACTTTATGGATAGTTTTGGGACATCTTTGTGGACAGTTTTGGGATAGCTTGTAAAATTTGAGCAAGTTCTTGGTGAGCTTGCTAGAGCAGTTTTGGGCAAGTTCTTGGTGAGCTTGCTAGAGCAGATTTGGGCAAGTTCTTGGTGAGCTTGCTAGAGCAGTTTTGGAAAAGTTCTGTGTGAGCCTGTTATTTAGTTTTGAACAAGTTTTGTGTGAGCTTGTTATTCATTTTTGGACAAGTTTTGTGTGAGCTTGTTATTCAATTTTAGACAAGTTATGTGTGAGCTTGTTATTCAATTCTGGGTAAGTTCTATGTGAGCTTGTTATTCATATTTGGACAAGTTTTGTGTGAACTTGTTATTGCCTAGCTTTGAGCAGATCAAGGAAATCATTGTATTTGATAAGGATCCTTATTTCTGTGTAAAATATTATAAGGATATTATCTGGTGGAGTACCCCACATTGGAGGAACCACATTAAATCTTGTGTCTCAATTGTGTGTGGTGACTTGTGCTCTTGCTTACTATTGCTATCTGAGTTATTAATGCACACTGCTATATTTGGTTATTGCAATTAAGGACATTAATTTATATTGATTTGGAAATAAAGTAAAAAGTGGTCTTATACTGTTCACCGCCTCCTCTCAGTATAATATTGTGTTCTTCAATATCAAAATGAGAAAAATCCAAAACTTGAATGGTTTGGGTTTGATATAACTAATGATCCAATTGAAAATGTTACTTTATCTAAAATAACTCAAATTGTTGATCATGAGAAAGTGTTATTTGACACATCCCTAGATAGACATGACTCATGGTTTGAAAATAATTAACATATTTTTAATTGGGTGCCTAATTTGGGTGTCTAAGAAGAAGTGCTACATCATGATGATAATCAAGACCATGAAGAAAAGAAAGAAATCATGATGAATCATCAAGTAATGGTAAATTAAAATATGCCAAAGGTAAAATATCACCTTTTGTGTTCCAACATTCAAACTCCAAGTGAAGGTTTGCTTGATTGTTTTTTGGATTCAAATACTATCAATGATGAAATTCCATGTGTGGTTGATGAAGAATTTGAGTCAATTTCTCCTTACACCACTAATAAGAATAGTTTGTTGAATGAAAAGGAAATTGATGTATTTGAATTGTTAAATCAAGTTCATAATCAATTAGTTATTGAATCTAGGATACAAACTTACAATGATCCTCATTTAATAAATATCCTAGATGCTTGCAAGTGGTTGCATGAATTTGATTGGCCTACAAACATAAAAAATGAATTGGCTTTGAAATTTTTAGAAATAGGCTCCTATTTGCAAGATCTTATATTTAAAAAGGAAAGCTTATTTCTAAGTCATGAATTGAATTGTGAAATTTGTTTTTTAAGGAATAGATAAGATAGAATTGAAGATCAAATATTGTCTAATAAATTTAATGATTTGAAGATCACCTATAGGATCATTAATGAAACTAAATCAAATTGGTGGTATGAGAGAGGCAAGATGGAGATTGTTGTATTGTTTGGCCTAATTTGATTTTCATTGGATTTCTATAAAACTTGGCTTGCATATCATGTTATATATATTTTGAAATATGCTAGTCATGTTTGGGATCCAGGGAAGTGATAGTTCAAGTGTTGCACTATCGTGTACCATATTGTACATTTGTATATAGTTTTGGTTTTCATATTTTTGTTTAGCTTTGCGGTTTGTGTTTTGTTTCTAAGTGTGGATTTGTTGCTTGCTTGTTAGTTTGCATTAGGTTAGGATTTGGTTTATGTTTTAGTTGTGCATTTTGGGTTGTTCCATTATTTTGAGGTGATGTTTCGTGGTCGCTAACTTATGGTCTCTTACCCATTTTTGTGTTCCTTTGCTAAGTAGGTTGGATTACCTAATCTAAAAGTAGGTGAACCTAAGAAAATGGGGATGAATTATTTTATGATCATGCTCAGATTTTGGGACTAAAATTGTGGAGAGTAGAACAATGAAACATTTAGCTAAAGCTCCACATGTAACTCACATATTAAATGGTATTTCTGGAAGTCCTAAAGGATGAAGTTATCTTGATTTGCAAACTAAGGCAAAAATTCAACACGCTCTACTTATAGGCTTCCTAACCCTAGTGATGCATGAATCTTTGCAAAGTTATTAAAAAAAAATGAGCATTGAAAAGCTTGATCAAATCAGTCTCAAAGTCTAGATAAATCCTATCGGGGTTATAGACGCCTGACCGAAAGTAGGGCTATGTCTAGACACTACTCGATTATAAGCAAGGCTTTGCAAAGTATTAAGAAAACACAAGGGTGTGTTAGATAAACCCTATCGGGGCTATAGACGCCTAACTAGTAGTA
The DNA here is from genome assembly GCA_028583015.1 of Wollemia nobilis. Taxonomy (NCBI): domain Eukaryota; kingdom Viridiplantae; phylum Streptophyta; class Pinopsida; order Araucariales; family Araucariaceae; genus Wollemia; species Wollemia nobilis. The sequence goes on from JAQPPZ010006010.1 coordinate 4,599,779, forward strand.
GGGCTTTATCTATAAAAGTTTCAATTTATGATTCATGCTTCACAGCCTAAATGCAAAACAGATGATGGAATTCGAAAGGTTTCAAGGATACAAAATGAATCACTTTTGCACACACTGAGCAAAGGCATATGGATTAATTGTTTTTATTTGAAGTTGTTTACCCCCACCTTCTCGAGACATTGTTGAATAATTTTATTTCACTAATATTTGATGTTCTCATTTTAGATTTGGGTTCTTCACCCGAAATGCTCAGGAGCATTTCCCAGTAGAGTCGCCATTTGTTGTGGTCATTCCACAACTAGCCCCAAATTTGGGGACCCACCTTAAAATTTTGGTTTTTGAGGAGTTTTAAGTGCTAATTTTGATAGATTCCACGGTTTAGCATTGGCTAATGTTTTCTTGTTTTACTAGTTTTGCTAGTGTTTTAGGTTAATAGGTTTTGTTTATTTTGATTAGTTTTAAAGTTTTCCTTTATTATGATTTTCAATGAGTAAATTTTTTTAAATTAGTTATTTGATTGCTTTATAAAAAAAAAATTATAATTCTAATAAATATATATGTGTATATATATGTTTATTATAATTATGAAAATAAAACATTCAAAAATAATATTCCAAATCATCTACAAGACTCTTCGAGCCTAATGAAAATCCTTCATGAAAGAGATTTTCCTCCAAGCTGTGTTCTGTTCACCTTTGATGTTGAGAGCTTGTACCCAAGCATTCCTACAGTAGCAGGATTGGCCGCTCTTCAACACTTCATCTCGGGGAGGTTCAAGCCAGGTTTGGTCCAGTTGATCCTCGAACTTGTAGAACTGGTCCTGAACAGACATTATCTAGAATTTTATGGTAAGATCTACAGGAAAAAAAGAGGTACAACAATGGGGAGCAATTTTGCAGTTGTCTATGCCTGTTTGTTTCTTTGTTACTTGGAATTGCAAGTTTTCGGTCTTTTTCCATCTATTTCAGAAAATATTTGCTTGTATAAATGATATATTGATGATGCTTTTGGAGTTTGGAATGGTACTAATGAGAGTCTTCAAGCTCTCCTTGATGCTTATGGTTCTGTTTATCCCAGCATCAACATCACTACTGCCATTTCCACTTCTGAAGTTAACATCCTGGATATTCTGGTGGTCAAACCACCCTCCATGACTGTTCCAGGTCATCTGGGTACTAAACTATACCAGAAACCAATGAATGTGTATCAATATATCCCTTTCTGTTCATTCCATCCACCCCACCAGAAAAAAGCCTTCATAGTCAGTGAACTCAACAGGTTTCTGGTCAGAGAGGCGGATGATGAAGGATTCAGAAAGATGAAGCATCAGTTTTTTCATAGGTTGAGAGCCCGAGGCTACCCATCCCATTTCTTATTTCCACTCTTTGCCCAGGTAGAGTTTTGACACCGGCCTACACTACTCCAAAAAATATTCTAGAAGATCTCTTTAAGACAACCAGGTCTAAAGAAATCTCCCCCAGTTTTGATGAAGTTGTACAACTGCCAGTTTGCCCGTGATCTTCGTCTAAACAAAAACGTGCTTGGACCTCTCTACGAAAAATGGAGCAAAGACCCTCAACTCTCCCATATCAGTCATGGCATCATCTATTGGAGAAACAACAAAAATATGAAGAAATTTTTGTGCCATAGTCGGGTCGTGAGAACCCAACCCAACTTCAATCGGCCATAACTTTTGCTACAAGGCTCCGATTCTCGAACCGTTTGAAGCGTTGGAAAGCTTATAAAATTTTCTATGACGAGAAAGAAACCCATTGGGTTTCCAAAAACAAGCCTTTTTAAAGCCTCTAGACCCCTCAAAAATGAGTTTTAAAGTTTAGAATTTTTTTGTAACGTCTCTTTTTGGCAATCAATGCCCCGTATTCATGGGTGCACATCCCGAGGAGCATTTTTTAATGTTTTAAGGCACTTTCAACCGTTATCCTTGGCAATCACTATATTTTTTGGCATATCCCAAGGTAACGGTCCATTTTTCTTGATTCTCGCCATGTGGCATGTCGGCTAGGGCACCCACTGGCTTGAGAAATCTATATAAACAAGATGGATTGTAATGTTTGGTCATCAGCCGAACTGATGAGCACTTAAGGTGCGAAATGCATTTTTAGAGTTTTCCCTTTCATTTTAGTCTCTCTTGTTCTTATGTCGTGAAGTGCCCTTTTTGCATTGATCGCTTGTGCTTCTACTTCCTCTTCACTATTTGATTTTTGTTGCGCTAAGGTACTACTGCAAAGTATTTCTTTCTTTTTGAATATAAAAGTTAACTTTTCAATCTGATGTCGCACGCTGCCCTAGTTATCCAAAATCTAGAAGAGGATCCCTATTTCTTTCGTGAAGGCTCTCCTATTCTGGAATCCACCAGATCCGCTCAAAAGAGACCCAAGATGATACTTTCAGAGATTGAAGCTTCCCCTTTGCACATAGAATGCACTCAAAGCAATCTTGCTCTTCTGTTCTTGAAGTGATGCAACCCTCGATGCGTATTCCAGAACTACCATAGAATCTTAAAGATCTCAGCTCAAAATTCTAGGAAACCTTTAGATCTGCATTCATCAAGGTCCACAAAACTGAGACCTTCATCATGAAAATCCAGAAAGGCATCGACGAGGGCACCATGCCAAATAGTTTGTGCATGAAACCTCCAAGCCTTCGGATTCTAGATCCTACTCTTCAGGAAGAGATGGACAAGAAATTTGTTGAGCTCACCTTGAATTTCTAGAAAGCATGTTCGGAAGTATATCTTTCGATAGAAAAGAAATTACTTGAGAGCTTGAAGGTTCAAAAGGATGTCGTTGTCACATAGTTCGATGCACAAATGGAGCAAATATTTAGTAAAATGACTTTCATTTTAGATTTTGAGATTGCATCCTATTGGAAATCATAAATCAAGCAAGACTTCACTGTGAAGGCCAACGCTCTCGAAATGGAACTGTGTGTGGATCATCAGGTCCAACAAGGTGCAACCGACACCCAAAAAGCTATTGAGAAACAACAACAAGATACTATCATGGATGAAGCCAACACCTCGGTGGCCTCCCTCATCAAAAAGGAGTGTGCTCCACTCTTTTCTGAGATCCAAGAGCTCAAAAAACTTGTCATAGATCTTGTCATTTCCTCTCGACCCAACTCCCGTAATCCCTCACCCCAAAATCAAAGGAGAAGGAATAGAAGTCGAGTCATTCCCATAGTAGACAACAACAACAATAACAACCTCAATAGTTAAGCCGACAACAATAGCAGTAGAATCACCCTGATAGATAGAACCAATGATCTCAATCAAAAAATGGGTCATGAGACCGATCCTAGAGCAGAGTTCATTAGCAACAACCAGAGAAATAATTCATACCTCCTACATAGCAACAGTCATGATAGGGCTCTAGAAAAACTTTCCAAGGATCTGGTTCTCGAATGAATCAGAACTCTACGAGATCTATTCCTAGGAAATCAGGTCCAAGATTGCAATAGACCCAAGGCCATCCTCATGATGATGGTATAAACCGCTACTAAATCGTTGGAGTGCCATATTCAGCCCTATCGATAGATGCTTGCTCTTCTTCAACAAGAGCAAGGTAGGTGTTATTGATGGCATGATCACAAATGTCATTGTTCATAATTTCTCTGATAGACCTCTCACAAGGGAAGAAAAAGAGCTTCTTGGGCTAGGATTGAAATATATCCCTGTCCCACCTCCCATGGCCCATGATGATGTTCATGCGGAGTATGTTCTATTTTCTAGGCTTCTCAAGCTTTGGTGGTTTTTTGGTCCAAAAGGAAGGAACATCACCAACTAGGAAGAACCTGCCTACTCTCCCTTTCATATTTCAAATTCTGCATGGGAACCTGATGTGAAATACCAACCCTTGATGGATCTTCTTAATGATGGAAAGCATCGAGTTGAACAACAACTTGCTTCCATGGAGAGTATCTTCCAGCCTCCCTTGCCCAAGCATCTGGCAAGAGCCTTGCACTCTCTCAGATCTGATGATTCCATTGTCATCAGACCCACTGACAAAAATCTTAGCCTCACTATTCTCAGCAAGGCATGGTACCTGGAAGAAGGGATCAGACAACTTTTAGATCTGGAAGTTTACCAAGAGGTTATTTCTATTCCCTGGAACTCTCTTTTTCTAGCTTGGAGTCCATTGTTAAAAATGCACAAAGAAGTCTTCTCCTCGATCAAAAAATAGTGGATTATCTTCTACAAAATAACCCCATCATTGCTCGAGTCTGTACTTTCTACCTCATTCCAAAGGTTCACAAACAACCTATGAAGGGTAGACCCATCTGCTCCTATTACGGTTATATGTTGGAGCCTGTTTCCAAATGGCTTCACCACCAGCTTCTCCCCATTCTCCTCGAGCAGCCAAATCATCTACAAGACTCTCTGAGCCTAATGAAAATCCTTCATGAAAGAGATTTTCCTCCAAGCTGTGTTCTATTCACCTTTGATGTTGAGAGCTTGTACCCAAGCATTCCTATAGTAGCAGGATTGGCCGCTCTTCAACACTTCATCTCAAGGAGGTTCAAGCCAGGTTTGGTCCAATTGATCCTCGAACTTGCAGAACTGGTCCTGAATAGACATTATCTAGAATTTGATGGTAAGATCTACAGGCAAAAAAGAGGTACAACAATGGGGAGCAATTTTGTAGTTGTCTATGCCTATTTGTTTCTTTGTTACTTGGAATTGCAAGTTTTTGGTCTTTTTCCATCTATTTTAGAAAATATTTGCTTGTATAAATGATATATTGATGATGCTTTTGGAGTTTGGAATGGTACTAATGAGAGTCTTCAAGCTCTCCTTGATGCTTATGGTTCTGTTTATCCCAACATCAACATCACTACTACCATTTCCACTTCTGAAGTTAACATCCTAGATATTCTGGTGGTCAAACCACCCTCCATGACTATTCCAGGTCATCTAGGTACTAAAATGTACCAGAAACCAATGAATGTGTATCAATATATCCCTTTCTATTCATTCCATCCACCCCACTAGAAAAAAGCCTTCATAGTCAGTGAACTCAATAGGTTTCTGGTCAGAGAGGCGGATGATGAAGGATTCAGAAAGATGAAGCATCAGTTTTTTCATAGGTTGAGAGCCCGGGGCTACCCATCCCATTTCTTATTTCCACTCTTTGCCCAAGTAGAGTTTTGACACCGACCTGCACTGCTCCAAAAAATATTCTAGAAGATCTCTTTAAGACAGCTAGGTCTAAAGAAATCTCCCCCAGTTTTGATGAAGTTGTACAACTGCCAGTTTTCCCATGATCTTCATCTAAACAAAAATGTGCTTGGACCTCTCTACGAAAAATGGAGCAAAGACCCTCAACTCTCCCATATCGGTCGTGGCATCATCTATTGGAGAAACAACAAAAATATGAAGAAATTTTTGTGCCACAACTAGGTCGTGAGAACCCAACCCAACTTCAATCGGCCATAACTTTTGCTACAGGGCTCCGATTCTCGAACCGTTTGAAGCATTGGAAAGCTTATAAAATTTTCTATGATGAGAAAAAAACCCTTTGGTTTAAGAATGGATCCTTTTAGAGCCTCTAGACCCCTCAAAAATGAGTTTTAAAGTTTAGAATTTTTTGTAACATCTCTTTTTGGCAATCAATGCCCCGTATTCATGGGTGCACATCTCGAGGAGCATTTTTTAATGTTTTAGGCACTTTCGACCATTATCCTTGGCAATCACTATCTTTTTTGGCATATCCCAAGGTAACGGTCCATTTTTCTTGATTCTCGCCATATGGCATGTTGGCTAGGGCACCCACTGGCTTGAGAAATCTATATAAACAAGATGGATTGTAATGTTTGGTCATCAACCAAACTGATGAGCACTTAAGGTGCGAAATGCATTTTTAGAGTTTTCCCTTTCATTTCAGTCTCTCTTGTTCTTATGTCATGAAGTGCCTTTTTGCATTGATCGCTTGTGCTTCTACTTCCTCTTCGTTATTTGATTTCTATTGCGCTAAGGTACTACTACGAAGTATTTCTTTCTTTTTGAATATAAAAGTTAACTTTTCAATATGATGTCGCACGCTGCCCTAGTTATCCAAAATCTAGAAGAGGATCCCTATTTCTTTCGTGAAGGCTCTCCTATTCTAGAATCCACCAGATCCACTCAAAAGAGACCCAGGATGATACTTTCGAAGATTGAAGCTTCCCCTTCATGCGTAGAATGCACTCAAACAAAGTCCTACTCTTCTTATCCTGAAGCGACGCAACCCTCGATGCGTATTCCAGAACTATCGCAGAATCTTAAAGATCTCAACTCAAAATTCTAGGAAACCTTTAGATCTACGTTCATCAAGGTCCACAAAACTGAGACCTTCATCATGAAAATCTAGAAAGGCATCGATGAGGGCACCATGCCAAACAGTTTGTGCATGAAACCTCCAAGCCTTCGGATTCCAGATCCTACTCTTCAAGAAGAGATGGACAAGAAATTTTCTGAGCTCACCTTGAATTTCCAGAAAGCATGTTCGAAAGTATATCTTTCGATAGAAAAGAAATTACTTGAGAGCTTGAAGGTTCAAAAGGATGTCGTTGTCACACAGTTCGATGCACAAATGGAGCAAATATTTAGAAAAATGACTTTCATTTTAGATTTTGAGATTGCATCCTATTGGAAATCGTAAATCAAGGAAGACTTCACTGTGAAGGCCAACGCTCTCGAAATGGAACTGTGTGTGGATCATCAGGTCCAACAAGGTGCAACCGACACTCAAAAAGCTGCTGAGAAACAACAACAAGATACTATCATGGATGAAGCCAACACCTCGGTGGCCTCCCTCATCAAAAAGGAGTGTGCTCCACTCTTTTTTGAGATCCAAGAGCTCAAAAAACTTGTCACAGATCTTGTCATTTCCTCTCGACCCAACTCCCGCAATCCCTCACCCCAAAATCGAAGGAGAAGGAATAGAAGTCAGAGTCATTCCCATAGTGGACAATAGCAACAACAACAACCTCAATAGTCGAGCCGACAACAATAGCAGCAGAATCACCCCGATAGATAGAACCAACGATCTCAATCAAAAAATGGGTCGCAAGACCGATCCTAAAGCAGAGTTCACTAGCAACAACCAGAGAAAGAATTCATACCTCCTACATAGTAGCAATCATGATGGGGCTCTAGAAGAAATTTCCAAGGATCTAGTTCTCGAACGAATCAGAACTCTACGAGATCTGTTCCTAGATAGTCAGGTCCGAGATTGTAGTAGACCCAAGGTCATCCTCATGGTGGTGTAAACCACTACTGAATCATTGGAGTGCCATATTCAGCCCTATCGATAGATGCCTGCTCTTCTTCAGCAAGAGCAAGGTAGGTGTTGTTGATGGCATGATCACAAATGTCATTGTTCATAATTTCTCTGATAGACCTCTCACAATAGAAAAAAAGAGCTTCTTGGGCTAGGATTGAAATATATCCTTGTCCCACCTCCCATGGCCCATGATGATGTTCATGTGGAGTATGTTCTATTTTCTAGGCTTCTCAAGCTCCGATGGTTTTTCGGTCCAAAAGGAAGGAACATCACCAACTGGGAAGAACTTGCCTACTCTCCCTTTCGTATTTCAAATTCTGCATGGGAACCTGATGTGAAATACTAGCCCTTGTTGGATCTTCTTAATGATGGAAAGCATCGAGTTGAACAACAACTTGCTTCCATGAAGAGTATCTTCTAGCCTCCCTTGCCCAGGCATCTGGCAAGAGCCTTGCACTCTCTTAGATCTGATGATTCCATTGTCATCAGGCCCACTGAAAAAAATCTTGACCTCACTATTCTCAGCAAGGCATGGTACCTGGAAGAAGGGATCAGACAACTTTCAGATCTGGAAGTTTACCAAGAGGTTATTTCTGTTCCTTAGAACTCTCTTTTTTCTAGCTTGGAGTCCATTGTTAAAAATGCACAAAGAAGTCTTCTCCTCGATCAAAAAATAGTGGATTATCTTCTACAAAATAACCCCATCATTGCTCGAGTCTGTACTTTCTACCTCATTCCAAAGGTTCACAAACAACCTATGAAGGGTAGACCCATCTGCTCCTATTATGGTTATATGTTGGAGCCTATTTCCAAATGGCTTCACCACCAGCTTCTCCCCATTCTCCTGGAGTAGCCAAATCATCTACAAGACTCTCTGAGCCTAATGAAAATCCTTCATGAAAGAGATTTTCCTCCAAGCTGTGTTCTGTTCACCTTTGATGTTGAGAGCTTGTACCCAAGCATTCCTACAACAGCAAGATTGGTCACTCTTCAACACTTCATCTCGGGGAGGTTCAAGCCAGGTTTGGTCCAGTTGATCCTCGAACTTGCAGAACTGGTCCTGAACAGACATTATCTAGAATTTGATGGTAAGATCTACAGGCAGAAAAGAGGTACAACAATGGGGAGCAATTTTGTAGTTGTCTATGCATGTTTATTTCTTTGTTACTTGGAATTGCAAGTTTTTGATCTTTTTCCATCTATTTCAAAAAATATTTGCTTGTATAAATGATATATTGATGATGCTTTTGGAGTTTGGAATGGTACTAATGAGAGTCTTCAAGCTCTCCTTGATGCTTATGGTTCTATTTATCCCAGCATCAACATCACTACTGCCATTTCCACTTCTGAAGTTAACATCCTAGATATTCTAGTGGTCAAACCACCCTCCATGACTATTCCAGGTCATCTGGGTACTAAACTATACCAGAAACCAATGAATGTGTATCAATATATCCCTTTCTATTCATTCCATCCACCCCACCAAAAAAAATCCTTCATAGTCAGTGAACTCAACAGGTTTCTGGTCAGAGAGGTGGATGATGAAGGATTCAAAAAGATGAAGCATCAATTTTTTCATAGGTTGAGAGCCCAGGGCTACCCATCCCATTTCTTATTTCCACTCTTTTCCCAAGTAGAGTTTCGACACCGACCTGCACTACTCCAAAAAATATTCTAGAAGATCTCTTTAAGACAACCAGGTCTAAAGAAATCTCCCCTAGTTCTGATGAAGTTGTACAACTGCCAGTTTGCCCGTGATCTTCATCTAAACAAAAATATGCTTGGACCTCTCTACGAAAAATGGAGCAAAGACCCTCAACTCTCCCATATCGGTCATGGCATCATCTATTGGAGAAACAACAAAAATATGAAGAAATTTTTGTGCCACAATCGGGTCATGAGAACCCAACCCAACTTCAATCGGCCATAACTTTTGCTATAGGGCTCCGATTCTCGAACCGTTTGAAGCGTTGGAAAGCTTATAAAATTTTCTATGCGAGAAACAAAACCTTTTGGAGCCTCTAGACCCCTCAAAAATGAGTTTTAAAGTTTAGAATTTTTTGTAACATCTCTTTTCGGCAATCAATGCCCCGTATTCATGGGTGCACATCCCGAGGATTGTTATTTAATGTTTTAGGCACTTTCAACCATTATCCTTGGCAATCACTATCTTTTTTGGCATATCCCAAGGTAACGGTCCATTTTTCTTGATTCTCGCCATGTGGCATGTCGGCTAGGGCACCCACTGGCTTGAGAAATCTATATAAACAAGATGGATTGTAATGTTTGGTCATCACCGAACTGATGAGCACTTAAGGTGCAAAACATGTTTTTGGAGTTTTCCCTTTCATTTTAGTCTCTCTTGTTCTTATGTCGTGAAGTGCCCTTTTTGCATTGATCGCTTGTGCTTCTACTTCCTCTTCACTATTTGATTTCTATTGCGCTAAGGTACTACTACAAAGTATTTCTTTCTTTTTGAATATAAAAGTTAACTTTTCAATCTGATGTCGCACGCTGCCCTAGTTATCCAAAATCTAGAAGAGGATCCCTATTTCTTTTATGAAGGCTCTCCTATTCTAGAATCCACCAGATCCACTCAAAAGAGACCCAGGATGATACTTTCAGAGATTGAAGCTTCCCCTTCACACATAGAATGCACTCAAACATAGTCCTGCTCTTCTGTTCCTAAAGCGATGCAACCCTCGATGCGTATTCTAGAACTACCATAGAATATTAAAGATCTCAGCTCAAAATTCTAGGAAACCTTTAGATCTACATTCATCAAGGTCCACAAAACTGAGACCTTCATCATGAAAATCTAGAAAGGCATCGACGAGGGCACCATGCCAAACAGTTTACGCATGAAACCTCCAAGCCTTCGAATTCCAGATCCTACTCTTCAGGAAGAGATGGACAAGAAATTTTCTGAGCTCACCTTGAATTTCCAGAAAGCATGTTCAAAAGTATATCTTTCGATAGAAAATAAATTACTTGAGAGCTTGAAGGTTCAAAAGGATGTCGTTGTCACACAGCTCGATGCACAAGTGGAGCAAATATTTAGCAAAATGACTTTCATTTTAGATTTTGAGATTGCATCCTATTGGAAATCGTAAATCAAGCAAGACTTCACTATGAAGGCCAATGCTCTCAAAATGGAACTATGTGTGGATCATCAAGTCCAACAAGGTGCAACCGACACTCGAAAAGCTGCTGAGAAACAACAACAAGATACTATCATGGATGAAGCCAACACCTCGGTGGCATCCCTCATCAAAAAGGAGTGCGCTCCACTCTTTTTTGAGATCCAAGAGCTCAGAAAACTTGTCACAGATCTTGTCATTTCCTCTCGACCCAACTCCCACAATCCCTCACCCCAAAATCGAAGGAGAAGGAATAGAAGTTAGAGCCATTCCCATAGTGGACAATAGCAACAACAACAACCTCAATAGTCGAGCCGACAACAACAATAGCAGAATCACCCCGATAGATAGAACCAATGATCTCAATCAAAAAATGGGTCATAAGACCGATCCCAGAGAAGAGTTCATTGGCAACAACCAGAGAAATAATTCATACCTCTTATGCAAGAGCAGTCATGATGGGGCTCTAGAAGAACTTTCCAAGGATCTAGTTCTCGAATGAATCAGAACTCTACGAGATCTATTCCTAGGCAGTCAGGTCCAAGATTGTAGCAGACCCAAGGCCATCCTCACGATGATGGTGTAAACCGCTACTGAATCATTGGAGTGCCATATTCAGCCCTACCGATAGATGCCTACTCTTCTTTAGCAAGAGCAAGGTAGGTGTTATTGATGGCATGATCACAAATGTCATTATTCATAATTTCTCTAATAGACCTCTCACAATAGTAGAAAAAGAGCTTCTTGGGCTAGGATTGAAATATATCCTTGTCCCACCTCCCATGGCCCATGATGATGTTCATGCAGAGTATGTTCTATTTTCTAGGCTTCTCAAGCTTCGATGGTTTTTCGATCCAAAAGGAAGGAACATCGCCAACTAGGAAGAACCTGCCTACTCTCCCTTTCGTATTTCAAATTCTGCATGGGAACCTGATGTGAAATACCAACCCTTGCTGGATCTTCTTAATGATGGAAAGCATCGAGTTGAACAACAACTTGCTTCCACGGAGAGTATCTTCTAGCCTCCCTTGCCCAAGCATCTGGCAAGAGCCTTGCACTCTCTCAGATCTGATGATTCCATTGTCATCAGGCCCACTGACAAAAATCTTGACCTCACTATTCTCAACAAGGCATGGTACCTAGAAGAAGGGATCAGACAACTTTCAGATCTGGAAGTTTACCAAGAGGTTATTTATGTTCCCTGGAACTCTCTTTTTTCTAGCTTGGAGTCCATTGTTAAAAATGCACAAAGAAGTCTTCTCCTCGATCAAAAAATAGTGGATTATCTTCTACAAAAGAACCCCATCATTGCTCGAGTCTATACTTTCTACCTCATTCCAAAGGTTCACAAACAACCTATGAAGGGTAGACCCATCTGCTCCTACTATGGTTATATGTTGGAGTCCTATTTCCAAATGGCTTCACCACCAACTTCTCCCCATTCTCCTAGAGCAGCCAAATCATCTACAAGACTCTCTGAGCCTAATGAAAATCCTTCATGAAAGAGATTTTCCTCCAAGTTATGTTCTATTCACCTTTGATGTTGAGAGCCTGTACCCAAGCATTCCTACAGCAGCAAGATTGGCCGCTCTTCAACACTTCATCTCGGGGAGGTTCAAGCCAGGTTTGGTCCAATTGATCCTCGAACTTGCAGAACTGGTCCTGAACAGACATTATCTAGAATTTTATGGTAAGATCTATAGGCAGAAAAGAGGTACAACAATGGGGAGCAATTTTGTAGTTGTCTATGCCTGTTTGTTTCTTTGTTACTTGGAATTGCAAGTTTTCGGTCTTTTTCCATCTATTTTAGAAAATATTTGCTTGTATAAATGATATATTGATGATGCTTTTGGAGTTTGGAATGGTACTAATGAGAGTCTTCAAGCTCTCCTTGATGCTTATGGTTCTGTTTATCCCAGCATCAACATCACTACTACCATTTCCACTTTTGAAGTTAACATCCTGGATATTCTGGTGGTCAAACCACCCTCCATGATTGTTCCAGGTCATCTGGGTACTAAACTATACCAGAAACCAATGAATGTGTATCAATATATCCCTTTCTATTCATTCCATCCACCCCACCAAAAAAAAGCCTTCATAGTCAGCGAACTCAATAGGTTTTTGGTCAGAGAGGCGGATGATGAAGGATTCAGAAAGATGAAGCATCAATTTTTTCATAGGTTGAGAGCCCGGGGCTACCCATCCCATTTCTTATTTCCACTCTTTTCCTAGGTAGAGTTTCGACACCGGCCTGCACTACTCCAGAAAATATTCCAGAAGATCTCTTTAAGACAACTAGGTCTAAAGAAATCTCCCCTAGTTCTGATGAAGTTGTACAACTGCCAGTTTGCCCGTGATCTTCATCTAAACAAAAACATGCTTGGACCTCTCTACGAAAAATGGAGCAAAGACCCTCAACTCTCCCATATCGATCATGGCATCATCTATTGGAGAAACAAAAAAAATATGAAGAAATTTTTATGCCACAGTCAGGTCGTGAGAACCCAACCCAACTTCAATCGACCATAACTTTTGCTACAGGGCTCCGATTCTCGAACCGTTTGAAGCGTTGGAAAGCTTATAAAATTTTCTACTGAGAAACAAAACCCATTGGGTTTCAAAGAAACAGGCCCTTTTTGGAGTCTCTAGACCCCTCAAAAATGAGTTTTAAAGTTTAGAATTTTTTGTAACATCTCTTTTCGACAATCAATGCCCCATATTCATGGGTGCACATCTCGAGGAGCATTTTTTAATGTTTTAAGGCACTTTCAACCATTATCCTTGGCAATCACTATCTTTTTTGGCATATCCCAAGGTAACGGTCCATTTTTCTTGATTCTCGCCATGTGGCATGTCGGCTAGGGCACCCACTAGCTTGAGAAATCTATATAAACAAGATGGATTGTAATGTTTGGTCATCAACCAAACTGATGAGCACTTAAGGTGTGAAATACATTTTTAGAGTTTTCCCTTTCATTTCAGTCTCTCTTGTTCTTATGTCGTGAAGTGCCCTTTTTGCATTGATCGCTTGTGCTTCTACTTCCTCTTCATTATTTGATTTCTATTGCGCTAAGGTACTACTATGAAGTATTTATTTATTTTTGAATATAAAAGTTTACTTTTCAATCTGATGTCGCACGCTGCCCTAGTTATCCAAAATCTAGAAGAGGATCCCTATTTCTTTCATGAAGGCTCTCCTATTCTGGAATCCACCAGATCCGCTCAAAAGAGACCTAGGATGATACTTTCGAAGATTGAAGCTTCCCCTTCACACGTAGAATGCACTCAAACAAAGTCCTGCTCTTCTTATCCTGAAGTGATGCAACCCTCGATGCGTATTCTAGAACTACCATAGAATCTTAAAGATCTCAGCTCAAAATTCTAGGAAACCTTTAGATCTGCATTCATCAAGGTCCACAAAACTGAGACCTTCATCATGAAAATCTAGAAAGGCATCGATGAGGGCACCATGCCAAACAGTTTGCGCATGAAACCTCCAAGCCTTCGGATTCCAGATCCTACTCTTCAAGAAGAGATGGACAAGAAATTTTCTGAGCTCACCTTGAATTTCTAGAAAGCATGTTCGAAAGTATATCTTTCGATAGAAAATAAATTACTTGAGAGCTTGAAGGTTCAAAAGGATGTCGTTGTCACACAATTCGATGCACAAATGGAGAAAATATTTAGTAAAATGACTTTCATTTTAGATTTTGAGATTGCATCCTATTGGAAATCGTAAATCAAGCAAGACTTCACTGTGAAGGCCAACGCTCTCGAAATGGAACTATGTGTGGATCGTCAAGTCCAACAAGGTGCAACTGACACTCAAAAAGCTGTTGAGAAACAACAACAAGATACTATCATGGATGAAGCCAACACCTCAGTGGCATCCCTCATCAAAAAGGAGTGTGCTCCACTCTTTTCTGAGATCCAAGAGCTCAAAAAACTTGTCACAGATCTTTTCTTTTCCTCTGACCCAACTCCCACAATCCCTCACCCCAAAATCAAAGGAGAAGGAATAGAAGTCAGAGTCATTCCCATAGCGGATAACAGCAACAATAACAACCTCAATAGTCAGAGCTAACAACAACAACAATAGAATCACCCTGATAGATAGAACCAATGATCTCAATCAAAAAATGGGTCATGAGACCGATCCTAGAGTAGATTTCACTGGCAACAACCAGAGAAAGAATTCATACCTCCTATACAATAGTAGTCATGATGGGGCTCTAGCAGAACTTTCCAAGGATCTAGTTCCTGAATGAATCAGAACTCTACGAGATCTATTCCTAGGTAGTCAGGTCTAGGATTGTAGTAGACCCAAGGCCATCCTCACGATGGTAGTGTAAACCGCTACTGAATCATTGGAGTGCCATATTCAGCCCTATCGATAGATGCCTACTCTTATTCAGCAAGAGCAAGGTAGGTGTTGTTGATGGCATGATCACAAATGTTATTGTTCATAATTTCTCTAATAGACCTCTCATAGCAATAGAAAAAGAGCTTCTTGGGCTAGGATTGAAATATATCCCTGTCCCACCTCCCATGGCCCATGATGATGTTCATGTGGAGTATGTTCTATTTTCTAGGCTTCTCAAGATTCGATGGTTTTTTGGTCCAAAAGGAAGGAACATCGCCAACTGGGAAGAACCTGCCTACTCTCCCTTTTATATTTCAAATTTTGCATGGGAACCTGATGTGAAATACCAGCCCTTGCTGGATCTTCTTAATGATGGAAAGCATCGAGTTGAACAACAACTTGCTTCCATGGAGAGTATCTTCCAGCCTCCCTTGCCTAGGCATCTGGCAAGAGCCTTGCACTCTCTCAGATCTGATGATTCCATTATCATCAGGCCTGTTGACAAAAATCTTGGCCTCACTATTCTCAGCAAGGCATGGTACCTAGAAGAAGGGATCAGACAACTTTTAGATCTGGAAGTTTACCAAGAGGTTATTTCTGTTCCCTGGAACTCTCTTTTTCTAGCTTGGAGTCCATTGTTAAAAATGCACAAAGAAGTCTTCTCCTCGATCAAAAAATAGTGGATTATCTTCTGCAAAAGAACCCCATCATTGCTCGAGTCTGTACTTTCTACCTCATTCCAAAGGTTCACAAACAACCTATGAAGGGTAGACCCATCTACTCCTACTACGGTTATATGTTGGAGCCTGTTTCCAAATGGCTTCACCACCAACTTCTCCCCATTCTCCTGGAGCAGCCAAATCATCTACAAGACTCTCTGAGCCTAATGAAAATCCTTCATGAAAGAGATTTTCCTCCAAGTTGTGTTCTGTTCACCTTTGATGTTGAGAGCCTGTACCCAAGCATTCCTACAACAATAGGATTGGCCGCTCTTCAACACTTCATCTTGGGGAGGTTCAAGCCAGGTTTGGTCCAGTTGATCCTCGAACTTGTAGAACTGGTCCTGAATAGACATTATCTAGAATTTGATGGTAAGATCTACAGGCAAAAAAGAGGTACAACAATGGGGAGCAATTTTGTAGTTGTCTATGCCTGTTTGTTTCTTTGTTACTTGGAATTGCAAGTTTTCGGTCTTTTTCCATCTATTTTAGAAAATATTTGCTTGTATAAATGATATATTGATGATGCTTTTGGAGTTTGGAATGGTACTAATGAGAGTCTTCAAGCTCTCCTTGATGCTTATGGTTCTGTTTATCCCAACATCAACATCACTACTGCCATTTCCACTTCTGAAGTTAACATCCTAGATATTCTGGTGGTCAAACCACCCTCCATGACTGTTCCAGGTCGTCTGGGTACTAAACTATACCAGAAACCAATGAATGTGTATCAATATATCCCTTTCTATTCATTCCATCCACCCCACCAGAAAAAAGCCTTCATAGTCAGTGAACTCAACAGGTTTTTGGTCAGAGAGGCGGATGATGAAGGATTCAGAAAGATGAAGCATCAGTTTTTTCATAGGTTGAGAGCCTGGGGCTACCCGTCCCATTTCTTATTTCCACTCTTTGCCCAGGTAGAGTTTCGACACCGGCCTGCACTGCTCCAAAAAATATTCCAGAAGATCTCTTTAAGACAGCCAGGTCTAAAGAAATCTCCCCCGATTTTGATGAAGTTGTACAACTGCCAGTTTGCCCGTGATCTTCGTCTAAACAAAAACGTGCTTGGACCTCTCTACGAAAAATGGAGCAAAGACCCTCAACTCTCCCATATCGGTCGTGGCATCATCTGTTGGAGAAACAACAAAAATATGAAGAAATTTTTGTGCCGCAGCCGGGTCGTGAGAACCCAACCCAACTTCAATCGGCCATAACTTTTGCTACAGGGCTCCGATTCTCGAACCGTTTGAAGCGTTGGAAAGCTTATAAAATTTTCTATGCAAGAGACAAAACCTTGGTTTTTAAGCAACAGGCCCTTTTTGGGGCCTCTAGACCCCTCAAAAATGAGTTTTAAAGTTTAGAATTTTTTGTAACGTCTCTTTTCGGCAATCAATGCCCCGTATTCATGGGTGCACATCCCGAGGAGCATTTTTTAATGTTTTAAGGCACTTTCAACCATTATCCTTGGCAATCACTATCTTTTTTGGCATATCCCAAGGTAACGGTCCATTTTTCTTGATTCTCGCCATGTGGCATGTCGGCTAGGGCACCCACTGGCTTGAGAAATCTATATAAACAAGATGGATTGTAATGTTTGGTCATCAACCGAACTGATGAGCACTTAAGGTGCGAAATGTGTTTTTAGAGTTTTCCCTTTCATTTCAGTCTCTCTTGTTCTTATGTCGTGAAGTGCCCTTTTTGCATTGATCGCTTGTGCTTCTACTTCCTCTTCGCTATTTGATTTCTATTGCGCTAAGGTACTGCTGCGAAGTATTTCTTTCTTTTTGAATATAAATATATACATATATATTAATAAATAAATCAAAATAGCACCTAGGGGTGCAGCGCAACGGTTTGGTCTTTGGCTCTTCTTCGGGAGGTCCAAGGTTAAAACCATGGTGTGGGTGAGTGTGTGTTTCCCTGGTGGAGTTGTTGTAACAGGTTGGAGGATTCCTAGTCAAAACCCCCATATCTTAATATTACCAAAAATAAATAAATAAATAAATCAAAATAAAAGAAAAAGTTAAAAAATAATAAACAAAGAAGTATTGAAGAAAGAAAATATTATATATATATATATATATATATATATATATATATATATATATTATTTTCATGCTTGTCGGATGGTTTTGGGCTTTAAAGTATTTAGTTTTAAAGCTTTAGAATGACTAGTTAATAGGGTAAAGGTTGTATTTTTTTGTTTTTTTTTGTTTTGTTTTTTTTTCAATGCTAATTCACGTGTCTTTTACGTGCAGGTAAGAAGAAGACAAGTGGTGTGTGTAAAAAAAGAAAAGTAAAACAAAGGCGTTATGAAACGTTAAGAAAAAGAAAGCTAAAGATACGAAACGAAGAGCCAAACCTAAAAGGAGGAAAATGAAATGAAGCTCAAACGCATGGAAATGGAAAGAAGCGAAAAGTGAAAGGTCAGTGAGAGGAAACGAAAAGGTAATAATATAAAATATTAAAAACAGATGCAGGGGATGAAGGAAGGGCTGGATTCTTTTGGGAAGGCCAGATATGCTACTGGAATGGAGATGTAAAACAAAAATATTTTGGTGTTTTGATGCAAATATTGTAGGATTTCTGCACCTTTTTGAGCAAAATAAGAGGAGAATCATTTCTGAATGTTTTTGTGTTTAATGTCCATTTTTATTTTTCTTGGTTTTTAGATTTATAGGTAATTTTTAATGCATTTCATGGTTGCATTGCTGAATATCTGGAAACAGAGGAGTCATTTTATTCCTTAGAAGCTTGCATCTAACTTATTTTGGGATGTGCAAATGCAGTTTCGGTTAGGTTGGGTTACATTTGGAAACTCTCATATCTCAGGTTTTGCATGATAGGGTAGCTTAAAACTACTATTAGTTGGTTTTCTAGATTTTTTACATTTTATTTCCATGTCCAAATTTTATATTTATTTTTCTAACTTTTCCTTTTGCATATTTTTTTTTAACTTCAGCGATTAAAATAAAAATTGAAAAAAATAAAATGACAAAAATAAATACATGAGTTACAACCTTTCATTCGAAACAAATTTGAACTCATTCCGAAGCCATTTCGATTTTATAAAAATGTTGAAAATTGTTGTTTTATGAGGATTTTAAAATTTCGAAATTTATTTTTCACATTTTAAAGGCAAATCAATTTTTTTTAGTTTTACATTTTTATTTGCAGGCATAAATGAACTTCTCTTTATGAAAATTTCAATTTCATTAAAGGGGGGTAATTTTTAATAGCATTCCATAAGCTATCATTTTTGGCATAAATGAACTTCCCTTTATGAAAATTTCAATTTCATTAAAGGGGGTAAATTTTAATGGCATTCCATAAGCTATCATTTTCGGAGAAATAAATTCGTCTTTCTTTATGAAAATTTTGATTTCATCAAAGAGAGGTAATTTATACATTACATCAAAGACTATTGTTTTAAAGTTATGAAAATTATGATTTCATTAAAGAGGGATAATTAATAATGACATTTCAAAATCATACAATAAATTGCTCTCTTTATGAAAATTAATTTCATCAAAGAGGGATAATTTATTTATTATATCAAAGGCTACTATAGCTACAAAGTGGGTCATCCAAATTATTCCATCTTGAGGTTTAAAGCAATATAAAAAGAATTCTTTCATCATTTGAAATTCATGTTTAGAGATAGGTTTTAATCTTCTACTTCATGCTTAAAGTAGGATTTAATGCAAGATAAAACTTGTTTAAAATCTACTTAATAAAGGAAGATAAAATCTACCTAAAATCCTCCAAGATAAAAGGAATTAAGGATTTACATCGTGGTCATATGAGGGCCAATTCACATTTATTTTTCTTTAAGTTTTATGAACAATCATTAATATAGCATGGTAAAATAAACCAACACATTCCCCTTGTTAATAGTTACTTGCAATCACTAAGGTGTTCCTAGCACTTATTTGATATATCTTCATTGATATTACTAATACACATGTGCAATTCTTACATAGCAGAACCTTGGAGAAGTTGTGTTGTTTTAACTTCTTTGCAAGAGAGGGTTTTGTAATCAAAATCCTAAGGGTGAGTGTGGTTTTGCAATTGGGAAAAATTACCACTCAATAGGACCAAGGATTTTTAATTTGCTAAAGGAGTTAGACACAAGATTACCAATAATTTCACTCCATGATGGAATAAGGGGATGAGAAACTAGGTGACAAATGGGTATTTCAACAAACGATTGAGATCAATATCTTGTACTCACATGATGCATACAATGATGAAGGGGGTTACAAAAGCAAAGTTAAATGGGATGAGTCCTTACCTAGGCAAGAAAGGGGGGAGGACACCAAAGAAGGCACCCCTTACATCACTTGGAAGGTTAACCCTACTTACACAAGTGATAATAGGAATGACAACAACCATTTAAAGCAATCAAGGACTATGAACAATAGATGGCTCTTTGTATGCTAAGATATCAATATCCTATTGTGTGCCAGGGCCAATAAATGAGGCTTCCCATGTCTTCTAGAGTGTTTAGGGTTGATTATCTACTATTATTACATGCATAATTGCTTTTTTTTGTTACCAGCAAAAATGCTTAATTGTTATAAACTTAAGATTTTTTTGAAGTAAAAACCATGAATCTTATACTAGAATAAATATTATTATAATTTACATTACAATCTCAATTGATGCACAATAATAATTATATATTAGATGATACCGTCATCACGAGTCTTTCACAATCAATTGATTGTCCTACTAAGATGATCGACATGCTTATGGGACAAGATCCCCATCCTTAGTCTTTTTTATTTTATTTTTCTTAATATTTTACGGCTTGACTATGTTCAGTGTTTTATTCTCTCATTTTGGCTATGATCAACTTATTTTGACTAGCTTTATAATATTTTGTTGTGTCTATTGTGTAGTAGTGTTTGAAGTTACTTTGACTTATTGTGTCTATAATGTAACTAAGATTACCTATTTTGATTCTTCTTGCAAACTGATGATAAATATTTTATCTACATTTTTTTTAGTTATTCACTAATGAATGAACAAGCAATTATTTTCTTTCTTTTTATAACCAAATTTTATTTAAAATAATCTAAACCATAAGTATCACATTCGATGATAAATGGTTTGGAAAAATTAGAAGTTGTTAATATAGGTGTTGAAGATAGCATAAATATTTTAATAACATGTATACAAAAATAATTTGGTCACATACTACTAAAAATATAATTTTATGGTAAGAAGTTGCAAAATACTTTGCCTAAAAATGTTTCTTTAAAATAAATGATATACAAATTTTATTTGATAATTTTAATTTATCTACATCTATAATTTAAATAATAAAAATATTATTATATTTTTAAGCTTTTGTTAATTATCCCGGTTGAGTGGATCGAATGGCAGGGGATTTGAATGATAAGCAAATATTGTCCTTCCAAGAGGCCCTCATGGGCTCCAACCCATCTTCTTCAGGGTATGCATCTGGAGAAAAATCATCAAGCCCAATTGGCATTGTTCAGAGCTACAAAAGTGAATGGTTGTCTTGAATGGACTCTGGATAGGCCGGTCTTGGTGATTCAACCAGATTCAATTGCAGAGGATGTTGAATACCTGGCTAATCATACCTTAATTTGCAAATTTTTAGGAATTTGGGTCCCTCTCATTTCATTGGAATCTTGGGCTCGAAAAGTATGGAACCCAGTTGGAGATATGGAGATCATGCTAGGGGCAAATAATTTTTTCATGGTTGTTTTCTCTTGCATGGAGGATCGACATAAAGTTTTTGAAGGAGGGCCTTATTTTTATAACTAGGTTGGCTTGTTCATTAAGCCTTGGCATGTGGGTTTTAACCCTGTGGAGGAAATTCCATCACGGGTGCTAGTTTGGGTTCAGCTCCCTTGGTTACCTCTAGAGTTTTGGCGAAACAATATTCTTCACATGATTGCGCTATTGTTGGGGAAGTCGGTGGGTCCTTCTCAACAAATGATGGATAAAAAGGTAGTTTCTTGTGCCCGTGTTTGTGTTGAGATAGATTTAAATAAACCTTTTCCAGATTCTATGGAAATTTGTGTTGGATCTTCTTCTTGGATTCAACAGTTGGACTATGAAACCCTTCCTTTTTGATGTCGTTGGTGTCATGCATATGGACACCTTCAGAGAAAATACCCTAAATTACCTGGGAATTTTTCATCTAAGCCTCAACATCCTAAGCAGGATAGTGGGATAGATAAAGGAAAAGCTCCTAAGCAGGTTAATGGGTCTGTTGAGGGGAAAGCTCCAATGCAGGATAGTGGGACTAATAAGGAGGGTTTCATTCCTGTTAAGTCCCACAATAAAGGTAGGGGTTTGAAGAGATCCTTTAATGAGAGGCCAGTTGATGGATTACATAATAGATTTGATGCTTTGGATGACTTGGACCAGCTTGCTGGGGATAATCTGCAAGGGTATCTATTTGTTGCTTAGATGGACACTGATCAGGCTCTAGGTAATGTGATTGTTCCAATTTTTGTGAATTGTGTGGCATAGACTATTGAGGGAAACCATATTTCTATTCCTTATGAGGAAAATATGGTTGTTCAGGAGGATGGTGTGGTGGTAGATGATCCGCTGCTGGCTGATTTGGTGGGTTCCAATCGTGGAAAAGGTTCTAAGGTGAGTTCTATGTTGGGATTGCATCAAAAGAATTTTAAAAAGGGGTACCTAAAAAGTCTTCTAAGGTGGGTAGGAAGAAATATGTGGAGAAAATTAAACTTGAGGGGGAGTCCTTGGTTGAGTCAGGGTTGGTTAGGCCCCTTGACTCTCACTTTTCCACTCCTCATAAATGATTGTTTTATCTTGGAATGTGAGGGGATTGAATAGCATCCCTCGACAAAAAGCTATTCGCGAGTTGATTAAGTTGCATAAGCTTGATATTGTTTTTTTGCAGGAGTCAAAATTATCAGTTGATGGTTTGTTTAGTATTGCTTCCAAATTGTGGGCTCATGGGCAATGTCAGTGTATTGGTACCCAGGGTAGTGTTGGTGGTATTGTTAGCTTTTGGAATCCTCAGAAGCTCTCTCCTATATGGTGGGTTTCTGATAAATTTTCTCTCTCTATGGTTGCTTCTTGTAAGGAGTCTGGTGAAGTGGTCTTATTAACTAATGTTTATGCTCCCTCTGATCTTTTTGGGAAAATTTATCTTTGGAATCATATTCGGGTGGTGCGGTTAATGGCTCCTCACTATCCTTGGATTGTTGTTGGAGACTTTAATGCTATCACCAATTTGGAGGAGAAAAGAGGTGGTGTGGGTTCTCTTGGACAGGCATATTTGGCTCTTAATGATAATATCCTTTTCTTAAACCTTGTGGATATTAAACCTGGTAATGGTATGTTTACTTGGAGCAACATGAGATGTGGTACTGAGGCTATTTTTGAGAGATTGGATCATTTTCTAGTTTCTCCTTATTGGATCAGTAATAATTGGTAAATCAGCTCAAAAATTTTGGATTGGAGAGGTTCTGATCATTGGCCTATTAAGCTAAACACCATTCGCAAGGGATTTTATAGGAAACCCTACTTTAAATTCTAGTTAATGTGGCTTCGGGAGCCTTCTCTACATGATTTAATGAGAGTATGGTGGTTACATGGTAGGCCTGCTCATGGAACTGCTATGTTCTCCTTTGTTAAGAGGCTCTAGTATGTGAAATATCAGCTTAAGAAGTGGAATAGGTAGAGTTTTGGTAATATTTTTGGGGCTAAGTTGGCTGCTCAAGAGAAGTTAGATGCTATTACAAGACATATTAGGGATTATGGCCTCACAGAAAGGAGTCTTAAAGAGGAATCTGATGCTCTTAAGGAGGTAGCTGAGTGGGAATTGAGGGAGGAAATTTATTGGAAACAGAAGGCTCGGATTGATTGGTTGCAGGAAGGAGACAAAAATATTGCTTTCTTTTTCAATTCGGTTAAAGCTAGAAGGTATGGTAATGCAATTCCTTCTCTTATTTATTCTCTTGGGGTCCAGTTGATTGTTGCTCAGGATATTTCAAGGGAGGCTGTAAGGTTTTTTTCCTCTTTGTATTCTGAGGATTCTCCCTTGGTGGTTGCTGAAGAAAATAGTATTTTGGATTGTATTCCTTCAGTTGTCACTACGGAGATGAATGAGTTGCTCATGAGACCAGTTTCAATCGAAGAGTTGGAGGGTATTATTTTCCAGATGAAGAAAGGGAAAGCCCTGGGGCCTGATGGCTTTCCTGTGGAATTTTTCCAAGAATTCTAGGAGATTGTCAAACTGGATCTTTTGTCTATTGTGCAGGAGTCTTTTAGAAATAAACAGATGTTGAGAGCTATGAATTCTACCTTCTTGGTGCTGATTCCTAAGCGGGAAGGAGCCAATTCTCTGGATCTTTTCAGACCTATTGCACTATGTAATGTGGTGTACAAAATTATCTCCAAGTTGATTGTTGAGAGACTTAAGCCTTGGCTTAGTAAGGTTATTTATGATGAACAGGGAGGTTTTGTGGTGGGTAGACAAATCCTTGATGGTGTGGCTATTGTTGTTGAGGCCATTCATTCTATGGGAATTTCTAAAGAAAAAGCTATGTTTATAAAATTGGATATGGCTAAGGCCTATGATAGGGTTAAATGGTCTTTCTTAAGTAAAATTCTCCTTGCTTTTGGTTTTGACTCCAACTGGGTTAGTTGGGTGATGAGTTGTATTACGTCTCCATCCTATTATGTCCTTATCAATGGTGAGCCTTCTACTTTGTTTCAGGCTTCGAGAGGTCTCCGTCAAGGGGATCCTTTGTCTCCTTATTTGTTTATTATTATGGCTGAGGGCTTGGGTAGACTTCTCAAATTGCATGTCAGTCAAGGGTTGATTCATGGTTGGAGGTGGGGTAATAGTTTACCTGCGTCTTCTCATCTTCAATTTGTGGATGATACTACTCTGATGGGTATTGCCTCTATTAGGGAAGCAACTAATTTTAGAAGATCTCTGGATATTTATTTGGCTACTTCGGGGTAGAATATAAATGAGGGGAAATCCTCCATATTCTTTTTCAATATTGATCCCCTTATACAGGCTAGAATTGCTCAGATTCTTTGGTTTTAGATTGAAGCTCTCCCTTTAACTTATTTGGGAATTCCTCTTTCTATGGGCCCTCTACCTCGAGGCATCTGGAATAATATTTTGGATAAATTTAGGGCTAAAGTCTCTCATTGGATTGTTAAGTGGCTTTATTTTGCTGGCAGAGTGTTGCTTCTTAAGTCGGTGGTTCAAGCTTCATATATTTATCGATGCATGATTCAAGTCGCTCCTGCTAGTTTTATTCATGAGCTTGAATCTATGTCAAGAAGATTTTTATGGGCTGGAAATTTGGAGTCTTCAAAATGGAGTTTGGTTAAGTGGGAAACTATTTGTAGACCAAAACAGGATGGTGGTTTGGGTCTTCGTTTGACTTCTCTTTCTGGTTAGGCATTGGCGGCCAAGCTTTATTGGAGATGGTGCATTTCTCAAGACCATGCTTGGGCTAAAATTATTTCCTTTAAGTATCTTAATGGGGTTGCGGACTCTGAGATACCTAGATACAGTTTGTCTGGTAAAGGTTCTTTGATCTGGAACACCCTTAAGAAGGGGGCATCTCTTGTTAAGCAAGGTTTGTTCTGGATTTGTCTCAAAGGCTCGAAGGCTCTTTTCTGGCATGATTCTTGGGATGGTTTCCCTACAATTTTATCTATGTTTCCTCATCTTTAGGAGCTATGTAATTATTTCTTGGCTGTTGGTTGGTACAGGGTGATGGATTATAAAGTTGCCAAAAGAGTTGGGTAGGTGGAGGTAGTTCAATGGAAAGATCCTAGAGATTGGTCGGCAGGTGGTTCTGTTCAGGATAGAGAAGAGTTGGCTCATATTTTGGCTACTAGGGAGTGCTCTTCTTTACAGGATGATGATGTCTTGGCTTGGGGTCCGGATCCTAGAGGGGTTTTCTTGGTGGCTTATGGTTACCGTGTTTTAGATAGGCAACATTTTGGGGATGAGGAGGTTCCTTGGTGGAAACAGGTTTGGAATAAGGATTCATGGCCCAAATGCAATTTTTATTTGTGGCTGGCTACTCGGAATAGATGTCCTACCTGGGATAATCTTCAAAAGAGAGGGTTTTAGGGCCCTTCATTTTGTTTCCTTTGTGAGAATAGTGATGAATTTGTAGGGCATTTGCTCTTACAGTGTTCGTTTGCGTGGGAAATTTGGCATCTTTGGTGGAGGGTGTGGAAATAGTCTTGTTCTCATGCCTCTTCTCTTATTGAGTTATGGAGGAGTTTAGGAAGACCTCCTGCTAAGGCTTCCTTTCTTCAAGTTGCATGGAGTATTGGGCCCTCATGTATTATATGGCAGATTTGGCTTGAAAGAAATCAAAGAATTTTTCAAGGTAGGAAGTTAACTATTTATCAGACTTGGCAGAGGATTATTGGTATGATCCAAGAAACTATTTCTTCTAAATGTCAGATCAGTCTTCCTTTGGAGCAGTCTGAGATTTTGATGATGCAGGACCTAGGTTTAGTGGAGAATGGCCCTCGTCCTTCTTTATCGGTTGGGAGGAGAGGCCTCAATAAAAAAGTGTAGAGAGATGGCAGATGGCATCCTCCACCTCGAGGGGTGTTTAAGATTAATACTGATGGCTCTTCCAGAGGGAATCCTGGGCATGCAGGTATTGGTGGTGTTGGGAGAGATAGTAGTGGTGCAACTCTTTTCATTTTTTCCTGTTATAAGGGGAAGCAGACTAATAATTATATGGAGGCCCTTGCTATTTATTTTGCTTTAGAAAAAGGTTATGCTCTGGGATGGTGGAAGATAATCTGTGAGTCGGACTCTCAGATTATTATTAATTTATTGAAGACTCATAATATTTCTAATGTTCATTGGCAGTTGACATTAGTGGCTCGATAGATCTTTCAAATTTGTCGACATCTAGAGTTTATTTCCTTTGCTCATATTCCCAAGGAATAGAATGGTGTGGCTGATTGCTTGGCAAAATGGGCTTCTGAGTTTCAGGAAGACTGGAATGTTAGGGAATGGGATCAACTTCCATTGGATTGTTCTCGTCATCTTGCTAATTTGCTTACTACAGATATGCCTGATTGAGGTTGTTGTTTGTTGGGTGTCTTTTGGATATGCCTGATTGAGGTTGTTGTTTGTTGGGTGTCTTTTGGTCGGGTGCTCGATGGTATTGGGGGTCTCTTTCTTCTGGCCCTTGTAAGGGTTATTGTTATGGGATTCTCTATTTCTTGTAAGGTTTATTGATTCAATAAATTTTTACCAACAAAATTAGCCCATATGTCAAAAATTAAAAAATTAACAAGCCTATGGTTCATATATTTTTATTGAATTTTGAAGTAAACAAAGTAGATAAACGGAATATAGTATTTGCTCCTTAAATGCAGTTAACAGTTAAAAATGAAGATCGATCATAATCTCATGCAAAATTGTGGTTGTAATTAAATATATATAACGATATGTTTTTTTTGCATTTACACTTTGGGGTTGCATTGTAAATTTGTATGGCGTAGTAGAATTGAAATTTTTGCCCTTAAAGAATTGATTGTATGTGAGAATATATCCGTCCAAATTCGAGAAGGGCTGCAATTACCATAATTTAAATAAATTAAAAAAAAACGATAATGATGGCAGTAAACAATTCGGCCCCCTTATCCAAGAAAATAATTTTCTAATTTTTTTAAACCTTGGCCTTAGATTTCTTAAAATTTAGAAGACTCCTATTTA
This sequence comes from Wollemia nobilis, assembly GCA_028583015.1. Classification (NCBI taxonomy): domain Eukaryota; kingdom Viridiplantae; phylum Streptophyta; class Pinopsida; order Araucariales; family Araucariaceae; genus Wollemia; species Wollemia nobilis. Next base: position 4,627,027 of record JAQPPZ010006010.1, read on the forward strand.
AAGAAAAGTTGAAACTTATTAAATTATTAAATAATACATAAATAATATATAAAATTAATATAATATTATTATATTTTAAATCCTGATAAATATTTAAATGGACTACAAAAAAATTGATATAAAACAACTATACAACAATGATACAGGGACGAATGAACGTGAAGCCAACGCGAAACCACATATGGGCAGGCTTCTTGTTCGTGATAAAACCATAGCACTCAGGAAGTAATATGCTTCCTATTATGCCAAACGCATAAGGTTACGATGCGCATAAACGTGGTGGGCTCAATTCGCCGCGGAAACGTGGTGGGCCCATCGTATAAAACGATATGACAATTATTTTTTGGACCTTCCTTTTCTTTTTTACAGTCGACTATAACTTTTCATCCTTTTTTAACCTTCCTTTTCCTTTTTACAGTCGACTATAACTTTGCATCCTTTTTTAACCTTCCTTTTCCTTTTTACAGTCGACTATAACTTTTCATCCTTTTTTAACCTTCCTTTTTCTTTTTACAGTCGTCTATAACTTTTCATCAATGTTCGAATCTAGTTTTTATATATTTATTTTTCTTTGAATTTGTTGTTTTTTTCCTATATCAATAATTTTAAAAATATATATATATTTTTTTTTTCTTGGTTTTTTTTTTTTTTTAATTTTTACCAACACTTTCTTTTTATCAATCTCTTCCATTTTTCACATTGTTCATGGTGAGACTTACCCTCTAGAAACCCTAAAATTTAAGGACACTCCTTTGTAGCAATTATCTTCCTAGGCTTACCTTTAATAACTATTGATTTCTTTTATTCCCATTTCCTTATTATGTTGCTCTTGAAAATGTAAAGTGGAAAGAATAACCTCTACACTAATTTTATTGTTGTTGTCAAGAGAGGAATCTATACTAGACGAAAATGAAAATAATTTACTTGAAATAATTTGACCTCTTTTGTCATTGTTTCTTTAAAATTTTGCTTCACATCTTCCTTTGCACTTGAATTTGAACTTGCACATTGTACTTTACTTTCCCATCTCTTGTATCTTTGTTTTTTTTTTGTTTTTTCGTTACCTCTTTGTTTGGAGTGGCGTCTTCTTGATCTAATCCAGCTTCTATTGCATATGATTTCCTTGGTTCTTCTTAAAGTTTAGTTCATGATCAAATTTTTCTATAAAAAATCAAGGATTCCAATCCTCTTAACATTTGTCAAGGTCTTATACCTCCAAATACTTACCTAACATTAATATAGGTTAAATGTTTACGAATAAAAATAATTTATAACGGTTTATTATGAAAAGATCAAATATTTGAATACTCGTGTCAAAGTCCTTCAAATGTATACCTAAAATTAATATGAGTTAAATATTTACAAATAAAAATAAACTATAAATAGTCATTAATTTCTTGGTTTAATGGTTGAGACCTATAATACAATCTATATTAAGATTCAAATCTTTGTTATACCTATAACTCAACATAATTAAATTAATATGAAAGGAAAAACAACCTTTTTAAAACTCTATTTAAAAAATTATAATAAAAACAAATAAATTGTTCTAAACTTGGCGAAAAATAATGATAAGGTCGCCCTTGTACTTTCTCGAAATATTAAATATGAAGATCAATATTAAACGTGGAAAAGTTCAATATTGCGTGGCCAAGTTGGATGATAGGTTCAACATAAAAATAAAAATAATTTAAAAGTTCAAAGTGGAAGGACACCCAAGGTTTACGTCTTCCAACGTTATAGATGTGACTTTATAGGAACCAAAGGAATAGGATGAATCCTAAAAAGGCTGCCCCTAGGTTAAAAATAATGTTGGTTTGGAGGGTTAGTGGATTGGTAAGTGTTTGTTTGGCCAAGTACTTATCAAAAAGATATATAAGATCAAATTTTAGGGATAGTTTTTTTTTGTAAAGGTAGTAGTCCGATCTAAATCTTTTGAGTTCACGTTAGATCGATGATGATGGTACAAATCTCAAGTGATTGGTGGTCCCTTTCATATCGGGTCAACAATAACGAGGTGGAATAGGTTTAGTAGGAGTGATGGTAAAAATCCCAAGTAACCAGTGGTCTCCTTCACGTCGAGTCAACAATAACGAGGTAGAATAGGTATGGTAGGAGTGATGGTACAAATTCCAAGTAACCAGTGGTCCTCTTCATGTCGGGTGAACAATAACGAGGCGAAATAGGTTTTGTAGGAGTGATGGTACAAATCCCAACTAACTAGTGGTCCCCTTCACGTCAGATGAACAATAATGAGGTGGAATAAGTTTGGTAGGAGTGATGGTACAAATACCAACTGATTAGTGGTCCCCTTCACGTCGAGTCAATAATAATGAGGCAGAATAGGTTTGGTAAGAGTGATGGTACAAATCCTAAGTGACTAGTGGTTCCTTCATGTCGGGTCAACAATAACGAGGCAGAATAGGTTTGGTAGGAGTGATGGTACAAATCCCAAGTGACCAGTGGTCCCTTCACGTCGATTCAACAATAACGAGGCGAAATAGGTTTGGTAGAAGTGATGGTACAAATCTCAAGTAACTAGTGGTCCCCTTCATATCGAGTCAACAATAATAAGTTGAAATAGGTTTGATGAAAGCAACCCTATAATTTGAACTCATACTTCTCAATTATAACCAATTTTATTATTTAAAAAAATACATGTGAATGTTTTATATAAATAATTTATGTGTTTCGTGGAAAATTTGTGGCTACAAGTAGGAGTCTCTATGAATAAGATATGGGCGACTCTTGGCGTTGACTAGATAGTGGTGGAGTTTGTTGTGACTAACACTAAGTCGTAGTTATGATTGTGATTATTATATTAATGGTTTTATGACATGTGGTGATATTAATTTTTTTGGTATGGATGAACTTACCGTGGCATGTTTTAGTTATGGATGAACGCACCCTCTTTTACGTCATAATATATGATTTTTTTAATATAATTATAAACATTAAATTATATAATGTTATTAATTGAAATATTATAATATTTTGATGTTAATAATGCTTATTACAAATAAAATGAGGTAGATAAGAGTAAAGCATTTTTAGCTGAATTTACATAAGAATAAAAGCTAATAGTTACAAAAAGATTATAATTATATCATGTTGCAATACACTAAATATTATCATTTATTTGTGGGAGAGTCTATTATATGGTGAAGTTTTGGACATGTCTTTCATTATATCTTTTAAAGTCTTCAAGGAAGAAATAGAAGTAATTAAATCATGAACTTGTTCGTCATTGTTTGTTGCCTTTTTTTTAGTTTCTTATTGGATCTTTTGAAGATTCTGTATCATGTGAGAAAGTTGACGAAGTCTATCAATAACATCTCCTAGTGTGTTGGAAGCTTCATTGACATGGGAATGAATATGTACCACATGTAACAAAAGATTAAATGTCAGGTCTACTAAAACTATATCCCATGGAGGAGCGAAACTTGTAAACACCTTTCTGCATCTAAACTTCCAAATATGCTTGAGAAAGATGAGTCTACAAACATCCTAGAGTTTGGGGTAATGATCCTACTGAGAAAACCAAGCAGAGAAAGCTTTCAAGATCTAGTGAAAGAGGGGGATAAAAAAGTGTAGAAGACATCCCAAAACTATTTAGCCATATCACAAAACCAAAACAAGTGAATAAGAATTTTTGAAGCATTACAAAATTTGCATTGAGGGAAAATATGTTAAATCAGAGCCAAACTTTCAAAAGTTGGAATATTATTATGCAAAACCCATCATCCAAGAAGTTGAGTTTTGGATTCAATGAGAACTTTTCAAATTTGAACAAAAGATTGACATTGGCCATTTGGTAAAATTGACTTACCTCTTGACATTGAGCTTAGAGTCCAAAGATAAAGGTCACAAGATTTTTGTATATCCAACTAGAATTGATGAAATATATTCTATGGTCATTAAACCATCTCCAGTCAGTCCATTTATTATGGGCAGTTGTTCCCAACTTTATAAGGACCTCAAAAGGGATGGAAGCCACAACTAAGCCATAAGACTCTTTCAACCAAGAGGGAAGGAAGCAATAATTGCAGATCTAGTTCCAAGTAAGAATTGAGCAGCTACCCGGATTCCATCTCTCTTATTCTATTTATACCTTTCTTCAAAAATGCTAGTCCTCGAATTGTATTGCACAAAGATAAAAGTTTATCATTATGGAGGATAAGTTTATTCTACCAAATATTATTTAGATCAATTCTTAGATGATGTCTTAAGGAGTTGGACTTCCAAGCCAATAAATAAGAAATAAATTACCAAGCTTTCTAGTTATGAGTAAGTGGAATAGATCCTTTAACTATAAAGTATGGCACATTAAGGACCTTATCCTCCCATGGGGTTTCTTTCCATTTACCTTTGTGAGTAGCTTGAGAGATTCTATAATGAAACAGGTGTTTCAAATTTTTGTCTCTAGTGATGGCTCTAGAAACCCATTTTGTAGATAAACTTTTGCTCTTAGTAAAAAGATAAATAATACCTAGACCTCCTAAAGACTTTGGTTGAGTACAAATTTTGCACAAGATGGTTGTCATTCCCTCCTCCCCATTCCATTTGGTCCATAAAAAATTACAAATGGCATGAGTTAATTTGTTCTAGGCTTCCTTAGAGGCCATCCAGCAAGAGGAGTAATAAAAATGAGAGTTTTCCATAACTTTATTTGCAACTTGAATTCTTCCTACTAAGGAAAGAAACCAAGTTGACCATGCACTGAATTTTTTTTGAAGTCTTTCCATAACCTAGTTCCACATATTTTTAGGAGAAATATTAATCCCAAAGGGGATTTTCAAGTATCGAGCAATCATTCCATGAGGGATGATCTTCCACTTAAATGAGGAGTTGCATATTCTAGGTTTAGAAGAAGTATAGAGGAATTCTATTTTAGAATGGTTGATACAATATCTAGAGACATCACAAAATAATTATACAATCTCTTTAACCGTTTCCACATCTTCTTGGGTATTTGAATAAAAATAAGGGAATCATTAGCAAAATGTGAGTTAAGAGCACATTTATCCTCAAGAAGCTTAATACCCTGAATGAAGCCATCAGATTGAGCCTTATGAAGAATATAACCAAGAGCATCGATAGCTAAAACATATAAAAAAGGAGAAAGAGGGCAACCATATTTGATAGACCATTTCAAAGGGAAGGAAGGGGATAGAGCTCTATTAACCTTAATACAAGATTAAGCATCACTAAAGAGCATACCAATTTGATTACAACAATTTTGGACCGAAAATAATCCAAGAAAGCATACAAAGAATAAAATCACATTTAATTATATCATATGCTTTGTCAAAATCTAACTTAACCAAGAGAGCATCTTGATTGGAGTCGATATCCCATTTCATTATTTCCTAGGCCATCATAAATTATCTAATATATAATAACCTTTAAAAAAAGTAGATTATTTTGGGTAAACAATAGATTGAGCAACATTTTTTATTTTTAAAGCTATAGCTTTAGCTATGATCTTGTATGAAACATTGAGGAGGGTAATAGGTCTCCAATTAGATATTTGGTTATGAGTCATACCTTTAGAAATCAACTTGATTAACGTTACATTGATATAAGCTCCAAGGAAATTGTTCTAGTGAGGTTCCAGCTATACATGATGGAGATAAAAGGAAAGGATATGTCATATTATTATAAAACTCCACTGGAAGATCGACCAAACTTGGAGCTTTGTCATTCATCATAGAAAAAAAAAGCATTTTGTAGATTATTCACAAAAATAGGATACTCAAGTTGATCCTGAATAGTGGGGTCTACTAGGGAGGTAATATATTTCTACACATATTCCATTAAGATAAGTTGGATGTCATCCCTTGGACTTGTTGTAAAAAGCTAAGAGAAATGGATTACAAAAAGATTCATGATCTCATTAGAGTCAAAAAGAGAATGACTTGAAGGGTCCTCCAACTAAGTAATCCTTTCCAAAATATTCTTATGCTCGAGGTACTTAAAGAAAATTTGAGTTCTCTTATCACCCTTGGATATCCAATTGAGGCGAAATCTAACATGTACCCCTTTGGCATGGTAAGATTCATAAACTCTCAATTGATTTTTAGCATTAGCTAGATCACCTTCAATAGTGTTAGTGGCATCTTTCATAAGCATGAAATGAAGATGAGATATATCTTTATTAAGGCAACTCTCTTGAATCTTCTTCCTCCTAGCAACAGAGCACCCATACCATCTAAGAGAAGAAATAGTAATAGAAATAGTTGTTTCAAACCATTTGATCTAGCCAATATTACTAGTTGGTCTGGTAAATTTGTTCCAGATATGCTCTACGAGGTGGAAACAGGTAGGGTTGTCAAGGTGGGAAAATTTTAATTCGAAAGGAAACAACATTGAATTAATATAGATAGAGGAAATTTAGATAGAAGATAAGATAGCAAGATGATCAGATAAAATTGTGTGAGAAAATGACTCGAACTTGCTCATGGATGGAGAATTTATCCATAAAATAATAATTGAAATAAAAAATGTCTAGACAAACAAGCTTTCGAGAAACACCATGACAACAGATGCACTACATAAACCAATTGTCTTTGTGAGAGGAGGTTTTATGAAAGAGAGGGTCATGAACACCTAAATAATTATAACAAAACAACCAAGTGACAAATTCAGTAGTAAAAAGGGGTTTGTTACCAACCCAACTTTTATCACTAGGAATTTCAATCATATTAAAGTCACCTCCAAGGATCCATTTTGTAGGAGGGAGAGAAATAGCTAATCAATCCTAGAGGGATATATGATTAAGAGAGACATTGGGAGCATAGATTGAAAAAAATTCAAGAAGCAGAGAGTTGAGAGACAATCTAACCCATATACAATGATGAGCAAGATCTTGACCATGGTCTAGAATAACATAACAAAGAGACTTGGATGTAGAGAGGGAAACACCTCCTTTATCATTAATATGAGATGTAGTAAAGGTGGATGCATATCCCTAGCCAATAACTTTCATAAAATGGGTGAGAGTATGACCAGTGACTTTCAATTCTTGAAGAAGAATAGAAATGTGATTCTCTATTGCATCTTTTTGAACTTAAAACTTATGATTAGGGAGGAAGATCCCTCTAACATTCCAATATAGAAGATATAAATTCATGAGGGGTTATTTGGAGGTTGCTTAACCTCATGAATTAGAGACTAAAATTTATTTTCTTTGAAGGGAGACAAGTGTATGTTGTTCAAATAGGTTTGTTGAACTAGAACCTTATTTTGGGCAACTTGAGAGGATGATCTAGAAATATATTTGACTGAGGTTTTTTTTCTCTATATGGGTGGAGTGATTTCAGGGGGTTGACAAGTGTTGTCGCTTACCTACAATTCTCCACCCATCTATCATATGATTGTCTTTAAAGAATTTTGATGAAGGAACAAGAGCTAACTCAAGGTTCACAACTAAATCTAGCAGGGTTTGTAGATTAACAAGAATATATAAGGATTTAGTCTGAGATGTGGAAGAGGCAAGAGGGTTCTTGGGAGGTATGGCCTGAGAAAGAGAAGGGTTTTGGGGGCCTAGGGGGTGCTGAGGGCCATCAACAGGGAATTTCCCAACTAAATTCTAAGTGATGACTTTTGTATGAGGGTCATTATTAGGGATTTTTTTAGAAATTTTTTTAGTGGCTTCCATTTGTTTCTTTGTAGCTAATTTGTTTAAGCAATTTCTAATCAAGTTTCCAACTTATCTACAATAAAAATAGGTATTGAGTAAGTTTAGGTATACGAGAGGTTAATTAAAATGGAAACCTAATCCATTGGGGTCAAGGGAGGGGGCAATGGCTTGGATATGTCCATGCCCACACAAATACATGGGTGAACTCTATAATTAGAGTTTTTTTCTGAAACTGTGTGAGACCACAAAACCTTACCAAGAAGAGTAGAAATTTTATAAAGAAAGGGGTGACATGAGAGAGATAAAAAAAGTTCTATCCAAAGAGGGTATTTCTCATAGAGGGGTCCTCTAGATAAAAATCCAAAGACCAACCTTAAAGATAGCTAGTTTGCCACTAGATAACCCATGTTCCATATTGGAGATGTTCTTGGGCATGTTTAGGATTTGCAAAGGAGACAACTATGGTTAGGAGTGAATTTTAAATTTAGAATTATGATGTAAATATTACAAATAATCACCTTTATGGCCAAGGCAAGGAAGTTGAATTGTTGTCGTGTCTTGTATATAACCTTGAGCAATTCTTCCTCTTTTTATTTTGTATATGAGTCTGGACTCAAACCTTGAGTTATTGTATGTATATCTTGTCAAGCCTCTTATAATTGTATCTAAAAATAATTTCCTTTTAAATATAAATGCAATGAGCTATGAATTCTTAAATTTGGATCCTCGTCTCTATGTTTGTATATCTTTCTATGGGGGATTGTGACTAGTAGTTGTCCTAGTTCTCACGAGGGATTCTTTGATATGTAGTCATATATGGTTGGGACTTTCTTTAATTTTAGTTGTCATGTTTTGATGCATTTATTCACTAATTCCACTAGTATGCAAGATGAAATTTGTAATTTTTGGTGTATTTCCACCCGTAGCTTAGGCTAGTTAAGCTAGTTGGACTTTATTACTTTCTCTCTTTTCTCTATTCCTTGGAAAAGACCTCGTTAGGGTATAATAGCTTAGGAACAAAGTGACGTATCAAATATTACATCCAAACAAGGAGTTGGCCTTGGTAAAAAACCCTAGAGGTTTTCTAAAGGAGCCATGTCCCATGCTTCCTAGACTTCCCAAGACTAGCACTCCAAATGAGTCACGGGCATCGAACACACCTAATGAGAGCCGTATTATAGGTGGTCATGGTACCTAGGTCATAGGGACCATTTATAGTTCCCAAACATTTCAAACTAGCAAACATGATGGGATCCAAATTGCTACATTTGTCCCCTAATCAAAATTCAAATTGAGGTTTCAATGAAGACCTCAGTTCCCTACTTGTTAAAGCACTTGAAAGATTCACCTAGTAATTCTACGGTAAAGAGAATACCCCTAAGGAATCACCTCCCAAGGTCCAGGATAATGTTATGGTGGGAATCTTTGTCTTGTTAAGCAATAGCACACCACCTGGCGACTCTGTTGTGCAAAAAAACCTTTTTTAAACAAAGCCTAGGAATAGTAGTAAAAAACATGCAAAATTGTTTGATAAGCTTAGGGCCTACCACAAGATCCAGTGCAAGAGAACACCCTCAATTAAATCAGCCCCCTCTTAGATTTGGTAATATATAAAAATGTTAATGATAAAACATGGTTGCCCCTCAAAATTCAAACTAGATAAGACTTCGAGCATGGAATGATAGAGGTCCGATGTAGCCTTTGGTAGCATAGGTTACTTAGGATGAGATTTTGATTTCCATTTTAAAATTGTTATCTGTTGAGCAAGGTGCAGCAAAAGCATTGCAAAAGCATTGTCATTGTTGTCAACACAGACAGATTGATGCAGTTGATGCAGTTCAGAGGTCAGTCAGATCAAGTACAGTGATTTTCAAGGAAAACAGAAGTGACCCAGATTCAAAAATTTGCAAAAAAAGACAAGTAAGAAAACTGTCGCGATATCGCGACATGTTTTCTGTCGCGATATCGCGACAGGTTGAGAGGTCCGAAGGCAGAAAGAAAAATGTCGCGATATCGCGACATAACGGAGGAGAGAGAAAATGCATGCAAAATTGTCGCGATTTCGCGACATAACCGAGGAGAGAGAAGGCACAAGCAAAATTGTCACGATTTCGCGACATGGCTGAGGAGAGAGAAGGCGCAAGCAAAATTGTCGTGATTTCGTGACAAAAAGGATGAGAGAGAAAGTGCATGAGAAAGTGTCGCGATATCGCGATCTTAAGAAAAGCACTAAGGGCGAAAGTGTCGCGATATCCGAAAAAGGAGGAGAGAGAAAGTTCATGAAAAATTGTCACGATTTCGCGACATGCTGGAAGGAAAGAAGCAAAGTTGAAAAACTATCACGATTTCATGACAAGTTTGGAGTAAAGGTGCCAAGGACGAAAAGTGTCACGATTTCATGACAAGTTTGAAGAAGCAGCGCCTAGGATGAAAACTGTCGCGATTTCGTGACATGTTGGAGGCAAAGCAGCAAAGTCGAGTAACTGTAGTGATTTCGCTACATGTTGCAGTTTCGCTGGCTGAAGCAAAGAAAATGCACTAAGTCAAGAAAGTGTAGCGATTTCGCTACAAGTTTGAAATACAAGGTGCAAGAGTGCAGCGATTTCGCTACAAGTTCGGAATGGAAGGCACAAAGATGCAGCGATTTCGCTACAGGTTCAAAATGCAAGGTGCAAAGGTGCAGCGACCTCGCTACGAGTTCGAAATGCAAGGGGCATAGGTGTAGCGATTTCGCTACAAGTGTAAAACACAGAACACAATGGGGTAGCGATTTCGCTACAAGTCTAAGATTAGCAAGTCGAAGCAAGAGGAAGCACCAAGGCAACAAAGTTGTAGCAATTTTGCTACATGCTAGATTTTTAGAGGCGCAAAGAAAATTACTAAGTCAAAAAGGTGTAGCGATTTCGCTACCACATGAAGAGAGAATTGTACGGAGGCCGAAAGCGTCGCGATTTCACGACAAAGCGAAGGATGACGTCAGCAAAACTGAGAAGTGTCACGATTTCGCGACAAGGTGAAAGAAAAGCCGCTGGAAGCCGGAAGCGTCGCGATTTCGTGACAACTTTGAAGATGACGTCAGCAAAAGCTGAAAGTGTCACGATTTCATGACAAGTTGAAAGAAAAGCCGCAGGAAGCCGAAAGCGTCGCGATTTCACGACGACATTAAGGATGACGTCAGCAAAAGCTGAAAGTGTCACGATTTCATGACAAGTTGAAAGAAAAGCCAGGAAGCCGAAAGCGTCGCGATTTCACGACGACATTAAGGATGACGTCAGCAAAAGCCCGAATGAGTCGCGATTTCGCGACATGTCTCATTTTCGCGGCTAGGAGACAAAAAAGCTCGATGCAGCAAAAGCGTCGCGATTTCGCGACATGTCTCATTTTCATGGGTGTGTGCCGAGTAAAGTAGAAGGAGGCTGAAAACGTCGCGATATCGCGACATGTAATGTTTTCGTGGGTGCATGCTGAGACAAGGTCTTGAAGGAAGATATGTCGCGATATCGCGACAGGTAACAGCTTGGCGGGAAAAAGCCAAAGATACATGCACTGTGACAGGTGTCAAAATAGCGCCAGTTACGGTAGAGTTAACTGGAGTCAGATCTGCAGTTCCCAGTGACAGGTGTTGGTGAAAGATTAGAGAAAATACTGCAGTAGTTAACTGGAGTCACAGGGAAAGTTACGAAGCATGCATTTAAGAAAAGAACGGCTGTTGTAGGGCCGTGATGCAGCAAGCTGGCACAAGCGCAGTATTACAGATAATCTCTACAAACAAGAAATCCTCTCGATGGTTGTGCATGTCAGACACGACAGTAGCGGGTAGAATAGAAGGATCGACGTAGTATAGAAAAGAGTGTGAAAGTGCTAAAAGGGCAGTTACGTAGAGTTTAGGAGAACAGAATCATAGAGCATCGAAACGCGTAGAAAGGCTGTCAGTCTGCACAGAAAAGGGTGTCAGTACCAATAGAGCAGAATGTCAGAATATGTCAGTAAGAAAGCGACGAAAAGGCAGAACGCGTCAGAGGGGATTTGACGGATCGATTACAGCCGAAAATGCATGAAAGTTTAGAGGGAAAATTTGAACCGTTTAAAAATTGAGCCGTTCAAGAAAATCAAATATAAAAACTCGAACAGGCACAGGAAGAGAGGTTACTGCAACCGTGGTTATTCATGAAAAACAAAAGATAAGGTTGAGTAAGAGTGCTGCTCGAAGTACAGTGAAAGAACAAGAACCCGAACTTGAATGCAATTTTATTGAAAGATCAGAAGAGAGGTTTAGATCATAAAAGGAAGATATTGAGATTCTAACAATTCTCTGTATGCTTCTGTGAGATTAATTTGTATGAGCTATAGACCAGTGAGGGTCTTGCAAAAGAGAAGGCATTTTTATGTCAATATTTTTGTTAAAAATTGAAATCCAAGTTGGTGCTTGGTAAAAGGAGTTGGTGCTCCTATCTGTTGTAGCAGAAAAATCAGGGGTTGGTGCTCCTTCCAGTGGGTGTTGGTAAACTATTTGTAAAGATTGAATCCTTGCAAAGACTGGATTTGGATTGTAGTCCAAACAGTCATTATTTGAGGAGTAGCCACATTGGTGAACCTCGTTAAATCTTGTGTTGTGTGATGCTCATGTGTGATACTTGCTTTATCTATTTTTAAGCTTGCATTTTTAAGTTTTAAGAGTTGCAGATTCAAGTTTTTAAATAGTTACACTGATTCACCCCCCCTCTCAGTGTCATTGTGAGAATATCAATTGGTATCAGAGCAAGGTTCCTGTACAAGCTTAATCAGCTAAGGTGATCTTGGAAGATACACAATGGCCGGTGGTGAAGGATTCTCTTCTAACAAAGCTCCTCTGTTCGATGGAACAAATTATTCTTTCTGGAGACTTAGGATGCAGACATATCTATGTGCATTGGGTTATGACATTTGGGAATCTGTTGAAAATGGATACACTATACCCTCTGTTCCTCCAACAGATGCGGCTGAGAAGAAAAAGTTTGAGAACAACTCGAAAGCCAAGAATGCTATTATGTGTGGATTAGTAGACAAGTGAGTTGATACGCATCATGAACTGCAAATCTGCAAAAGACATATGGGACAAACTGCAAAGCATTCATGAAGGAGATAGCAAGATCAAGGAAGCTAAGCTGCAAACACATCGTGCCCAGTTCGAAGCATTAAAGATGACTGATGATGAGAACATAGAAGCCTATATGCTGAGAGTAAATGGAATCATTAATGCAATAAGAGGACTCGACGAGGAGATGGAAGATGCAGTTGTTGTGAAGAAGGTACTAAGAACTCTCAATAAAAGATTTGATGCAAAGGTTTCTGCCATAGAAGAAGCAAAAGATTTAAATTTTTTTAGTATGGATGAAATGCATGGTTCTCTAACAGCATATGAAATGAGAATTGGACAAACTAAGCCCTCAGACAGAGAAGCAGCTTTTCAAGCACAGAAAAATATAAAATCTAAACAAGAATCTGAGGAAGAAGAATCTACAGATGAAACTGAAGCAAACTTTGTTAGGAAATTAGTAAAGGGAAAAGGAAAGTACAGAGGCAAGCTACCGTTCAAGTGCTTTAACTGTGGAGGCATCGGGCACTTTGCAGCAAAATGCCCAATGAATGAGAAAAACAAAAATGATGAAGGGACACACCAAGAAAGAAATGTCTGGAAGAAGAAACCACATTTTAGAAAAAGGAACTTCAAGAAGAAAAGTTTCATTTCCAAGAACATTGACTCTTCAGAAGACAGTTCCAGTGAGGACTCAGAAGAAGAAACCGGTGAAGCCTTGTTCATGGCTTTTGAAGAACAAAGAACCGAGGAAACCCAGGAGTGTGAAGAAAAATTAGAGGATGAGGCTGAGGTAGATCTGGAAGGTGAGTTGGTTGCTGCACTTGAAGAGTTAAGTGCAGAAAGGAAAAGAAATAAAAATATTTCAAGAAAATTTGAGGATGCTAGCAATTTGATAATCAGTTTGAAAGTACAAACTGAAGAATATAAGAAAAAGTCTAAAGATTTTGAAGCTCAGTTAACCGTGAAAATAAATGAGTGCAATAAGCTAGAAGAAGACATAGTTGGATTAAGGCTACAGCTAGAAGAGATGAATCGAAAACTGAGTTGTCATCATAAATTTGAAGACAGTTCTGCAAAGCTGAATAAAATGTTAAATAATCAAAGGCCTACGGGTATCAAATTTGGTCTAGGCTTTGATGAAGGAGAATCCTCAAAGGACTCAAAGGTCATGAATTGTAGAACCAATAAAGAATAAAGACAAGATCAGGGTTGATCAAGATAAACCGTATCATGCAAAAGAAAACAATAAGTCCAAGCTCGAAAGGAGTTCTGCAAATGATGGATTCACCAAAGTCACATATCAAAGAAGAAGAAGACCCATGGCTCCTACTTCCACATGGCAACAACCATTTCCCTGGTACACTCGTTCCTTTTCTAGTTATTGTTTTAAATGCAATGCATATGGTCATAAAATTTCAAGTTGTAGATATAATGTAGAACACAAGAAATTTTACTAGTAGAAATATTTTTTCACCTTTGATAGATTATGTTGTAGAATGTTATAACTGTCATAACTTCGGACATATTGCAAGAAATTGTCGTAGCTCTTTTGCAGGAAATAAATACCAGGGAAGAAAGTATCAATCAACTGGATTAAAACAAAACAGAAAATCTCCCGAAAAACTGTCACAAGCCAATGAAAGGGAGAAGGTAAAACAAGTGACCAGATCTGCTGTTAAATCTTAGTGGAAAGAAAAGGAACAACCGAAGAAAGACAAGGAATCTCTAATCGTTCAAACAGCTCTCAAAGCCCAGAATAAATCTGCACCTTGGATTTTGGACAGTGGATGCTCCAGTCATATGACAGGAGACAAACAGAAGTTTGATAAGCTACAGACATACGAAGGTGGTTCTGTAAAATTTGGAAACAATGATGGAGCAAAGATAGTGGGTAAAGGATCAGTTAAGTTAAGTGACGGAAAAATCAACTCTAAGGAAGTTCTTTTTGTGGTAGGTCTGAAGCATAACTTACTGAGTGTAAGTCAAATTTGTGACAGAGGTCATGAAGTAATTTTCAAGAAAGAGGGTTGTGAAGTAAGAAAGACAAAAAATGGAAAGTTAATAGCCACTGGACTGAGAACTTCTAGAAATTTGTATACTCTCTCGGAGACTTCAGAAGGAGCTTGCTTGGTTGGACAAGAAGAAGAAAATTGGCTGTGGCACAAGAGACTCGGTCACATAAGCTTTGATAATCTGGTAAAGATCAGCTCAAAAGGAGCAGTAAGAGACATACCCACTATTGGTAAACCCTCAAACAACATTTGTGAGTCATGCCAAAAGGGGAAACAAACCAGATCTACTTTCAAAGCAAAAGAGTATTTTACAAGCAAACCGTTAGAACTAATTCACACAGATTTATGTGGACCCATGAGAACGGAAAGCATAAATGGCTACAAATATTTCATGCTGTGTATAGATGACTTTTCAGAATGACATGGGTACTCTTTCTGAAATTTAAATCAGAAGCCTTTGAGATGTTTAAAACTTTTAAAAATCTTGTTGAGAATCAATCTGGAAAAAGAATTAAATGTTTGAGATCAGATAGAGGTGGAGAGTTTATTTCAGATGAGTTTGCAGAATATTGTGAAAAACATGGGATTAGAAGACAGTTTTCGGCAGCTAGAACACCACAGCAGAATGGAGTAGTTGAAAGAAAGAACAGAACTGTGCAAGAAATGGCAAGGACCATGTTAACCGAGAGCAAAATTGCTGACAGATTCTGGAAAGAGGTAGTTCATACTGCAGTCTACATTCAGAATAGATGTATGTTGAGGCCGCATGAAAGCAAAACACCTTATGAACTGTGGTTTGGCAAAAAGGCTACAGCAAAATACTTCAAAGTGTTCGGCAGCAAGTGTTACATTAAAAGAACTGAAAACAATCTTGGCAAGTTTGAAGATAGAGCTGATGAAGGTATTTTTCTTGGTTACTCAACAAAAAGCAAAGCCTACACATGCTACAACAAAAGACTCAAGAAAATTGTGGAGAGTGCGGATGTTAAGGTTGATGAAGGAAGGAAACAAGAAATCAGCCATAATGAAAACTACCCAACTTATGAAGAATTTATTGAAGAAGATGAAGATCAAGAAAAGGAAGAGAGACAGAAATCAGATTCAGATGATTTGGAAAGAGAAGAAAATAGGAAATCCAGAACAGGCAGCTGGCAGAAAAATCATCCCAAAGAGCAGATTATTGGGGACCCTACAGTTGGCATTCAGACAAGAAGAAGAGTAGTAAATAACTATTCTCTGTTATCCAGTATTGAGCCCAAAAATATTATTGAAGCAAGCACAGATGAAAGCTGGATGGAGGCAGTAAATGAAGAACTAGATCAAATTGAGAAAAACAAAACCTGGGAATTAGTACCAAGGCCTGAAAATAAAAACATAATTGGTACTAAATGGATATTTCGAAACAAATTGAATGAAGACGGACAGGTTGTAAGGAATAAAGCAAGATTGGTCTGCAAAGGATATGCTCAAGTTGAGGGGATTGATTTTGAAGAGACTTTTGCACCAGTGGCCAGACTTGAAGCAATAAGACTGTTTTTGGCTTTAGCAGTTCATAGGAATTTCAAAGTTTATCAGATGGATGTAAAATCAGCATTTCTGAATGGAAATCTTGAAGAAGAAGTATATATTGAACAGCCTGATGGTTTTCAACTTTGTGAGAATCCTAACTTTGTTTGCAAGTTGAAGAAAGCATTGTATGGCTTGAAACAAGCACCTAGAGCTTGGTATGCAAGATTGGACAGCTATCTCACTAAGCAAGGATTCAAGAAAGGTATGGTGGATAGCAATTTATATATCAAAACTGAAAATGGCAATTTCATTGTACTTGTTGTTTATGTAGATGATATAATATTTGGAAGCAGCAATGATGAATCATGCAAAGACATAGCAAACAAAATGCAGAAAGAATTTGAAATGTCTATGATTGGTGAACTTTCATATTTCCTTGGATTGCAAGTTAATCAAACCGAAAAAGGGATTTTTATTTCTCAAATTAAATATGTGAAAGAAATGCTGAAAAAGTTCACTATGGAGGATAGTAAGCCTGTCAACACCCCCATGACAACAGGCTGCAAGTTGAGCAAGGATGATAAATCTCCAGATGTTGATCAAACAATGTACAGATCAATGATTGGGAGCCTGTTGTATTTGATAGCCACCAGACCGGATATCTTACAAGTTGTTTGCATGGTTGCAAGATTTCAAGCTAGTCCAAAAGAGACTCATGTGACAGCTATGAAAAGGATTTTTAGGTACCTCAAGGGTACTATGGAGTATGGGCTATGGTATCCAAAAGGAAAAGACTTCACTCTTTTTGCCTATTCTGATGCAGATTGGGCAGGATGTATTGATGACAGAAAAAGCACAAGTGGAGGAGCATTTTATCTTGGAGATAAATTGGTAGCATGGCACAACAAGAAACAAGAATCAGTTTCTCTATCCACTACAGAGGCAGAATACATTGCAGCAACAACATGTTGTACACAAATATTATGGATGAGACAAACATTGAAAGATCTTGGTATTCACTTCAATGAGCCCATTTCAGTCAAATGTGATAACACTAGTGCAATCAACATTTCAAAGAATCCGGTAATGCATTCCCGCACCAAACATATTGCAATCCGGTATCACTTCTTGAAGGATAAGGTTGCAGAAGGAGAGGTCAAATTGGAGTTTGTTCCAACTACAGAGCAAGTAGCAGACATATTCACCAAACCTTTGCCCAAGGAAGTTTTTGAATACCTTAGGGGTAAGTTGGGAGTAGTCACACTTCCCAAGCACTGACTAGCTATGGGGAACACATTCTCAGGGGGAGCATTAAAATTATTTATGCCTGAGAATGTTGTGCATAGACTCAGGGGGAGTCTGCAGTAGCCCTTTGGTATTATTGGCAAAGGGGGAGAAGAAATTGAGCAAGGTTGCAGTGTGTTGCCAACAATTCCAAAGGGGGAGATTGTTGAGCAAGGTGCAGCAAAAGCATTGCAAAAGTATTGTCATTGTTGTCAACACAGACAGATTGATGCAGTTGATGCAGTTCAGAGGTCAGTCAGATCAAGTACAATGATTTTCAAGGAAAACAGAAGTGACCCAGATTCAAAAATTTGCAGAAAAAGACAAGTAAGAAAACTGTCGCGATATCGCGACATGTTTTCTGTCGCGATATCGCGAAGAGAGGGAAATGTCGATTTCGCGACATAACGGAGGAGAGAGAAAATGCATGCAAAATTGTCATGATTTCTGACAACGAGGAGAGAGAAGAGAAATTGTCTGATTTCTGACATCGAGGAGAGAGAAGGCGTAAGCAAAATTGTCATGATTTCATGACAAAAAGGATGAGAGAGAAAGTGCATGAGAAAGTGTCGCGATATCCGCGAGAAGAAAGCACTAAGGGGAGGAGGAGAGAGAAAGTTCATGAAAAATTGTCGCGATTTCGCGACATGCTGGAAGGAAAGAAGCAAAGTTGAAAAACTGTCACGATTTCATGACAAGTTTGGAGTAAAAGTGCCATGGACGAAAAGTGTCACGATTTCACGACAAGTTTGAAGAAGCAGCGCCTAGGATGAAAACTGTCACGATTTCATGACATGTTGGAGGCAAAGCAGCAAAGTCGAGTAACTGTAGCGATTTCGCTACATGTTGCGTTTCGCTGGCTAAAGCAAAGAAAATGCACTAAGTCAAGAAAGTGTAGCGATTTCGCTACAAGTTTGAAATACAAGGCGCAAGAGTGCAGCGATTTCGCTACAAGTTCGGAATGGAAGGCACAAAGATGCAGCGATTTCGCTACAGGTTCAAAATGCAAGGTGCAAAGGTGCAGCGACCTCGCTACGAGTTCGAAATGCAAGGGGCATAGGTGTAGCGATTTCGCTACAAGTGTAAAACACAGAACACAATGGGGTAGCGATTTCGCTACAAGTCTAAGATTAGCAAGTCGAAGCAAGAGGAAGCACCAAGGCAACAAAGTTGTAGCAATTTTGCTACATGCTAGATTTTCAGAGGCCGCAGCAAAGAAAATTACTAAGTCAAAAAGGTGTAGCGATTTCGCTACCACATGAAGAGAGAATTGTACGGAGGCCGAAAGCGTCGCGATTTCGTGACAAAGCGAAGGATGACGTCAGCAAAATTGAGAAGTGTCACGATTTCATGACAAGGTGAAAGAAAAGGCTGGAAGTCGGAAGCGTCGCGATTTCACGACAACTTTGAAGATGACGTCAACAAAAGCTGAAAGTGTCACGATTTCATGACAAGTTGAAAGAAAAGCCGCAGGAAGCCAGAAGCGTCGATTTCATGACAACATTAAGGATGACGTCAGCAAAAGTTGAAAGTGTCACGATTTCGTGACAAGTTGAAAGAAAAGCCACAGGAAGAAGGAAGCGTCGCGATTTCGTGACGACATTAAGGATGACGTCAGCAAAAGCCCGAATGAGTCATGATTTCGTGACATGTCTCATTTTCGTGGCTAGGAGACAGAAAAAAGCTCGATGCAGCAAAAGCGTCGTGATTTCGTGACATGTCTCATTTTTGTGGGTGTGTGCCGAGTAAAGTAGAAGGAGGCTGAAAACGTCGCGATATCGCGACATGTAATGTTTTCGCGGGTGCATGCTGAGACAAGGTCTTGAAGGAAGATATGTCGCGATATCGCGACAGGTAACAGCTTGGCAGGAAAAAGCCAAAGATACATGCACTGTGACAGGTGTCAAAATAGCGCCAGTTACGGTAGAGTTAACTGGAGTCAGATCTGCAGTTCCCAGTGACAGGTGTTGGTGAAAGATTAGAGAAAATACTGCAGCAGTTAACTGGAGTCACAGGGAAAGTTACGAAGCATGCATTTAAGAAAAGAACGGTTGTTGCAGGGCCGTGATGCAGCAAGCTGGCACAAGCGCAGTATTACAGATAATCTCTACAAACAAGAAATCCTCTCGATGGTTGTGCATGTCAGACACGACAGTAGCGGGTAGAATAGAAGGATCGACGCAGTATAGAAAAGAGTGTGAAAGTGCTAAAAGGGCAGTTACGTAGAGTTTAGGAGAACAGAATCATAGAGCATCGAAACGCACAGAAAGGCTGTCAGTCTGCATAGAAAAGGGTGTCAGTACCAGCAGAGCAGAATGTCAGAATATGTCAGTAAGAAAGCGGCGAAAAGGCAGAACGCGTCAGAGGGGATTTGACGGATCGATTACAGCCAAAAATGCATGAAAGTTTAGAGGGAAAATTTGAACCGTTTAAAAATTGAGCCGTTCAAGAAAATCAAATATAAAAACTCGAACAGGCACAGGAAGAGAGGTTACTGCAACCGTGGTTATTCATGAAAAACAAAAGATAAGGTTGAGTAAGAGTGCTGCTCGAAGTACAGTGAAAGAACAAGAACCTGAACCTGAATGCAATTTTATTGAAAGATCAGAAGAGAGGTTTAGACTGTAAAAGGAAGATATTGAGATTCTAACAATTCTCTGTATGCTTCTGTGAGATTAATTTGTATGAGCTATAGACCAGTGAGGGTCTTGCAAAAGAGAAGGCATTTTTATGTCAATATTTTGTTAAAAATTGAAATCCAAGTTGGTGCTTGGTAAAAGGAGTTGGTGCTCCTATCTGTTGCAGCAGAAAAATCAGGGGTTGGTGCTCCTTCCAGTGGGTGCTGGTAAACTATTTGTAAATATTGAATCCTTGCAAAGACTGGATTTGGATTGTAGTCCAAACAGTCATTATTTGAGGAGTAGCCACATCGGTGAACCTCGTTAAATCTTGTGTTGTGTGATGCTCTTGTGTTATACTTGCTTTATCTATTTTTAAGCTTGCATTTTTAAGTTTTAAGAGTTGCAGATTCAAGTTTTTAAATAGTTACACTGATTCACCCCCCCTCTCAGTGTCATTGTGAGAATATCATTATCATATTTAACTAAATAAAATGTGATAAATCCAACTGAGCATCTCCAACATATGGTCAACCTCTATGCTTTGTACATTGGAGAACAAAATGTGGTGTTAAGTTTTTTGGCAACATACTTCAAAGAAAAAGCATGAGAGTGGTACATTTCACTCACTCCATATTCTATCGTTGACTAGGACTTGCTTGTGGATAGGTTTAAGGAGAAGACGAATGGATTATCTCTATTAGAGCAATTGGTGACCATTAAAGGGCCCCTATGAAAGCCATGGATAACTTCAATACCAAATTCCATAAGTCCTGGTATAGGATCCTAAAGGAGATATGACCCATCCCAGGTATGGTTTTTATCTACTGTCTAAAGGAAATAAATTTTGATATAGCCATGATGGTCAAAACTAGGGGAGGAAATTCATTGCCAACAACCTATAGGATAGCCATTCAAGCCAAGAGATACCTCATCCAAATTGGAATGTTAGCCCCTAGACCCCTTATGTCTCTCTTCCAATATGTTCAACCATTGTATTAGCCTCCTCTGACAATACAACCCACCACTTCCAAGTCAACCTCTATTTTTGGTCAAAGCTCTATGTAAACATCTCCATATACCACTAGCACATCCTTTTTGGTCTCTCAATCCCTAAAAATAGATAAATTGCAAAGAGCCATGAGAGACATGAACAATAAAATTATATCCCTTAAGCACTAGTAAAATTTTTAGAGGTTTAGTTATCAAAACTACCCAAGACCCCCCTTTTAGTAGGTCAACTAAAATATTGGCCTCCACAAAATGGATATCAAAGGTACCCCCATCAACCTAATAGAGAGCCTGGTCCACCCCAATATTTTGAGTGACAAATGGTACTTGTCTCCATCCCTATGCAACAAGTACCTTTGAATCTGTGAAAGATATGGTCCTTGCTTAAAAAAACTATATAGGAGACCCCTATGACTAGCAATATTATTACCCTAACTCATAATATTTAGGCCACAAGGATATTTAGCAGAAAATATGTCCAATACCTTAGCCAACATATCAAATCCATATGGTGTAAGCATCAAGACCAACCACTTAGAACTTGCCATTGAAATTTCCCTCAATTCTAGGAATCAAAGCACCAAAATAAACCTTAGTGATATGAGATAAAGAAGAGGTCTATGTCATCATTGGATGTACAAGCATGACACCAGACAACCAGATCTAGGTTCAGCTTGGTATTCTCAAAAGAGGTAATTAGAGAGTAATCAAAGAGACTCAAAGGCAACAAAGCCCAACATAGGAGGTCAACAAACTAGCAATTGATTAATCATGGGATAAGAGCCAAGAAGAGCCAAAGAAATAGTACCAAAATAACCAATACCAAAGCAAATCCTATTAAAATCGATCCAAGCACACAACCTTAGCATCGAGCAACCCAAGCCCTAGTGGATCTCGAGCAATATGTTGAAATCTCAATTGCTAGAATCTATCAATATGGTCAAGCACCTAAAGAGGTCCACTATACACATGCTAATATGAGATGTTCTCACCCTATCAAAATAGATGAACTAGCTAGAAGAAGCCTTGGAGAAGTAGATCACTAGAAAACAGAAAGAGCAGGTTGTTTTGTAAATATCTAGTCTTGGTCCTAGTAGACCCAAGTCATAACATTTCTACCTGATGCTCATGTGTGAGGACAAGCTCATCTATAATTGCTTGGTGGATTCTAGGGCAAGAACATTAATAATGCCTAAAATAGTAGTTGATACCTTGGATTTAGGCTACAAATTGATCAAGTAAAGGGTTGTGTAGTTGGACAAAAATCCAATTCCTATCCTTGGCCTAAGAACCTGCAACATTCACTATATGCTTATTCCAATGTGACCATAATTTAAGATGTAGTAGTGATTGATCTGTCTATGTAATTTGGCCTATATCTCTATCATGAGTTCACTATAAATATTGGAGTATACCTCTCCCTAGATTGGTCCCACATGTTCCTCAAGACCCGCTATGGCACCAAGATGAAAGTTTCTTCTAAGCCCTTTCACATGAATCATGTGGAGCATATTCTAGTAATCAAGGCCAAAAAAGAATGTGCTTTCCTAGTCATAAAAGAAGAGGTGGAACCTAAGATACTCAAGGATGAACTACACACCCAAGTACCAAATGACTAGATGGATGAATGGGTCAATAACACATAGGGAGCATACCTCTGTAAGGAATTCGAGATAACTAGAGCAGATACAGACAATACAAAAAGAGGATCTCATCATGCCAAAGGCCACTAAATCTACAATAACCCACCACTCAACAAAACCCATAGAGTACATAACCCAACAATTGAAAAACCAATATGGAAAAAAAAATTGGATCACTTTGGTATGGGAATTGCAGGTTTCAATGACAAAATTTTGCACATAGTAGCTAGTGTGTGAAGACACATTAAACCTTGTCTCATAGTGTAAATATATGATATTTAAATAAATATGGTAAAATACAAGTACTATAGTTATTGGATAATGTAAATAAGCAACATATAAATGAAGGGTAGAAAGTCAAAATACCCATGCAAAATATTTTTGGGAAATGGGCCACCAGGCCAAATACATGAATATAAGAAGGTTTCTTAGATCAGAAGGACTAATCATAGACAAGAATAAATTGATCTAATAATTCTCTACATTACACTTAATGGTCATCAAAGCAATGAAAACATTTGTCATAGCCAAATAGGTAGCAACATAGTATATAGCCATGCCATCATTGATTCAGTTGCATGGGAAAGATTGAATAGAAGGATTGAAGGGACAAAAAGCTTCAATGCTTTATCAATAGGACAATAAAAGAGGGCTCTTGTTGACATGTCATATGATTCTACTTATATTTTAAACCCCCAAATCCTCCAATATCTAACCCATAGACTCCACACCCAAAAGATAAGGATACTAGTATTGGTTCTTCAACTCCTGCAAGAAAAAGTCCCCTATGAGTTGCCAAACTATAGTAAAAATTTCACTATAAAGGGGCATATATTTGACCTAAAGTGAAATTAAATAGGACCACTACTCAAATCTAAACAAATGATAGGGACTTAAGCTCCCTCCACATATCAAGTAGCTAATTTCAAGAAGACATCAACAAGGAGTAGTTTGTTCTAGAATTTGCTAGCATGTTTGAAGCTTCCCATACCATGAGGTAAAGTCATTCACCCAGACTGAATCAGTAAAGGATCATATCCTTTTTGGTGGTGACTAAGCCACATCCAACCATCAATAAGATTCTCAAAACCCTTTCGATGGTAACTAAAAGGATTTTTTTGATGGAGGGACCTCTATTAGATCGGTCCACCAGTACCTTTTTATTAACATGATGAGTAGGCCTTGAATTAAAACCATACTTTTTTGATAATTTGGTTGCAACACTCCATATACCTTGGTGTAGTTGGTTAATGGCAAGAGCAGCAATAAGAAAAAACCCAAGGACCTTAGAGGGAAAATGAAAAGGGGATGGGGAAAATTGGATTTAGCAAGACTTCCAAGTTCTATTAATACATATACAGATCCCCAAAAGGAAAAATGGCAAGAGGGGTAAGAAGATCATGCAAAATCCACACTAGACTTAAAACATGCTCATTAAATGAGGTCTAGTGGAACCCTGCATAAGGGAACTTTTAGATAATCAATAATCAGAAGGAATAGGATAACACCAAATGTGACATCAACTGGACGAGGAGGCCAAGTGGGGACACATAAATGGGGCTATTTAAGCGACAAGATCATCAAAAGAAATGTCCAAAACCAAATCATTGACAAAACCTGGTGAACCAACATTAAGGGGATAAACATACTAAAACAAATCAAAAATCAAGGAAAAACAAGGTCACAAACACCAAAGTGAGGCCCCACTGGCAGAAGCCACAACCCAACCTTGAGTTCCCAAGGAAGAAGGTAGATTCATCAATGATATTTATGAGTGTCGTCAATTATTTATCATTTAGTCAATATACTTGTCAATCCAGGGCGGTGTCCAATGGCTATATACGATAGGAAAGGCAAGCATTTTAAGGATCAATTCATTCAGGGGATGGCTTTATTTATGAAATAGTTAGTGTTTGGGGTTTTATGTCACCTCTAAATCCTATAAACTAAAAGTGACTCCTATTTACCCTTACAAAAATGAAATTGCAGGAATTGAAACTTTGCAAGAAAAAAAGGAAACTATCTAAATTTTGCAAAATTTGAAATGACAAAAATGAAATGATGAAAAAATGGAAATAGTAGAAATGAAACTTGTAGAATTGAAAATCACGCTTTTCATAAAGGAGAACCTAATTACAGTAACATAATTCAAACGATAGTAATCAAATGTTGCAAAACTAGAACATCAAGAAATTCTCTGATGCAAACTGGAAATACCAAAATCTGAGAATACTATGGGAAACAAAAAATGTTGTATGTTGTAAGATGCATGAGTCTACCCTAGATGATCTGAAATGCATTAATGATTACCAAACACCATAATCTAACACAACTAATAACATGCAATAAAAACTATCAGGAGCAGCTCTCGGAATGAGCGGAGCAGGAACAATTTTGGTCAAAATCATCCACAAACAAGTCAAAAAGGTGGAAAATGGTGAGACAAAGTTGATTGTAGCTATATAAGGGGTTGTCTTACCTTTTCCAGTGCATTTATCCCAATGGATGCAGCCCAACAAAGGAAATGGATAAGTTGTAGTAGAACAGTTTTCTGCATTCTAGGAAGACAGTTCTAAAAATAGTTGTAAAATCCTTGAAAAGTAGCAACAAACCATATCAGCATTGTAATAGAATAATATAAATAACTTAGCTCCCATTCGGTTGAGCATATAGGATATAGATGGAGGTATAGAAGAATTCTGGTATTGTGGCATTGTAAGTTTTTGTAGCAGAGCAGTATTTTGCAGGCTTTCTCCTGCACTATTGTAATGCTATTGCAGAATCAATAAAGGTGCAATTTCTCCATTACGTTGGCATTTTGAATGAATGTGTGTGAGATTTAGATAGTTTAAGATAGTTCTTTCCACCTTCTTCTGGTTCAGGGAGCAAGGGCCACTTCCAGGCCCAGGAGAAGGGATCTCATTGATAGGTTTTCTGCTCATTTCTTGCTGTAGCAGATTAGCAGGAACCTGACAGTTTTATTGCATGTTACTAGTTGTGTTAGATTGTATATGATGTTTGGTAATCATTAATGCATTTCAGCTGATCATCTAGGGTAGACTCATGCATCTTACAACATACAACATTTTCTGTTTCCCACAGTATTCTCAGATTTTGGCATTTCTAGTTTGCATCAGAGAATTTCTTGATGTTCCAGTTTTGCAACATTTGATTACTATCCTTTGAATTATGTTACTGTAATTAGGTTCTCCTTTATGCAAAGTGTGATTTTCAATTCTGCAAGTTTCATTTCTGCTATTTCCATTTTTGCATCATTTCATTTCTGTCATTTTAGATTCTGCAAATTTAGATAGTTTCCTTTTTTCCTGCAAAGTTTCAATTCCTGCAATTTCATTTTTGTAAGGGTAAATAGGAGTCAATTTCAGTTTATAGGATTTAGAGGTGACATAAAACCCCCAAACACTAACTATTTCACCAATAAAGCCATCTCCTGAATGAACTGATCCTTAAACTGCTTACCTTTCCTATCGTATACAACCATTGGACACCGCCCTGGATTGACAAGTATATTGACTAAATGATGAATAATTGATGACACTCATCATTTTTGGTGTCATTGTCGAGGATAACTTTAGGTGTTGTTAGGAGAAGCATAGCAGTCCAAGAACTGTCCTGTTATAGGTAACAATTCTTGAAAACTGAATTCTAGTTCATTTAGTGGATGAGCATGGATGAATAGGCCAAGAGATGAAAGAGGAAGGTTTATCAAAACTAGCTCTTTTCCACCAAGGCGTTCTTCATGATCAGGTGAAGATCTGCCTATGTATGAACTTCTTGAAAGACTTAAAAGAGAATCATCTTCTTCATCAATTGAAATTTTAGGATCTTTGCAAGAAGAACTCTTAGAGGCACTTGCTTCTAGACATACCCATAGGGCTGATCCATCTGAACCAGTTGAACAAGTCAAAACTGAGGAAGCACCTATGGCAGAACAAGGAGAACATGATAGGGAAATTGTTGGTCATGATGCTGACAATCCTGTTAGAACTTTTGAATACCCTATTCATATGAATCCTACTCAGAATGCTCCTATGAAAACAATTTCACCCTCAGTATTGCCAATATTTAGGGGAATTGTTTTTGAAGATCCTGATCAGTTCCTATTTGAATTCAAAGTTCTATGTCAGACTTATGACTATGTCAATGACAACCAAAAACTGAAGTTATTTCCCTCTACACTCAAAGATGCAGCCTTACGATGGTTTATGAGCCTTGAACCAGATTCAATCCGCACTTGGGATCAAATGGAAACTGCATTTTTGGATAAGTATCAAGAGTATTGTAGAGTGAGAAATAGGAAGGATGAGTTATTTTGGATTAGACAAGAAGAGGATGAAAACTTAGAGGATTATCTTGATAGATTTACCTTTATTCAAAAGAGATGTGGTCCTGTGGAAACTGACTTATTAAAAACTATATTTTTGAGAGGTTTGCAGGATGATTCCAGAGAAGTATTGGATTTAATGGGAAAAGGAGATATAAACCAACTTGAGATTAATGATATTGTAGAGTTATGCAAAAATTATTCCCACACTAGGCAAAGAAGAAGGAAGCGAAATCCTGGTAATACTGATATAAAATATTTGATGGAAGAAATGGCTAACATGAAAACTGATATTCTTGTACAATTAAATTCTGCATTAGGGGAAAGGAATTCAAAATCCAATTCTTCACCACCCCTGGCTATCTATTGTCCTAGATGCAGAAATAAGCATGCCCTACATGATTGTCCTTTGGATAGAACCTCTATCTCAACTATTTGTGGCATATGTTCAAAAGAGCATAAAACTGATAGGTGTCATATGTTGCCTCACCTGAAAACTATTTTGGAAACTCAAACTGAAGAACTTAATGTTATTGGGTAGAGGCCAGGTGGCAACTTTTCACAATACCAGAATGCCCCTCATTTTCCTATAGGTTGGGGACACAATCCTTGGAATATGCCTTGGGGATATTCAGAACCACCTTCACAACCATGGAATCAATCTTGGGCATCTTCCCAAGATTGGTCACATCCTCCCTGGAATCCTGTTAATCCACCTTGGACACAGAATCAACAATATGGGCAAATATGGGGGCCACAATACCCATCATATCAAGGGCAGCAAAGGTATCAAGGATAGACTCAAAATTTGCTGCTAGCTCCTAATAAAAACTTTCAAGGAAGAATACAACCTCAACAAGCATAGCCAGTTAAGCAACCCCCACTTCTAGCTCAGCCTATGGCTAACCCAAATAATACCAGACAAGCAGCCCCTGTTTATGGAGTTGAGTCTGAAGACACTATTGCAGTTCATGTACTTGATTGTAGTAATATCTAGTTACATTCAGGGAAAGTTTTACCTGACCCTACCCCACCCACCATTGAAGAAATTGATGGAAAGCAAGAGTCTCCACGTTCAGAACCAATGCAAACAAAAGAAAAAGAAGAGAAACCAAAAAAAATGCAAGGGCAAAAGGAATCTTCTTCAGAAGTAGTGCCATACCCTGAAAGGTTTGATCATACTGTCACTACTCCTGAATCAGAATTGGTTACAGAACTTAAAAATATGTCTATCTCCCTCCCTTTGTTGCAAGCAATAAAGGATGTGCCCTTAATCAAGAAAACCATTCAGGAATTGTGTATCAAGAAACCTGGTAGAAAGAAGAAAGCCTTTCCTAAAACTGTGCAAGTAGAAGGGAAGTTGGCTGACCTACTATCTGGAAAACTAGTGCCTCCCAAATATAGTGATCCAGGAAGTCCAGTAGTCACAATTACTATTGGGTTAGTGCAAATTCCAAATGTACTAATTGACCTTGGAGCTGCAATTAATGTAATGACTAAAGAAACAATGCAAAAACTGCAGCTCAGTAATCTCAGTCCTACCACTACAGTTTTGGAAATGGCAGATAGGTCAGTTGCCAGGCCAGAAGGGATCCTAGAAGATATTGCCATTGAAGTTTCTTCCTGGGAGTATCCTATAGATTTCTTGGTATTACAGCCTAGAAATATAGTTAATGGTTATCCCATCATTCTAGGACGACCTTGGCTTGCTACTGCAACTGCTTTTATAGACTACAGGTCAGGAGAAATGACTATTTCAAATGGCATTGACCTTAAGAAGATTTCCCTGTATCCACCAGCCCAACCTTCAACAAAAATTTTTGGACAGATATGGTATCCTGAGTCTGATGAAGAACAAGAAACTATTGCCACTTTGGCCACAATAATAGTGAAGGAACACATTGAGGAAGTCAATTCACCAGAAAGGGAAATTTTTGAAGATGAAACTGTCCTAGTGAAAACATTACAGGAAGAAGGACTTAAAGATGATCAAATTCTTGTTCATCGCCTGCTATGGAAGGATGAAGAACAAACTTTAGAATATCTGTCACCTATTCCCATACAAGAAAGCTCTTTCACACTGCCACATGGATGGCATCATCATCTTCTTACCTCTTTCACATGTCCTATGTAGGGAATGATTCCATCCGGCATCACTTATGAAATAGAATCCAGAGTATTTCATACTCTGCAGCCACATCACTATCCATTAAATTCTTTAATAAGCAGATATGAAGCAGTCAATTCTATTTATCCAAGGATTAAACAAATTGAAATACAACCAGGGAAAGTTCTAAATATTAATAGTTGGCTGACTAATGAACAAGAAGCCAAATTATTTTTTGTTCTACAGAAACATGTTCAGGATTTTGCCTAGAGTTACAAGGATATGACTGGCATTCATCCTGATGTATGTACACATAGGATATATACTGAAGATGTCAAACCAGTGAGACAACCTCAAAGACGCCTGAATCCTGCTCTTAAAGATATTGTTAAAGAAGAAATTGAAAAACTTTTAGATGTAGGATTCATTTACCCAATTTCAGATAGTAAGTGGGTTTCTCCATTGGTCATTGTTCCAAAGAAAAATGGGAAAATGAGAGTGTGTGTGGATTATAGAGAGTTAAATAAGGTTACACATAAGGACCATTTTCCATTACCATTTATAGACCAAGTGTTAGATACCCTTGTTGGCAAGAAATTTTTCTATTTTCTTGATGGTTTTAGTGGTTATAATCAGATACAAGTTGCACCAGAAGACCAGGAAAAGACTACTTTCACATGCCCTTGGGGAACATTTGCTTACAGAGTTTTACCCTTCGGTTTGTGTAATGCTCCAACAACATTTCAGAGAGTTATTTTGGCCATATTCTCTGATTTGACAAATGAAAGTGTAGAAATTTACATGGATGATTTCACAGTGTTTGGAGATAGTTTTGAGTATACCTTAGAACAACTTGAAAAAGTTTTAATACGTTGTGAAACATACCATCTGTCTCTTAATCCTGAGAAATGCTTCTTAATGATGGAGGAAGGGATTGTCCTTGGTCATCATATTTCCTCTTATGGGATCAAGGTTGATCCTAAAAAGGTGGAAGTCATTAAAAACCTTCCTCCTCCAAAAACTCAAACTGATGTAAGGAGTTTCTTGGGACACATTGGTTTCTACCATAGATTTATTGCCAATTTTAGTACCATAGCCAATCCAATGTTTGCATTACTAACTAAGGATTCTGAATTTACTTGGTCTACTAAGTGTCAAACATATTTTGAAGTATTGAAAGAAAAGTTAACAACTCCCCCTGTATTGAGAGGACCTAATTGGGAACTGCCATTCCATATTCAGACTGATGCTTCCAATACTGCTATTGGAGCTGCATTAGGACAAATTGAAAATGGGGAGCATTATGCCATTTATTACATCAGTAAAAACTTGACAGGAGCTGAAAAGAACTACACCACCACTGAAAAGGAATTCTTAGTTGTGATATATGCTATTAATAAATTTTGACACTATATCACAGGATATCAAGTGTTCATTCATACAGATCATGCTGCCATAAAATACTTGATGAATAAACCTTTGGTTAGTGCAAGAATTATTCGTTGGTTAATATTGTTGCAGGAATTTGATATCACCATAGTTAATAAACCAGGAAAAGCTAATGTGGTAGCAGATTTTCTATCAAGGTTGCCAAATGCAGATACAGGAGAATTGGTTGAAGATACATTCCTAGATGAAAAATTATTTGCTATTTCTGTACAATCTCCATGGTTTGTAGATATAGCTAATTACTTGGCTACAGGAAATATTCCTCTTCACTTTACTCCTAAGAAAAAGAAATAGTTAATCAAGCAAAGTTCTTCTTTCAAATGGATAGGAGGCTTATTGTTTAAATGCAGTCCTGACCATGTTTTACGTAGGTGTATCCGCAAGGACGAGGTATATGATATCTTACGGGCATGTCATGATGAACCATCAGGAGGACATTATTCAATAAAAAGCACCATTCAAAATATTTTGGGTACTGGTTACTACTGGCCATCTTTACATAAAGATGTGAAAAGATATGTCAGACATTGTGATGCATGCCAAAGGATGGGAAAACCTACCTTCACTAGTGAAATGCCATTACAACCTCAAATAGGAACAGAACCATTTGAGAGATGGGGGCTAGATTTTGTAGGACCCATTGACCCTCCTTCCCAAGGGAAAGTGCATATCTTGGTATGTACCGACTATGTAACCAAATGGGTAGAAGCCCATGCTTTTAAGCATGCTCGAGAAGAAAAAGTTGTTGATTTCCTGTATTCATAGATTTTCCTGCATTTTGGGGCCCCACAATCCATCACCACAGATCAAGGACCTCAGTTTACTTCAAGAGTTATTGAAGCTTTCACTCAACTATATCAAATCAAGCACAGGAAATCCTCACCTTATCATCCACAAGCCAATGGACAGGTTGAAGTGACTAATAGGGAACTAGAGAGAATCTTAACCAAAACCATAGCAGCCCATAGGAGGAATTGGTTGGACAAACTACCTGAAGCAATTTGGGCTTACAACACTACTTGGAAATCCACCACTGGATTTACACCATATGAATTGGTTTATGGTAAAAAGCCTCTTTTGCCTATTGAATTTGAGTTACTGACTCTTCGAACTACTTTGGATGTAGGTATTGATTTGTCACAGGCACAAATGGACCGAATTCTGTAGCTCAATGCATTGGATGAGCTACGAATGGATGCATTGCACCAGACTGAGATGATCCAAGCACAACGAAAATTGTGGCATGATAGTCACATTCAACAATGAAAATTTTAGCAAGGTGATTGGGCTTTGTTGTTTGACTCTCGTTATGAAGACTATCCTGGAAAGTTGCAGACTAGGTGGCTTGGACCATATCATATTGAGGAAGTGTTTGAAAATGGAGTTGTTCACCTTTCACCTATTGATGATTCATGATGAAAGTTGGTGGTTAATGGACATCGTCTTCGGATATACCATAAACCACTAACTAAAGAGGAGTTTCTCAAGCAAGTGGAAAACTTGGATGTACACATGTTGGAAGAAAACACTTCTTCCACACCGGACTCAATAGAGTAACATGAAAGAAATTGAAAAAAAATAAAAAAAAAAAAAATGATAAAAAAATGAATAATTCAGAAAGTGAAAACCTCTTTGAGGCGCTTCTAAATTAGGCTTGCATGAAAACCGGTCTTCCGGCATGTTTGCCTTGTTGAAATCACAATTTGGACCCACCATCACTATTCTGTCTTTTCTCACAATCACTGTTTCACCTATTTTCAGATTGCACCTATCTTAGTCAATAGAGCAGCCAATTGGAATCAGCAGAAACAACCATCTGTACAAATGTAGATAAATGGTTATATCAGGTATGTGCCTTTTTCATTTTAGAACATTGTCAATATCTAGTATGTAGTGTATAATATCCCTAGTTAGTATATAAGGCATACATAAGGTTGATTCAGAAGTTATCCATCTGGTCAATGGGAAATGTGGCTATGATATGATCATGAAAAGTTTTTGTCTTCAAATGCTTCTGCATGATAATGCTCCGAAATAAGAATGTTGCTCATAACAGTTTTGGAATGATGGAAGCTCCAGAACCAAAACAAACAAGAGCAGCTTTAGAATAAAAATGGTTATGCTTCAGAATGAAGAAGTATTCATACTTCGGGGAAAACTCCAGAATGAGCAAGGTTAAAAGATGAAATGACATGTGGCATCAAAATTATTTTTTTGTTGTTCGACATAAGGAAAAATCATGGCATAGATTTCAAGATGCAAGTTTCCAACATCAATGGTGGGAACAAGGTTGTTGGAAATCATCGCACGTTTCATGATATGCAAAATATTTGGCACACTTAACAAGACACTTTGAAAAAGGAAATTTTACACATTGTATATGATGCAACCAACAATTAACTACCACATCAGCACATCATAATTATTTAATCCAACATAGCAGAAATGGATAAATCACATTCCTATGGGAAATAGGAATCTGCCATGTGAGACATAAAAGGAATTTAATTTTCCAAATGCTTCAACACGTTTTGAAGCATTTTTTCGGTGTTGTGAAAATTTAATTCCTAGCCCAAAAATATTTTAACCCCCGCAGCTGCAAATTGTTCGATCCAGACCCAAGAACGACATTACTTCAGAAAGTTGAGAAGAAACAGAGCACAAAAAAATTGAAAATGGGGGGTAAGAAAAATAGAGCTGAACCAAAAAATGTTGAATATTTGCAAAAGGATTCTGAATCCCTATGGGTCTTCACAGAGGGTGGGTTCATGCCATTTCTGAGCAAGTTCGATGGATATTCTGAAGGGTTGGTAGTTGAGTTCACCCGAACATTCAAGAACAACCAAGTCCATATCAGTGGCATGACCATCCAGGTAACTCTAGAAATTCTTAGCCATATTACTGAAATGCCTTTGCAAGGAGTTCAGATTGTGAAAACTGGTAAAAATGCTTTAGTAGAAATTGTTAACCAGTTTAGGGAAGAAGGAGACAGACCAATTGAATTTTTAATGAGTAAGAATGTCTACAAAGGGGTTAAACGGTCTAGTCTACCACCTCCCTGGGATGTTGTAGCTATGTGGGTTATTAGATTTTTAACCTGTGATGGACAATTTCCTGTTCTATCTGGGCATCATGTCAGAATTTTGAATCATTTATCAGCATGGTCATTCAAACCCGGAGGTCAAGATAAATCTTCCCTTATACCTTCACCAGGAATTGAAAAATATGGCTAGAAAATACCAAGAAGGAAAGGGCACTCCCAAACACCATGGGCTCATCAAGCTCATCTGCAAACACCACTTTAGGGGAAACCCTAGGAGTTTTGAATGATTTTTCTCTGCATGGAATGAATTAGAAGTTGAAAGCCCTGGATCTGAAGAAGAGGTAGAGGTTGAAGGACCTGAATCTGAAGCAGAAGTAGAAATTGAAAGTTCTGAACATGAAATTGAAACTGAATCCTCTAAAATAGAAATACCCTCCTCACCACAGGGACCTCCATCCTCCAGGACCAGGAAGCAAAGAGAGAAATAGTCTAAGATTGATCCTGTAGGAAAGAGGAGGAAGGTTACATTTTCTGAAAATGTAACTATTTTTCCCACTCAGTCCACTAAGCAATTTGGAAGTTCAAGTAGGGAAGGGCAGATGGAGAAGGAAACACCTGAAGCAGATCCTACCCTAGAATTGACAAGCTCTATTCTGAGATCTACAAAGAAACAAAAACAACCTGCTCTAGGGTTACAGAGGTCCTCAAGACTTCAAAAATCCAGTGCCATGGAAGAAGAGATAAAAGAAAGTGTAACAGAGCATATTAACTTGTTCGATGAAGACACATTGCAGGAAGAGGAATTCATGGAGGAATCTAAAAATATAGGTACCCAAGATGAATATACAGGTCCAGAAGATGTAGGAGTAGGCACAATAATAGATTTAGATGCAGAAATGCCTACAATCCCACTTGTTGACTATTCAAATTCTGAAGATTCTAGTTCTAACAAAGGATCCATAAGAGAAGAAGAAGAAACTGACATGCAAACCTAGTTACATGCTACCAGAAGTGTCATCAAGACACAAATGGGTTGGATTGAGAAGCATGAGGCCTCCATTAAGGAAAAATATGACCTCATTGCTAAATTATGGTAGGAAATAGAAGTAGTAAAGGCTAGACTATCAATTCTAGAGCAACAACCCCCTCAAGCTAATTCTGAGAATGAGTTGGCCAAAATTTTGCTAGACTTAGTTGTAGAACATGGAAATGTAGCCTTACCTGAAATAAACTCACCCATAAGGGAAGCGGATACAGAAGGAGTGGCCACACAAACAACCCAGTAGGATGAAGATAGAACAGAGCATGAGAATTCAGAGGCACTTGTACAATCTTCTGAGGACCTACAACAAGAAGAACAAGCAACAAATATTGATGCAAGGATAGAAGTACAAGAAGAGGTAAATCCACATTCCCCTCAAGTTTCTATTGACTTGATTTCATTTATTACACCTAAAGTGGAAACAACAAAAACTAGGATACAAACAGATTTACCCATTATTGAAACAGCAGAAGTAGGCATACAAGTAAATATTATCCCATAGATGCAACCTATAATTAGGCCTCCAGATACAGTGACCTTAACAAAATACAATGAGGATATAGCATATTGGATGGGGCAGTGTCATAAGCTGGAGACACAAATCTTGTCTTTAAAACCTCTAAAAGAACAACTGGAAGCTAAAAATGCAGACATCAGTAAGTTGCAGGAACAGGTACAAGAAACATGTCAAATTGTAGAGTGTCTAGTGCAGTGTAGGAGACCAGCAAGATTCTATAGTTTGATATTGAAAGAGAAATATCTTCGATGGCAATTAATGAGAATTGCTTTTGGTCTTCCTCATAAGCTGGAAACTCCTAGAGAGTTTTTAGAAATATTTTGGCAGAGTTCAGTAGCCCAACAGAACCTGTTATGTGAGTTATTCCTACATAACTTCTTCTTACCAACTGAAGTGATATTCTTGCCACACATCTTTACAGGTGATCTCCAATTGAGGGCTTTTATGTCAACATTGCAAAACCAAATTCACTAGGAACAGGAAAAGAAAGTAAGGAGATGGAGTTACAAGCAGTGTTACTCATCAGACCTATTCATCTTAACCACAGAGATTCCACCTGCCAGCATTATACTCTGATGAGAGATACAAGGGTCAAAAATATGTATATGGGAAATCTTCAGAGGTGTATGACTCATTTTCAGGATTTTTGTGCAGAATATTTTGTTGATGCTTTATCAACATGCAAAAGTAGATGGGGAGAATTACCCATATCACTGCAAAAGAGGGAGCCCATCTCTCCAAACAACTTGTTGTGGTCAAGACGAAGAGCAGAAAGTATTATCCAGACCATCTTGGAGGTAAAGGAACAATGGGTAGGTCTCAGGTATAGGTCACCAATAGTCATCACCCCTGTCCCTTATTTCTTTGACAATGATCCTCAATATGATGAACAATTCCAAGAATGGCTCAAAGAAATAAAGGAGCATCGAGGATATTATAATATTGGGGGAAGACTATGGAAGTATCATGAAAGATATCTTGACATGGATCTTTGTGCCTCTGTAGCTGCACAGAATGCATGAGGACATGCATTATAACAGGTTGGGGGAAAATGATGAGGCTGGGAATTGCCTCATCCATGGACTATTTTTGATAACTTATAAACTCTTTGAAACACCTTATGTTATGTTTTGATGCTAATTATGGTGATAGAATGCATTATGTATTAGTATTTACATGTTTTAAATGTTGAAGAGCATATATTCTATTTTGACTATTTTTCTGTATTTTTTGACCTATTTTAGCTGAATTCTCTAAGCAAATTAGGATTTATTTGAAGTTGTAATAATAGGTGTTGATATGTCTTCAGTTCTGAAATCATTCCATTTGCTTTCCCTACTATCTAATCATTTCAAATGACCAAAAAGGTGCCAAAACCTATTCAAAATAATCTGACTATGCAAGAAACAGAATTTGACCATACAAATTCCAGCCAGCTATGCATGAATAGCATGGCATGGAATTGGTCAGCTCCAGCACACACCAACTATGGAATAGGTCTTCTAGGGACAAAGGGAGACTATTTAGTCAGTCAAAACCACTTTCCTACACATATGATGCATGGATAAGTGCTAGAACTGTTACACTGCCTGATATTCCGGAGCAGCTCCAGAATGAGTGGAGCAGGAACAATTTTGGTCAAAATCATCCACAAACAAGTCAAAAAGGTGGAAAATGGTGAGACAAGGTTGATTGCAGCTATATAAGGGGTTGTATTACCTTTTCCAATGCATTTATTCCAATGGATGCAGCCCAGCAAAGGAAATGGATAAGTTGTAGTAGAACAGTTTTCTGCATTCTAGGAAGACAGTTCTAAAAATAGTTGTAAAATCCCTGAAAAGTAGCAACAGACCATATCAGCATTGTAATAGAATAATATAAATAACTTAGCTCCCATTCGGTTGAGCATATAGGATATAGATGGAGGTATAGAAGAATTCTAGTATTGTGGCATTGTAAGTTTTTGTAGCAGAGCAGTATTTTGTAGGCTTTCTCCTGCACTGTTGTAATGCTATTGCAGAATCAATAAAGGTGCAATTTCTCCATTACGTTGGCATTTTGAATGAATGTGTGTGATATTTAGATAGTTTAAGACAAGTTATTTCCACCTTCTTCTAGTTCAGGGAGCAAGGGCCACTTCTAGGCCCAGGAGAAGGGATCTCATTGACAGGTTTTCTGCTCATTTCTTGTTGTAGCAGATTAGCAGGAACCTGATAGTTTTTATTGCATGTTACTAGTTGTGTTAGATTGTATATGATGTTTGGTAATCATTAATGCATTTCAGCTGATCATCTAGGGTAGACTCATGCATCTTACAACATACAACATTTTTTGTTTCCCACAGTATTCTCAGATTTTGGCATTTCTAGTTTGCAT
Organism: Wollemia nobilis; assembly: GCA_028583015.1. NCBI lineage: Eukaryota > Viridiplantae > Streptophyta > Pinopsida > Araucariales > Araucariaceae > Wollemia > Wollemia nobilis. Next base: position 4,664,702 of record JAQPPZ010006010.1, read on the forward strand.
CAGAGAATTTCTTGATGTTCCAGTTTTGCAACATTTGATTACTATCCTTTGAATTTTGTTACTGTAATTAGGTTCTCCTTTATGCAAAGTGTGATTTTCAATTCTGCAAGTTTCATTTCTGCTATTTCCATTTCTGCATCATTTCATTTCTGTCATTTCAGATTCTGCAAATTTAGATAGTTTCCTTTTTCCTGCAAAGTTTCAATTCCTGCAATTTCATTTCTGTAAGGGTAAATAGGAGTCAATTTCAGTTTATAGGATTTAGAGGTGACATCAAACCCCCAAACACTAACTATTTCACCAATAAAGCCATCCCCTGAATGAATTGATCCTTAAACTGCTTACCTTTCCTATCGTATACAGCCATTGGACACCGCCCTGGATTGACAAGTATATTGACTAAATGATGAATAATTGATGACACTCATCAGACATCTTTGTAAGGAGATTACACAAATTGTAGGAGTATTTATGATGATTTAAACCCTTAATTGGTTCTAAATCCCCTAGAAATAAATGTAGCTCAATCCCTTTGATTTAGCAAACAAGGATGATGTAGGCACTCCTACCCATAACCATTTAGGAGAGAGTTTTGATATAAATATTATAAATAATCACCTTTAGGGCCAATGCAAGGAAGTTGAATTTTTGTTGTGTCCAGTATCTAACCTTGAGGATTTTTTCTCCTCTTTCTTAGTTTTTTATCAATTTAGACTCGAGCCCTAAGTCATTGCATGTATAGTTTGTCAAGCCTGTTCTAATTTTATATGAATGCAAGGAGCTATGACTACTTAAATTTATGTCATAGTCTTTGTGTTTGTATATCTTTCTATGGGGGCTTGTGACTAGTATCTATCATGGTTCTCATAGGGGATTCTTTGATTTGTAGTCATATATGCTTGGGATCATGTTCAATTTATGCTATCGTATTTTGATGCATGTGTTCACTAATCCCACTAGTATACAAGATATAATCTATAATCTTTGGTGTATCACCACCCGTAGCCTATGCTAGTTAGTCTAATTAGACTTTACTACTTCCTCTATTTTCCCTTTTCTCTAGCAAATACCCCATTAGAGTAGACTAGCTTAGGAACAAAGCAAAGCATTGAAGATTACATTCAAACAAGGAGTCAACCTTGGTAAAAAAACCTTGGAGGTTGTCTAAAGGATCCACATGCCTTGCTCCTCAAACTTCCTAGGATTGGCACTCTAAGTGATGCAATGGCACCAAACAAACCTAACAAAAATTGCATTATGGGTGGTCATGGAACCTACAACATAGGGACCATTTTTAATCCCTAATAGTTCAAACTAGCATACCTTGTGGGACCCAAATTACTACGTTTATCCTCTAATTAGAAGTTAGATTGAGCTTTTGGTGAAGACCTTAATCCCCTACTTTTTTAAGCACTTGAAATATTCACCTAGCAAATCTACTGCAAAGAGAATACCCCTAAGAAATCACCTCCTAAGGTCCAGGTCGAGGTTGCAATGGGAATATTTATCTTGTTAAGCAATAGCACACAAATGGTAACTCTTCTATGCAAAGATTTTTTTTAAACAAAGCCCAAGCATAGTAGTAAAAAGTAAGCAAAATTACTTCATGAGCTTGGGGCCTACCACAATATCTAGCACAAAAGTAAACCCTCAATTTATTTTATCACCTCTCAGCTTTGGTAATAGATGAAGTGGTTGACGATAAAATATGGTTGCCCCTCAAAATCTAAATCAAAGAAGGCTTCCAACATGGAATGATAGAGCTACCTTGTAGCATTTGATAGTATTAACTACTTAGAATGATATTTTGGTCTTCACTCTAAAATCTCTGACATATTTCACCAAAGAATATGGGACAACTCCGATTGAGCATCTCCAGCATATGGTCAACCTTTGTGCTTTGTACAAAATTAGAGAATAAAATATGGCACTAAGGATTTTGGTAGTGTCCTTCAAAGGAAAAACATTATAATAGTACATTTTGCTCACTCCATATTTTGTTGTTGACTAGGACCAACTTGCAAACATGCTTATGCATAGGTTTAGGGAGAAGGCAAAAAAAGTGTCTCTACTAGAGCAACTGGTGACCATCAAAAGGGCCCCTATAGAAGCCATGGACGACTTCAATACCAGATTCTAATTTTTTTGGTACATGATCCTATAGGATATATGACCCATCCTAGGTATAGCTTTTATCTACTATTTGATGTTAATAAATTCTAAAAGAGCCATGATGGTTAAAAAATGGGAGGCAATTCATTTCCAATAGCCTATGGGATAGCTAGTCAAGTTGAGAGAGTCCTCATCCAAATTGGAAGGTTAGCCCCTAGACCCCACATGCCTCTTCCTACACATTCAACAATTATTTCATCCTCCTTTGAAAATATAGCCCACCACTTTTTGGTCAACCTTTATTTTCGATCAAACCTCTATGCAAACATCTCCATCTACCACTAAAACACTCCCTTCGATCTCTTAATCCTTGAAAATAGAAAAATTGGAAAGTTCCATGAGAAACATGAAAAATAAAATTATATTCCTCATATGTGAACAAAATTTCTAGAGGTTTGGTTATCAACACTACCGAAGACCTTCCTTTTAGTAGAGCAACCAAGGATACTGGCCTCCACAAAATGGATAATAAAGGTACCCCCCAAACCCAATAGATATTCCAATCCATCCTAATATTTTGGGCAACAAATGATACCTATCGCCATCCCTATGTAATAGGCACCCTTGAACTTTATGAAAGATATGGTCCCTGCTCAAAAAAACTATATAGAAGACCCTATGCTTGGACATATTATTACCCTAACCCATACTATATGGGCTATGAGGAGCTCTAGCACAAAACATGTCCAATGCCTTATCCCATATATCAAAGTCATATGGTGTAAGCACTGAGACCAATCATTTAGAACTTGTAATTGAAATTTCTCTCAATTTTGGGAATCGATGCATCAAAGTAGACCTTAGTGACATGGGATGAAGGAAAGGTCTATGTCATCCTTGAACACACAAGCACACCATTGAATAACTAAACCCAGATTCAATCTGGTATTCTCACAAGAAGGATGAGGAGAATGACAGAAGAGGATCAAAGGCAATAGATCCCAACATAGGAGGTTAGCAAATTAGCAACCGATCAACCACAAGAGAAGATCAAAGAAGAGCCAAAAAAATTGGTACCAAAATGACCAGTTCTAAAGAAACTCCTTCTATAATCGATCTAGGCACCCAACCTCAAGATCGAGCGACCTAGGCCCCAATGGATCCCAAGAAGCATGCTGAAAGATTAGTCTTTAGAATATTTCAACATGGTCAAGAACCTAAAGAGACCTATTGTACCCATACCATTGTAGGATATCCTCACCCTATTGGAATAGATGATGTACCTAGAAGGAGCTCTAGAGAAGCAAAAGATTACTAAAAAGCAAAAAGAGTAGGTTTTTTTACAAATATCTAGTCTCATTCCTAACAGGCCCAAGCCATAACCTTTCTACTTGATTTTCATGTGTGGGACAACCTCATCCATAATTTCCTAGTGTATTCTAGGGAAAGTATCTCAATCATACCTAAAAGAGTGGTTGACACCTTGGAGTTAGCCTACAAACTAATTAAGCAAGTGGTAGTGCAGCTGGACGAAAATCCAATTCCTATTTTTGACCTCATCAAGGACCTAAAACTTTCACTATATGCCTATCGTAATGTGATTGTGATTCAAGAGGTAGCATTGATTGATTTGTTTGCTTCATTTGGCATGTGCCTCTCCCATGACTTCACTACAAATATTGGAGGGTACCTCTCTTTGGATTGGTCCCACATGTTCTTCAAGACCCGCTATGGTGCCAAGATGAAAGTTCCTTTCGAGCTCTTTAACATGCATCATATGGAGCATATTTTGGTAATCAAGGCCAAAGGAGAATGGGATTTCTTGTCATAGCAGAAGAGGCAAAACTTGATACACTCAAGGAGTAAGTACACACTTAGGTACTAGATGACCAGATGAATGAATGGGCTGACAACACATGGGAAGTAGACCTATGTGGGAAATTTAAGACAACTAGAGTATATACAAATACAATATAAAAGGAGGATCTTATCATGTTATATGCCACTAAATCTACAAGAACCTCCACTCATTGAAACTCATAGAGCACACACCCCCCTAGCTGAACAACCAAGACGAGCAAAAGTTTGGATCACTTTGACCTAGACATTATAAGTTTTTATGAGGAAATTTTGCACATAGCAACTAGTGTGTGAAGACACGTCAGAACCTATACAATAGTATAAATAGGAGGTATTTAAATAAATATGGTAATATCCAAGTACTATAATTATTTTCTAATGTAAATAGGTGATATATAAATGAAGGGCAAAAAGTCAAAATACCCATGCAAAATATTTTTGGGAATTGTACCACCAAGTCAAATGCACAAAAAAAGAAGGTTGCATTGATCAAAAGGACTAATGATCAACAAGAATAGCTTGAGATAATCATTCCCTATGTTAAACCTTATGATCATCAAAGCAATGAAAATATATTTATCACAACTAAACATGTAGCAGCATAGTAGATAACCATGACATCATTGATTTAGTTGTATGAGAAATATTGAGAAGAAGGATTGACCATACAAATGGCTTCAATGCTTTATTAGAAAAAGGTCTATAAAAGGAGGGCTCCTCTTGATACATTGTATGAGTCAACTTATTCTTTTTTAGATCCCAAAAGCCTCTAAGATATTTTCCATAGACTCTGCATCTAAAATATAATGTTACTACTATTGGGTTCTTCAACTCTTGCAAGCAGAAGTCCCCAATGAGTCTCCAAATTGTAGTAAAAATTTTACTATAGAGAGGTATATTTATAACCTACAGAGAAATTCAACAGAACCTTTGATTAAATTTAAATAGATGAGAAGCCCTGAAGATCCTTCCATACATTCAATAGTTGATTTGAAGAAGAAACTATCAAGGAGTAGTTAATGCCAATGATTGCTAGCATGATCAAAGATCCCTATGCCATGAAGTAAAGTCATTCACCCAGATTGGACCAACAAAGGATCACAACCTTTCTAGTGGTGACTAAGTTGCATCACATCATCAATAAGATCTCCAAAACCCTTTCGATGGTAATTTAGAGGGGTTCGTTGATGGAGGGACCTCAATTAGCTTAGGCCCCTAGGAGTTCTTCGATAATTTGGTGGGTAGGCCCTAAAGTCAATCCACCCTCTTCTAGTAATTAGGTTGCAGCACTCCATATACCTAGCTCCAATTGCTCAATGGCATGAATGACATACTCATAAGAAAAAACCCAAGAACCTTAGAAGAAAAAGGAGAAGCGGATGGGGTCAATCAAGTAAGGATTCAACAAGACCACTAGGTCCTATTAATCCATATACAAATCCTTTAGAGGAACGATGGTAAGAGGGGTAAGAAGAGCACATAAAAGCCACACCAAACCATAAACATGTCCATAAAATGAGGTCCAATGGAACCTCACATAGAGGACTTTTTAGATAATTAGCAATCATAAGGTAAAGGGCAACATCAAATGCAAGATAAATCGAACTAAGAGGCCAACCAAGGATATAGGAATGGGGTTACCAGAGTGACCGAATCATCGAAAGAAAGGTCCAAAACCAAATCCTTGCCAAAATTTGAAGGACCAACATTAAGGGGAAAAACATACTAGGACAGGTCATAAATCAAGGAAAAATAAGGTTGCTGACACCAAAGTGAAGCCCCACTAGAAGAAGCGACCACTCAAGCTCAAGTTCCCACAAGAGAAGGTAGGTTCATTACTGACATATCTGCAAAAATATTATACCACTTGTAGGATAATTTATGATGATTTGACTCCCTAATCAACTCTAAATCCCCTAAATATAAATGCAACTTAGTCCATTTGATTTAGCAAACAAGGATGACATATGTGCTCCCACCCATAACCATTTGGGAGGGAATTTTGAATTTTGATGTAAATATTATAAATAATCACCTTTAGGGCCAAGGCAAGGAGGTTGAATTGTTGTCATGTCTAGTATCTGACTTTCAACAAATTTTTCTTCTCTTTCTATTTTATATATCAATCTAGACTTGAACCTTGAGTCATTGCATGTACATGCCATCGAGCATCTTCCAATTGTATATGAATGTAATGTGCTTTAAAATATAAATGCAAGGAGTTGTGACTACTTACATTTTTGTCCTGGTCTTTGTGTTTGTATATCTTTCTATGGGGGTTGTGACTAGTATTTTTCTTGGTTCTCATGAAGGATTCTTTGATTTGCAGTCATATATATTTGGGATCTTGTTCAGTTTCAGTTGTTGTGTTTTGATGCATGTGTTTACTAATCCCATGTGTTTACTATTTGGCCTTAGCCATTAGATTTAGATGTTAATGCTCGATTTGTGACTTGATGCCATATCCTATGATATCATCCATCTTCTCATTAACCTATATTATCTTGGAGTCATCTTCAAGATAAATATTTGGGTATATATCTAGGTTTGTCTAGACTGACTAGTATGGGTCCCCTATTGGGCCTAGGGATTCAACAGAATATGGGACCAAGGATTTTTAATTAGTTAAAGGAGTTAGACATGAGATTACCAACAATTTCACTCCATGGTGGAATAAGGGGATGAGAAACCCTCAACATGGGTATTCCAATAAATGATTGGGAACAATGTCTTCTACTCACATGATGCATACAAGGATGAAGGGAGTTGCAAAAGCAAATTTAATGGAATGAGGCCTTATCTAGGCAAGAAAGAGGGGAAGGCACCCATTACATCACTTGGAAGGTTAACCCTACTTACACAGGTGATGATAGAAGGGACAACAAATATTTAAACCAATCAAGAACTATGTACAATAGATGGGTCTTTGTTTTCTAAGACATTGATATTGTATTGTGTGCTAGGGTCAAGAAATGAGGCTTCCCATGTCTTCTAGAGTGTTTTAGAGTTGATTATCCACTATTCTTACGTGCATAATTTCTTTTTTTTTTTGTTACCAACCAAAATGCTTAATTTTTATATTCTTAAGATTTTTTTTTAAGTAAAAATCATGAATCTTATACTAGAATAATAATTATTAAAATTATTACAATTTACATTACAATCTCAATTGATGCACAATAATAATTACATACTAGATGCTAACGCCATCATGAGTCTCTCACAATCAATTGATTGTCCTACTAAGATTATTGACATGCTTATGGGACAAGATCCACATGCTTAGTCTTTTTATTTTTTTTCTTTTTTAGTATTTTATGGCTTGAATGTGTTCAGTGTTTTATTCTCTCATTTTGGCTATGATCAAATTATTTTGACTAGCTTTATACTGTTTTGTTGTCTATTATGTAGAAGTGTTGGGAGTTACTTTGACTTGTTGTGTCGATATTGTAACTAAGACTAACTATTTTTTTTGATAAAAAGCTAAAATTATATTAATTCATTAACCGAAATATTACAATATTTTGGTGCTAGCACTATCCACCAGCTAAAAAATAAAATAAGGTGGACCATGAGTAAAGCATCCCTCACTGTATATACATAAGAATAGAAGCTAATATCAACAAAAATACTATAGCTATATCTTGCTGCAATACACCAGATATCAACATTCATTTGTGGAAGAGTCTATTATATGAATAAATTTTGGGTATATCTTACATGATATCTTCTGATGTCTTCAAAGAATTTAAAGAAGTAATCAAAACCTGAACCTGATCAGCCTTGTTAACTGCCTTCTTCTTAGTTTCTTGTTGGACCTTTTGAATATCCTGAATCATATGAAAAATTTGATGAAGTTTGTCAATAACATCTTGAAATGTGCTGGAAGGTCCATAGACTTGGGAATGAATGCGTCCCACATGTAACAAAAGATCAAAGGTCAAGTCTGCTAAAACTATATCCCATGGAGGAGCAGATCTAGTAAACACATTTTTGCATATGCACTTCCAAATGTGCTTGAGAAGAATGAGTCTACAAACATCCCAGAGTTTGGGGTACAAATTCAGCTGAAAAAAACCAAGCAGAGAAAGCTTCCAAGATCTAGTGAAAGAGGGAAAAATAAAAGAGTAGAAGACATCCCAAAACTGTTTAGCTATGCCATAAAACCAAAATAAGTGAATAAGATTTTCTAATGAATTATAAAAATTGCATTGAGGGGGAATGTGTAAAATCATAGCTAAACTTTCAGCAGTTGGAAGTTTTTGATGCAAAATCAACCATCCAAGAAGTTGAGTTTTTGATTGAACAGGAGCTTTCCAAATTTGAGTAGCAAGAAACTGCAATTGGGGTTTGGTAAAATTCACTTGCCACTTGACATTGAGCTTAGAGTATAAATAAGGGGGACATCAAATATTTTTGTATAACCAACTAGAAGTAATGGAAGAAATTCTACGACCATTAAGCCATCGCTAGTCATTCCAAATATTATGGGAAGTTGTTCCCAAATTCATAAGGACCTCACAAGGGATGGAAGCTACAACTAAGCCATAAGACTCTTTGAATCTAAAGGGAATGGAACAATAATTAGAGATTTAGTTCCAGGTAAGAATTGAGCTGCTACCTGGATCCTAGATATCTCTAATTCTATTAATTCCTTTCTTCCAAAAAACTAGCCCATGAATAGCATTGCATAAATCTAAAGGTTTATCATTATGGAGGATAATTTTATTCCACCAAAGACTGTTTAGACTGATGCTCATATCATGTCTCAAGGAGTCAGACTTCCAAGCCAATAAATGAGAAACCGATTGCCAAGCTTTCCAATTTTGGATAACTAGAATAGAACCTTTAACAGTAAAGTAAGGCGCATTAAGGACCTTATCCTCCCAAGGGGTTTCTTTCCATTTACCTTTGTGAGTAGCTAGAGAGATTCTATAATGAAATAGGTGTTTCTAATTTTCATCACCAATAATGGCTCTAGCAACCCATTTTGCAACCAAAATTTTGCTCTGGGTAAGAGGATCAATGATGCCTAGACCTCCTAAAGCCTTAGGTTGAGTACAAAGTTTCCAAGAGATGAGTGTCATACCCACCTCCCCATCCCATTTAGTCCATACAAATTTACGAATAGCCTGAGTTAATTTATTATAGGCTACCTTGGGAGCCATCCAACAAGAGGAGTAATAAACATGAGAGGTTGCCTTAATTTTATTTGCAACTTGAATTCTTCCTGCGAAGGAAAAAAATCGAGTTGGCCAAGCATTAATTTTTTTTGAATTCTTTTCATAACCTAGTTCCACATATCCGTAGGCGAGATATTATTCCCAAAGGGAATTCCCAAATAACACAAAATCCACTCAATTGCATCCACGAGGAGAAGAGGAGGTATATAAGACTTCAGTTTTAGAATCATTAATACGAGAACCAGAGACATCACAAAACAACCTCGTGTTGGGTAACTTCCTGGGGATTTTGCTGAAGACTAACTATTTTGATTCTTCTTGCAAACTGATGACAAATATCTTGTCTACATTTTTTTAGTTGGTGAATGAATAAACAATTATTTTCTTTCTTTTTATAACCATTTTTTTTTGTTACATAAGGGAGTTGGTTACAACCACTATTTTTAGTAATTGGCAAGCGTAGGTTCAAACCATAGGGACTGCTCCCAACATCCTATTTGTCTCATTGTTGTTGAATTGGCGTGATATGGAGACCACCGATCGCTCGGGGTTTGTACCATCATCATCGATCTAACACACACTCAGAGGATTCATCACGGACTACTACCTTTACTAAAACTAGCAACGTGCCCCCGAGGTTTGAACCTAGGTCTCTTCTTGGCAAGTACTTTGCGAGTCAAGCTTTTACTAATCCACCTAGCCTTGGGGGCTATAACCAATTTTTATTTTAAATAATATAAACCAGAAGTATCACATTCGATGATAAATGATTTGGAAAAATTAGGAGTTGTTAATACAGATGATGTTGAGGATAGCATAAATTTTTTAGTAGTAACATGTATACAAAAATAATTTGATCTCATACTACTAGAAATATGATTTAGTGATAGGAAGTTGCAAAATACTTCGTCTAAAATTAAATTATATATAAATTTTATTTGATAATTTTAATATGTCCGCACCTATAATTTAAATGATAAAAAAATTATTATACTTTTAAGCTTTTATTAATTATCGCATAGTATGTCAAAAATTAAAAAAGTATCAAGCCGGCTCATGTCTTGCACTATGGTTCATATATTTTTATTGGAATTTGATCTAAATAAAGTAGATAAACGAATATAGTCTTTGCTCCTCAAATGTAGTTAAGAGTTAAAAATGAAGATCAATCATAATCCCATGCAAAATTGTGGTTGTAATTTAATATATATAACGAGAATAATGTGCTTCATACGTATGGATTATGCACAAATGTTATTTTCAATTACAGTTGGGATTGCATTGTAAATTTGTATGGAATAGTAGAATTGAATTTTTTGCCCTTACCGAATTGACCGTATGTGAGAAAATATCCGTCCAAATTCGAGGAGAGGACTGCAATTACCATAATTTAAATAAATTTAAAAAATGGCAGCAAACAATCAGGCCCCTTTATCCCAAGAAAGCAATTTTCTATTTTTTTAAATTCTTATACATTTTATTAAATGGCATTACCTTTTTTAATTTGTTCTGAATTGAAGATCTTAAACTTGTATTAATATAAAAGGAAAGATACAAAATTAATCCCTTATACAGTCTATTAAATGGCGTTAGATTTTTTAGTTTGTTTTGAATTGAAGATCGTAAACTTATTAATATAAAAGGAAAGATACAAAATTAACCCGAAGGCACTATATATAAACTAGAACTAACTGGAAAGAAACCAGAACTGCCTATAAAAGACTAAGACTATATCATATGTCTTTGATCATTACAATAATATAACTCAAAAAACTTATACTTAAAGTTATTTATACAATCTTGGAATAAAATAAAGTACTTATAACCAAACTGTCTAGAGTATGAAATGTGTCTACTATCATCCTGAAGAACCTGATAACTCATGACAAACTTTCTGAACTTGTCCTTGTAATACAACATGCTCTTGGAAACCTGTATAGCAATTTTGAAAATTGTGAGTCTCCTAAGAGACCCAATAAGAAACCTCTGATCCGTTTGAAAAATATCCTTGTTTCTGGCTATCCATAAAAACCATAGAATCTCAATAGAAAGTAAAAGCCAAAATCTGTTATAACAATTGTCCATATGCGGAACAAAACCAAAAATAACATGTTGTTTAACCGTATTAAGATTATAATTTCAGCCTGAAGTGTGGCAAAAAAAAAGATGTCATATTTCTTTAGAAAAAAAACATTCAAAAAATATATGTTGAGCATAATGTAATATCCTTTGGATCTCTAGATATAAGAAGTCTTTGAAGCAAAAAAAGCCACCGAAAATAATTTTTTTTAGGTTGTAAAATACTGAACCAGATAGTCTTCAACATGTTTTGCCCAAACATAGTGCTAACATCTAGATGCCAACTGTTTATGATATGAAAAATGATATCATTATTATCCATAACCAGATTATAAAGTAATTTAGGTTTAACTTTGCTAAATTTCGTACCATCTTGCCACATAACCTTGTCAAAAAAATTATGCTCATCATATATAATAACAGGCTTAGATTTCCTGATAGAATATCTTAGTAAAGAATATGTTCTCCACTGAGATAGAGGAATATCATACTGAGAACAACGAGATTGCCATGATTTTAGAACACCATTATCCATGATATCATCAAAAATAATAATACCTTTATAAGCCCACTTCTTAGCAGAACAACCTTGGGTTAAGGCAAGAAGCTTATTATTATTAGATAAAGACCACCATATAGAGTTGTGAGCAAAAAAGACATTATTATCTGAGCAAAAAAGACATTATTATCTGCAATGTATGATTATCAATAAGAATTTTATCTTTCACCAAATCCCAAACTTTCCAAAGACTCTTAAAAACAGCTGAACCAGCAAAAATAACTGAAAAATTACCAAACATGATATCAATTATATGCAGGCCTTTCCAAGTATGACGTTTTTTTGGGACAGAATTGATAATATTATGTCTAATTAAAACTTTCAAAGGTTCATCACCTTTGATACTCTTAATAATCCACTTAATAGCTAATGTCATTCCTTACACTCTTAAATTTTTCAGACCTAAACTACCTTTTATTTTGTTGGATGTACACCATATCTATTTGACACCATGTCTTTTGTTACAAGTATTAATGTCTATCCACAAAAAGTTGTGGATATATTTATGAAACTGAATAGCAAGGCTGAAGCAAAGTAAATTGTATAAGAAGAAAGAATTTTTAAGTAAATTGTTATAATATTATTATATTTAAGTTTAAATTATATATATATATAATTATTATATAACAATAATAAAAATAATATTTATTTCAATTCTATATAATCAATTAAAAATATAATATCTATTTAACAGTAATACTATTAAAATTGAGGATTCATCTCCCGGAAGAGAGCAGGTGACAGGGGATGAAGATATACCGCGCCTCTTAAAAATCTAATTTCCTCAAACAGACCAACAAAACAACAAATATTCTGCTCCAAAGAAAATATTTATGAAACCACAGATAAACATCTGACTCCCTCAAAGAGACCAACAAAACAAAAAAAAAAAAAAAATTGCAGGATCAAATGTCGGCAATGCGATGAAAGCGGTTCCGCGCATTGACTTGCAGGTCCCGTGGCGACCAACTGCAGCGCCACGTAATCACGGCCTTGCCGTTCCCTCTGCCAGATTTGGAAGCTTCCTTTCCCACATTCTTATCCCTCGAAGTAATACTGGCAAACCAAAGCAGAAGGTGGTAGAGTTTCGAACCTCTGCCCTTGCCTATCCCAAAACTCCGGCCAGACTCCCTACATCGACTCATCTGCAAATTCTCTGTGGAATTGCGCTCCATAGATTTATTGAAAAAACCTTAACAATACAATATTTTGTGAAAAAAAGAAACACAAGAATGGAGTGATATGGGAGATTTGGCTACGAACGCCTAGCTAACTAGTTAAACATTTTATGGTGAGGGCTGATAGTCCAGAGCGGGATATATATAGCCTTTGTGGTGAAACGATAACGACGGGCCACATTTCTTGTCGTGATTCGCTAATGAGTCGGCGGCCACCAACTGAACCGAACGCGAAGCCACACATGGGCGAGCTTATTGTTCGTAATGAATTGAAGGCAGTGAGGAAGTATATGCTTGTTATCGATGCCGATATGCCAAACGCATAAAGTAGTGACGCGCATAAACAAGCTCAATTCGCCGCGGAAACGTGGTAGGCCCATCGCATCAAACGATATGACAATTCTTTTTCCTTTTTATAGTCAACTATAACTTTTCATCATTTTATCTTCCATGTTCTAAGTAGTTATATTTACCCTTCTTTATATCAACCCTCATTAATATCTACATAATTTATCAAGAAAAATAATCCAAAAAGTTTTAGATTCAAACTTTGGAAAAGCCAACCTTTGCAAAAGTAGTAGTCTACTGGAAATCTTTTTAGTGTAGGTCATATCTATGATGACGATCCTCATCTCACGTAAATGAGACGGATAGGTTTGATAGGAGCAGTCCCCAAAAATGAGACGGACAGGTTTGATAGGAGCAGTCCCTATGGTTTGAACCTTACCAACTCTCCTATGTAATAAAAAAATATAACATAATTTGTTTTTGTTTTCCTATTTCAATTAGTTTACGATTTTTTTTGGTTTATTGGTTTTTTTTAATTGGATCTTTCTATTTTTTTTTTTCTAAATTTTCACCAACACTTTTTTCTTCATTGTTTTTTTTTTTTTTTCACGCTGAGACTGAAATTTACCGTCTAAAAACCTAAAGTGCAAAGACACTTCTACGTAGCAATTACCTTGAATGTAAAGTGTAAGGAATAACCTTTATCGAAAATAAAAACAATTTACTTGGAATAAATTTGACCTCTTTTTGTCATTCTTATTTTAAATTTTTTTTTCACATCTTTCTTTGCACCTTTAATTTTTTTTTTAATTTGAACTTACACATTATCCTTTCTTATCGCGTGTATCCTTCCTTGTTTGTTTTTTTACATTTAATTCTTTCTTAATTTGAATTTGTATCCTTCTTTGTTTGTTTGTTTTTTCTATTCTTTTGGAGTGGAGTCTTCTTGATCTATTTTGATTCCTATTACACTGTTATACTATTTTTCATCTTAAAGTTTGTCTTATAATCAATTTTTTTTAATAAAAAAATCAAAAACTCGAATCCTCTTAACACTTGTCAAGATCTTATACCTTCAAATACTTACTTAACATTAATATAATTAATGGTTTACAAATAAATATAAACTATAACTTTTTATTATAAAAAAAATCAAATATTGAAATATTAGTATCAAGGTCCTATGCCTCTAAATGTATACTAACATTAATATAGATTGCACCTAGGGGTGCAACGCAACGGTTCGAGCTTTGGCTCTTCTTCGGGAGGTCCAAGGTTCAAACCGTGATGTGGGCGAGTGTGAGGGGGTGGGTGTGTGGTGGCTTTGTGTTAAATTGGTTTTATGTTAAATTTTCTATTGATAAGTATAGCTCTAGGCTTTACGAAGGATCATGGTTAAAGGTTTCTCACAATAACCAAATAAATAAAAAAACATTAATATAATTTGAATATTTTAAAATAAAAATAAACAATAAATAATTAATTAATTCTTGATTTAATGATTGAAATATATAAATGATACAAACCATGCAAACCACATTACGAATAAATTAATGTGAAAAAATAACAACCTTTAAAACTTTATTTAAAAAAAAAATCTAAAAAAAATAATTATTCTGAATTTAAACTCTTTCTTAATTCATTCCTCATCTTATACAGTTAAGGATAGGAAAATAATTATTATTATGTAATAATAGTTGAGCTTCAACCCTTAGGTTCAAAGCTTACTAATGTCTACTTCCATAGTACTTCAAATTTAATTGTACTAAAGAATAAATGATAATGTCACCCTTGTACTTTCCCAAGTAAAAGTGGAAAAGGTTAAAGGTTCAGCCAAGTTGGATGATAGGTTCAACATAAAGATAAAAATAATTTAAAGTTGAAAGAGGACACGAAAGGTTTATGTCTTCCAATGTTAAAGATGTGGACTTTATTGGAACCAATCGAATAGATGATGCTTAAAAGGCTGCATCCCCTACAATGTAGGGCCTAAGCTTTAAAAAGAGCACTCACGACATTATGATGTGGGCGACTGTTGGCATTGACATTATGATAGTGGTGGAGTTTGCTGTGCCCAACACTATGTCCTAGTTATTATTATATTAAGGGGTTTATGGCATGTTTTAGGTATTGGATGAACTTACCTTAAGGCATGTTTTAGTTATCGATGAACTTACCCTCTTTTATGTTATAATATTCTTGTTTTAGGCATGTTTTAGGTATGGATGAACTTACCTTCTTATGTTATAGTATTTTTGGTTTAGGCATAGTTATGGATGAACTTACTGTTATAATTTTTTTAAGTGTTTTTATATAAAAGTAAAAATTAAGATTATATAATGTTATTAAATGGAATATTATGATATTTTGATATTATAGTTGTTTATTAGAAAAAATAAAATAAAATAAGGTAGAAGGAGTAAAGCATTTTTATTTGAATATACATAAGAATAGAGTTAATAATAACAAAACGATTATAGTTGTATCCTATTGTAATAGGTTAAATATCATCACTCATTTGTGGGAGAGCATATCATATGGTAAAGTTTTGGGTATGTCTTCAATTATATCTTTTGAAATCTTCAAGGAAGAAATAGAAGTAATCAAATCCCGAACTTGCTCATTATTGTTTACTACCTTATTTTTAGTTTTTTGTTGGATCTTCTAAAAATCCAGTATCATGTGAGAAAGTTGATGAAGTCTGTCAATAAAATCTCCTAGTGTGTTGGAAGCTCCATTGACAGGGGAATGAATGTGTCCCACATGTAACATAAGATTAAAAGTCAAGTATGCTAAAACTATATCACATGGAGAAGCAAAACCGATAAACACCTTTCTACATCTAAACTTCCAAATATGCTTGAGAAGGATGAGTCTACAAACATCCCAGAGTTTGGGGAATGATCCTGCTAAGAAAAACCAAGTAGAGAAAGCTTTCAAGATCTAGTGAAAGAGGGGAATAAAAAAGTGTAGAAGACATCTCAAAACTATTTAACCATGTCACAAATCCAAAACAAGTGAATAAGAGTTTCTGAAGCATTACAAAATTTGCATTGAGAGGAAATATGTAAAATAGGAGCCCAACTTTCAAAAGTTGGAAATTTTTGACGTATAACCCGCCATCCAAGAAGCTAAGTTTTGGAGTCAATAGGAATTATTCAAATTTGAACAACAAGAGACTACCATTGGACACTTGGTAAAATTAACTTGCCACTTGATATTGAGCATAGAGTCCAAAGATAAAGGACACAAAATAATTTTGTATATCCAACTAGAATTAATGAAAGATATACTATGGTCATAAAGCCATCTCTAGTCAGTCCATATATTGTGAGCAGTTGTTCTCAACTTTATAAGTACCTCACAAGGGATGGAAGCCACAACTAAGCCATAAGACTCTTTGAAGCAAGAGGGAAGGAAGCAATGATTGTAGATCTAGTTCCAGGTAAGAATTAAGCAACTACCCGGATCCTAAACCTCTCTTATTCTATTTATACCTTTCTTCAAAAATGTTAGTACTCGAATAACATTGTACAAAGCTAAAGGTTTATCATTATGGAGGATAATTTTATTCCACCAAAGACTATTTATATTGATTCTTAGACCATGTCTTAAGGAGAGTTATATTTTTAATCCAATAAATGACAAATAAAATTGTCAATCTTTCCAATTATGGGTAAGAGGAATAGATCCTTTAACTATAAAGTATGACACATTAAGGACCTTATCCTCCCATGGGGTTTATTTCCATTTACTTTTGTGAGTAGCTTGAGATATTCTATAATGAAAAAAGTGTTTCTAATTTTCATCTCCAATGATGGCTCTATCAACCCATTTTGTAGCTAAACTTGCTCTTGGTAAGAGGATCAATAATACCCAAACCTCCTAAAGCCTTTGGTTGAGTATAAAGTTACAATATGGTTGTCATTCCCTCCCCCCATACCATTTGGTCCATAAAAACTTATGAATGGAATGAGTTAATTTGTTATAGGCTTCCTTAGAGGTCATCCAACAAGAGAAGTAATAAACATGAGAGGCTACCATAACTTTATTTGCAACTTGAATTCTTCCTGCTAAGGAAAGAAACCAAGTTGACGATACATTGAATTTCTTTTGAAGATTTTCCATAACCCAGTTCCACATATCTTTAGGATAAATATTAATTCTAAAGAGGATTTCTAAGTATCGAGCAATTGTTTCATGAAGGATGATCTTTCACTTAGCCGAGGAGTTGCATCTACTAGGTTTGGAATAAGTATAGAAGACTTCTATTTTAGAATGGTTGATATGAGATCCAGAGACAAAAAAATTATACAATCTCTTTAACTATTTTTACCTCTTCTTGGGTATTTTAAAGAAAAAGAAGAGAATCATTAATAAAATGTGAGTTAAGAGCACACTTATCCTCAAGAAGTTTAATACCCTGAATGAAGCCATCGGATTGAGCTTTATGAAGAAGATAACCAAGAGCATCGATAGCCAAAACATATAGAAAAGGATCAAGAGGGTAACTCTATTTCATAGACCATTACAAAATGAAGGAGGGGGATAGAGCTCTATTAACCTTAACACAAGTTGAAGCATCAGTAAAGAGCATATCAATTTGATTACAAAAATTTTAGACTGAAACTAAGCCTTGAAAGCATACGAAGAATAAAATCCCATTTGATTCTATCATATGCTTTGTCAAAATATAACTTAACCAAGAGGACATATTGATTGGAGTTGATAGCCCATTGTGTTGTTTCGTAAGCCATCATAAGATTATTTAGTATATAATGGCCTTTAGGAAAAACAGATTATTTTGGTCAAACAATAGCTTGAGCAACCTTTTTTAAAGTTATTGCTTTAGCTATGATCTTGTACGAAACATTGAGGAGGGTAATAGGTCTCCAATTGAATATTTTGTTGAGTTGTACCTCTAGAAATCAATTTGATTAACGTTGCATAGATATAAGCTCCAAGGGAATTGTTCTAGTGAGCTTCCAACTATATATGATGAATATCAAAGGAAAGGATATGCTATATTTATAAAACTCCATTGGAATATCGACCAAACCTAGAGTTTTGTCATTCTTCATAGAAAAAGTGCATTTTGTAGATCGTTCATAGAAATAGAATATTCAAGTTGATCCTGAATAATGGGGTCTATTAGGGAGGGAATATGTTTCTACACATATTTTATTAAGACAAGTTGGATGCCATCCCTTAGATTTGTTGTAAAAATTTGAGAGAAATGGATTACAAAAAGATCCATGATCTCATTTCAAAAAGAGAATGACCTGAAGGGTCCTCCAACTTAGTAATCCTTTCCAAAATATTCTTATGTTTGAGGTAGTTAAAGAAAATTTTAGTTCCCTTATCACCCTAGGAGATCCAATTGAGATGAGATCTAACATGCACCCCTTTGGCATGGTAAGACTCATAAAATCTCACCTAATTTTTAGCATTAGCTAGATCACATTGAACAATAGTATTAGTGGCATATTTCATAAGCATGGAACGAAAATGAGAGATATATTTATGAAGGCGACTCTATTGAATCTTCTTCCTCCTAGAAACAAAGTACCCATATCATCTAAGGGAGAAGAAACAATAATGGAAATAGTTGTTTTAAACTACTTGATCTAACCAGTATTTCTACGAAATTTATTCCAGACATGCTCTATGAGATGGCAACAAGTAGGGCTATCAAGGTGGAAAACATTTAATTTGAAAAGAAGCAACATGGAATTAAGGGAGATAGAGGGAATTTAGATAGAAGATAAGATAGGAAGGTGATCAAATAGAATTGTGTAAGAAAGGACTCAAACTTACTCATGGATGGAGAATTTATTTGTAAAATAATTACTAGAATAAAAAATGTCCAGACAAACAAGCTTCCAAGAAAAACCATGACAACAATTGCACTACGTAAACCAATTATCTCTATGAGAGGGGGATTTACCAAAGATAGGTTCATGCACACCTACATGATTGCAATAAAACAACCAAGTGCCAAATTCAGTAGTAGAAAGGGGTTTTTTACTAGCCCAACTTTTATCACCAAGATTTTCAATCATATTAAAGTCACCTCCAAGGATTCATTTTGTAGGAGGGAGATAAATAACTAACCATTCCTAGAGGGCTATATGATTAAGGGAGACATTGGGAGCATAGATAGAACAAAATTCAAGAACCTAAGAGTTGATGTAGAGAGGGAAACACCTCCTTTACCATTAGTATGCGATGTAGTAAATGTGGATGCATGTCCGTGACCAATAAATTTTGTACAATGGATGAGAGTCTGACCAATGACTTTCAAATATTGAAGAAAAAGAACATAAACGTGATTCTCTATTACAAATTTTTGAATATGAAACTTATGGTTAGGGAGGGAGAACCCCCTAACATTCCCAGATAGAATATTTAAATTCATGAGGGGTGATTTGGAGGTTGCTCGATATCTTGAATTAGAGAGTAGAATTTATTTTTGTTGAAGGAGACAAGTGTGGGTTGTTCAAAAAGGTTTGTTGAGCTGGAACCTTAATTTGGACAACTTGAGAGGAGGATCTAGCAAGATCTTTGATATAGGGTATTTTCCTCTATATGGATGAAGTGATTTCGAGGAGGTTGATAAACATTGTCGCTTACCTACAATTCTCCACCCATTTGTCATATGATTATCTTTAAAGAGTTTCGATGAAGGAACGAGAGCTAACTCAAGGTCCACAACTAAATCTAGTAGGGCTTGTAGATTAATAGGAATATATGAGGATTTAGTCTAAGATGTGGAAGAGGCAAGAGGGTTCTTGGGGGATATGGCTTGATAAGGAGAAGAAGGATTTTTGGGACCTGGAGGCTGCTGAGGACCATCGATAGGGAATTTATTAGCTAAATTATGAGTGACGACTTCTGTATGAGGACCATTATCAAGGGTTTTTTTTAGTAATTTTTTTAGCAGTGGCTTCCATTTGTTTCTTTGTAGCTATTTTTTTTGGGCAATTTCTAATCAAGTGTCCAACTTCTCTACATTAAAAACAGGTATTGGGTAAGTTTAGGTAGACGAGAGGTTGATTAACATGAAAACCTAAACCATTGAGGTCAAGGGAGGGGGGCAATGGCTTGGATATGTCCATTTCCACACAAATATAAGGGTGAACTCTATAATTAGTTTTTTTCCTGAAATAGGGTGAGATCACAAAACCTTACCAAGAAGAGTAGCAATTTTATCGAGAAAGGAGCAACATGAGAGAGATAAAAAGGGAAGTTCTATTTAAAGAGGGTTTTTTCCCTAAAGGGACCCCCTGAATGAAAATCCAAAGACCATCCTTAAAGATAGCTAGTTTACCCACAGATTACCCATGTTACATATTGGAGATCTTCTTGGGCATGTTTAGTATTTGCAAAGGAGACAACTATGTTACCCCTTCCCATCCCTTGAATAACTTCAACTATCCATCCTTTGGTATTTTCCTTAACCCCCCTAAGCCATTTGAGAAGTTCAAACTCGGGAGGTATCCCCCATAAAATAATAAATTGATAGTACATTCAGACAAGTCATTGGCTATTTCAACAATGAAATAGAAAGAACAACTGAAAGGGGCTTACCTTGATTTGCATGTAGTTGAGTTTTTGTATAGGTCAACGATGCAACCCTTTAAGCTCCTCTTGCTCTTCGAATTTGCATGCTTCTCCATGGAACTATTTGCAAGGTTTCCAAAGAAAGTTAGGGAAACCTGAGATTCAAGAATATTGAGGGATGAAGTTTCATCCATTATAGAAAACTCACATCTTATGTAGACTAATTATTCTATACCCAAATAATTCTCCACCACAAAATTGGACTTGTCGTCGGTTAGTGACAATTGTCCCAAATATCCACTCTAAGCTATTATGATGGTGATATAGAAATTAATTTTTCAAAACCATAAACTCAAAAGCTTAAAATTAGTATAACTTCGATAAAAACCCTAAAATTATCACAAATTCCATTTATAACTTCGAATATTGGTTCTTTGACTATACCACAAATTAAATCTAATTGTCTTATGGTTCCTATCTCTGAATATTATCAACCAAAATGTTGTCTGCTCAACTGTGAATACTTTACATTAAATTATTCAAAAAGTTCTCCGTATTTTTTCACACAACAAATCTTTAAATATCAATTTTCTATCGCAAATCTTCAAATCGATGGAAACTATTTTTTCATCACGCACATGCTTATCCACCAACATTCTCTTGCATTCCTCTCGTGTTTTGATTTTTAATATTTAATGGATATTTTTTCCATGTCTTGTTTTTCGTCTCCAAAACCCTACATAACATTTCGTTCATCGATAAACCTCAATGGTTAGGTGGATTGGTAAGTGCTAGTCTGGCTGGGCACTTATTAAGAGGAGACCTGGGTTCAAACCTTCGTGGTGCCTGTAAGCAAAGATAGTAGTTTGTTCTGAATCCTCTGAGTGCGTACCATATCGATGACGACGATACGAACCCCGAGCGATGGTGGTCACCATCTCACGCCGGTTAACCTTAACGAGACAAATATTTTTGTTGGATGCAGTCCTTGTGGTTTGAACCCTGCACTGGCCAATTACTAAAAATAGTGGTTGTTACCAACTCTCCTATGTAACAAAAAAAAATATTTCTTTCACTAGTATCTAAAATCCACTTCCAAAGTCTTTACCTTAAGGTCAACTTAAGTTACATATATATTTTATTAAGGTGAAATAAAGGTTTTTTCTTTTTTTATAGGGAATCAATAACACCTTTTGCATTGGATATTTGATCGGCTCAAATGTTGTCATTGTAACCGGCTCAGATGTTGTCACTGTAACCTTAGCCCGCTAGGTAAAACAAAGTCAATGATACCCTCGACCCTCCAAGACATCGAATTGAGGTAACCAACCAATAAATACTCGACTGCTACTATCTAACCTATCATCTTCATCGCCTTTTAGGTACATCATGGTTTGAAGCTTGAATCTCTTCGATTGCTACCATCTAACCTATCCTCTTCATCACATTTTAGGTACATCATGATTTGAACCTTAGACCTCTTCAAAGAGAGGCCAAAACCTTAACCACTATATTATCCTTACCGAACAAAATATTAAAATAAAAAATAAATTTTTACGCAAGATCACAATCCCCTTTAAATATTATCCTTTTATTTAATTATTATTTTAGATTTTATTAATTTATTTTTTATATCTTACACACATTTAAATCCTCAACTTTGGTAGAGCGCATATTCCTTACTCACCACTCTACCATGCAAACATTAAAAAAAAAACATATTTAAAGTATCTATACATTGTCTAAAACTAATTTATCTCATTCATATATCTAATAGATTACTAACATATTAAGGCCTTATTAAGATGAGATATCTATTAATGTCATATAAACATCTCTAAACGATAAGAACCTTAAATAATGGATAAATCAAACGTAGCAATAGAAGAGGAACTTTGCCTCTTCCAGGAAAGGGAGGAAAGTAATATTGATTATAAACGTGGGTTTTGAAACATGGTAGTCTTGCAAAATGTGTTTTATTTTTTGTATCGTAAGAGTTTGCTTTCGTGCTTTCGATGGTAATGTAAAACGTGTATTAAATTTTATTTTGAAACATGATAGTCTTGCAAAATGTGTTTTAATTTTTGTATCGTAAGAGTTTGCTTTCCATGGTAGTGTAAAACGTGTATTAAATTTTATTTTCATATTGTTTCTCAATACTTTTTAAAACATTAAAATTTATAAATATATATTTTTAAAATTTTATAAATAATTTTTAAAAATAAAAAATTAATATGTATGAAAAAGGTTAGTGATCAAATGATATTAGCTCAATTGATTAGATTCGTCAACATTTAAGGAAGAGACTACGGTTTAAATCTTACCAAGTGATACATGGACAATATCTAAGTTTTGTTGTAATACCATTATGTGGTGATCATGTAATACATGTGGGGCTCATTTCAATCCCATATAACCAATTGAAAAAACAAGGGGTTGGTTAATCATTTTCAAAAAAGTTTTAAGTTATTTATTTTATATATAAATTTTATATAATAAGGCTTGTCAGATTTTATATGAAGAAATTTACAAGTGTCCTCAAATTGGATAGTTGTTATTTGCTTGTCAAACCACTTCTTGGCAATGTTTTAGTGTTACACAAACTTTTGGAAGGTTTTATGCCTATCTTCCTCTAATTGTAGTTAGGCATTTAGATAAGCTTGTATAAGAGGAATATTAGTGTCTTCAAGCTCCAACTACTAGAACATTTGAAGTGAAATATAAAGGTAAAGTAGTTTTTAACATCCATAAGACCATAGACCATATGAGACAACCCTCATAGAGGATGTTATTTACCCAATATATTTATCCAACCAAACTCTAGTTACCAAAATATGGTGTACAATTTTACTCCCCATTGGATAGAAACCTTAAACCTCCTATTCAGAATTCCGAAGTCTTATCGTTAGACCCACTCAAGTTGTATGGTGAGGTCTAAAGAGAGGCTTTTGATGTAATCTTGTTTACACAATGCTTTTTTTAATTTTATGTGTCAGACTCTCTTAGATTCAACAATTCTTCTTTTCAAAATCTTGATAATATTCTTATTTGTAGACTCTGCCAAGCCACTACCCTATGGATAGTAATTTGATGATGTCTCTAGTGCAAATTGTAGCAACTTAACCCTTGTGAATACTACAACATTATCTATAGTTATTGTTAAAGGCATCCCAAACCTAGTGATTATATCTTCCAATAGTTGGATGACTACCTCTTGATTAGCAGACTTAACTGGAATTAGGGTTATGCACATTGACGAATATTCACAAATTGGGCGAATATTAGGATTTTCAAAATTGGAAATTGACGAATATGAGGACCCACGTCGTCAGCCTATTCGCCTAAAAATTTTTGGACCAATTTTTTATTAGGGTCAATTTGCCACAATATATCCAAACATAGACATATTTGTACTTGTTGGAAATATCTTTTTGAGTCTGATCTAATGGTGGTGTTTTTATGAAGTTATAAGGTGATTTAATGGGTCAAAATTTACCTCAAATATGACCTAAATTTTTAGGACTTCAAATGATCCAAATTTTGGTGTGAAGATGATTGACTTGATTTGTTTAGAATTCACCTTGATTTTGATTAGGATTCACCATTTGTTTATAAGTACATTTCGAGTTCAACCCCTTATGCATAACCCTAACTGGAATAGCCTCAACGCACATAGTGAAATAGTTCATCGTAGTCAATACCCAACCATGTCCTACACTAGATATTGGGCCAATTTATCCAGTGAATGTTGGATTTTTAGCCTTACTACCTCAAAATATCATAGGTCCCAATATAAATAAGCCACAATATTATAGGTCAAAATATCAATAATCAAGAGTAGAATTATATATGTGAGAAATCAAATATATATATCCAAAACAATATAATAATGAAATAACATTCACTTATAATATCAAATATGAATGTAAATGGTCAAAATCATTCATGTACATGCATGAATAATACTTACAATATAAATTTCTCAAAATGTGTGTACATGCTTTAATATCAATGCTTGCTATGTGGTGATTGCTACATAACGTTTTCCATTACATTGTATGAAGTTTTATCTCCATAAGATAGACATAGAAGATGACTCTTCACATAATTGACTATTAATCTCTATATGACGACTCCCATGACCTTTGGCTTATCATCTTGCCACTTGTATACTAGACTCTTCACTTTCTTCTTACATGCATACTTAACTCTATGACACTTGCACACTTCTACATGACTCTTACTCTTCTACATGCACTCCTAATACAAGACACTTGTGCACATCCTTACATTACATATTTGCACACTTACATACATGACACTTGTGCACATTCTCTCAAAAACACTTGCACTCTTACTTACATGACACTTATGCATATCTTGCACATGGATATTTACATAAAGAGGAAATATAAAACACTCATCTAAACTATAGACTCAACCTTAATCTATTAAACATGTATATTTGTACCATGAAGGTGCCATGGGGGTACATTAACATGTACCAAATAATGTAATATTCTCGAACAATGAAATCTAGGTCCCATTATTGAAAGAGTTCTAACACAACTAAATGTTGTAAATACATAGGTGCTTTTATTCTAGAAACTATGAATGTGTAACACACCTTACATTCTCTAACCCATTGAAAATAACCAATGAAGATAATGGGCCAATAATATCTAGCTCTCAAAACCTTATGGGAATTGTTTTGGTCTAAATAATGACCTTGGTCATGATTTTTGTTTAGCATGTTTTCACCCTTTCTTCTTCAATACATCTTAGAAGTACACCAACATATACTTGCTAGAATAAAATTTCATCAAGCCAAGTATATTTCATAGCCTTTTTTCTAAATTTATCTCTTTTCTTGTTATTCAAATTTCTTAACACTTTCCCAGTCAATACATATCTCCTTAGGTCACACATCCATCCATTCTACCCTTCTTTGTTACCTTCTACTAGAGTTGTTTATAGAGAGATAATCTTACCAACTATATCAATGATCATTATGGAAAACTCATGTATTTTTATTAATCTAGTTGGCTCATTTCTCACCTAGTTGTCCATGTAGGGTTGTTGATCTCACATTTGGGTGAACTACAAAGAGTATTGCTTACTTTAAGATAAATAGTACTTGAATTTCCTAAGTGCCTTCATCATAATAAATACCTAATTTTTGATAAAAGTGTAATATTTCTCATAATTATCGAGGGTTTAACTCATGAAGGATATTCAATGTTATTATTCCTTATCCTCCTAGGTTAACACAACTTCTACATTTTCATCAGTGCCAAACATGTATAGCCTAACATATTTTAAGAAGTTGTAGTTGATAAGAACAAGTGCTTTGGTAATCACTTATTCAATTTCTTGAAATAATTTCTCACCTTCTTTTTTCTAGGTGAAAGTAGTATCCTTCTTCAATATTTTGGTCATGGGTCTAACCGGTTATGCAAAATTAGTGATAAAATCAATTTGGATCAAGAAATATTTGATATATTTAAATCAATAATAGTATGATGAGCAAGGTGCAACAACAGTATTGTCATTGTTGTCAACACAGTCAGACAGATCGGTTGATGCAGTGGACAGGAGTTTCAGACAGATTGGTTGATGCAAGTGGACAAGAGTTAAGAGGTTCTTCAGAGTATGTACAGTGATTATCCAAAAGATCGAAGTGGCCCATATGCTAAAAATCAAAAGAAAATCACAAGGAAGAAAATTGTCGCGATATCGCGACATGTTGAGCAAGGAAGAAAACTGTCGCGATATCGCGACATGTTGAGAGGAAGAAAAGCTGTCGCGATATCGCGACATGTTGAGAAGAAAGAAAAACTATCGCGATATCGCGACATGTTGGGAGAGAAAGCAAGAAAACTGTCGCGATTTCGTGACATGTTCGGAGAGAAAGCGCAAGCAAGCAAAACTATCACGATTTCGCGACATGTTCGGAGAGAAAGCGCAAGCAAGCAAAACTGTCACGATTTCGTGACATGTTCGGAGAGAAAGCGCAAGCAAGAAAAACTATCACGATTTCATGACATGTTCGGAGAGAAAAAGCAGTAGAAAAAGTGTCGTGATTTCGTGACATATTGCAAGAGAGATAGTACGGAAGAAAAGATGTCACGATTTCGTGACATGTTGGAAGAGAAAAAGGCAAGTAGAAAAAGTGTCACGATTTCGTGACATATTGCAAGAGAAAGAGGAGAGAGAAAAAGGTGTCACGATTTCGTGACATGTTTCATTTTCGCGGTCCA
This sequence comes from Wollemia nobilis, assembly GCA_028583015.1. Classification (NCBI taxonomy): domain Eukaryota; kingdom Viridiplantae; phylum Streptophyta; class Pinopsida; order Araucariales; family Araucariaceae; genus Wollemia; species Wollemia nobilis. The sequence goes on from JAQPPZ010006010.1 coordinate 4,691,784, forward strand.
AAGCGAAGAGAAAGAGGAGAGAGAAAAAGGTGTCGCGATTTCGTGACATGTTTCATTTTCATGGTCCAAAGCGAAGAGAAAGAGGAGAGAGAAAAAGGTGTCACGATTTCATGACATGTTTCATTTTTGCTGTCCAAAGTGAAGAGAAAGAGGAGAGAGAAAAGGTGTCAAGATTTCATGACATGTTTCATTTTCGCGGTCCAAAGTGAAGAGAAAGAGGAGAGAGAGAAAAGTGTCGCGATTTCGTGACATGTCGCATTTTCATGACTTGAAGAGAGCAGGAAGGAAGAGAAGGAAAAGTGTCATGATTTCGTGACATGTCGCATTTTTGTGACTTGAAGAGAGAGAAGGTAGAGAAGGAAAAGTGTCACGATTTCATGACATGTCGCATTTTCATGACTTAAAGGAAGAGAGAAGGAAGGAGAAAAAGTGTCGTGATATCATGACATGTCGCATTTTCGTGACTCGAAGGTTAGAGATAGTGGCAAGGATGAAAATGTGTCGCGATATCACGACATGTCGCGTTTTGGTGACCCGAAGGCAAGAGATAGAGCAAAGGAGAAAAAGTGTCGCGATATCGCGACATGTCACATTTTCATGACTCTAGGAGGAGAGAGAAAGTAAGAAGGAGAAGTGTCATGATATCTCGACAAAAGTGGAAGAGTACGAAGGTGAAAGTGTCATGATATTCGTGACATGTGTGTGTTTTTCCACGGGTACAAAGAAAGCAAGGAGGTGAAAGTGTCGCGATATCGTGACATGTGTTTTCGCGGGTTATGATAAAGTGCAAGGAGGTGAAAGTGTCGACGATATCGTGACATGTTGTGTTTTCGCGGGTACAAGCCGAGAAGAGGACAAAGAGGTAGAAGTGTCACGATTTCGTGACAGGTCGCCATGGCGCGAGCTAAGAAGAGAACCTAGCCAAAATAAGATATGTGACCGTTAACTGAAGGTATACAACAGTTACAGGGGCAGTTACAAAGAAAAATCATGCAGCTAAATTAAGAACAGTTAACTAAAGTTATACGACAGTTATAGGGCCATTATAGAAGAAATATCATGCAGCTAAAATAAGAACAGTGAACAAAAGTCAGAACGATAGTTACAGGGCCAGTTACGGGTTGCATGCGAGAATATGGAAGTTAAAAATAGAGTCAAAACTTTGTTATAAAAGGAGGTCTACGTGGAGAATTAAAGTGTTGCTAAAAGAGAGTGAAAGCGCTTGGGATTAAAGTGAGGCAGATTTAATATTACGAAGGGAGCAAGAGGAGAGCGAGCAGGGTGTGTGTTGTGTGAAGAGTGGGCAATGTTGAGAAAGTAATAGACCAGTCAAGGTCTTGTAAAAGTGAAGGCATCTTTATGTCAATCATCTAGATTCAGAACAGAAGTCCAAGTTGGTGCTTGGCATCAGGGGTTGGTGCTCCTTCTAGTTGGTTTTGGTAAATCAGGGGTTGGTGCTCCTTTCTATTGGTGCAGATAAATCAGGGGTTGGTGCTCCTTTCTATTGGTGTAGATAAATCAGGGGTTGGTGCTCCTTTCTTTTAAGGGGTTGGTGCTCCTTTCTATTGTTGTAGATAAATCAGGGGTTGGTGCTCCTTCTAGTGGGTTTTGGTAAATTGATTGTAAAATTGATATTTTGCAAAGGCTGGATTTGGATGGGAGTCCAAACAGTCAATTTTGAGGAGTAGCCAAAACTGGTGAACCTCGGTACATCTTGTGTTGTGTGATGCTCTTTTGGTATATTTGCTTTATTGAGTTTTAAGCTTTCATTGTTTCAGCATTAAGAATTGAAGATTTAAGTTTTTAAGAGCTACACTGATTCACCCCCCCTCTCAGTGTCATAGTGAGACTAACAATTGGTATCAGAGCCAGTTTCCCTTGTCAGGCTAAATCAGCTAGGGTTGATCTTGGAAGTGAGACAATGGCAGGTGGTGAAGGATTCTCATCAAACAAAGCACCAGTGTTGGATGGAACTAATTACACATTTTGGAGACTCAGGATGCAGACATATCTTTGTGCTTTGGGATACGACATTTGGGATTCGGTAGATAGTGGATACACAATACCCACCACTTCTCCAACCGATGTTGTCGATAAGAAATTGTTTGAGAATAACTCAAAAGCAAAGAATGCTATCATGTGCGGATTAATGGACAGTGAACTAGTAAAAATTATGGGTTGTAAAACGACAAAAGAAATATGGGACAAACTGAGGAGCATTCATGAAGGAGATGATAAGATCAAGGAGGCCAAGTTACAAATGCATCGAGCTCAGTTCGAAGCATTAAATATGAATGATGATGAGAACATAGAGGCATACATGCTGAGAGTTAATGGAATCATTAATGCGATTAGAGGACTCGACGAGAAAATGGAAGATGCTATCATCGTGAAAAAGGTACTAAGATCTCTTCCCAAAAGATTTGATTCTAAAGTTTCAGAAATAGAAGAAGCTAAAGATCTAAATATTTTTAGTATGGATGAGATGCATGGTTCTTTGACTGCATATGAGATGAGAATAGGAAAAACCAAACCCACAAAAAGAGAAGCTGCTTTTAAAGCACATAAAAGTATAAAAGCAAAACAAGAATCTGAGGAAGAAGAGACATCAGATGAAACGGAAGCAAACTTTGTTCGAAAACTAATAAGGGGAAAAGGAAAATACAGAGGAAAGCTACCATTTAAGTGTTTCAGATGTGGAGGCATTGGGCATGTTGCAGCTAGATGTCCACTTAATGAGAAGGACGAAAGTGATGAAGGATCGCACCAAGAAAGAAGTGACTGGAAGAAAAAACCAAATTTCAGAAACAACAACTTCAGGAAGAAAAGTTTCATCTCCAAGAATGTTAGTTCATCAGAAGACAGCTCCGGTGAGGATTCTGAAGAAGAAATAGATGAAGCTCTTTTCATGGCATTCGAAGAAGAAAAAACAGAGGAAAAATAGGAATGTAATAAAAAACTTGAGGCTGAGGCTGAAGTATATCTAGAAGGTGAGTTGATCGCTGCACTTGAGGAGTTGAGTATAGAAAGGAAAAAGAACAAAAGACTATCCAAGAAGTTGGAAGAATATGGGGATAATATTGAAGATCTCTTCTTGCAAATTCAGAAAGCCAAGAAAATAGAAGAAGCTTTGAAGTCACACCTGGATGATAAAAGCGATGTTTGCGGCAAACAAGAAGAGGAGATTGTTTTATTGAGGAGACAACTAGAAGAGGCCAATACAAATCTCAAATTTGAGAAGAGCACAGAGTTGCTAGATAAAATGATAAGGCAACAAAGAAACCCCATGTCTAAGCTTGGTCTTGGATATGAAGCGGAACAACCTTCATCTTCTAAATCTACAGAGAAGAAGAAGTCCACTGTTGAAGGATCAAAGCAAGAAACGTTTGAAGCTGAAACTTCAAAAGGAAGAAAATCTCAAAGGAGATCTACAACAAAGCAACCACAACAAAAGAGGTTCTATCACTCTCACTTTATTCATAATAATGCTTGTAATGGCTATTGTTTTAGATGCAACCTTTATGGTCACAAGGCAATGTATTGTGGATTGAATAATAGATCAAAGAGTTATTTTGGTAGAAATACATCTGTTGAACACCATGTGCAATGTTTTAAATGTAATGGTCATGGGCACATAGCAAGGTCTTGTCCAAGAACTTTTGTATCTAATCTATGGCAAGACAATAGATTTCATCAGACGCAAAGAATGCAACACAGACAGGGAAGAAATCATGAGCATCAAAGAAAGGAAAATAATCATCCATCAAGGATGTACAAGAGACAACCACCCAAGAGAAATGTTCAAGTTCACGAAAAGGTTCAAAATAGGGATGCGGTTGAAAACCTTCAGCCTAAGTTCAAGAAATATTGGAGAAAGAAAGAAGAGAGGAAATCGTGTCTCCTTGGACTGAAGGAGATTACTCCGCTATTGCACTAAGCAACTCCAGGTAGCACATCCTCAGGGGGAGCAATCTTGAAGTTTCATTTTAATGCTCCTATGTATTTGTTTGATTACCTGAGGATGAAAGGCAAGTAGTCAGGGAAGTTGTCGTATAGTTGTCGAAGTATGTTTTTAGTTCATGTAGTTTGTGGAAGTGCCGTGAATGAAGTGTGGTGATTAAATTGAGAGTTGTCATTATTGGTAGTATTGCTATATGTCATTGTTGTACTGGTGATGGTTCTTACTGCCACTATCAAAAGTTAAGGATTATAATAGTTTAGATGATTTGGTTGGTGTTGTGGTACTGTGTTTGATGCTTGCATAGAGTTGGCAGTAAAATTGCAGTGTTGGTATAGTGTTGGACAAAAGTTGGTACAAGTGTGAGTCACTTGTCAATTTTGTTGACAGATGTGAAATCAGCGTTTTTGAATGGGAAGCTTGAAGAAGAGGTTTATATTGAGCAGCCAGATGGTTTCCAGCTTGGTGATGATTGGTTGAGTTGATTTGATTGAGCCTAGTCAAGTTATGTGTGAAGTGATTTTTAAAGTTCTATGAAATAAATTATTCCATCATTCTATGTTGAGTTGAGTTTGAGGTTAGAAGATATTAAGTCTCTAACAATTCTCTTTATCCTCCAAGGAGGGGATTTGTTTGGGTGTCATTCATTGTTGAGTTCATTTTGAGTACTACTTGAGCATGATTGATTGAGCCTTTGAAGAAGGCCTTTGGGAAATATTTGAGGACAATGTTGGGACAGAATTAGAGCAGATTTGGACAGATTCTTAGTGAGTTGTTGGAGCAAATTTGGACAGGATGTGTAGATGAAAGAAGAGTGAGGTAGAGTTTGTAGCAGAGAGAAAGAGTTAATGGATAGAGAAAAAAGTTGAAGATAGATCCGAGTGAGGATTCTATCAAGTGGAGAGAGGTACGATCAGTGGATGAGAGACAAGAGTATTCTATAATATAACAATTGAGAGAGGTCACCAGAATAGATACTTAAATAAATTGGGAGTGGCATGCTGTGTATAGTACTCGTAGAGGGAGCATTTATATATTTGATTATCTTTTTGCTCATGTTTGTAATTTTTGCTAACTATCATAACGTGTGCCTGAGAATGTTGTGCATGGACTCAGGGGGAGTCTGCAGCAGCCCTTTGGTATTATTGTCAAAGGGGGAGAAGAATTACAAGAAATTGCACGTGTGTTGCCAACAATTCCAAAGGGGGAGATTGATGAGCAAGGTGCAACAACAGTATTGTCATTGTTGTCAACACAGTCAGACAGATCGGTTGATGTAGTGGACAAGAGTTTTAGACAGATTGGTTGATGCAAGTGGACAAGAGTTAAGAGGTTCTTCAGAGTATGTACAGTGATTATCCAAAATATCGAAGTGGCCCATATGCTAAAAATCAAAAGAAAATCACAAGGAAGAAAACTGTCGCGATATCGCGACATGTTGAGCAAGGAAGAAAACTGTCGCGATATCGTGACATGTTGAGAGAAAGAAAAATGTCGTGATATCGCGACATGTTGAGAAGAAAGAAAAACTGTCGTGATATCGCGACATGTTGAGAAGAAAAGAAAACTATCATGATTTCGCGACATGTTCGGAGAGAAAGCGCAAGCAAGCAAAACTATCACGATTTCATGACATGTTCGAAGAGAAAGTGCAAGCAAGCAAAACTGTCATGATTTCATGACATGTTCGGAGAGAAAGCGCAAGCAAGCAAAACTATCATGATTTCGTGACATGTTCGAAGAGAAAGCACAAGTAGAAAAAGTGTCACGATTTCACGACATATTGCAAGAGAGATACAGAAGAAAAACTGTCACGATTTCACGACATGTTGGAAGAGAAAAAGGCAAGTAGAAAAAGTGTCACGATTTCATGACATATTGCAAGAGAGATAGAGAGAGAAAAAGGTGTCACGATTTCATGACATGTTTCATTTTGGTCCAAAGCGAAGAGAAAGAGGAGAGAGAAAAAGGTGTCACGATTTCGTGACATGTTTCATTTTTGTGGTCCAAAGCGAAGAGAAAGAGGAGAGAGAAAAGGTGTCACGATTTCATGACATGTTTCATTTTCGTGGTCCAAAGCGAAGAGAAAGAGGAGAGAGAAAAAGGTGTCACGATTTCGTGACATGTTTCATTTTCGTGGTCCAAAGTGAAGAGAAAGAAGAGAGAGAAAAAGTGTCGTTTCGACTTTCTGCGACTTTTGAAGGAAGAGAAAGGAGAGAAGGAAAAGTGTCGTGATTTCGTGACATGTCGCATTTTCGCGACTTGAAGAGAGAGAAAGGAAGGAGAAAAAGTGTCGCGATATCGTGACATGTCGCATTTTTGCGACTCAAAGGTAGAGAAAGTGCAAAGGAGAAAAAGTGTCGCGATATCGTGACATGTCACGTTATCACGACCCGAAGGCTAGAGATAGAGCAAAGGAGAAAAAGTGTCGTGATATCGTGACATGTCGCATTTTCGTGACTCTAGGAGGAGAGAGAAAGTAAGAAGGTAGAAGTGTCACGATATCATGACAAAAGTAAAAAGGAAGAGTACGAAGGTGAAAGTGTCACGATATCGTGACATGTGTTTTTTTACATGGGTACAAAGTAAAGCAACAAGGAGGTGAAAGTGTCACGATATCGTGACATGTGTTTTCATGGGTATGAACCAAGTAAAGCAGCAAGGAGGCGAAAGTGTCACGATATCGTGACATGTTGTGTTTTTGCAGGTACAAGCCGAGAAGAGGACAAAGAGGCAAAAGTGTCACGATTTCATGACAGGTCGCCATGGCACGGACTAAAAAGAGAACCCAGCCAAAATAAGATATGTGACCATTAACTAAAGGTATACAACAGTTACAGGGGCAGTTACAAAGAAAAATCATGCAACTAAATTGATAATAGTTAACTGAAGTTATATGATAGTTACATGGGCCATTACAGAAGAAATATCATGCAGCTAAAATAAGAACAGTGAACAGAAGTTCAGAACGATAGTTACAGGGCTAGTTATGGGTTGCATGCGAGAATATGGAAGTTAAAAATAGAGTCAAAACTTTTTTATAAAAGGAGGTCTGCATGGAGAATTAAATTGCTTCTGAAAGAGAGTGAAAGCGCTTGGGATTAAAGCGAGGTGGATTTAATCTTGCGAAGGGAGCAAGAGGAGAGCGAGAAGGGTGTGTGCTATGTGAAGAGTGGGCAATGTTGAGAAAGCAATAGACCAATCAAGGTCTTGTAAAAGTGAAGGCATCTTTATGTCAATCATCTAGATTCAGAATAGAAGTCCAAGTTGGTGCTTGGCATCAGGGGTTGGTGCTCCTTCCAGTTGGTGTTGGTAAATCAGGGGTTGGTGCTCCTTTCTGTTGGTGCAGATAAATCAGGGGTTGGTGCTCCTTTTGGTGGGTAAATCATGGGTTGGTGCTCCTTTCTGTTGGTGTAGATAAATCGGGGGTTGGTGCTCCTTCCAGTGGGTGCTGGTAAATTGATTGTAAAATTGATATTTTGCAAAGGCTGGATTTGGATGGGAGTCCAAACAGTCAATTTTGAGGAGTAGCCAAAACTGGTGAACCTCGGTACATCTTGTGTTGTGTGATGCTCTTTTGGTATATTTGCTTTATTGAGTTTTAAGCTTTCATTGTTTCAGCATTAAGAATTGAAGATTTAAGTTTTTAAGAGCTACACTGATTCACCCCCCTCTCAGTGTCATAGTGAGACTAACATAGTAATAGTAGTTCCTGGATTGCATTAATGTGATATGGATTTATAGCAAATCCATTTTTTTATACCATATATCCTAGTAGCTTTCCTTCCAATACAAAGAAGATAGACTTCTTGGGGTTCAATGATATATCATATTCCCTACATCTCTTGAAGACTACTTCTAAATGTTTGACACATTTAGAATTTTCCTTATAAAATATGATTAAATCATCTAGAAAAGTGAGGATTATCTCATCAATTAGCCCTACAAAAGCAATATCCATCACTCAAACAAGTTGCACCTACAATATAGAATCAGATAGGTATCCCTTGGTAAGCAAATATCCCCCATTTGGTAGTATAATGGGTAAAGGTTAAAGTAGTTTTTAACGTCCACAAGGCCATAGGCCAATTGAGATGACCCTTCACAGAGGATGTTGTTTATCCAATATATGTTTATCCAACTATATTTCAATTACCAAAGCATAGTGAAGTATGGTGTACAACCCTATCCATTATAGGATTCAAACCTTAGACCACTATTTAGAGTTTCAAAGTCTTCACTATTGGACCACTCTAGTAAATGCAATATTGTGTTGATAATCAACCTTCACTAGATTTGGTTGTATCCTTAAAAATAGTCTAGTAGTGATAGCATTTGATACCCTTCTACCTTCTATATTATTTGATTCATATATAGTAACAAATAGTTATCTTTTATGGATGCCATGTTTAGGATTCTAGATCGACACATGGTCTGATATCTCCATTAATTTTGGATAGACACCAGATTTTCCACCCATGTTGAATGCTTTATGGAGAATATGATTTGAGATTGTAATAATTTTATAAGATTCTTATTCATTATTATTTTAACTTTTAGATTCACATGTCTCTCTTTTTGGTAAAATAACCTAGCTCTGGGATCCTGATCAATTGTGTGTTTGATTATTTTTTGATCACAAACCTTGAGGTCTTTGTAACTATGGCAATCACATCACTTTATCAATCATATAAATTCTTTAGTATATGGAATTCCTCTTCCATATAGTATTTACCATCAATAAATTCTTGCCTTTAACGATTTGGATGGGTTGGTAAGAAGACAATTTTATGTTGATGCTTGCTTTTCAAGCACTATCATCAAGATTAAACAATCTCTCCAATATGGTCAATCCCTTAGTTAATAAATTAGTATTAAGTTGAATAACCCCATCCTTTATATCATTACCATATTCATTCTTACCCTCTATTTATTGTACTTCTTTGACCAAGAGTTTAATAATCTATTCATAATTATTAATCACCTACCACTAATTTTTATTATTTGAGACTGCAAGTCTAATTACTGCTTCTAGCTATTTTGGTATCTCCCGCATGTCCATGGTTGGATTAAACTTAGTAGTTAAGGAGGCTAGTTCATTCACCTTTGTATTGATTTCCCTTGGTATTACCTTAATTTCATATATATCAAAGATTTCTAACAAATCCCAAACTTGGTGCTCGTATAACTTAAGGTGCTTATTCTTGAAAACACAAACTAAATTGACTTGATTTACCACTAGCCCAAAATCACCAAATATTTTGAGATTCTTGATTCCTAACTTCTCTACTTTTATTAATCTAGTGCATAAGGATTTACATTCAGGTATATTATTGATGCAATTGAATAGTAGATATAATATATAATTTATATGTTCTCCCTATAGATTTATAAGTTCTATGCCTACACCTATGTCATTCATAGTACTAACATCATCAAAATGCATAATCTATGCACCCTTTGACCCTTGGATTTGTTTGTTGGTCAATATTGGGATCTTAATTGGTTCCTTTGATACTAAATAATCTCCAGGTTCAATTTCCTCATATAGTCCTTCCCTGTCACTAGCTTTCTCATCTTGAAGCACTTTAATGATTATGTCTAATTTTGATATAAAATTAATCTCATTTGATTCACCATACATAAATTTTGGAAGCTCATTTCAATTGATCGCTCTATTATAAACTAATTTGTGTAGAAGGTAGTTGCATGGTGATTCATTTTTTATTTTGATTACTTTTTATCTCATGGTACCTTCATGTGTGTGTAGTCCAATACTAGATACATATCTGTTGATAACTTATCATTCCATTCCTTGGAGAGTAGCATTCCAAAGTAGGGAAAAATATCCCTTAATAAATTTTGCATATGGAAGAAATTGTAGCTCATATTTTATTGATTATAAGAATTTTTGAGCTTTACATAGTGGTGACATCAATTTACAAACTTGTTATAGATCTGTTTAGAGTTTTAAAAAAAAATGGATTCCTTAGGGTATGTTACTTGTCTCAATGAATAAAATTATAGTTTTTGGTCAATTCAAATGGTAGGATTACTAAGAAGCAAGAACATATGGTTCACCTTCTCTCATTTCCTTTAATACATTAGGTTTCATATCTTCATAGAGCACAAAACACCTAACTCTAGTTCATATCTTTAATGTAGTGCTTGGTTAGTTGTACTCTATTTTATAGATTTTAAATTTCCTATGTTTATTCCTCTCTTTAATCATAATGGATATTATCTCTAAATCCAACAACTTTTAGTATGGTGTTTGGTAATATTTTGTATTGCAAGAGGAATAGGTTTTAGATGATCAATATAAGGCACACCTTGTTTCTATGGGATATTTTTAGCCATTGGGTTTTATTATTAAAATACCTACCTATTGATTCATTATTAAACTACCTTCTATTGATATTGGGGGATAGGTTGTGGTCACCATAGTGCATGTTGAAGACCTTCTCATGGAGATCTCAACATCTTGATCTAGAAGGTGGAATTATAGCTTCATGTTCATAGAGTTTGATCCATTTCAAGTACCTTTAGAAAAGAGAAGATAGTAGGATCCATTGGCCCATATGATTATTCATTGTTGGGGGGGGAAGATGTATCATCTCTAATGCCTTCTATCCTTGGCCCCTCAATTTAGATTATGGGAGGGTTTTGAAATATTTATAATTTGATCTTATTAGACCAATGCCAATAGTGATAAAGTACCTATCAATGCTCTTGATGTAAGCCTATAGGAAAATTCTATGTAAGCCTTCAGGTATCTTGATGTAATCCTATGGGTATCTTCATGTAAGCCTATGAGAATATTTCTATGTAAGCCTACGGATATTCTTCTATGTAAGCCTATTGGCATTTATATGTAAGTCTTTTGACATCTTCATATAAGCTTAAGAGCACTCTCATGTATTCACCCTTAGTGGCATTGGTTACTCCACCTTTATGGATAACCTTGCTTAAAGGGTAATTTATTGTAATTATATTGTAAGGTTAACATCAATATTAAGTTAGTGTTGGCCTAGGGTTAACCTCTCATTATGGATTCGGTATCACTATAAATACCCCTTAATGAAGATCCATTTACATATAAGTGTGAATACAATGTGATATATTAGGGTACCCACAACCATATTCTACTTCTTCTTGTCATATACCTTCATCTCTTTATCTTATTTACTATTGCTATATTTTAATTACATTTTCTTCTTTTTTGTATATAATTGTTTTGAATGTATGTTTTGGAATATTTCTAGAAAATATTGCAAATTTGAAAATTGTACCATAGTATTGCCTATCTTACAAAATATTTCCAAATATAGTTCTCATCATGGGAAGTCTCAAGTCTAGAAAAAGGAATGCTAACCACTTGGTCATAGGATTTGAATATACATGGAAGGGTCATCTGTGACACTGGCATTAACAAAAAGGATTTTGCTTCAATCCATGGTAAAATGAAAATATCCAAAAATTAGGTTTATAAAAATTAATATTGATGATGATTCATGATTCCAAAGGAAATCCAAGAAACGTTGGTGGAGGTGATAGTTTTCAAAATAAAGAAGGTAAAATTCTCCTCACTTACTCAGAATCACATGGAACTTAAATTAACAACTATGTAGAGCCCAAGGTAATTCTTACATGGTTTAAAATTGCAATTAAAAATGGATGAAAATATATTTTAGTTGAGGGGGATTCACAAATTATTAATAATGCTAGAAATAAAAATAAATGTGGGGATTGGATAAAAAATAACATTATTGTTGATGTCCATAAACTATTATTGGAGGTAATATCTTAGAAATATGAGCATATCTATAGAGAAGGAAATTGAGTAAGAGATAATTTATCCAATCATGGTTTTGATCTTTGTCTTGGTGAAATTCAAATTCAAGAAGGTAACTAGTTGAGTGAGATTTTATCTATTAATGAAAATGATGTCAAGTTGACTATAGAAACATAATAGTTTTAGGAAGATTAAGAATATATTTGATAGAAAATAAAAATAAAGAATATTGTTGATAAAAGGAAAACCTCGATATAATTTAATTGACCTGAAAACGAATGTAATATTTTGTTATTTCAATGGAAGTTCCCTCCAAGAGAACTACACACACATGTATATATGTATATAGTTAACCAAGAATTCTTAGTTTAATTAAACCGTGGTGATCAATAAAATAATGCTTCATAAACTACAATTAACAATGATGAACTATACCATTAAGTTTCTATGAGACATTATATTTAAGGCACAAAATACTATTAATTATTATACATCAATTTAATTGTAAGTTTTTTTAATGAGTATGCATTAAGGCATAATACTAAAAGCTTAAATGAAACACATACCATTTGTTTATCAAAACATCAAATTTAATTTATTATATAATGTTAAGAAAAATATCATAATTATAAACGATAGAATATATTGAATAAATCTTTAACAATGATAGTAAATTAATATTGTTCATGCTTTAACATATCAAGATTCAACTAACAAGTATTAATAAATAAATACATATTTAGATATAAAGATGATTAAAATAAAATAAGTGAAACATAATTAATGAAGTCAGAATGGTAAAGAGGCATTAATGGATTAAATAGATCTTTAAATAGGATAATAAAGAAATATCATTTATGATCAAAATATACATGTTAACTGCCTATATTATTTACAATAATTGGTGGGAAGTGAGTCATTTTACACTCTAAAACAAGATTCAAATATAATGGGTGAAATTTTACATTTTAGGCAAATGATATAACTCAAATGCTTAAATACCTTGACTTACAAGGAGAAGACCCAAGTGTGAATCTTGTCAAGTGATACAAATATAGTTGTCAAAATGTTATTGTGATGCCACCATGTGGTTCACAATGTAATAACTAGGGCCCATTTCAATCCCATATAACACTAACTATAAATCATAATGAATCTAAATCAAGATTATAAAAATAAAACTAATTGGATTTAATAAATGGATATGAGTATCAAATTAAATAATAGGATAAATGAAGTAATTTTTTTATTGAAATAAAATCAAGTTTGAAACAAAAACAATTGATTTAAGATAAATAATATAAATTTTCATTAATATGGCAAGACAATAAAAAATTGACGAGGGTGATATAATATTATAAGATAAGAATGATAATCATGTTAAGATCATAAGAGAATTATTATGTCAGCAATTTTTTTATAAATTCCATAACCAAATGAATAAGAGAATCATATCAAAGGAAATACAAGAAAATCTAGTGGAGGTGGTATTCTTCAAAATAAAGAACACAAAAATTATCCTCACTTACTCATAGTTATATGGAATTTCAACAAAAAAGTACGGAGAGGCTACGAAACTTATTACGGGGATTAAAATTTCAATTGAAAAAGAATTAAAATATTCCCATTGAGGGGATTTATAATTATCATTAATTCTATCAACAAAAATAGATGTGAGGATTGGATAAAAATTAACATTAATGTTGATGTTCATCAACTATTATTGGATCCAATCTCTTGGAAATGTGTGGATATTTGTCGATAAGAAAATTAGATCACAAATAATTTAGCTAATCATTGTGTTGATATTTGTCTTGGTGAAATTCAATTTTTATTAAATTGCTAAGTGAGATTTTAACTTTTAATGAAAATGATGTCAAGGAGCTCATTGCAAAAAAAAATTCTTCATCTTCAAGCCCCCTTGGTCGCAATTAGGGAATTTTTTTAAAATATTGCATCTTTCAAGAGCTATATATTTATATAGAGTTATCTAGTTTAGACGATTCTCATGCTCCTTTGTGCAGAATTTGAAGAGATTTAAAATAAGTGGTCATATGAAAGAATCCAAGAAGTATTAAGGGAGATACATCCATATAAAGACAACCATTTAGAACAAGGGAAGCATTAGGGAAAATATTTTTAGAGAAAATATCTCATCTTTCAAGAGCCATATCTTGTGAAGGGTTATCCGATTTATATGATTCTTGGATCAATTTGTAAAATATCTAAAAAGCTTTAAATAGAGTGGTTATATGAAGGAATTTGAGTAGTATTGATGGAGATCCGACCCTTTAAAGTTAGTCATCCAAAATAAGTACAATAACAAATTTTCAAATCAGGAAAACAAAATTGTAGATATCTGTCAACGAAGGTTCAGATGATGGAAGGAGCAATTCAAGGTCTAGGTAATCAGTTAGGTAGGACATTTTGGTTGGGCATAATTTTTTCTAGCTAAGTTTCATATATCCCTTAATTTTCTTTCAAATTTTGCTTGTAGATTATTGTAGGTTTATTTTGAAATAATATATTGCTATAGGATATACTAGTAAATTTTAGTAGATATTGAGTTATAGTGTCCTTTCTATGTGAAGAACATGTGCTTATACTGAGAGGGGGAGGTGAACAGTATAACATAAATTTTTTTCCCAAATAGAAGCATCAACATAAATGAAACCATAAACATCACATAAAGCATCACACACATAAGAGACACCATTTTAACGTGGTTCATCCAATGTGGGCTACCTCCACAGAGAAAATATTTCTCAAATGATCTCTGGGGAATCCTTCCCAAACTACAATGTTTATGGACCTCAGTACAAAGAGATGTTAATCCCATAATCTCAAGTTCGTGGATCTCTTCCACAGGAGAACTCTTTCCCCTTATGATCTGGCTAGTGATATTCTAGAAGATTTTGTCTCTATGTTGCACTGACTGGTGGATCTCTCTCCATTTGAAGACTTCTCACTCAGATCTTGTCTTCAATTATCCTGGTTGCTGGATCTCTAACCACTGAGACTCTATCATCTATACTCTGTCACCTCCAAATATCTGTCTCAATACTATACCAAACACAGTTCAGTCGATCTAGCAAAGTTATGCTTAATCTCTTGCACTAAACACAGTACAGTCGATCTAGTACAATTTTGCTCAATAGGTTCACATAAAACTTGCTTAAATCTGCTCAATAGGTTCACATAGAACCTGCTCAAATCTGCTCAACAGGTCCACATAGAACCTACTCAAATCTGCTTAACAGGTCCACATAGAACCTGCTCAAATATGCTCAACAGGTCCACACAAAACTTGTCCAAATATGCTCAATAAGTCCTCTCTAGGACTTGCTCAAATCTACTCAATAAGTCCTCTCTAGGACTTTTTCAAATCTTCATAGTAAGCTTTCACAAAATCTTAACTCAAATCAGTCCACAAGCCTTCTCAAAGACTTGTCTCAAATCACATAGAATCATAAAAATTGTTAGAGACTCAATATGTTCTAAGCTCAATGTTCAATCAATATCTCAATTCAATCTCATAGAAGCATAAAGAGAATTGTTAGAGACTCAATATGTTCTATACTCAAATCCAAATCTCAACTCAAATCAATCTCATAGAAGCATAAAGATAATTTTTAGAGACTCTATATGTTCTATACTCAAATCCCAATCTCAACTCAATATAAGCATAAAGATAATTGTTAGAGACTCTATATGTTCTATACTCGAATCCCAATATCAACTCAATAGAAGCATAAAGAGAATTGTTAGAGACTCAATATGTTCTATTCTTAAATCTCAATCTCAACTCAAATCAGAATATAAAATAGTTTGTTTCTAGGAACTTGAACAACCACATGCATCCACTTGACTAGGCTTAAATCAACTCAACTCAATAGTTTGTTTCTAGGAACTTGAACAACCACATGCATCCACTTGACTAGGCTTAAATCAACTCAACTCAACCAATCACCTCAAGGAAAAATCCTTTCCCACAAAACCTAGTCCAAGCATGTATTTAGCCAACTCAAAATGTTTCCAACAATGCTCAATCACAAATCTCACATAACAATTATACTCATGTTCTTCTCTAACTCAAGTTCAAGTTCATTTCACAATCAATGGGCTTCAACAACAATGCTTCTAAAACAAGGTTTAATTACAACTCACAAACCAAAAAACCTTGAAGCATTAAACCAACCATCTTCACAAAGGAAAATTCAATTAATCCTTTTCACTCCAATGATATTTCAGAAATCAACCACCACAAAAAATCAATAGGAGAATGTGCCCATACATTTTTTATGCCAATAAGTTGTCCACAAAATCTTCCACACTTAATCACAACTTTCCTTTTCAATATTAATAAGGGTTAGTGGTCTTTTAAATAATCACAATAAAAACATAACTTAATTTACACCCTTTTCACTCCAACTTCATAAAAACATCCACCAAAGTCTATTTTAATAAAAACCCTTATTAAGAATAACCCACAATAAATCTCTCAAAATCACTTTAACAACAACTCCTTATTTATCCTATAATCAATTCTCCATTTCCATCAAAATAAAACGTAAATCAAATATGATTTTGTAATAATAATCACAACCCTAATGATAAAATTTAATTCCCATTAAATACCTTATAACTCCAAAATTTAGGGCTAATAAAAATTATTAAAGGCAAAAACGTAAATACCTCTCAAGGGGATTCGAACCCCCGTTCATCACACACCACGAGCATCTTAGCCACGTCTAAGATTCCAACCGATCCAAAGCGCTCATTGGAAAAGTAAATGCCAAAAGGGCATTTAATCTTCCTTCGCCTACCGTAAAGGACAAAGCGCCAAAGCGCTTCCCACATGCTGACGTCAAGGGGATTCGATCCTTGATATTTGTGTTGCCCACAGTATTAGCAAAATCGATACGCCAATGCACCACGCCTCATACCATGTTTGAGATTTCCAAATCGCTACGC
This sequence comes from Wollemia nobilis, assembly GCA_028583015.1. Taxonomy (NCBI): domain Eukaryota; kingdom Viridiplantae; phylum Streptophyta; class Pinopsida; order Araucariales; family Araucariaceae; genus Wollemia; species Wollemia nobilis. The sequence continues at coordinate 4,708,511 of JAQPPZ010006010.1, forward strand.
TTTATTCTATTCTTACTTTTCAACAATTTGCATGAGCTCTTTCGAATTCCAAGGCAATTAACACATGAGAGCAAGGATGATTATTTTGTTTAATTGCCACCCCTTTATATAGTGTTTAATAACACTTTGAAGACGTCGAAAAAAATATTAAAATTGTATTTGCATGATGACGTTGGCGGGAAAATTTCCATTTAAATTTAAATTTTAATTTTAAATAACTAAAATTTAAACCAAACATTAAAACTCGAATAACTCCATCATCGGGGTACCTTTTTTGACGAAACAAAAGCCCAACATGGGTTTTAAGAAAAACCCAGATCAAATATGTTGCCCATGGTTTTAAATAAAACCTTTTATTTTACCTACCTTAGTTTTCACAAAAACCCTTCTTAGATCCTTTTGACATTTATTGCTCTATTGACATCAATGACAACATTTTAGTTTAGGGACTCAAAATGTCCAACAATATCCCCCTTTGTCATTGATGGCAACCCAAATCCTTTTATTGAATTCTGACCTTCTTTTCTGCTCCCCCTGGGGCTTTGCTCCCCCTGTCTCAATGCTCTCTTAGATATCAAATCTCTCCTCATATCCAAAAACTCTCCCCATAATACACAAATCTCTCCCCCTTTGACATCAATGGCAAAAGGTCACCTTTGGGGCTCGGGGCTAAGAAATAAAACTCTTAGCTTAGCCCCTCCCCAACCTCCACATGAGGTGGTTAATTCTGGGGTGGGAGTATTTCTACTCCCGAAAGCACTATTCTCTGCCTTTGTATTTTCCTTTTTCTTTTTGTTGAATTATCTCATTATTTCTTTCTGAGTCATCATACCTGTTCCTATTCCTGTTCTCGTTTTCATCCATGTTCCTATTCTTGTACCTGTTCTTGTTCTCATTATTTTTTGAGTCTCTTTTCTTTTTTGAGTCTTTTTTCCTGTTCATATTCTTGTTTCTATTCATGTTCTTGTTCCTATTCCTGTTCCTGTTCATGTTCATATTCCTATTCCTATTCATGTTCATATTCCTGTTCTTGTTCATGTTCATATTCCTGTTCCTGTTCATACCTATTTCTAGAATATTTTCTCTACACCATCTTGCTATGTGACCATAATTATTGCACTTATAACACTTAATGTTATTATTCCTTGGATGTGCAATAGTATTAGAATTTGTCCTAGTGAATCCATATCCTCTTCTATCATGAATCCTACAATTTATTGCCTTATGACCAAACTCATTACATGAATAACAATATCCTTGGAAAATTTGTTCTCTTCCATATACCTGTCTTTCATGTGTCCTGCACTGTGAAGCCATGTGCCCAAACCTATGACATGAGAAGCATCTCCCATTGAATCTTCCTTGCCTAGACCTCATTGGTCTCCTATTCTGATTGCTGTTCCATATGTATCTTCTTTGCCCATTGTCCCTGTTGGACTCACTACAATCTGACTCATCCTTAGAAGTTTCACTTTCACTTACATTTGAGAATCCCTCTTCTGAAGTATCTTCTTCTGATGTTGTTTCTTCTTCTTCAAGACTTGAAGTAGACTTTGCCTTTTCTTGTTTCTTTCCAAAACCTAGACTTGTTGAACATGATGTTCTTTGTTGTCCATGAATGAAATTATCCAAGTTCTTAGAGCTATTTGTGAAACTCTTCATCTTGATCTTGGAGTCCTATAAATATTTCTTTAGAGTAGCCACTTCTTGTGCTAACTTCTCACATTCCAAGATTTTTGCTTCTAACTTTTCTCTAAACTTACTTGCCTTGGCCTTTGACTTCTCTAAGTCCTCTATGAGCAATAATATTTCTTCATCACATTCTTGAAACTGACTTTCAAGCTTAGAGTGTTGCTTTCTTACCTTCTTCACTATGTCAAGAGCATAGATAAGTTCACATTTGAGATCATAACCATTCTCTATTGAGTAGTCCTCTATTTGTTTGCCTTTGTCCATATCATTTCTTTCTTTTGACTTGCTTTCTATAGGATCACTCAATTATTTATCTTCCAAAACCATTAGAAGATTCTCATTTGGACCCAATATTATGTGTTGAGATCGATCCTCATTCTCTTTGGATAAATGACATTTTTCCCTCTTGATCTCATTGAGTACATAAAGATTTCTTTCTCTTATAGCACTTGCTACCAGTTTTCCAATTTTAGACTTTCTTACTTCACATCGATCTTGATGAAAGGTTACCATATGACCTTGATCACAAAGTTGACTAATGCTCAAGAGATTGTGTTTCAAGCCTTCCACATATAGAACATTTTCAGCTTTTGCTTTCCCATTGCCTATACTTAGAGTTCCTTTTCCATTGATTTTTGTTGAACCATTGTCCCCAAAGTTTACTGACCCTCTATTTCCTTCTTTCAAAGTTATAAATTTTTCTTTTTCTCCTGTCATGTGTCTAGAGCACCCACTATCCAGAAACTATTTCTCTTCTTTATCTTGAGCATGCAATGCTATTTGAACTAGCAAAGATTTTAGTTTTCCTTTTCCTTTTTCTTCTTTCCTAGTAGTTTGAGTTGTGGTCTTTCTACTAGAATTAGAATTTTCTAGATTGCATCTTCTAGCTATATGCCCAAATTTATTGCATTTGTAGCACTCAACATCATCATCCATATATGATACAAGAGAATCCATACTACTACTATCATAGTCTCTATTAATGCAATGCACAACTTTATGACCATATTTATTGCAAGAGAAACAATGTCCATGGAAGAAATTTTGTAACCTGTTTTGATGAGGACTCAATCTGGTATTATTTCCTTTGTGATCTTCTTTTCTAGAGATATGGTGGGGTACCTTATTTTTGCTTGATGTTTCTGCCTCTTGTTGACTTAATCTCTTGTTTATTTCAATTTTGCATTTTAACATAACAATTTTTGCTGCCACTCTCTCAAGTCCTGCTTCTTTGGCTTCCAACATATCTCTTAATTGATGTTCAATTTCTCTTCTTTCTTTCACTTCCATTTCAAGTTCTATTAGCCTTTGCAAAAGCTCAATTATTGCTGATTCAAAATATCAAATTTGTTCCCTTAGTTGTGCATTCTCTTCTTGAATCCTTTCAAGATCTTGGAGACACTTGGAGAGCACTTCTTCAAAGTCTATACTTTCTTCACTCCCTGAGCACATGTGTGATACTGATGGATCCATATCCAAGTTGTTAAACTCTTTGTGGAGAGATCGACTCTGATACCAATTGAAGAACATGTGCTTATACTGAGAGGGGGGTGAACAGTATAACATAAAATTTTTTCCCAAATAGAAGCATCAACATTAATGAAACCATAAACATCACAAAAAGCATCACACACATAAGAGACACCATTTTAACATGGTTCACCCAATGTGGGCTACCTCCATAGAGAAAATATTTCTTCTAAATATTTCTCAAATAATCTCTTGGGAATCCTTCCCAAATTACAATGTTTATGGACTTCTGTCCAAAGGAGATGCTGATCCCCTAATCTCAAGTTTGTGGATCTCTTCCACAGGAGAACTCTTTCCCCTTCTGCTCTAGCTAGTGATCTTCTAGAAGACTCTGTCTCTATGTTGCACTGACTGGTGGATATCTCTCCACTTGAAGACTTCTCACTCAGATCTTGTCTTCAATTGTCATGGCTACTGGATCTCTATCCACTGAGACTCTGTCCTCTATACTCTGTCACCTCCAAAGCTCTGTCTCAATACTGTACCAAACACAGTTCAATCGGTCTAGCACATTTTTGCTCAATATCTTGCACTAAACATAGTATAGTCGGTCTAGTACAATTTTGCTCAATAGGTTCACTTAGAACCTACTCAAATATTCTCAATAGGTTCACACAAAAACCTTTCTCAAATCTGCTCAATAGGTCCACACAAAACCTTGTTTAAATCTGCTCAATAAGTCCACACAAAACTTGTCTCAAATCTGCTCAACAAATCCACTCTAGGACTTGCTCCAAATCTGCTCAATAAGTCCTCTCTAGGACTTGCTCAAATCTACTCAATAAGTCATCTCTAAGACTTGCTCAAATCTGCATAGTAAGATTTCACAAAATCTTAACTCAAATCAGTCCACAAGCCTTCTCAAAGACTTATCTCAAATCATCATAAAGGAATTGTAAGACCAATATGTTCTAAGCTCAAGGTTCAATCAAATCTCAGTTCAATCTCATAGAATCATAAAGAGAATTTTTAGAGACTCAATATGTTCTATATTCAAATACAATCAATATCTCAATTCAATCTCATAGAAGCATAAAGATAATTGTTAGAGACTCTATATATTCTATACTCAAATCCCAATCTCAACTCAATAGAAGCATAAAGAGAATTGTTAGAGACTCAATATGTCCTATTCTTCAATCTCAATCTCAACTCAAATCAGAATATAGAATAGTTTATTTCTATGGAACTTGAACAACCATTTCACACATCCACTTGACTAGGCTTAACCAACTCAACTCAACCAATCACATCAAGGAACAACCCTTTCTCACAAACCCTAGTTCAAGCATGTATCAACCAACTCAAAATGTTTCCAACAATGCTTTATCTCAAGTCTCACATAACAATGATACTCATGTTCTTTTCTAGATCATGTTCAAGTTCATTTCATCATCAATGGGCTTCAACAACAATGCTAATGAAACAAGGTTTAATTACAACTCACAAATCAGAAAACCTTGAAGCATTCAACCAACCATCTTCACAAAGGAAACTTCAATTAATCCTTTTCACTCCAATGATATTTCAGAAATCAACCACCACAAACAATCAATAGGAGAATGTGCCCATACCTTTTTGATGCCAATAAGTTGTCCACAAAATCTGCCACACTTAATCACAACTTTCCTTTTCAATATTAATAAGGGTTAGTGGTATTTTAAATAATCACAATAAAAGCATAACTTAATTTACACCCTTTTCACTCCAACTTCATAAACACATCCACCAAAGTCTATTTTAATAAAAACCCTTATTAAAAATAACCCACAATAAATCTCTCAAAATCACTTTAACAACAACTCCTTATTTCTCCTAAAATCAATTCTCCATTTCCATCAAAATAAAACATAAATCAAATATGCTTTTGCAATAATAATCACAACCCTAATGATAAAATTTAATTCCCATTAAATACCTTATAACTCCAAACTTTAGGGCTAATAAAAATTATTAAAGGCAAAAACGTAAATACCTCTCAAGGGGATTCGAACCCCCGTCTATCACACACCGCGAGTGTCTTAGCCACGACTAAGATTCCAACCGATCCAAAGTGCTCATTGGAAAAGCAAAGGCCAAAAGGGCCTTTAATCTTCCTCCACTTGCCACAAAGGACAAAGCGCCAAAGCGCTTCCCACACGCTGCCATCAAGGGGATTCGATCCCTGATATTTGTGCTGCCCACAGTCTTAGCAAAATTGATACGCCAATGCACCACACCTCATACCACGTTTGAGATTTCCAAATCGCTGCGCTTTCTTCTCTACTTCCTTTTCAACAATTCGCACGAGCTCTTTCAAATTCCAAGGCAATTAACACACGAGAGCAAGGATAATTATTTGGTTTAATTGCCACCCCTTTATATAGTGTTTAATAACACTTTGAAGACGTCAATAAAAATATTAAAATTGTATTTGCATGATGACGTCGACGGGAAAATTTCCATTTAAATTTGAATTTAAATTTTAAATAATTAAAATTTAAACCAAACATTAAAACTCAAATAACTCCATCATCGGGGCACCTTTTTTGATGAAACGAAAGCCCAATGTGGGTTTTAAGAAAAACCCAGATCAAATATGCTATCCATGGTTTTAAATAAAACCTTTTATTTTCCCTGCCTTGGTTTTCACAAAAACCCTTCATAGATCCTTTTGACATTTATTGCTCTATTGACATCAATGACAACATTTCAGCTTAGGGACTCAAAATGTCCAACACTATGGATTGATTTATAGCTAAATTCTTATAATAATACCTAATATTAGAGGTTGGGTAGGACCTCATTGAGCAATGATCCTCATTGCTCAAAGATAAGATAAACATTGGTAAATTTAATAGGTCTTGGCAAGGGGTTTTGGCTTTGAGAAAATGAATTGATAGGAGATGGAAGTCTCCAAGAGTGAGTATATCCTTTCTTCCCCAAAAAAAATTTCTAACCATTTTCTATTCTAAGGATAAAAATTATAGAATCATGAAAGAGGGACCTCGGTTTATGGGAAGAGCAAGACTCTTCCTTATCTATTGGTTTGAAGGCTTTACATCTAAAAATGTAAATTTATCTTTAGTACCAGTTTGGATTAATATGTAGCGATTTCCCATTGAATTTTAGGAAATGGACACCTTCAAGGCAATAGGAAAAAATCTATGATAATTCATTAATAATTCAAAAACCACAAAATACGGAGTCTTGGTTATTGAAGCCTGGATATTGGTCATGATTGATATTAGTAAACCTTTACCAAAATCAATCATTCTTAAGTATGGGAGTAAGTTGTGGATCCAAACCATGGATTATGAAAATATATATTTTAGATGTAGAATATATCATGAGGTGGAACATATTGAGAGATCATGCCCTAAGAAGAGTCTAATAGAAACATATGTAGAAAATTGCAAGAGAAACTTACAAATGGATATGGATGAGGATGGTTTTTAATTTTAAAAAAATAGTTCCACAAAGATGAAAGTAAATAAATAGTGGAGACTAGTAAGTAAGGATATTGGAAGAAACACCATTTATTTTGAGGTTTTAGCCTATGAAGAAAATTTAGATCAGAGCTTAAAGCATATGGTACATAAGGATCAAAATATTAACAAGGAACTGTTTACTTAGTCTAAATCCAATTTAGGAATGGATATTTTTTTTAGACCTAAGGAATGTGCCTCATTATATTATGAAGACACTCTTAAAGTACCATGCACCATTCATGATAAGGAAAGTGGCAGAGAACACTTAGTGCTAGATGTTAATACCTCTACCATTAATAAGGAAATACCATAAAATAAGTAGGATATGACAAAATCTTCCTTAGAAAATCTAGGAAAGTATATATATCTAATGAAGAGGAAAGTTGAGAAAGAATATTGAGAAACATAATAATAAGACCTACCCCCAATAATTGCATAGCAAAAAGAGGAAAACCTTCAAATTATCAAGCGATATCCAAGGAAGCAAGAGCAAACATAGAGAAAGGAACACAATCTAAGTTGATTAAAATTATCTTTATCAAACAGTAAAATGATATTGATAATTCACAAGAGGGGCTAGCAACCCCTAATAAGACATGATCACCATATTAAGGTATATAATGGGTGTTAATGCCCCCTCAAAGTAAAGGTGTATTGCAAACCTTTGTTTAAGTAATAAGCCTAGTATTATTTGTATCTAGGAAACTAAAATGAAAAATGAAGAAGTTTCTAAAAATATGATAGTATGGGTAAGATATGTGTGGGATATTATGAATTTAGGAGTGGTAGGGAAATTCTAACATGTTGGAATCCAATTAGAACCTCCTATGAAACCATTCATAAAAGTAGGCATTGTTTAGCTTCATTAGTCACATGTTAATTTGTAGATATTCATTTCATCCTCTATGGACCTATAAATAAAATAGATTAGAAATATGCAATGGGATTGTATCCTTTATAGGAAGTAAATACCAAGAAACCCAATTCATGATCATAGTAGATTTTAATCCCATAGCCAAGCTAGACGAATATTTTGGGGAAATTAGAAAAATAACCCAAAGTATGAGAGATTTATGACCTGTCATTCAAAACAATAATTTATGGGAGGTTGAGTTTGAAGAAGACAATTATACATGGACCAACAATCAGATAGACTAGAACCTAATAGTAGAATAATTGAATAGATGCATACTCTCAAATCACTAGCAAGATGTAAGGACTTGTGTTAAAATTAATACCTTGACAAGGATTGGTTTAGATCACTGGTCAATAGGAGTTAAAATAATTTTTAGTGAATTCAAAAAATAATATATTTAAATATGAGTATATGTGGAAAACCACCCTCAATTTATTGATATGATAGTGCAAACATGGAATTCTTCAGGAAACTGTGGGTTGTATACAATTCCAAAACAAATTAAATGAATGACATCTAGATTAAAAGAATGGAACAAGAAAAATTTCAAAAATATTTTTGAGAAGAAAGAATAATTAAAAAAGAAATTTTCAAAATTCCAAAAACATGAGCACAATAATACAAGTTTGGAGAAAATGAAGTTGCTTAGTGAATATCATAATATTTTTGTTAGAATAAATATTTGTTCTCTTAAGTTCTAATAGGATAGTCTTACTTGAGTTACCACTCTTCCATGAGTTAGGTGAACTCTCAGTTTAGACTAAGTTCAGATTTGTTGAGTTGTTGTAATCCAATGGCTCACATTGATCAAATTTGCTATTTATACAAAGTTGATCCCATGGAATAATCAATCAATTTTATAACTTCTTTCAAAGTTTCTTGTGATGCTTCGCATTTCTATCTTGACTTGGGTTATAATATTGCTCCTCAATATTCTTACATGGTACCAGAGCCTTGGTAGATGCTTGCATTCTAGATTCTTACCTCTTGAAGCTTTTCTTTAACTGGTTCATTCTGTCTAATTTTTTGATAGTTTCCTTTTAAGTGTCCCACTATTTCTTTATATAAAGCATCTTCTGCTATCTTTTGAGAATATAGTGAGAATTTTTTTTTTTTTCATATGAAACAGATGTGAGAGTTGTTGTTTTTGCCCTTGCTTATCAGTGTTGATTGGGTGTTTGTAGCTCTCGTAGCTCGTTCAGGAAACTGCCATAATTTTTTTTAGTTAAGGCCCATCGTAGAGTTGAATCCTCCCTCGTATGATTTTCCTGCCACATCCTATCCCCCATATGCCAAATCCATGGTAGTCGTGGCAATATTTTTAACTAAATATTATGCCACAATGTTGAAAGCCCAAACTACACTTTATTTTTTCAATGATCCCTTGCCTCTATCATATTCCCATAACCTGCCACATTAATCTCATTGGTGTCCTAATGAAATCATATCCCAGATAGGTGCACTTTCAATGTCACTATGTTTGAAAAAACTGGAAGTTCTTTGTTTTGAAGTCTTCTTGTTTTTCCATGTCGCTTCTCTCGTGGATTACTTATATCCCTCTCAAACATACATTTTTTTTAGTCAATGTTTTGATCCTGCAGTTTTATGTGTACCTTGGACGACATGTGTTGCTACTTCAAATAGTGTATTTTGGGTGACGTATGTTGCTGCCCTTGTCAGAAATCTACGATGATGTCTCTCCTTGGAATTGAATTAAATCTCACTTGCTCCCAACAATGACATCTCTCCTTGGCACTGAATGAAATCCCTCACCTATTACTGCCATCTGAAGATAGTCTCTCCTTGTTGCTTCATTGAAATCATTGACTTTGCTTCATCAAGCTCCATTGTGAATTCACTTCATCAAGCTCCTCGTGCACGAAGTCTTCATATAGTGCAATAATAAAAGGTTTTTTTTCTTTCAAATATTAAAAATCTATGCAATGTATTTGCCTTAATACATAAATTGTTTTCGTGGGAGTCTTCGAAGCTTTGCATTGGCACGTTCGTCAGGTCTCGGTATATCCAACACACTCCATCTCTTGGGTTTTTCCAAGATGCACTCTGCGTACAAAATGGAGACTGTGCACTTTATCAAGCATGGTTATTTCAAAATATTTTAATTTATTTTAATTTTCTTTTCCAGAGTAATTTTATTATACTCTAAGAAACTCAGTAAAGTAATTTTCTTTTTTATAGCCTAGCACCCACCAAGATTTGTTTTTTTGTAAAAGAAAAAAGGGTTCAAATTCGCAGGCTCTTAGTATTTTTACACCTTATTTTCAAGGTGGAAGATTTTTTTGAAAAGCACTGTAATCTTCTTCAAAATATTGACTCCTCTCACTATTCTCTTCAGCCTATTCTAGAGAGGCTATCAAAGAGTGAAGAGTCCAATTGTAAAATCATAAATATAATTTTTTTTTTGGGGGGGGAATTTCAGGTGTTGTTTCTTGCACCTGTGTGCTGACTTGGTTCAAAGGGAGGGTCTTGCTACTGAAAATTTTGGTCCTAGTGATTTCTTTTAGCTCCACCTACTACTTTACTTTGTTTTTGCACTCTATATTTCATTGATAAGCACTTTCATAAAACCAAGCACACATGATAAAGAATATCATAGAGCACCAAATATATTGCACCTATGTGTTGCCTTGATTCATAAGGAGGTTTTACTGCTGCATACTTTGGTCTTAATATTACTTTCAGCTCCATCTGATACATTCTTTTCTACTACACTCCATGTTACATTCATAAAAAATTTCTATACAAGTAAGTAAATGACCAATATTCTCATTTTCAAACAAAACAAAATATCAAGAATATCTAAAGAGCATCTCATTTTATAATCGCCAATGTTCCACGTATCATTCTTCTCATATACCTATAGTCTCCCTCACGTAAGGGCGGGTCATTAAGAAGTTTTGGTATAAAGGTCTGGCAGATTATTCTTCCTTCAGCCTATGTTCCACGTATCATCCTCCTCATTTACTTATAGTTTCCCTCACGTAAGGGCGGGTAAATTGAAGAGATTGGTATAACAGTCTGGCTTCTGTTGCTTTAATTCAATAGGGTTTGGTGATGATTTCTTGCACAAAATTGTTCTCATTGAAGGGGGGTGCATCATTATCTTCTCTAAGAAGTTCTTGAAGTTAAGGGGGGAATATTGGTTCACTACAATTTCTTTTGAAAAAATGAATACAATTGACCCACTCACCCCTCATAACTATCACACATGGAAACCAAAAATATTAAATCTCATTTCTCAAAAAGGGCTCACACACTTTCTAGAAGAGAAGCAGCCTGAATTTGAAAAGGAATATGAAATATTTGTTCATAAAGGGAAGATGTATGAAACAATGGGTATTATAAGCACAAATGTAAATGAAAGCTTATGGTTTCACATTTTAGAATGTAAAACTCCATTTGAGAGTTGGTAGAAACTAAAGAACTTGTTTGGAAAAGTGGATCAAATAAGGTCAATGCAACTAGAGGTAGAGTTAACAACATTATCTCCTGAAGACTTCAACAATATTGTTGACTTTCTCACCAAATTTAAAGAAGTCCTCACACAATTAAAAGGTAGTGGCAAGAATAAAATAGAAGAAGAATGCATCTATCTTATTCTTTCTAAGTTAAATGGAGTATTTCAAATTTTTGCAACCACTTTTTTGTCTACAAAAGATGCACTTGGTACAAGTTTTAAAATGCCCTCTTTAGAGGAGTTTTGTGATAGGCTAACTAGAGAGGAAACAAAACTTGCAAAATATGAGATCTCTCCCTCCTCCTCAAAAGCATTAGTAGCATCCACCTCCACTAAAGAAAAATTCAAAAAGAAAGAAAGAGGCCCTATAACTTGTACACATTGCAAAAAGGATGGTCATTCTGTGAACAAATGTTGGAAAAGACTACAACAACTAGAGGCAACAATGAAGGATCACAAAATAGACATTAAGAAGCAGATAGGAAAAGCCTTAAATGTTCAAGGTAAAGCTATAAAAACTTCATCAAAATATTGGGTTCTAGATTCAGGGGCAACTCATCATATGACTTCCTCACATGAGTCATTCACTTCAATCTCCTCAAGCTCAACTTATAGCATAGAAGTTGGTGACTCATCCTTTATCCCAGTCAAAGGAAAAGGTGACATATCCATTGATGGTGGCTATATCAATAATGTTCTCTATGTCCCAAATATAGCTACAAATATCCTCTCCATCTATCATATTTGTACTTCTGCAAAGGGTAAAATAGTTCTATTTTCACCAACAGGAGTTGAGATAAGAGACTTTCAAGAACCACACTCTATCATAGCACAAGGAGATATTGATCATAACACTCACCTATTTCACTTCAAGGGATTCAAAAATTCAGATGGGGCCTCCTATTTTGTTGCACATGGAGATCTTGAAAGCAAAATTTGGCATGAAAGGTTTGGACATCTCAGTTATAGCTATCTAAAGGAGTTGAATACTCATGAAATGGTAACAGGGTTGCCAAAAGTCTCATCTATTGATGGAGTATGTCCTGGATGTGCTCTTGGAAAGCAACATCAAGATCCTTTTCACCCAAGTAGTTCTCAAAGAGCCTCATCCCCTCTAGAGTTAATCCATAGTGACTTGATGGTCTTCCCAGAGCCTTCTTTCAAAGGAGAAAAATATGCCTTAACCTTCATTGATGATTTTTCAAGAAGAACTTGGGTCTACTTTCTAAAATACAAAAGTGATGTTCTATCCCACTTCAAAATCTTCAAGGCCTTAGTTGAAAATCAAGCCACTTGCAAAATCAAGCAAATTCGTACAGATAATGGGGGGAATACTTTAGTAATGAGTTCTCCATATTTCTCTCAACTCATGGCATAATTCATCAACATTTTGTCTCCCATAATCCTCAGCAAAATGGCATTGTAGAAAGGAAAAACAGAACCTTGAAAGAAATGGCAAACTGTATGCTCCACTCAAGAGATCTTCCAACAGTTTTTTGGGCTAAGGCAATTAATTGTGCAAACTATATTCAAAACCGCACACCTCATAAAGCTCTTGGCCACTTGACTCCAGAAGAAGCATGGACTGGCTCAAAACTTGATGTCTCTTTTTTCAAAGTTTTTGGGTGTACTTCTTGGGCACATATCCCAAAGAAAAAGAGGAAGGCTCTAGACAAAAAGAGCAAACAACTCATATTTGTTGGTTATTGTGAGAAAATGAAAGCCTACAGGCTCCTTGATCCCACAACTCATGAGGTATTTTTTCACAGAAATGTTCAATTTGATGAAACATTCCCTCATAAAGATCCTCAATCATCATCTTCCAACATTAATTCTCTTGAGCCATCTCCAATATTTGAGCCTCAATATAATGAAGATCCCATCCTTGAGATAGATGCCCAATATGAGGATCCTATACTTCAAACTCCAACTCAAAATCTTGCCACACCCATAACCCCTTCCACAATGCCAAAATGGGCCCACACCATAGTTCAAGAAGCCACTCCTTACATCCAAAATCTTCCATCATCCAGAATAAGCAACTCCATGGGTTCTGGTCTTGTTTGTCAGTCCATTTCCACAGATCCTCAATCCTTCAAGGAAGCAACTGGTATAAAAGAATGGGATGATGCCATGGAGAATGAATTTTCTTCCTTAATAAAAAATAAAACTTGGGATCTAGTCCCTCTACCTAAAGGAAGGAAATTGGTTCGTTGTAAATGGATTTACAGAACTAAGTATGGACCTAATGGAGAAATTGACAAACACAAAGCTCGCTTGGTAGCTAAAGGTTTTTCACAAATAGAAGGCATTTATTATTCTAAAACCTTTGCACCAGTTGCAAAAATGGATTCTGTAAGGCTGGTACTTGCACTTGCTACCTCCCAAAAGTGGCCAGTTTTTCAAATGGATGTTAAAAGTGCTTTCTTGCATGGTGACTTAAAAGAAGAAATATTCATGGAACAACCTATTGGATTTATTCAAGACTCCTCCCTTGTTTGTAGACTAAGGAAATCTCTCTATGGTCTCAAACAAGCTCCTAGATCTTGGTATGAAAAAATAGACTCCTTCCTTCTTTCCTCAGGATTTTCTCATTGTGAGTCTGATGCCATAGTCTACATTTGGAGAGATGAAGAAAAAATCACAATACTTTTTCTCTATGTTGATGATCTACTACTCACTGGTAGTGACATTTCTCACATCCGAAATATCAAAGACTCCCTTTCTGAGAAATTTGAGATGGCTGATCTGGGTTTAGCTCATTACTTCCTTGGGATTCAGATAACTCAAATAGATGCAGGAATTTCATTGTTTCAACAAAAATATACTCTAGACCTTCTTCAACGGTTTAATATGACTGATTGTAAGCCTTCTTCCACACCTTTTCAGTTTGGAGTCACTCTAAGTACTTCCTACAAGTCACCTCTATGTGATGCTACTCTCTATAAACAGCTTGTAGGAAGCCTATTATACCTCACTCATACTCACCCAGATATTTCATATGTTGTTGGCTTAATATCTAGATTCTCACATCAACCTCATTTCAGCCATTGGCAAGCAACAAAAAGAATCCTCTGCTACTTGCAAGGAACTACTCACTTTGGGATCTTATATGAGGGTGGATCCATGGATATCATTGGTTACACAAATTTTTATTGGGCAGGTTCAGTTGAAGATAGATGTTCCACTTCTGGCTATGTTTTTTATCTTGGTTCTTCACCTATTGCTTGGTCATGCAAAAAACAACAAGCAATAGCATTATCATCTATAGAAGCAGAATACAGGGCAATAGTTTTGGCCAGTCAGGAAGCTCTTTGGCTTCATCAGATACTAAGGGAATTTGGTTTTTTCCATGACCAACCCATTACCCTTTGGTGTGACAATCAGAGCACAATTCATATTTCCCACAATCCAGTTGAGCATCAGTGCACCAAGCACATTGAGATTCACATGCACTTCATTCGGCAGCATATTCAGCAAGGACATCTAAACTTGGAGTACATTCCCATAGAAAATCAGATTGTAGACATCTTCACCAAATCCTTTCCTTCTCCGTGTTACATTCAGTTATGAGAGAAACTTGGGGTTACACAATTGCATTAGAAGGGTGCACAGAGATTTTCACCTCTCTCTTCTTCTTATTTGTTCTTTTTCTTGGAAGATGGTTTTTTCCCATGTGGTTTTTTCACCATCTCTCCTATATATAAGTACATTGTACATGAGTACCTAATAAGGCCATATTGTCGGGACTCATTTTTTTTTCATGTTCAATAGAGGACAATCTTCGCCATCCGAAGACATACCTCTTCTTCTTCTTGTAAGATGGTTTTTTCCCATGTGTTTTTTACCATCTCTTCTATAAGAGATCATTTTAAATGAGTACCTCATCAGGCCTTGTTGTCGGGACTCATCTCCTGTTGTTTCTTTCACCCCTAGTATCACTTAAGGGGGGTGTTAGAATAAATATTTGTTCTCTTAAGTTCTACTAGGATAGTCTTACTTGAGTTACCACTCTTCCATGAGTCAGGTGAACTCTCAGTTTAGACTAAGTTCAGATTTGTTGAGTTGTTGTAATCCAATGACTCACATTGATCAACTTTTCTATTTATACAAAGTTGATCCCATGGAATAATCAATCAGTTTTACAGCTTCTTTCAAAGTGTCTTGTGATGCTTCGCATTTCTATCTTGACTTGGGTTATAATATTGCTCCTCAATATTCTTACAATTGAGTAAGGAAGAGAAATAATGAAATAAAAAGATAGATTTGTAAAGGAAAAAAACAAATTTTCATAGGAGGAATAATACATATATTAGCATCTAGAATTAGTAGAATTAAAGCAGTATAAGGGGTTTGGATTAAAGACAAGAGCAAAATCAGAAAGGAGGCAAGATTTTTCTACCAAAATATTCTAGGATCGAAGGAGATTGAAGTTCTTAATGATAAGCTACTATAAGAAGTACCTTCAGTTATAAAAGATGAAGACAATAGGAAACTGATGGAGCCTATTACTCTGGAAGAAGTTCATTCAGCTCTTTTCTCTTTTAATAAGGATAAATCCCTAGGTCCAGATGGACTCTTTGCAACATTCTATCAACATAATTGGGAAATAATGAAGGATTCTTTATTGGTGGTAGTGGAATAGTCTAGGGTAAAATAATACATACCTTATAAAATAAATGCAACATATCTTACCCTAATTCCAAAAAAGAAGGATGCATAATTGTTTGATTCATTCAGGCCCATAAGCCTATGTAATATGGCATATAAGATAATCTCCAAAGTGATGGTAAATTGGTTAAGACCACTATTAGACAAAATTATTTTAGAAGAGCAAGGAGGATTTGTGAAAGGGAGACAAATTCTGGATGGGATCATAGTAGCTCATGAAGTAATGCATTCAACAACTTCTAAGAAAAGAGAGCAATGATCTTAAAACTTGATATGAATAAAGCCTATGATAGGGTTAAATGGGATTTTCTTTTTGTAGTATTAGAAAAGTTTGGATTTGGGAAGAAATGGGTCAAATGGATTAAAGCTTGTGTCTCTACAGTATCATATTCAATGTTGGTCAATGGGCTAGTAATATAATCATTTAAAGCCAAGAGGGGTCTTAGATAGGGAGATCCTCTATCACCATATTTGTTCATTATTATGGTAGAGGTATTGGGAAGGAACCTAAAGAAGGCATACAAATATGGGCTAATAAGTGGACTTAAGGCTAGTAATAACATCGACAACATCACCCATCAACAAATTGTAGATGATACAACCCTTTTTGGGAGGGCAAGGAAAAATGAGGCCAGAGCTTTGAATAACTTATTAAAGGAATATGAAAGAGCATCTAGGGCAGAAAGTTAATAGGACAAAATCTAAAATTTACTTCCTAAACACTCTAGCTAGAATCAGAGTAGGGATATACAAGTTACTTCAAATGGAGGAGGCAAATTTACCAACAACATATCTAGGGATGCCCTTATTTGAGGGGAGAATGAGGATAGAATTATGGAATCTAGTTATAAGTAAAGTTTAGAATAAACTACAAATATGGAAAGGTAGATGGTTATCGTTAGTAGGAAGAGTGCAGCTAATTAAATTAGTCTTATAGGCCATTCCAACATATTATATATCCTTGTATATTATACCAAAATCAGTAGAAAAAGTTTAATCTATATTATGTGGTCATTTTTATGGTCAGGATTACATGATAAAAGGAAATTTCCTTTGGTGAAATGGAGCAAGGTGTGTGATGATAAAACTAAGGGAGGTCTCAGTTTAAGAGTTCTTATGGATGCAAACTTAGCTCTAAGGGGAAAAGTAATTTGGAGATTGTACAAAGAGAGTCAAAGACAATGGACAAGAATTCTTCTAAGTACATTGAGCCCAATGACCCAAGCTTAATATTTACTACATTCTCACTACCAGATGGTTTTGCACTATGGAATGGTTTAAAAAAATCAATTGATCTAGTGATTAAAGGTCTAATATGGGTGGTGGGAACTGGAGAAAAAATTTCTATTTGGATGGATACTTGGTGTGATAAAAGACCACTCAATCTAGATCTAATTTTGAAACCATGGATGAGATTACTTCAAGATAAATATGGTGATAGGGTTTCAAACATTATGTACAAGGATCATGAAGGAAGATACAAATGGAAAGAAGATTTTTTTACAAGTATACAAGACATTGTTGCTAGGAGGAAGTTGAGTAAAAAGATAACAACAATGATTATTTTGAGGGGAGCCAAGGATAAGTTGATTTGGGAGTTGAATAGCTCAGGAGAATACACAATAAGAAGTATATATAATGTAAAGCACCAACAAAATAGGAATACTGCAAGAATATGGAGAGATATTTGGGATAGCTTAAGCATTCAAAAAGTCAAAATGTTTGTATGGCTAGTAGGTCATAGGAAAATTTTATCCTGGGATAACCTAATGAAAAGGGGTTTTCATGGCCCCTCACAATGTGTTCTATGTAAAAAGGAGGAAGAGTATAGACCATCTCTTGGGACACTACTCAATAGTCTAGGAACTATGGCAATGGATTCTTAATATGTTTGGTAAATGCATGGTGATGAATGGTAGAATTGAAGAATGGTTAAAGCAATGGAAGAGCACTTTTAAAAGTGAGGTGTTATAGATAATTTGGGATACATCAAAAGATACAATACTTTGGACTATATGGCTGGAAAGGAATAAAAGAATATTTAAAGGAAAGGAAAGTAATTTAGAGGTAATGAAAAGGAAGATTTATTTAGCCATAGAGGAGTCTAAACCAACCCTATCAACTCACCCAATCCCTAATATTGAAGTAGAGAGCCTTGATAGATGGAGTCAAGTCATCAATTGGAATTATGATGGTGGGTACAAGAGAAACAAAAGGAAGGCAAATAATATAAAGTGGAAACCATCAAAAGTAGAGTTGGTCAAATTGAATTTTGATGGAGCATCTAAAGGAAATCTAAGACCAGCAAGAGGAGGAGGAATAATTAGAAATAATAAGGGTGAGATTTTGTCATATTACACTTTCAATAGTGGATTTAAGAAAAATAATGAAGCTAAAGCTTGGGCAACTTTGGAAGGATTAAAAATATGCAAAAAAATGAAATGGAATAGAGTATGGATGGAAGGTGATTCACTAATAGTAATAAATGCAATTTTGAGGAAAGCAAAGGCTCCATGGAACATACAAGAGATCATTGTGGAAATACAAGACCTTGCTATAGAGTTTGAAGAAATTAGGTTTACACATACATTAAGGGAAGGGAACAAATGTGTAGATAGGCTAGCCAATAGAGGGGTTTTAATAGAGGATCATGAAGTTAAATTCTCTTTTCCATGGTTAGAGGAAGTAGTAAGTTTAGTTGAAGCTGACAAGAAAAATTTGAAAGGAGCAAATTCAAAATAATGTTCTAGAGGATTACAAAATGTTTCAAGGGATCCATTTATAGATCAATGCATTGGAGGAAACTAACAGTCTAGATTTGGTAAAGTGGACTATGATTTTATGAAGTGAGTAGAAGTTTTGTATGCTAAAGTAGAAGAAGATGATATCAAATGGACTTCATGGCTGAATGGATTATTTGAGTTGTTGGTTGTTGGTTGGATTATGGGACAGAGTATGGATTGGAACTTTCAACTTTTTTAGATTGCTAAAATATTTATTAAAATAATACCATTATGATTTGTTAAAATGTCATTATAATATGACTAGATTGAAGAACACAAGCTTATACTGAGAGGGGGAGGGTGAACAGTATAAGACCACTTTTTACTTTCTTTCCAAATCAATATCAATTAATGTCCTTAATTGCAATAACCAAATATAGCAATGTGCATTAATAACTCAGATAGCAGTAGTAAGCAAGAGCACAAGTCACCACACACAATTGAGACACAAGATTTAACGTGGTTCCCCCAATGTGGGGTACTCCACAAGCTGATCTCCTTATAATATTTCACATAGAAATATCCAATACAATGATTTCTTTGATCTGCTCAAAGCTAGGCAATAACAAGTTCACATAGAACTTGTCCAAATCTGAATAACAAGCTCACATAGAACTTGTCCAAAGCTGAATAACAAGCTCACACAGAACTTGTCCAAATATGAATAACAAGCTCACATAGAACTTGTCCAAAACTGAATAACAAGCTCACACAGAACTTGTCCAAATATGCTCTAGCAAGCTCACCAAGAACTTGCCCAAAACTGCTCCAACAAGCTCACTAAGAACTTGTCCAAATATGCTCTAGCAAGCTCACCAAGAACTTGCCCAAAACTGCTCCAACAATCTCACTAAGAACTTGTCCAAATCTCTCTAGCAAGCTCACCAAGAACTTGCCCAAAACTGTCCCAAATCTATCCACAAATCTGCCCCAAAACTATCCACAAAGCTTTCTCAAAACTATCCACAAATGCCTTCTCAAAGGCTCAATCAATCATGCTCAAGTAGCACTCAAATCTCATCCACAAATCTATCAAGGCAAAGCTCAAAGATGAACTCAACAATGAATGGCAATGTACTCTTCAATGGATGACAACAATGATCCACAATGATCTCAACTCAACTCAACTCAAATCAACTCATAGAAGCATAAAGAGAATTGTTAGAGACTCAATATTTTCTAGGCTCAATCTCAACTCAACTCAACTCATAGAACCATAAAGAGAATTTTTAGAGACTCAATATGTTCTAAACTCAATCTCAACTAATCACCACAAGGGACAATTCTTCCTCACACAACCCTAGTCCAAGTATGTATCAACCAACTCAAATGTTTCCAACAATGCTCAATTACAAATCTCACATAACAATGATACTCATGTTCTTTTCTAACTCAAGTTCTTTCACAACCAATGGGCTTCAACAACTATGCTTATAAAACAAGGTTTAAACACAACTCTCAATTCAGAAAACCTTGAAGCATTCAATCAACCACTTTCGAAAAGGAAACCACAAACAATCCTTTTCCCTCCAATGATATTTCAGAAATCAACCACCATAGACAATCAATAGGAGAATGTGCCCATACCTTTTATGAAGATGAAGAAACCCCTTTGGAAAATCTGCCACACTCAACACACTTTGAAAAGAACAAAACAACCTTCACTTGAACCCTTTTACAAAAATAGAAATATCTCTTTATGTACACCTTATTTCTCCTTCTAAACAAAATAATCAAATAGCCCTCGAAATAAGCTTTCCAACGATATATAATATGATATACTTCTAAAAGGAAAATCACCAAAAATATTTCCTTTTCACAACATGCACCACAAACCTTATCTCTCCTAGGGCAACCTTAGAAAAATAAAATATTTGGAAAAATTAATAACTTGCCTTTAACCTCAACGGGATTCGATCCCTTGTCACTGCCCCTGCACCACTCAAACCATGGTGCCAACAACCACGTGAGCCAACCGCTCACATAGAAACCAAGAGCGCAAGACCTCCTTCTTGCTTCCTCCGAACTTGCCCTCAAAAACCACGTGCGCAAAAGGTTCTCCCTTTTTACCTTGCAAAAACCAGCATCGACGGGATTCGAACTTCGGATCTGTTGGCGCTTAAACACCTTACGCACCTTCCTCTTGCCACTAGGCCACAAGCGCCTACGGTGATAGGTAAGGAACCTCCCTTACCTTTGTTCCCTCTTCTCTTCGCTGGTTTTCGAACGAATACGACACTTCTGCTCCCTTAGCGCTTCGAACGGATTATCTTCATCGAGGACTTAGAGAAAATAAAAATTTTAGTGGCATATTTATATATGCCCACATTTTTATTTTGACGTCGGCTATGACTTAATATTATTTGCCTCCTCCTTTTTGACGTCGGCAATAATAAAATATTAATTTTAATTTTAATTTTAAATGATTAAAATTTAAACTTAAATATTTAAAATTAATTATCTCCTTCACCGAGGCACCTTTTTCGATGAAACGAAAAGCCAACCTAGGTTTTAAGAAAAACCCATTTCAAATCTGCCATCCATGGTTTTAAATAAAACCTTTTATTTTGCCTACCTTGGTTTTCACAAAAACCCTGTAAATAGCCATGCTTTCCAAAATATCATAAATGCTTATTTATGAAATATTTTGGCCACCAAAACTCAATGTGATCCATGTGACATCAATGACAACATAAAATACCTCAAATTACCTCAAATTTCCAACAATCTCCCCCTTTGTCATTGATGGCAACACCTCTAATGCAAATCACCACAGTCACTGCAAAAACCAACTCTGAGAATCAAAGTTGCTCCCCCTGACTCAATACTCTCTATGGAGGCTGCTCCCCCTAACTCAATGCTCTCCCCCTTACTCAAATCTCTCCCCCTTTGACATCAATGGCAAAAGGGACACCTATGGGGCTAAAAGATATGACTCTTAAGCTTAGCCCCCTCACCCCCTTCTCTCTTGAGGTGATTAATTTTGGGGTGGGAGTACTTTTACTCCCATATCACTTTGTTTCTTTCCTCTATCAACTTCCTTCCATGTTTTTCTGATATCCTTCTCTTGATGAATTACTTGATCTTCTTGTCTAGAACCTATTTGACCTTCTTGCCTTGAACCTGTTTGACCTTCTTGCCTTGAACCTGTTTGGAATTGAGTCCTACACCATTTTGCAATATGCCCAAAGTTATTGCAATTGAAACACTTGATATTGTAGCCTTTGGATGGTGCCCATGTCTTGAATTCATTCTTAAAATAATTTCCATATCCATTCCTTTCCTAAACCCTGTATTGTGAAGCTCTGTTTTCATGACCATTATGACTTCTGAATTGTGTAGCTCTAAAACCAAAACCATGTTGCTCATTTCATTTGCACTAAAAAGCTTTATGACCAATCCTGTTACATGAGAAGCAATGTCCCTGAAAACCATACCTTCTTCCTTTGAAGTTTCTTCTAGCAAAATCAAACTTCTTTGATCCATAGACCCTGCAGTGTATAGCCCTGTGTCCAAATCCATTACAAGAAAAACAATGTCCTTGAAAAGCCCTTTGTTCATGCCTTGGTTCTTCATACCTTTCTTGACCATTATCCTTATGATCATTTTCAACTTGTGCATTGCATCCTTGAACCTTCTTTGTAGTATCTAAAACTTCTTCCTTAGTTTCTTCCTTGCTTTTCTCTTCAAGAATTTCTTTTCCTTTTGAACTTGATTCACCTATCTCAAAACAAGAACCAAACTGAATATTTGGAGCCATAGGAACTTTGGAACTTTCCTCACAAATCTTAGGTGCTTCCTTGCTTTCATATTTTAAAACTTCCTTTCCTTTTGAGTGTGATTCCCCAAACCTGAAATATGAGACCTTTGGTGCTTTGGAATCTTCCTCTTCTTTCTCTTCATTTGTGTCAAGTAGCAAATTGGCATCCATCTCTATAGCCTCTAAATACATGTTTCCTTCTTAGTGAAAATATCTTGACCTTTTGAGTCATGTGATGGATCAAACTTCTCACGTATGGAACATCTCAATTCTTTTAGATTTTCCTTAACCTCTTGTAGTTGCTCATGGATAACATTGAATTCTTCCTTTAGATCAACTGAGATATTATCCTCTTGTTTAACTTCTTTTATTTGGAGTGAATGTTCTTCTTCTACTTCTCTTATCCCATAGAAAAACCCTTCTTCATCTTCACTATCACTAAGATCATTATAATCTTCTATAGCAAACAAACTCTCAAGATTTCTTTGACCATGCTTGTTTCCTTGATGTGTCATCTCATCTTCACTATCACTAAAACCATTGCAATATCCTGATCTGTGATCTCTTTGACCACACACAAAGCATTGTTCTCTTTCACCTTCTATTCCTAGAAATAAATGTTCTTCCTTTTCATCATCTGATTTATCTCTATCACTATGATCTGAGCTATCACTTGCTTCTACAATGTAGTAAGATTTCTTTGCCTTACAAAAAATTTTCTTCTTCTCATACCTATTTTGCTTGAATCTGTCATCTTTGTCATGCTTATGCTTTCCATCTTCTTTTCTTCTATGACCCTATTTTTCATCATCACTATTTTCTTCATGTGGACACTTGTATGCATAGTGACCAAGATCACCACACTTGTAGCATCTGACTTTCCTTATATCCCTGAAATTCCTTGAGTCCTTATTCCTTTTGATGAAGTTAGCTTCCTCATCATTATCTAGAACTCTACTTGTTTCTGAAACTTTCTCTTTCTCTTTTTCTGAAGCCTTGAATGCAATCTCTTTTATTGGAACCTGATGCTTACTTACCCTCATCTCATAAGCTGTGAGAGTACCTTGCAATTCTTCCATTGTTAGCTTGTTGATATCCATTGTCTCTTCTATTGCTGAAACCTTAGAATCATATTTCATGGGAAGTGATCTCAAAACCTTTTGAGTAACTTCTGATTCTTTCATCTCAAAACCTAGGCCTCTCATGGTGTTAGTGATTTCATCAACTCGAAGTAAAAACTTTGCAATATCTTCAGAATCTTCCATTTTCAATTCCTCAAATATTTTTCTATGAGTTTGTAGTTTTGCCAACTTTACCTTGGAATCTCCTTCATAAGTATTCCGCAACTTGGTCCACATTTCATTAGCTGAAGTACATACCATGAATTTTGCAAAATCTATCTCACGAAGCCCACTCAAAATACAATTCATTGCTCTTGCATTGATCTCAACCAATTTCTTGATAGTCTTATCTGCCTCGGGATCACCTTCAACCCTATACTCTTTTTCAACCATTTTCCATACCTCATATCCTTGTGATATCAAGTAGTTCTTCATCCTCATGCTCCAGAAAGCATAATTGTTACCATCAAACAATGGAGCCTTATTTGTAGATGATCCATTCTATGAAGCCATCTGTGTTCTTATAGAATCTGCCCTCAAGCTGTTAGCCTTTTCGAAGGAACCCACTCTGATACCAATTGAAGAACACAAGCTTATACTGAGAGGGGGGTGAACAATATAAGACCACTTTTTACTTTCTTTCCAAATCAATATCAATTAATGTCCTTAATTGCAATAACCAAATATAGAAGTGTGCATTAATAACTCAGATAGCAGTAGTAAGCAAGAGCACAAGTCACCACACACAATTGAGACACAAGATTTAACGTGGTTCCCCCAATGTGGGGTACTCCACAAGCTGATCTCCTTATAATATTTCACACAAAAATATCCAATACAATGATTTCTTTGATCTGCTCAAAGCTAGGCAATAACAAGTTCACACAGAACTTGTCCAAATATGAATAACAAGCTCACACAGAACTTGTCCAAAGCTGAATAACAAGCTCACATAGAACTTGTCCAAATATGAATAACAAGCTCACACAGAACTTGTCCAAAACTGAATAACAAGCTCACACAGAACTTGTCCAAATATCTCTAGCAAGCTCACCAAGAACTTGCCCAAAACTGCTCCAACAAGCTCACTAAGAACTTGTCCAAATATGCTCTAGCAAGCTCACCAAGAACTTGCCCAAAACTGCTCCAACAAGCTCACTAAGAACTTGTCCAAATCTGCTCTAGCAAGCTCACCAAGAACTTTCCCAAAACTATCCCAAATCTTCCACAAATCTCCCACAAATCTACCCCAAAACTATCCACAAAGCTTTCTCAAAACTATCCACAAATGCCTTCTCAAAGGCTCAATCAATCATGCTCAAGTAGCACTCAAATCTCATCCACAAATCTATCAAGGCAAAGCTCAAATATGAACTCAACAATGAATGGCAATGTACTCTTCAATGGATGACAACAATGATCCATAATGATCTCAACTCAACTCAACTCAAATCAACTCATAGAAGCATAAAGAGAATTGTTAGAGACTCAATATGTTCTAGGCTCAATCTCAAATCAACTCAACTCAATATATATAGAACCATAAAGAGAATTGTTAGAGACTCAATATGTTCTAAACTCAATCTCAACTAATCACCACAAGGGACAATTCTTCCTCACACAACCCTAGTCCAAGTATGTATCAACCAACTCAAATGTTTCCAATAATGCTCAATTACAAATCTCACATAACAATGATACTCATGTTCTTTTCTAACTCAAGTTCTTTCACAACCAATGGGCTTCAACAACTATGCTTATAAAACAAGGTTTAAACACAACTCTCAATTCAGAAAACCTTGAAGCATTCAATCAACCACTTTCGAAAAGGAAACCACAAACAATCCTTTTCCCTCCAATGATATTTCAGAAATCAACCACCATAGACAATCAATAGGAGAATGTGCCCATACCTTTTATGAAGATGAAGAAACCCCTTTGGAAAATCTGCCACACTCAACACACTTTGAAAAGAACAAAACAACCTTCACTTGAACCCTTTTACAAAAATAGAAATATCTCTTTATGTACACCTTATTTCTCCTTCTAAAAAAAATAATCAAATAGCCCTCGAAATAAGCTTTCCAACGATATATAATATGATATACTTCTAAAAGGAAAATCACCAGAAATATTTCCTTTTCACAACATGCACCACAAACCTTATCTCTCCTAGGGCAACCTTAGAAAAATAAAATATTTGGAAAAATTAATAACTTGCCTTTAACCTCAGTAGGATTCGATCCCCTGTCGCTGCCCCTGCACCACTCAAACCATGGTGCCAACAACCACGTGAGCCAACCGCTCACATAGAAACCAAGAGTGCAAGACCTCCTTCTTGCTTCCTCCGAACTTGCCCTCAAAAACCACGTGCGCAAAAGGTTCTCCCTTTTTACCTTGCAAAAACCAGCGTCGACGGGATTCGAACTTCGGATCTGCTGGCGCTTAAACACCTTACGTGCCTTCCTCTTGCCGCTAGGCCACAAGCGCCTATGGTGATAGGTAAGGAACCTCCCTTACCTTTGTTCCCTCTTCTCTTCGCTGGTTTTCGAACGAATACGACACTTCTGCTCCCTTAGCGCTTCGAACGGATTATCTTCATCGAGGACTTAGGGAAAATAAAAAGTTTAGTGGCATATTTATATATGCCCACATTTTTATTTTGACGTCGGCTATGACTTAATATTATTTGCCTCCTCCTTTTTGACGTCGACAATAATAAAATATTAATTTTAATTTTAATTTTAAATGATTAAAATTTAAACTTAAATATTTAAAATTAATTATCTCCTTCACCGGGGCACATTTTTCGATGAAACGAAAAGCCAACCTAGGTTTTAAGAAAAACCCATTTCAAATCTGCCATCCATGGTTTTAAATAAAACCTTTTATTTTGCCTACCTTGGTTTTCACAAAAACCCTGTAAATAGCCATGCTTTCCAAAATATCATAAATGCTTATTTATGAAATATTTTGGCCACCAAAACTCAATGTGATCCATGTGACATCAATGATCCATGTGACATCAATGACAACATAAAATGCCTCAAATTACCTCAAATTTCCAACAATCTCCCCCTTTGTCATTGATGGCAACACCTCTAATGCAAATCACCACAATCACTGCAAAAACCAACTCTGAGAATCAAAGTTGCTCCCCCTGACTCAATACTCTCTATGGAGGCTGCTCCCCTAACTCAATACTCTCTTTGGAGGCTGCTCCCCCTAACTCAATGCTCTCCCCCTTACTCAAATCTCTCCCCTTTGACATCAATGGCAAAAGGGACACCTATGGGGCTAAAAGATATGACTCTTAAGCTTAGCCCCCTCACCCCCTTCTCTCTTGAGGTGATTAATTTTGGGGTGGGAGTACTTTTACTCCCATATCACATTGTTTCTTTCCTCTATCAACTTCCTTCCATGTTTTTATGATATCCTTCTCTTGATGAATTACTTGATCTTCTTGTCTAGAACCTGTTTGACCTTCTTGCTTTTGACCTTCTTGCCTTGAACCTATTTGGAATTGAGTCCTACACCATTTTGCAATATGCCCAAAGTTATTGCAATTGAAACACTTGATATTGTAGCCTTTGGATGGTGCCCATGTCTTGAATTCATTCTTAAAATAATTTCCATATCCATTCCTTTCCTGAACCCTGTATTGTGAAGCTCTATTTTCATGACCATTATGACTTCTGAATTGTGTAGCTCTAAAACCAAAACCATGTTGCTCATTTCCTTTGCACTAAAAAGCTTTATGACCAATCCTATTACATGAGAAGCAATGTCCCTAAAAACCATACCTTCTTCCTTTGAAGTTTCTTCTAGCAAAATCAAACTTCTTTGATCCATAGACCCTACAGTGTATAGCCCTGTGTCCAAATCCATTACAAGAAAAACAATGTCCTTGAAAAGCCCTTTGTTCATGCCTTGGTTCTTCATACCTTTCTTGACCATTATCCTTATGATCATTTTCAACTTGTGCATTGCATCCTTGAACCTTCTTTGTAGTATCTAAAACTTCTTCCTTAGTTTCTTCCTTGCTTTTCTCTTCAAGAATTTCTTTTCCTTTTGAACTTGATTCACCTATCTCAAAACAAGAACCAAACTGAATATTTGGAGCCATAGGAACTTTGGAACTTTCCTCACAAATCTTAGGTGCTTCCTTGCTTTCATATTTTAAAACTTCCTTTCCTTTTGAGTGTGATTCCCCAAACCTGAAATATGAGACCTTTGGTGCTTTGGAATCTTCCTCTTCTTTCTCTTCATTTGTGTCAAGTAGCAAATTGGCATCCATCTCTATAGCCTCTAAATACATGTTTCCTTCTTAGTGAAAATATCTTGACCTTTTGAGTCATGTGATGGATCAAACTTCTCACGTATGGAACATCTCAATTCTTTTAGATTTTCCTTAACCTCTTGTAGTTGCTCATGGATAACATTGAAGTCTTCCTTTAGATCAATTGAGATATTATCCTCTTGTTTAACTTCTTCTATTTGGATTGAATTTTCTTCTTCTACTTCTCTTATCCCATAGAAAAACCCTTCTTCATCTTCACTATCACTAAGATCATTATAATCTTCTATAGCAAACAAACTCTCAAGATTTCTTTGACCATGCTTGTTTCCTTGATGTGTCATCTCATCTTCACTATCACTGAAACCATTGCAATATCCTGATCTATGATCTCTTTGACCACACACAAAGCATTGTTCTCTTTCACCTTCTATTCCTAGAAATAAATGTTCTTCCTTTTCATCATCTGATTTGTCTCTATCACTATGATCTGAGCTATCACTTGCTTCTACAATGTAGTAAGATTTCTTTGCCTTACAAAAATTTTCTTCTTCTCATACATATTTTGCTTGAATCTATCATCTTTGTCATGCTTATGCTTTCCATCTTCTTTTCTTCTGTGACCCTATTTTTCATCATCACTATTTTCTTCATGTGGACACTTGTATGCATAGTGACCAAGATCACCACACTTGTAGCATCTGAATTTCCTTATATCCCTAAAATTCCTTGAGTCCTTATTCCTTTTGATGAAGTTAGCTTCCTCATCATTATCTAGAACTCTACTTATTTCTGAAACTTTCTCTTTCTCTTTTTTGAAGCCTTGAATGCAATCTCTTTTATTGGAACCTGATGCTTACTTACCCTCATCTCATAAGCTGTGAGAGTACCTTGCAATTCTTCCATTGTTAGCTTGTTGATATCCATTGTCTCTTCTATTGTTGAAACCTTAGAATCATATTTCATGGGAAGTGATCTCAAAACCTTTTGAGTAACTTTTGATTCTTTCATCTCAAAACCTAGGCCTCTCATGGTGTTAGTGATTTCATCAACTCAAAGTAAAAACTTTGCAATATCTTCAGAATCTTCCATTTTCAATTCCTCAAATATTTTTCTATGAGTTTGTAGTTTTGCCAACTTTACCTTGGAATCTCCTTCATAAGTATTCCACAACTTGGTCCACATTTCATTAGCTGAAGTACATACCATGAATTTTGCAAAATCTATCTCACGAAGCCCACTCAAAATACAATTCATTGCTCTTGCATTGATCTCAACCAATTTCCTGATAGTCTTATCTGCCTCGGGATCACCTTCAACCCTATACTCTTTTTCAACCATTTTCCATACCTCATATCCTTGTGATATCAAGTAGTTCTTCATCCTCATGCTCTAGAAAGCATAATTGTTACCATCAAACAATGGAGCCTTATTTGTAGATGATCCATTCTATGAAGCCATCTGTGTTCTTATAGAATCTACCCTCAAGTTGTTAGCCTTTCTGAAGGAACCCGCTCTGATACCAATTGAAGAACACAAGCTTATACTGAGAGGGGGGTGAACAATATAAGACCACTTTTTACTTTCTTTCCAAATCAATATCAATTAATGTCCTTAATTGCAATAACCAAATATAGCAGTGTGCATTAATAACTCAGATAGCAATAGTAAGCAAGAGCACAAGTCACCACACACAATTGAGACACAAGATTTAACGTGGTTCCCCCAATGTGGGGTACTCCACAAGCTGATATCCTTATAATATTTCACACAGAAATATCCAATACAATGATTTCTTTGATCTACTCAAAGCTAGGCAATAACAAGTTCACACAAACTTGTCCAAATATGAATAACAAGCTCACATAGAACTTGTCCAAAGCTGAATAACAAGCTCACATAGAACTTGTCCAAATCTAAATAACAAGCTCACACAGAACTTGTCCAAATCTGAATAACAAGCTCACACAGAACTTGTCCAAATCTCTCTAGCAAGCTCACCAAGAACTTGCCCAAAACTTCTCAACAAGCTCACTAAGAACTTGTCCAAATCTGCTCTAGCAAGCTCACCAAGAACTTGCCCAAAACTGCTCCAACAAGCTCACTAAGAACTTGTCCAAATCTACTCTAGCAAGCTCACCAAGAACTTGCCCAAAATTATCCCAAATCTTCCACAAATCTCCCATAAATCTACCCCAAAACTATCCACAAAGCTTTCTCAAAACTATCCACAAATGCCTTCTCAAAGGCTCAATCAATCATGCTCAAGTAGCACTCAAATATCATCCACAAATCTATCAAGGCAAAGCTCAAAGATGAACTCAACAATGAATGGCAATGTACTCTTCAATGGATGACAACAATGATCCACAATGATCTCAACTCAACTCAACTCAAATCAACTCATAGAAGCATAAAGAGAATTGTTAGAGACTCAATATGTTCTAGGCTCAATCTCAACTCAACTCAATTCTTATAGAACCATAAAGAGAATTGTTAGAGACTCAATATGTTCTAAACTCAATCTCAACTAATCACCACAAGGGACAATTCTTCCTCACACAACCCTAGTCCAAGTATGTATCAACCAACTCAAATGTTTCCAACAATGCTCAATTACAAATCTCACATAACAATGATACTCATGTTCTTTTCTAACTCAAGTTCTTTCACAACCAATGGGCTTCAACAACTATGCTTATAAAACAAGGTTTAAACACAACTCTCAATTCAGAAAACCTTGAAGCATTCAATCAACCACTTTCGAAAAGGAAACCACAAACAATCCTTTTCCCTCCAATGATATTTCAGAAATCAACCACCATAGACAATCAATAGGAGAATGTGCCCATACCTTTTATGAAGATGAAGAAACCCCTTTGGAAAATCTGCCACACTCAACACACTTTGAAAAGAACAAAACAACCTTCACTTGAACCCTTTTACAAAAATAGAAATATCTCTTTATGTACACCTTATTTCTCCTTCTAAACAAAATAATCAAATAGCCCTCGAAATAAGCTTTCCAACGATATATAATATGATATACTTCTAAAAGGAAAATCACCAAAAATATTTCTTTTTCACAACATGCACCACAAACCTTATCTCTCCTAGGGCAACCTTAGAAAAATAAAATATTTGGAAAAATTAATAACTTGCCTTTAACCTCAGCGGGATTCGATCCCCTATCGCTGCCCCTGCACCACTCAAACCGTGGTGCCAACAACCACGTGAGCCAACCGCTCACATAGAAACCAAGAGCGCAAGACCTCCTTCTTGCTTCCTCTGAACTTGCCCTCAAAAACCACGTGCGCAAAAGGTTCTCCCTTTTTACCTTGCAAAAACCAGCATCGACGGGATTCGAACTTCGGATCTGCTGGTGCTTAAACACCTTACATGCCTTCCTCTTGCCGCTAGGCCACAAGCGCCTATGGTGATAGGTAAGGAACCTCCCTTACCTTTGTTCCCTCTTCTCTTCGCTGGTTTTCGAACGAATACGACACTTCTGCTCCCTTAGCGCTTCGAACGGATTATCTTCATCGAGGACTTAGAGAAAATAAAAAGTTTAGTGGCATATTTATATATGCCCACATTTTTATTTTGATGTCGGCTATGACTTAATATTATTTGCCTCCTCCTTTTTGACGTCGGCAATAATAAAATATTAATTTTAATTTTAATTTTAAATTTTAATTTTAAATGATTAAAATTTAAACTTAAATATTTAAAATTAATTATCTCCTTCACCGGGGCACCTTTTTCGATGAAACGAAAAGCCAACCTGGGTTTTAAGAAAAACCCATTTCAAATCTGCCATCCATGGTTTTAAATAAAACCTTTTATTTTGCCTGCCTTGGTTTTCACAAAAACCCTATAAATAGCCATGCTTTCCAAAATATCATAAATGCTTATTTATGAAATATTTTGGCCACCAAAACTCAATGTGATCCATGTGACATCAATGACAACATAAAATGCCTCAAATTACCTCAAATTTCCAACACAGATTCATTTCATAACTCATTAAGATAATAAAATATTTTCTTTAAGGTTATTTGGGATTAAAATGAATTCCAATTGTAATATATAGTTACCCATAGTTTAACTATTATGCATATATTCCTTGATAATATTTAATCATGAAATTTCAAATTTTGAGATTGCTAAACTATTTATTAGAGTTCTTATAGTTGCACTTATGCTTTAGGAAGGAAAATAATAGTCTAGAGCTAGTAAAGCAGACTATGATAACATAAAGTTTTGGAAATATTACTCTACTAAGATGTAAT
Organism: Wollemia nobilis; assembly: GCA_028583015.1. Taxonomy (NCBI): domain Eukaryota; kingdom Viridiplantae; phylum Streptophyta; class Pinopsida; order Araucariales; family Araucariaceae; genus Wollemia; species Wollemia nobilis. The sequence goes on from JAQPPZ010006010.1 coordinate 4,740,521, forward strand.
GCATAGACAGTAGAGGTGGATTTTTAGTATTTTTAAGGTTTTTGGAAAATTTCAAGAAGAAGGATGTTGAATTCTAGAATATTTTTATTTACAAAGAAAATTGAAGAAGAACCAAAAAATGAAAATCAATAATTCATAACTTTTATGAACAAAGATGTAGGTATCTAGCTATAGTAACTCAAAAGATTTTATTTGTAAACTCTCAAGCTCTTAAGGAGAGAGTTGTGATTTATCAAGGGTGGTGGACCTGAGTACAACCGCTTTTTCTTAGGAAAAAAAAACAAAGGAGCTAATTGCAAAGAGAATATGAAGACTATATTTGATAGAAAAGGAAATCAATAATATCTTTTATAAAAAAGCAAGTTGCATATGGTTTAATTGATATTATAACAAATGTCATAATTTTTATTTTGATGGGAATGGTCCCCAATAGAAGACACACACAACTTATTAAAAAATAAGATAATAATAACCCAAGTAATAGAAAGGAATCATAATTATAAATTATAGCTAATTAATATGCATCAAGGGTTTTAAAATATATTGTTATAAAAGTTATGAGAAGTAGTAATAATAATTAATCATGCATGCCAAACATAAAATAAGTTTAAAATCAAGGATACTTACCTTTTATTTTTAGTGAGTTATATGGGATTGTAATAGGCCTTACTTGTATTACAATATGACCACATTATACTATTATTGGTAGGGTACCTAGGAATAGATATTTGGGGATATATTATTATATTGTATAAGGGTTGGCATGACCCAAGTTTGATTGTATTATAATATTATATTATATTAGTAATAGGATCCCCAAAGTAGAATAAGAATATGGATATATAAAGAAGAGATATTTGTCATTGTAATCATCATTGGAGATGAATCTTATGTAAATGTCTTTTCCCATGAAGTGGCTTATGGGACTTTGCCCTCCTTGAGTGGCTCTCTCATATTGGGAGATCTTGTGGAGTGGTTCCTTCCTTAAGGAGTATTATTGGTGTTTCCCTACCTTAAGGGTATTATCTATCTCTCTCATTTGTGGATTGTTATTGTGGATAATTATTTGTGGATGAACGATTGGATATTTCTGCATATTGGTGAATGATTTATGTTAATTATAATAAATTTATGCAACAATTATAATAGTTTGGTAACTATGCATGTATCACTTGTAAATATTTGAAACTTGGTCTCCTAAACAGTTGAAGAATTTAAACAATTAAGCTAATGCCATTTTATGAAGGATAGTTACCTTTTGAAACAATTAAATTGAAGATAATTTAGGAATTAATGTTATTTTATTTTTATTTCTGTAATAAAATGGCTTATGACACTTATGGTGATGCCAACAATGAGAAAAACTATGATTTATTCCATCATAACACTCAAAAAAATTAAATTTTTAACATATTTCTATTGTATGAACTTTTTGACAACACTACACACATTGTGATCTTTTATTTTTAATCAAAATTTTATAAATAGAAAGTCTCTTGACTTCATGAATTCTTAGAAAATTTAGAATTTAGGATTCTCTTTTAACTCATATTTGCTCAAAATCTGATTTAAATTCCATTATTCATAAATCAACATATTTAGATGACTTTAATTAAGTGGGGTCCCAAGGATTACCATGAATCTTCTAATTTGAAAAACCAAGACCTTCATTTCTAAAATGATGACTTGGGATAATATAATCAATAATTATTATTCATTTGTCCAAGACCTTCACCTATATATCATATTTTTGCCATTGATATCATACTGAGACTAGTGAAGTTCTCTAAAACTTATTTATTGTTTTTTTATGGTGTGGAATGGGGAGACACATTGAATACCCACATCCTATTTTAATAAGCTAGATGTGGCTTATATTGGGGGCTACTCTTATCAAAATGCCAAAATATTACATTTGTTGTTTGAAAAATTAAACCATATCTAGCTTACTATTTTATCAAAGATATTCTTCATTTCCTTTTCTATCAAATATATTCTTCATCTTCTTCAAAGTATTAATTTTTGGCAATTAGGTCCTTGACAGCATTTTTATTAAGAGATAGCCTTCTAAAATTTGAATTTCACCAAGAAGAAGATCAACACCATGATTGAATAAATTATATTCTACCCTATTTTCTTATCTATATATATGTTCACAATTCAAAGAGATTTTCTCCAATAATAGTTTATGAGCATCAATAATAATATTAATTTTTATTCAATCCCCACATCCATTTTTCTTGATGTAATTAATGATATTATGTGACACCTCAATTGAAATATATTTTCATCCTTTTTCAATTGTAATCTCCATCGTTGTAAGAAGTACACTAACCAATATTCTTCAAAAAAAATTATTTATAAGTTGATATGGAAGTCTAAAAAGACTAATCCACTATAGAATCCTTTTAATAGTCTCTATCTCCATAGAAAATTCTCACTCCGTGGTCTTAAATATAATGCATATTTTCCCTTAAATAATGGGCTATCATCCATTATTTTATCCTTGATTTTTTAACTAGAGAATATGATGAGGAAAAATTATTTTGGAAGAAAAAGCCATGGAGGATTTTGAATTCAATCTTTACTTTCACTTGATCCAATTTTATATCTCTAAAAAAATTGGTTAGTATCCATGGAACTTAATTTCTAGCCCTCTACTATAAAGAACCATTATGCCATGCTCAATCATCTCATCCTTGTCAGCTTAGTTACCAAATTCATCATTTTTTTTAGATAAAATTCGAAATTCGTCAAACTCAAAACTTTAACAAATAAATTCGGCGAATAGACCTTAAATTTGGCAGAAAAAAACTGAATATTAAATAGGTATAAAATATCCTAAAGCAGATACGTTGCAATTTTAAAGCAGAGGCATGCTCCACAAATTCATCTTTGGCTTGATTTGCTAATTCTTGGTGGAGCAAGGAAGGACTGGAATTGAGTGAGAAGCAGAAGCTTGACTGGGTGAAGAAGAATTATATGATTTATGATTACTTTTTGGATAGTAAAAGGTTTCCACATGGCTTCCCTCTAGAATGCACCCGCCAAACACAAAATAGAGATGAATTCAAAGGATGAATAGTTTAGTAGTCAAAGCTGAGAATAGTTGTTTCTTATAATTCTTTCATTTTCCACCTCATTCATTCTTTCATTCGTTGGAATTTACTGACTTTTCCACCATATGTCATTATCAACTCCAGTTATTCTATTATTATTCAAACCGAGTTCATCATATAGATGTCCCAAAGCATACTTATATTATGTATACATAGGGTTAAAGAATAATTTATTTTGTAATAAGTATAGCTTAAATATTGAAAGTTTATAGCTTTCTCTCTGTGATGCTTATGTGGGATGTAAATTTTGTGGTAACCAGATAACTTAGACACACCATTGGTTCTATTTGAAATTTTGATTGGAATGACGTATAAATCCTTTAGTTGAATTGTTATGAGTTTTCTCACTAAAATCCCTCTATGAATGTATCTAAGCGTAAAGAACTATTATTTCAAAATAGCTAAAAATAAATTAGATATTCCAACTAGATATATATGTGCCCTGATATAGGTAGAGACTTCTTATAAGAAATCATTGACAACGAAATCATTGATAAAAATATATATGCATTTATAATAATCAAATTTTATGTCAAATTTTATTTCGAATTTTTAAACATGTCGAATTTTTTTCGAACTTCAAGGGTGTCAAACTCGAATATGAACTCAAACTTGGTAACTAAGCTTGTCAATTACTATCATTGTATACTCCTTGGATAGGTTTTATCATAGATTTTCTCCTCCTTTTGTCCCCAACCAGGTCATCCATACTTCTAACTAGGGCATCCTTACTTCTAATTAGGACTTTTGAAAATGATTTTCCTGCCATGTTACCTAGATTTTCTTCACAACTTTTACTTTTAAAATTCCCTTGAGACCTAGAACAAGAAAAAGTGATGCTCCTTGCTAGCACTTTACTTCCTACTCATAATTGTAACACTTGCTTTCTAAAATAAGAAAAATACAGTCTCATTCCTAGCGTGCACTCACTCGATAAATTTTAATAATACTTCTTTGTAACAATATTATGCAACTTTAATTTTGAATATATTTCATAGTTTTTATTGAAAGAACTTAATTTTTTGTATGTATCATTGATAAAGATATCATGAAAAACTTAATTACAAATAATTATTTCCTATATTGATGATATTAAAAAATTAAGGGTTTCTTCACTATTCATATATTTAGTCTTTTTATTAATGTGTTTTTTATATATCTTATGCAACATTATTTATTGACGAATACTATAGGCATTCATTGAGCTTAATTAAGGTGGTTATTCCTTCTATAAAAATAGTTCATTAATGACAAGTTTATCATAGATATCATTATATACCACTTATTTTATCTTTAAATTTTGTAGGTCTCCAATGTGAGAATTATCTAATACCAAGTTACCTAGTAGCACCCATAAAGAAAATTCTCTCTTTGTTGTGCATATGAACTACCATCCTTATTTATTCCACGAATTTATATTCATGATGTCCATATGAGATATCTTTTATTCTCCTGTAATATATATTTTTATTATAGGTGTTTTTATTTGAACTCCTATGAGAATATTGCAACTAAGTGAAGATTTGTGATCGGGTTTCATTTCATAGAATAGGAGCCAAGACTAAGAACAATTACTTACCCTCCTTTTTGATTGACACATATTGATGTTACTTAACATAGTGTGATTTTGGATGTATTTTTCCTAATATTCTACTTGCACTATTATTTATTTATAACTTCCTTGGCATAGCCATTATTTTAGGATTTATTATTAAGATGAAGTATGAAGTAATGACACCTTATTTTTTATGTACTTACCATCCCAAATTTATATTGATGGGGATCATTATGGTATTTTATCAATGATCATATGTTTTACCATGTGCAATCATGTAAATGTTCCTTATAAATCCCAAATAAATTTTAAAGAGTACTACGAATATAACCTTTATTTGGGCTTAATCCTATATTGTCATGATTATGTCATATTTCCATGAGAATAACACAGAGAATTCTCCTACACTTTTTTTATTTAGTGAATTTGAGGTGTCATGTTTCTCATAAGCAGGAATTTGAAGGATAACATTTGTAAAATATTTATCATACTCATCAATTATATTTTCTCTCATAATGGAAAATATGACATATTTACATGTACTTACCATTAGTAAAGTATATCTTTATGCCTTGTATTGTAGCAGGCTTGTATTATAAGTTTGAGCATGGTGTGTTTTTCACACTTGATTGTTTATGTCTTATTATACTAATGGTTTACTACCTTGGGATTCCATTCACTTTGGAGATGCATAAAACATTTTAGATCAACAAATTGAGGCCTCCAAAATTCAATTTTGTAAAATGATGATCTAAGGAATGATTTGTTCAAGATGGTGCAATTGGATCCTAAGGAGTGAGTGCTAGGCAACATGGAGGGATTGGTCCATAAGAGTGAAGTGCTATAAAAATGGAGCGAAGCATTCCTCGACATGAGTAATTCACTCCACTCCTAGAGTGAATCACTCATGGGCAAGTAAAAGTGCAAAAGGAGATGCATGAAACCCAAGGAAGTTTTTTTAAAAGAGAAATTTTGGCATGTAGTGGTGCCACTAAGCATTTTAGAATACTTCTATGTAGTTTAGGGATCTATTTTTTGGAATGTAATATTTGAAGGTGTACCATTTTGCTAAAGATGCCCCCAAATCTATACTTTTACATAGAAAGTGAAATTTTGTCACCCAACATAGGGATGAATTCTTCCTATAAATAGGATCCATGGTCTCCATTGTAGACATATTTTGACCTTGAGGAATTAGAGCTATACTTTGTAAGACCCACGCTATACTTTCTCTTTTCTTTTTAAGATTAATAAGAAATTAATGAGACATTTTTCTTTCCATTAGTGACACTACCCTCCTAGATTGTGGAATCCACAATGATTGTGATACTACCCTTTTGGCCTCTTGTCATTCCTTGTTAGTTTTATTTCATAAGTGCATTATTTATTGTTGTTATTTGATATTATCATAATTTGATTGATCAAACACTCTCCTTGCTATGGTGATGACCATATTTATTTTTAATCTCTCACATGGTAAACTTCAAAACTTACTCATGCAAATTATTTTTTGTATTTTAATTTCTACACTTTAAATTTCCATATTTAATTTCATGCAGTTAAATTATATTAGATATATTTTAGCAAGGATAGTAGGTATTTGGTCTAAATCTAGAGGTCAAGATGAGAATTGTCTATCCCTTCCAATTTATTGAAACAAAATTATGAAGTGGATTAGAAGTTAGAATTTAGTACAATTCAACATGTTTTTGGCATGTTAGATGGGACCAAGGGCTTGATTTCAATTATGGTATTGAGTCTAGTCTCAAATTGAACTTTTATATTAAATATATTTTATTTTTTAATCTAATTTTGTAGGTGCTTTGCAAGCGGTGACTATGTTACAAACCCCAAAATTCTAAGATTTTCACAAGACAAACAAGTAAGGCAGACCCTGGCTAAACTTCTCAATTTTGATGCCAAATTTACATTTGCCACAATCAAAAATTAATTGGTCCAATTTTGGAATTCTTTTACAAAGTCATCATTTAGGAAGTGATTCACTCCAAAATTGAAGTAATTTACTCTGGCTGAGATAAATCACTTAGAATATTAGAAATCTTCATAGTCTAATTAATTAAGTGATTCACTCCATATTATTTAGCAATTTGTTCTATATTCATTAGTGATTCACTCTAGAAGAGTAAAATTTCATCAAGTTGAATCTAAATAACAACTTTCCTACATTCTAAGGAGTGACTCACTCAAGAAGGTCAACAATTTTCCTAAGTCCTTCCAAGGGAGTGATTCACCCTAGAATTAAAGTGATTCACTTAGCCTCTCTTCTAATATTTTTTTCCAAGTTATAACTCCAACTAGGGAGTGATTCACTCCGTTTTTCAAAAAAAAAAGATTATTTAAATTAATCCCAAAAGCATGTCCATTTAGGTTTGTATGCAAGGGAACCCAAGCTTATGAATACATACTAAAAATGTAGTGATCAGACAAAAAAATTCAACCAACATAATTGATAGCATATCAATGAAGGAATTTGAAAGGGAAAATAAAGGAGAAAATTGTCACATGGATGCACCAAAAATAGGAAAATTGAATAGAATCATACATAAAATGCCACTTTTCAAAAGGAAAAGTTCCAATGGCTAATAAAACCAATCAAACCTTGTGTTTCAAGATATAGTTTTCTCTAATTTTCCATCAACTTATAATTATCCCATCATTGTTTCTAACTTTTCTATCCAAGCTTAGTCTAGTATAGACCTACTATGACTCACACTAACCCACTAAATAAGATTCTCTTTATTTATGTAAATAATTCTCTAAATAATCAAATTCTAGTTTCTTTCAATACTCAGGTCAGTATGAGTCAACCATTAGTCTTCAATGCTTATATTGAACCTCTTGCATGTACAATCTTGAATAAATGTGTACCTAGGTGTAGCCAATAAAATAACATGTCTAATATAGAAGCCCTATCATCAAGAAAATTTGTGCCATCCAATGCAAATACTTCAAGAAAAATATACATCCTTGTCTAGAACCAATGTATTACTTAGAATTTGTAAGCACCAACTAGTCAAATGGGGGCATAAGGAGCTCAAAAAATGGGTAACATAGATTTGGTAACATGGGAAATGGGTATTAAATGTTACATCCTAAAGAAAATATTCATGATTATAACACTATATTTATGAAGACCTCGTATTTAATTCCTCCAAATGTTAGACCTAATGAAGAACAAATGTTGCCATATTATATTAAAAGATTACAATCTAATTTACGACTAATGGTTTATAATGTTAACCAATTCACTTAAGCTACAAATTTTTTAGGAGAAATCTATGTAGAAGATATATTTATTAGAGTAGTAAAAAGACCACCTACCCTACCTATGGCTGGCCTGCTTATATATCCCACAACCTATAATCCTAGATCCTTGTCTACCATATCTCCTATTCCAAATGCCTAGTCACTCACTAATACAAACTCTTCAACATACATTGTGATATATCCAAGTCACAGTTCATCATCAATTGTTACCTTCTAAACTTAATTGCTAGATATATCCACACCACCACAAATAGCAATGACACTCAAACCATCACTCAACACTTAGACGAATGCCAACTCAGTATGAAAGAAATGGTGGAGGTAGTAAAAATAACGACGAACCAAAATAATATGAAAAAGAGAGTGAAAATAGAATAGTAAATGGCAATAAAATAATTAACAACCAAGTAAAACCCCTTACCTTACAAAGGATCAAATTTCATTCCAAAATACTAGGCAAAGAACCAATTAGGTGTAGAATAATATGGTGAACACAAGTTCAGAGATCAACACATTATAGTGTTTTCCATATAATGTAGGGTATGATCCCATGGATTATATGGTGGCTATTAGGAATTCATAAACAAATGAATATGACCAACAATGCCAATCCTAACAAGGTACTTCCATGAGGCAAATGGTTCTAGTAATAAATCAATCATCATGGTTAACCAAATAATCTGCTAGCTACCCCATTATGAGCCAATAAATTTATCAAGCCCCAAATATAATACAAGAGATAGTCCCAACATTACCAAACCCCAACAATATTATTCTTTTCAACTTTAGTGCATTCAAATAGGACGAAGACTCCTCATTTGAGGATAATATCATGTGCTCTAATCAACAAGGAGTTGAGACCAAAGGCAAGATATAGATGACAAAGGAGCAAGAATAAGTCCAAAAATATAGCAAATAAGGGTAATATAATTTTGAGAAGAGGAAGATCACAGTGCACAAAAAATAAAAGGGGCTAATGACAATGATACAATAAAAAAAATAAAAGGACAATGTTAAAAAAGATTCAGTCAATATTCCCCAAAATGGTACACAAGTTGAAAAAGAAAAGTAGATAGAAAGGGATGATAAAAATAGGATAAATAGAACAAAGGACAAGAGGGATGTGAAATAAAAGGATAAGTTACAAAAATAATTTAAAAAGCACATAAAATATCATTCTCTTGCTACTGAAGGATGCATAGTAGCCACCAGGTGATACAAGAAATTCACACCACACAACAAAAGCAACTTTATTGAATTTAAATCCAATATAGCAAAGGAAATGAAGAAAACTCCAACAAAGGTGAGCATGTGGGATACTTAGGCCCTACCTAGAAAAATATATCTATTTTAAGAGGCCCAAAATGAATAGGAAAGAAGCTATGCCAAAAATAAATAGTCTAAACTAGCTCATCCTAGTCCATCAAAGCAATAGAACCCGATAGTAAAAGATATTTCAAAAATTCAAGTTAACATAATAGGTATTGTAAATGCTCCAAATACTAATACCTTGAATCCACCACCATTTAATGTTACCCTAAATATCAATAATTGTCTACTAAGGAGTTGCATAGTGGATTCAACAGTTGCTATAATAGTAATGCTAATGGTTATCTACAAAGAAATGGGTCTACCCTAGACAATGATTGCAAAGAATCCAATCTAGATGGATGGTACTCAAGTGTATTTTATGGGAGTTTTATAAAATTTAATCATGATCACAGTGAGTTCTCTCTACACCATTTTTAGACGATAGGAATTAGAAGTGAAAGTGATAGACAAAGTGTGGAAGAAATTTTTGATCAAAATATTTTGAGGATCGAAAGGCAAGTCTCAAAAGGTGCAAGAAGGCTATGTCCAAATATCGTAAGTTTATAAAGTTTCAACAAAATATGGGAATTGAAAGCTCTGAAATAGAGGTCTTGTGATCAAAAATTCTTGAGGTCAAAAAAGTCCCGATGTAGAATAGTGAGGAAACTTCTTAAGAAGAAAACCACCCATGTCCCAAAAAACTAAAATTTTGAGGTGTATAATATTTTGGAAGTATGGCCCTTTCCTACAAAAGAATTTTGCATATCTATTTGAAAAGACAATAGTGGCATGGGATCCATAGCAAAAGTAGCCCATGGGTTTGAAGCATTAAATTAAGAGATCTTCTACACCCATATTATAGAAATTCCCAAAATGGATAGTTGGCAATGATGATGGTAGATTCTCATACAAATACTAAAAATAATTTGACATTCATGACTCAAAATCCATACCTTAGGGATACCAACAATTTAAATGAAGATATGACTAGGTGTCATGAAGTAGTAGCCATCTTGGAATCTCTGCATGAATTTTATTTTTATAATCAATAAATAGCAATACTTTAGGTTGTAATAAGGATCAACAAGTTTGTATTTGCAAGTTTTGTAAGCTTTCCTTTCAATTTTGTTTATATAGTAGTAGATCCTTAGCGACTTGTGGGCAATTGAACCCCCACTTCTAGCACAATATTTGTAATATTATTTGCATATATATATTGAAGGCCTACACATATTTTTTAGGTATCCATCTATGGTTCTCATGCTCTAACTTGTCTTTATATGTGTGTATGTATTTGTAGCCTTTATCAAATTTTTAATTTTGCTTGCATATGTGTGTAGACGGGAGCCCTACACATCTATTTTGAGTAGCCATCTATGGTTCTCATACTCTGACCTATATCTTAATGCATGCACATGCCTATAAATATCATCTAGGATCATTTGTGTCAAGGAGAGGAAGTGTTCATAATAAAGATTCAAACTAGAAAACTAACCGAATGTTTGCATTATTTTCTAGTGCTTAAATAAGCATAAAGTACATAAGATAATTGGATTATCTTCCATATCATAACATGATTTGGAAGATAAGAGATATAAAAAATAGCTAACAACCAATCTAACTTAGGACTTAGGCTAACTTTATCTAAATAAAAAATAAGCTAACTTAGGACTTAGGCTAACTTTAGCTAACAAATAAACTAACCAATTGACAACTAATACAAAAAACCAAGATCTAGAAGCCTACATGAGAATAAAACTCATTCATATACATAGGAAATCAACTATTAAGCCTAGGTGCAATAATAACTAGCCTGGGATATAACTAACACACATACACACTCCTAGCTAGATATCCTCATTATACCTCCCCATAATAGAAGCACTGGACTCCAATAATTTTACAATAAAAGGAGTGTGAAATACCAAATTTTGAATACAAGGGTGAGGATGTCAATCAATGCTAGTATTATAATTCAATGTGTGGTGATAATTTTATCACAATCGATGATGATCAATGGCCTACTACTAAGTTTGTGGAGTTTCCTACAAAATAAGAACATATATGGTTGAAGAACATTGCAAATAAGATGACCACTCAATACCAAGAGGAGGTATAGCAAGAGGAGAAGAAAAAAGAGGTGGTTATGGTGAAGGAGGTAGCACCTTCTTGTAAGGAGGATATGGTACAATTGGTTTTGGTGTGTCATGTGGCCTGCTAAAGACTAATGCAATCTTTTATGGTCAATAGGAGTAGAGTAAAAGTGTGGTATTTTTAAGGCCATGAATGATAAATATCGTATTCATGTGATACAAGGTGTATGTATGGTTATACACATCATATTGGGCCCTTTTTTTATACTGATAGGGCTAGCCAAGAATTAGACCATAACAATCCATCAGAGTCATATTGTAGGTGACTCTATCTAGAAAATATGGGCCAAATACAAAGGACACCATGCAAGATTTTTTGATGTAGGAATAAAAACCATTATCCTTCCATCCAAGTGAGTATGGATAAGGATGTAGATCCAAAGGTAGCTACAACATATCAACTACAGATCTTACAACCAAATTTATTTGTGAGTATTTATCAATGATACAATCCATAAAATGAGTTAGGTGGGCTTTTGTGACAAACAAATTGTCACGACCACCTTCATACAAATTATGATTCATTAAGATAACATTGTTCAATTTACCCTATAACTCATCATAATCTCTATCTTCTTCTATGATCTCAATGGGACCATCTTGTGGTTCCTCATTTGGAGATTGTACAATAAGATTCTTCCTCTTTCTAAAGTAGTTATATTCTACATGACCTCTTATTTTACAATTATTACAAAATGTGTTACTAAAAGAAGAAGGAGAAGAGGAAGAAGAAGAATAAGAAGGAAAGGAAGAATAAGTCTTCTTCTATGGATTTGGATTTGATACCTTGGTAGGGCTTGTAGATCAATCTCATCTTGGTTGAATAGCAAGTTTCTCTTTTTCAAACTATGCATGGTTGAAGGCGACATCTAGTGTGGCTAAGGGAGTCTATTTCAACTCCCTATACAAATGTTCGAGTAGACCACTTGTAAATTTGATGATGAGTGATGTTGCTAGGTCTTTCACACCAAGTAAAATCCTGAATCTATTGAAATGGAAGATATAATCTTGTATAGACATATTGAAAGTTTACCTTAATATATACCATTTTACATTGAGTTATTTTTCACAGTCTAAAGGATAAAAAGTATCCTTCAAGATCTTGATTAGGCCATACCAAGTGTCAATTGGATTTTGACCTTCCTGTCATTCCATAACAACAATATTTCCTAACCCAAACAATTGAGTTTTACAAAGGGGACTTTTTCTTTGGAAAGAACCTTTGTGTAGGAGAACCAAGTCTTCATGTCCATTATCTATCTAGTTAAGACATTAGGATTTCTAGACCTATCATAAGTTTTTACTTCACATTTTGTTTTATCTTGTAGGTCATTATTGTAGACCTTCACTTCAAGGGTACTTTGGACTATAATTTCTTAGACCTTATTGGCCAATATACAAACTACTGTAGCTAAAGTAGTCATTTGGTCTACCAAATATGATGGCATTTGGTAATGGGTATAAGCTAAGTGGACTTAACAAAATTAACGCCTAAGGGTCAAAAGGGGTGTTTAACAATGAGAGGTTACAAAACTTGTGTCCTTGCCCAAGCAATTACAAAAGTGCTTAGTTGGTCCCAAAAGGGTTACAAAAAGAGATTTAGAAATCCCAAATGGTTACAAAAATGCAATCTCTTGCATTTACACAATTCTAGTAGTCAAAACCGAAAAATTATGCTTCCACTAATTACAAGAGTAGTTTAATCCACAAACTTACAATATTACAACTAGGCACGTAAAGGTGTACAAAGAAGAAAATGTGTAAATATCACAAATGCTCATAAAATAGCAATATTTTTTTTAAATCTATTTATTTACTCTTAAAATATTAAAAGTAAATAAATAAATAAATGAGTTTGGTTTTTTTTTTTTAATTTATTTATTTACTTTTAACTATTAAAAGTAAATAAATAAATAAATATGCACTCTTTTTATAATTTATTTATTTACTTTTAAACTATTAAAAGTAAATAAATAAATAAATGTGCACATTGGTTTTTTTTAAATAAAATATATTTTATATTTTATACTAAATATAAAATATTATAGTGCAAATCAAAATGCACTAAGAGTGATGATAGATTGGATAGGCTCTGATGGTATGGGAGGATCGATGGTGGAGGGAGTAGGTACATGCAAACACGGTAGTTCAGAGGATGGAGGATCCATGTTAGGATCTGATGCAAGCGGTGCAGGTAAGGATCCGGCTAGAGGGGGCACCTCCTTCCCATCTCATGGGAAGAAGCCTCCTTACAAAGGGGACCCGCTGTCTGGTCAAACCCTGATTTCGATATGAATAAACTCGATGTTGTTTCTTATGCCCAGATGGTCAACTAAGGGCCCCTCCCTAAACCCCATCCTAATGGCACGGATCTGGTGATACCAGAAAGTTTGATGTCAAGCTACATTGTAATGGAAAAAAATTCAATGGTGGGCAAGTTCATCGGAGGTCATACAGACATGGATACCATCAAGAAGTGGGCCTATTCCAATTGGAGAACAAGTGGGAACATGGAGTGTTTTTCCCTTTCCAGGGGCTTTTTCACTATTAGGTTGAAAAATCAGGAGGATGCATGCAAAATTTTAACTTGAGGGCCCTAGTTCCTAGGCAGAAGGAGCCTCTTCATCCATCAGTGGGCTAAATATTTTGACCCTAATACCTAAAATATCAACATCGCACCAATATGGGTTAGGTTTCTAATCCTCCCCTTTCAGTTCTAGCATGAGGACGTTCCCAGAGGAATCTCCAAAACCATCAATGAGCTAGTTGCAAGTGATTCATCCACCAAAGTTTGATAACGGATGGTCCAATGCTTGCATTTGTATCAATGCCAACCTGGATTCAAAGTTTCCCACTTTTGTCAATCTCATTTATGGATCCTCCTATAGAAGGTTCCAACCGTTGGAATACGAGAACAAACCCACCTTCTGCGTGCATTATCACACCCAAGGACACCTAAGGAACCAATACCCCACCCTAAAATCCTAGTCTCTAGAATCCAAAGGGCCTGACAAGGGTGCTAAGCATAGCGTAGGCCATCCTAGGGAGCCGAACCAAAACCCTCCCCCTCCAAGGAGCGCTCCCAAAGACCCTAGTCAGACATCTTCAATTGTGACACCTCCAAGCAGTGAGAAACACCTTGTACCATCGCAAGGAAAGGAAGCTCCCCTTGAAGGCAAAGGTAAAGGTGTGGCCACCCCCCTTGAGGAGGCTAATCAGGTTCAGGTACTTTCTCCCCCCCATTGTCACTACTAATCATTTTCAAGATGATTTCCCTATTGATGATTCTAGGAATCTGACCACTAGCTCCTCCACCCTCTCCCCAACCAGATCAGGGCCTCCCCTTACCCCTCTAGAGGCACACTACCTCATCATAGATGATATGGGAAGCCCTCTGGCCAGCCATCAATAACCTGATAGATTCAGCCCTAAAAACACCCGTAGTAAAAAATCCTCCATTGATTTTGGCTACGATAAAAAAAGAGGAAGACTGTCCATCTCTGAGCAAAGTAATAAAGAGACTAAGAATGATATAGCCAATGAGACCCAAGAAAATATTTTCTCTGGGGCTTCAGACCTGCAGAAAGATGAAACAAAAGGAAACAAACCTCCCCTTCAACAAGTGAAGGGAGGCAAAAAATCCTAAAAAAAGTGTTAATGAAGATCCTCTCATGGAATGTGAGAG
The DNA here is from genome assembly GCA_028583015.1 of Wollemia nobilis. NCBI lineage: Eukaryota > Viridiplantae > Streptophyta > Pinopsida > Araucariales > Araucariaceae > Wollemia > Wollemia nobilis. The sequence continues at coordinate 4,755,632 of JAQPPZ010006010.1, forward strand.
GCCTGAATGGAGAATCCAAACAACACCTAGCTACTAACTTAAGGAAAGAGTGAAAGCCCACCATTCTCATTATTCAAGAAACCAAAAATGATGATGCCTCCTCTCTCAAGTCTACCAAAATAATCTAGAATAGAGAAGTCCTCTACAGTCATGATTCTCAAGAGGGCTCATGTGCCTATGGGACTCAATGAAGGTCAAAGAGAGAATCATGTCATATTCTAACAGAGTCATCAACATCTTTTTTCACTGTAAGACCAACAATTTCTCCTGGTTTCTTTCCAATGTTTATGCCTTGAATACCCCCCTTGAAAGAGTAGGCTTGTGGAACTCGATAAATCAAATGAGAAGTACCTTCAACACTGTCCTCTAGGTAATTATCGAAGATTTTAGCATCCCCTTGTATCCTTCAGACAAGAGGGGAGGACTCAACACCCTTAATAAAATCATGTAGGAATTTAGTGAGTTCCTAAATGTCAACAAACTTCTCGACATTCAAATCAAAGGGACCAATTTCACTTAGAGTAACAGAAGAATAGGCAATGGTCTCATTCAGGTAAAGCTGGATAGGTTCCTCATCTCCAAAGATGTGATTCCATTTTTTGGTTATGCATCACTCCTTGCACTTCCTAAGATCAGCTCTGATCACAACCTTCTTCTCCTTGAAGAAGGAAATCCCCCCACCTTAAAACCCCCCTTCCACTTTGAGTCTATGTGGTTCCACCATCGCAACCTAAGAAACCAATTTTTATTTTGGTGGCAACAATATTTCACTAGCTCCCTGATGTGCAAGGTGCAACCAAAGTATTATCATTGTTGTCAACACAGTCAGGTTGATCAGTTGATGCAATGGATAGGAGTTCATTGATGTGCAAGGTGCAACCAAAGTATTGTCATTGTTGTCAACACAGTCAGGTTGATCAGTTGATACAATGGACAGGAGTTCATTGATGTGCAAGGTGTAACCAAAGTATTGTCATTGTTGTCAACACAGTCAGGTTGATCAGTTGATGCAATGGACAGGATTTCATTGATGATCAAGGTGTATCCAAAGTGCAATGGATAGGAATTCATTGATGAGCAAGGTGCAGCCAAAGTATAATGGATGGGAGTCATTGATGAGCAAGGTGCAGCCAAAGTATTGTCATTGTTGTCAACACAAACAGATAGATCGGTTGATGCAGTGGACAGAAAGTTTAGAAGCCATTCAGATATAGTGGACAGGAGTTCAGAGGTCATACAGAGCATGCACAGTGAATTTCCAAGAAGACAAAAGAGGCCCATAGGCAAAAGCTCAAAGAAAAAGACAAGTAAGAAAACTATCGCGATATCGCAACATGTTGAGCAAGCATGAGAAACTGTCGTGATATCATGACATGTTAGAAGAGAGAGAAAGCGCAAGGAAAACTGTCACGATTTCATGACTTGTTGGAAGAGAGAGAAAGCGCAAGAAAAACTGTCACGATTTCGTGACATGTTGGAAGCAAAGAAGGCAAGTAAGAAAACTGTCACGATTTCATGACATGTTCGGAGAGAAGGCGCAAGCAAGAAAAACTGTCACGATTTCATGACATGTTAGAAGAGAGAGAAGAAGAAAGAAAAATTGTCATGATTTTGTGACATGTTGGAAGAGAAAAAGACTAGTAGAAAAAGTGTCATGATTTCGCGACATATTGCAAGAGGAAGAGGAGAGAGAAAAAGATGTGATTTCGTGACATGTTTCATTTTTGCGGTCCAAAGCGAAGAAAAGAGGAGAGAAAAAGATGTCGCGATTTTGTGACATGTTTCATTTTCACGATCCAAAGCGAAGAAAAGAGGAGAGAAAAATATATCGCAATTTCGTGACATGTTTCATTTTCACGGTCCGAAGCGAAGAGGAAGGCAGAGAAAGAAAAGTGTCACGATTTCACAATAATTTGCAAGAAGGATTGTACGGATGAGAAAGTTGTCACGATTTCGCGACAGGTTCGAGAGAAAGAGCTCACAGAGAAAATGTGTCATGATTTCGCGACAGGTTCTAGAGAAAGAGCTCGCAGAGAAAAAGTGTCGCGATTTCGCGACAGGTTCGAAGAGAAAGCATCAAGGAGAAAAAGTGTCGCGATTTCATGACATGTCGAGTTTTCGTGACCCAAAGAGGAGATAGAGTGCAAGGCAGCGCATGTGTCACGATTTCGTGACATGTGTTTTCGCAGGAAAAAGACAAAAAAAGGCACAAGGCAGCAAATGTGTCGTGATTTCGTGACATGTCAGGTTTTCGCTGGGCTTGCAGAGAAGGAGAAATCAAACAGTCGCATAAATAGAATCAAAAAATGCATGCATGCACAAAAAAGAATACGAATAGTCATGACCAAGAAGACGAACAGTCATGGTAGAGATATATGTTGCATGTAACGTGTTTAACAAAATGCCCACTCTATATATACAAAAAGAGTTACATAAAGGAGTTACAGTTGACAAGTGGCAGAAGAGAATATTAAAGAAATAGTTAAAATTGACAAGTGGCATATGAGGAATGAAAGAAGGCGTTATAACTGGAGTTACAAAGTGAAAGGTCTGTTATAAAAGGGAAGTCGTGTAGAGAATTAAGTTGCCACAGATAGTGAAAAAGAGTGCCACCGTATAGAGGGAAAGTGTTACCGAAAGAGGGTTAGAAGAGTGTTGTTGAAAGAGAGCGATAGTGCTGCTCAAACCAGAGTAAAAGTGCTGCAAGAAGTGGGCTGGAAGAATGCTGTAAGAGAGTGTTAAGCAGAGCCATGAGAGCTGTAAGAGTGCAGTAAGAAGTGCAGCAAGAGGGTTGTAAGAGGGCCACCAAAGTGCAGTAAGCAGAGCCATAGGTATGTGTTGTGTGAACTGTGGGCAATGTTGAGTGAGCAATAGACCAGTCAGGGTCTTGTAATAGTGAAGGCATTTATATGTCAATATTCAAATTTTAGAATTGAAGTCCAAGTTGGTGCTTGGAATTAGGGGTTGGTGCTCCTTCCAGTTGGTGTTGGTAAATCAGGGGTTGGTGCTCCTTCCAGTTGGTGCTGGTAAATTGATTGTAAAGTTGTTGCTTTGCAAAGGCTGGATTTGGATGGAAGTCCAAACAGTCTAGTTTTGAGGAGTAGCCAAAACTGGTGAACCTCGGTACATCCTGTGTTGTGTGTGATGCTCTCTTGTTGTATTTGCTTTATGTGGTGTTAAGCTTTCATTGTTTTGGCTTTAAGAGTTAAAGTTTTAAGTTATAAAGAGCCACACTGATTCACCCCCCCTCTTAGTGTCATTGTGAGACTAACAATTGGTATCAGAGCCAGTTTCCCAGTTCAGGCTAAATCAGTCAGGGTTGATCTTGGATTAGTACACAATGGGTAAGAAGAATAGATCCTCCTCCAAAAAGGCATCTCAACCAGTTTTAGTTCATGTGGAAGAGAAAACTGAACTAGAGAAGGTAGAAGAAGTGGATTCTAAAGTATGCAATGAAAACTTGGAGATTGAAGTAGATCTAGAAGGTGAGTTGATAGCCGCACTTGAAGAGTTGAGTATAGAAAAGAAAAAGAACAAAAGAATGTCCAAGAAGTTAGAAGAATATGGGGATGAGATTGAAGATCTCTTCCTACAAGTTCAAAAGGCCAAGAAATCGGAAGAAGCCTTGAAGACACATCTGGATGATGAGGATTATGTATGCAAGACAAGTGAAGAGGAATCTAAAAAAGTTATTGCTGATCTAAAGATTGCAAGTAGAACAAAGTACAAAAGGATTGAAGATATTCTCGGGTCTCAAATCAATGAGAAAGAGACTGCTTGCTGCCAACAAGAAGAAGAGATTGTTTCATTGAAGAAACAAATAGAAGAGGCCAATATAAATCTCAAATTTGAGAAGAGCACAGAGTTACTAGATACAATGATAAAGCAACAAAGAAGCTCCACGGCTAAGTTTGGTCTTGGATATGAAGCTGAACAACCTTCATCTTCCAAAAATATAGAGAAGAAGAAGCACACTACTGAAGGATCGAAGCAAGAAAAGTCTAAAGCTGAATCTTCAAAAGGAAGAAAATATCAAAGAAGATCTACAACAAAGCAACCACAACAAAAGAGGTTCTCTCACTCTCACTCTTTTAATAATAATGCTTTTAATGGCTATTGTTCTAAATGCAACTGCTATGGTCACAAGGCATTTTATTGTGGACAAAATAATAGATCAAAGAGTTATGCTGATAGAAATACATCTGCTTCTCTGAGTGAACACCATGTGCAATGTTTTAATTGTAATGGCCATGGGCACATAGCAAGGTTTTGTCCAAGCACTTCTGGATCTAATCTAAGGCAAGACCATAGATTTCATCAGACACAAAGAGTGCAACACAGAAAGGGGACATATCATGTGCAATGTTTTAAATGTAATGGTCATGGGCACATAGCAAGGTTTTGTCCGAGCACGTCTGTATCTAATCTAAGGCAAGACCGTAGATTTCATCAGACTCAAAGAATGCAATACAGACAGAGAATAAATCATGTGCACAACAGAAAGGAAAATAATCATCCATCAAGGATGCACAAGAGACAACCACACAAGAGAAATGGTCAAGCTCACGAAAAGGTTCAAAATAGGGTTGTAGGTGAAAACCTTCAGCCTAAGTTCAAGAAAGACTGGAGAAAGAAAGAAGAAAGGAATTCGTGTCTCCTTGGATAGAAGGAGATTACTCCTCTACTGCATTAAGCAGCTCCAGGTGGCACATCCTCAGGGGGAGCAATATTAAAGTTTTATTTTAATGCTCCTATATATTTGTCTGGGTATCTGAGGATGAAAGACCAGCAGTCGGGTTATTGTTGTATAGTTGTCAAGTGTGTTGTCAGTTCATGTAGTTGTGTGTGGAAGTGTCATGAAGGGTAGTGATTGAATTGAGAATCATCACCATTGGTAGTATTGCTTATGTCATTGTTGTTCTGTTGATGGTTCTTACTGCCACTGTTCATAGCTATGGATTATAATAGTTCAGATTGTTTTTGTTTAATGAAAGAATGCTTGCCCTAGCTGCGTATTTGTGTTTCGATAATAGCAGCGTGTATTTGTTCGACGCTTTGATGTGAATATTGTCAGATCTTTCATGACGCCTTGGTGAATATAGTTAATTCATAGACAGTTTTGTTTTAACTATTGATAAAATGCCAATCCAAGGATAAGAAGTATGAGGCTGAGTAAGGTGCACTATGGTTGGCCATAAAGTGTTTGACAAAATGTCTTCTCCTGATTTGCATAGTTGAAAGTAAGGTGTGATCTATAGTAACTATAGAAAACTCAGATCAGGTTGTAAATATAAAAAGGAATTTGGTTGTGCTACAGTGTTTGATGCTTGCATAGAGTTGGCAGTAAAATTGCAGTGTTGGTACAGTGTTGGACAAAAGTTGGTACAAGTGTGAGTCACTTGTCAATTTTGTTGACAGATGTGAAACCAACATGTTGAATGGGAAGATTGAAGAAGAGGTTTATAATGAGCAGCCAGATGATTTCCACTCTGGTGATGAATGGTTGAGTTGCTTTCATAGAGGTTGTTTTGATCAAGTTAATGCTTTACTTGATACATGATTTGGGCTTACTCCATTGAGATTGATTTGAGCAAGTTATTCTTTGCATTGGTGATTTATGTTGGTGGATGTTTTGTTCAAATACCTTTGGAAGGAAAAGGATGTCTACTAGTTTCCTTTTCATGTAGTGATTGGTTGAATGCTTCAAGGTTAATCTTGAGTTGAATGATGTTGGTTAAACCTTGTCTATAAGCATTGTTGTTAAAGCCCTAATTGGTTGAGAAAAGATATTGGTTGTGGAAAGAACATGAGTATCATTGTTATATGAGTTATTGCATGGTTGGCAATTGTTGGGTTGTGTTTCATGTTCTTGAGAAAAGCATACTACATCTATCTTATTCTTTTGAGATTGAGATTGAGGTGAGATTGAGATTGGGAGTTAAGTATAGAACATATTGAGTCTCTAACAATTCTCTTTATGCTTCTATGAGGTTGATGAATCACATTGGGTCTCTAACAATTCTCTTTGTGGGTTCATGCTAAGCAAGTTTTTCTTGATGAACTTGTGAGCTGATTTGAGGACATAGTTCTAGTGAGGACTTGTGAGCTAATTTGGACAAGTTCTATGTGAGCTTGTTAAGCAAGTTCTTAGTGAGCCTTGTTGAGAATATCGAGGATGCAGTCTGCAATGGATAGAGATCCATCAGAACAAAAGTTGAAGATAGATACGAGTGAGGATCCTTAACAGTGGACAAGTTTGAGATTGCAGAGCAACAGAGGGTTGAGGCTCAGAAGACAGCATGAACTGAAGTGGTCACATATTCCCAAGAATAGTCTAAGAATTGACTAGCTATCGGGATCAAATTCTTAGGGGGAGCATTTATGCATTTGTTTATCTTATTGCTCATATTTGTGCTTTTTGCTAACTGTAATAATTTTTGCCCGAGAATGTTGTGCATGGACTCGGGGGAGTTTTGCAGCCGCCCTTTGGTATTATTGTCAAAGGGGGAGAAGAATTACAGGTAATTGCACACAATTACGTGTGTTGCCAACAATTCCAAAGGGGGAGATTGATGTGCAAGGTGCAACCAAAGTATTGTCATTGTTGTCAACACAATTCAGGTTGATCAAGTTGATGCAATGGACATGAGTTCATTGAAGTATTATAAAGGTGTAGCCAAAGTGCAATGGATAGGAGTTCATTGATGAGCAAGGTGCAGCCAAAGTATAATGGACAAGAGTTCATTGATGAGCAAGGTGCAGCCAAAGTATTGTCATTGTTGTCAACACAGACAGAGGATCGGTTGATGCAATGGACAGGAGTGCAGAGGTCATTAGATAGATCGGTTGATGCAGTGGATAGAAAGTTTAGAAGCCATTCAGATACAGTGGACAGGAGTTCAGAGGTCATACAGAGCATGCACAGTGAATTTCCAAGAAGACAGAAGAGGCCCATAGGCAAAAGCTCAAAGAAAAAGACAAGTAAGAAAACTGTCATGATATCGTGACATGTTGAGCAAGCATGAGAAACTATCATGATATCGTGACATGTTAGAAGAGAGAGAAAGCAAGGAAAACTGTCACGATTTCGTGACATGTTGGAAGAGAGAGAAAGCGCAAGAAAACTGTCGTGATTTCATGACATGTTGGAAGCAAAGAAGGCAAGTAAGAAAACTATCATGATTTTGTGACATGTTCGAGAGAAGCAAGAAAACACTCACGATTTCACGACATGTTAGAGAAGAAGAAGAAAAAACGTTGATTTCACGACATGTTGAAAAAAGTATAAAATGTCACATTTCGCGACATGTTGAAGAGGAAGAGGAGAAAGAAAAGATGTCATGATTTTGTGACATGTTTCTTAGGAAGAAGAGGAGAGAGAAAAGATGTCACGATTTCGTGACATGTCTTTGTCAAGGAAGAAAGGAGAGAGAAAAGATGTCATGATTTCATGACATGTTTCTTACTGGCGAAGAGGAAGGCAGAGAAAGAAAAGTGTCACGATTTCGCGACAATTTGCAAGAAGGATTGTACGGACGAGAAAGTGTCGCGATTTCGTGACAGGTTCGAGAGAAAGAGCTCACAGAGAAAAGTGTCACGATTTCACGACAGGTTCGAGAGAAAGAGCTCGCAGAGAAAAAGTGTCGTGATTTCACGACAGGTTCGAGAGAAAGAGCTGCAGAGAAAAAGTGTCACGATTTCACGACAGGTTCGAAGAGAAAGCGCCAAGGAGAAAAGTGTCACGATTTTGTGACATGTCGTTTCGTGACCCGAAGAGGAGATAGAGTGCAAGGCAGCGCAAGTGTCGTGATTTTGTGACATGTGTTTTCACGGGCGAAAGACAGAAAAAGGCACAAGGCAGCAAATGTGTCACGATTTCGCGACATGTCAGGTTTTCGCTAGGCTTGCAAAGAAGAGTGTATGAAAGCGAAAGTGTCACAATTTCATGACATGTCTTGTTTTCGCTAGTGCAAGCAGAGAAGAGTGCAAGGAAGTGAAAGTGTCACGATTTCACGACATGTCAGGTTTTCACTGGGCTTGCAGAGAAGAGTGTACGAAAGCGAAAGATGTCACGATTTCACGACATGTCATATTTTCGCTAGTGCAAGCAGAGAAGAGTGCAAGGAAGAAAAAATGTCATGATTTCGTGACATGTTAGGTTTTCACTGGGCTTGCAGAGAAGAGTGTACGGAAGCGAAAGATGTCGCGATTTCATGACATGTCTTGTTTTCTCTAGTGCAAGCAAAGAAGAGTACAAGGAATAAAAAGTGTCACGATTTCACGACATGTTCCATTTTCACAGGCAAGAGACAGAGAAGAGGTCAAGGTAGCGAAAGTGTCACGATTTCACGACATGTTTCATTTTCGCGGGCAAGAGACAGAGAAGAGGTCAAGGAGGCGAAAGTGTCACGATTTTGTGACATGTTCCATTTTCGTTGGTTGAAGCCAAGAAGAGTAGCAAGGAGGTGAAAGTGTCGCGATTTCATGACATGTCATGTTTTCGTAGGTAGAAGGTGAGAAGAGTGCAAAGAGACAGAAGTGTCATGATTTCACGATAGGTCGCAATAGCATGCTTACTGATAGTCAACTAAAAGTAGAATGATAGTTACAGAGGCAGTTGCAGAGGAAAATCATGCAGTCAAAATAAGTAGAGTTAACTGAAGTTAGTGCGGTAGTTATAGATAGAAATCATGCAACTATTTTAAGAACAATCGAAGAAGGAGAAATCGAACAGTCGCATAAATAGAATCAAAAAATGCATGCATGCACAGAAAAGAATACGAACAGTCATGACCAAGAAGATGAATAGTCATGGTAGAGATATATGTTGCATGTAATGTGTTTAACAAAATGCCCACTCTATATATACAAAAAGAGTTACATAAAGAAGGAGTTATAGTTGACAAGTGGCAGAAGAGAATATTAAAGAAACAGTTAAAATTGACAAGTGGCATATGAGGAATGAAAGAAGGCATTATAACTGGAGTTACAAAGTGAAAGGTCTGTTATAAAAAGGGTAGTCATGCAGAGAATTAAGTTGTCACAGATAGTGAAAAAGAGTGTCATCGTATAGAGGGAAAGTGCTGCCGAAAGAGGGTTAGAAGAGTGTTGTTGAAAGAGAGCGATAGTGCTGCTCAAACCAGAGTAAAAGTGTTGCAAGAAGTGGGCTGGAAGAATGCTGTAAGAGAGTGTTAAGTAGAGTCGTGAGAGCTGTAAGAGTGCAGTAAGAAGTGCAACAAGAGGGCTATAAGAGGGCCACCAAAGTGCAGTAAGTAGAGCCATAGGTATGTGTTGTGTGAACTATGGGCAATGTTGAGTGAGCAATAGACCAGTCAGGGTCTTGTAATAGTGAAGGCATTTATATGTCAATATTCAAATTTTAGAATTGAAGTCCAAGTTGGTGCTTGGAATTAGGGGTTGGTGCTCCTTCCAGTTGGTGCTGGTAAATCAGGGGTTGGTGCTCCTTCCAGTTGGTGCTGGTAAATTGATTGTAAAGTTGTTGCTTTGCAAAGGCTGGATTTGGATGGAAGTCCAAACAGTCTAGTTTTGAGGAGTAGCCAAAACTGGTGAACCTTGGTACATCTTGTGTTGTGTGTGATGCTCTCTTGTTGTATTTGCTTTATGTGGTGTTAAGATTTCATTGTTTTGGCTTTAAGAGTTAAAGTTTTAAGTTATAAAGAGCCACATTGATTCACCCCCCCTCTCAGTGTCATTGTGAGACTAACACTCCCCCTCTTTCCAAATTTCTTGAAAGTTCAAGTTGGTCGAAGAAAAACTCAAGGTTTGGAACAGGGAGGTTTTCAAGAACATATTTGAAAGCAAGAAGGCAATTTTAGAGAAGCTTCGATTCATAGAACTAAAAATAGAATATGGAGACCAAATCAGAACCACCAAGGATGAAGAGCATAATCTCATCGAGTACCATAATATTCTAGCAAGGGAGAAAACTTTCTAGAGACAAAATTCAAGAGCCCTCTGGATCAAATATGGTGATTCCAACACCAAGTTCTTTCATACCTCTACCTTGAGACACATAAGATTGAATAAAATCTAGAATATCACTCACAACAATGGATCCACCAACAAGGATATTTTTGAGATTAGGTCTTAATCTATCTCTTTCTTTCAATATCTTCTTGGTAGTCCCTTTGAGTGTGATGACCAAGCCAAGTATGACCTCCTAGAAAATATTCCCACTTTGGTTCCTTCGATGTCTAATGCCATGCTCCTCAGCCCTTTCACCCAAGATGATATAAAGGAAGCCCTTTTCTTCATGCAACCTGACATGGCCCTTGGCCTAGATGGGTTCCCCCCACTTATTTCAAGCTTTCTAGGACATCGTCAGTCCTGATGTGTGTGCCTCCATCAGAGAAGTCTAGTCCTCCCAGTCCATCACCTATGAGATTAACACCACCTTCATCGCTCTCATCCCCAAGTCCTCCCCCTGTAGGACCGTGCTCGATTATAGGCCTATCAGTTTGTGTAATGTCCTCTACAATATCCTCACTAAATTTATGGCCAAAATAATTAAGATGATCCTCCCTCTCATCATTGATCCTACATTCTACATCCCTTGCTAAGAAGCCTAATTTTTTCCTCAAGCTTGACATGAACAATGCTTTCGATAGGGTCAATTGGGATTTCCTCCTTAACGTCATCCTGATCAAAAGTTGTTTCTCATCCTCCTAGTTTTATATTCTTTTCAATGGTTCCCCTGCTATTTTTTTCTCGAGTGCCATAGGCCTCTGCTAGGGAGATCCACTTTTTCCCATCCTCTTCATCATCCTAACTAATTATTTGGGTAGAGCCCTAAAAGCTTCTTGTCAATGTTAAATGATTTTTAGTATCCAAGTTGCATCAGGCATTAGGCTGGTCACCCACCAACAATTTGTTGATGACACCATTTTATCCACTCAAGCTTCTATCCCTCAAGCCAAATCCATCAAGCACATCCTCCTCCTCTATGAAAATGCTACTAGGAAAAAGGTAAATTTCATGAAGAGCAAAGTGTTATTTATTAATACTCTGGTATATCAGTAACCCAAAATAGATGGGATCCTCGGGTGCACCATTGACTCATTCCAATCCTCCTAACTTGGCCTCCCCATGTTCTTTGGCAATCCAAAAGAGTCCATGTGGAACAACATCCTTGAATGAATTCAAAAAATGTTAATTACTTGGAAAGGAAATCTCTCATCCCAAGCTGCCAAAGCCACTCTCTCCATGGCTTACCTCCAAGGCATCCCTATTTACTTATTTTATGTCTTCAAAGTCCCCCAGGAAATGTGCCACAAGATCAAACAGCTGCAAAAAATATTTTTGTGGTCTAGAACGAACGAGAAGACTAGAATCTCACTTGTGGCTTGGGAAATAGTGTGCAAGAGCAAAGAGAAAGGAGGTATGGGTTTCAAGAAAACCTCCAAAATAAATTTAGTGTTTCTATAAAAACACACATGGAGAATCCTCACCAATGACACAGCCGAGTGGATTCAAATTTTCAAAAAGAAACACCTGGCTAATCACCAAATCCTGGATGAGAAGGCCCCTCTAAGCGGATCGATTTTTTAGAAATCCATCACTAAAACTAGGCACATGATCCAAAAAGCCTTACAATGGATTCTAGGTAATGGTGATAGCATTGATTTTTGGAGTGACAGATGGGTTCAGGGGGATCCCTTGATCAAAAATCTATATATAGCCAACCTCAAGCTTCTCATGGACATAACTCTTGGGATTAGGGTGGCTGAATTCATCACACACTTCGACGGTCACCATCGATGGAAAATGCTTAATGGCAACAACTTGGATGAGGCTACAAAATTCTTGTCTATCATCCTTTGCTCAGCCACTATTCCCATCGAAGAAGGACCTGACATGCCCATTTGAAAAGGATCTTACAGTGGCATGTTCACATTTAAAACAAATTATAGCATCCAAACTTCCCTCCAAATGTTGCTTCTTTCATTCAATAGGGTATAGAAGAAAAAATTAATCCCCAAGATTAGCTTCTTTGCTTGTCTTGCTATCCAAAATAAATCTCTCACTATAGAAAATTTACACAAAAGAGGTTTCAAAGTCTCCAATAGGTGTTACCTCTATATGGCTGATTAGAAGTCTACTAATCATTTGTTCTTGAGTTGTGACTTCACCTCCACTATCATAGGAGTCATCTTGGATTTTTTCCACATCCAATGGGCTCCCACAAAATCTATGAGTGACCTTTTTTTTCCTAGTGGTCCAATATCTTCCGCAACCCAGGCTTCGGTTCCTCTCAGAGATATGCCTTCACCACTTCCTTTGGTATATCTGTATTGAACGCAATAGCAAAGCATTCATCGAATCCTCCAGGGACCCTTTCTCAATCACTTCTAGGGCCATTTATTTTACCATAAAAAATGCAAAGCTTTTTCCATCCCCATCCACTCCTCATTCTGCCATAGAATCTTCCATCTTCAAAACCCTCAACATCCCCTATGAATTTGAAGGCACTGTTTCCCATGCCTATTTCCACCCTAGAGCCATCGTTTGTTGGGAGTCCCCCCTAGAAGGATGGATCAAACTCAATTTATATGGAATGTCAAAGGGCAATCTAGGGTCTTCTGGTACTAGGGGCATCATTTGGGACCATTGTGATGAGTTGATTCTTGCATACTCAAAATTTCTAAGCATCCAAACCAATCACATGGTTGAGGCCAAGGCCCTATGGAGGGGACTCTGCCTCATTTTAGAGGATCCTAGAAGCCTTCTCATTGAGGGAGACGCCATGAATGTCATTAATTAGATGAATAACTCCAAAACTCTGTCTTGAAGGGTCAACAATATAATAATAGAAGCTAGAAAGTTCTTGTAATCCAGAGCCTCCTCGGTGGCCCATCATAGGTATAGGTAAGCCAACACCCTCACAGATTGCATGGCCAACATGGGAGCCTCCCAAAGTAATTGATCGTGTGGCTCCAAAATTTTCCCCATGATATCTTGGATGCAGCCAATGGTGAGAATCTGAGATATAATTTCTAAAAGTGATGTCCCCCTAGGCCATGTCAACTTTAGGTGAGGATAAGGATGCTTCAATATTGGACTCTTGTCCACATCCTCGAGTTATTCGATGCTAGATGCTTACCCATATGGAGTTGGAAAATCAACATGGCAACACATCAACTATGATGACTAGGACCCATGTTAGCATAGATACAAGGGGACCCTTCCAGCGGTGGCCCACTATCCACATCTGGTGCATGATCTCGAATGATGATATTTTTCTTGGAAAGTGGTAGGTATCGGATCATGTCAACCCACCCCTCGACCGTGCAAACTCAGCCAACAATAAACTCATGGGAATTTACTTCTTTTACCGCTCCAAGATCCGATGCCCCAATTAGCTTTCTTTGAACCTTATCCAGATTTCCTTCCACTTGACCTAAAGCTAGAGGAATTTCCAAAGTGGACATTTTTCTCCCATCCACATTAGCACCCCTCCCCACCACTCTTCATGCATGACAAGTTTTATTTTCATCACTGAGTCCCCATGCGAAAATTGACTTTTTAATGATGCTTCCCCTACCCAAGAGCCTCCCTTAAGAGTATTTTTATTCATCCATGCCATCTCTCCTGCTTCGTATCATCCCGCTTTGACCCCTATTTTTTCTTGGCTTTATGTGGTCCTTTATCCACGCTTTAGCTCATGCTCCCCTAGGTCCCCTGCATCCCATCCACTATCATGCCCTAGTATTTATCACTTCCTAATCCCTCCCATTCACATGGCAACTGTTTATGTGGAGCCAACCCAACTTAAAATTGAAAGCATTGCACAAGCTTTCATGGATGCCAAGGGGTTCATCTCCTTTATGTGCAAGTTTGAATGGTCAGATGAAGAGGTCACCAATAATTTTGTGGAAACCTAGGACAAAGGTGAGGTTAGGGTCTGAGGGGTCCATTTTTATGTCACCTTGGAGATGTTGTGTGAGATAACAGGGCTACCCCCTATCGAACGCTTCATTCATCGGGATAAACATAACTCGAAGGAGGAGACCGACCAGTTCATAGACAAGGGCAAGAACCTCGGGTGGGATAAGTCTGTCCTATATCGGTCCTACCTACCCAACCCCTGGAATGAAGTTATTATTCCAATTATGTAGTATGTTACCTGCTATGATCTTGATAAATTGCTGCATAGTTTTCACCTTAGTTTCATCAATCATGTTTGCGAGGCCAAACAAGTGTGTGTCTTGGACTACTAACTGTAATCTCTTACCTTTTCTACTGAAAAAGTTCTAGAAAAACCATTCCAAACCCTTGCACCAAGGCCTTCTTGCAGTTATCCCTAAGCATGTCATAGCAAACAAACCTCCACTCCAAAATGTGACCCCTCTGGCTTCCAATCCCCCCCGAATTCCCCCTCCAACTCTGGGACCTGCAACATAAGTACCCTTAAGGATGGAAAACCTAACCCAGTAGGCCAGAGTAATCCCACCTTGCACAAGAGTGCAATATGAGTTTCTAAGAAGAAGTGAACTCCCGCAAAAGACATACCACTAGCTCCCAGATCCTCCGAGTGCCTAAAGAGACCCAAACAGGATAAGGCATCCTCCCCGATGTAGGTAATTTTAGACTCAGACAGTGATAGTGAGTCTTCTTCCACCCACCTCCTCCTGAAGCTCACCATCAATTCGATGGCCAACATAACAAGATATGCCAATAACACTATCAAGGTACTCAAGTGGTTGGCTCGAAAGTGCGATGAAAATCCTAATGACTTGGAGGAAGTTACTAAGAACTAATAAGTAGAGGTCTTTGGTTTTTGGAGGGTTGAGTCCTGGTTGCTAGGGTAGGGCAGCGACCTTTATCAGTTGGTCTCTCTGTTGGGCTTTTGCAGACTTGGGTGTCCCCATGCTACAGTTTCCTCTCTTGATTTCCTATTTTTTAGCTATTTTTTCCTTTAGTTCTCTTCTATGGGATCCTCTAAGTCCCTTTTTGGCTGAATTCAAGGTGCTACGACCATCTATGTAATAAGGTTTTGGTATCCTCTTAAAAAACCCACTTTTTGTATATAAACTTTCGATTTACCAAAAACAATGCACTAAGAGTGAGTGCAATGTCTAATTGGAGAGTTATCTGAGTGCAACTCTTGTTTGCAAGAGCTCTCTATGCAAGGGGGAAATAATTAAAAACTCATGCAAGAAAAATAATTAAAAATTATTTCAAAAGGAAGAATGATTAAAAATAAAAATGCATGTGACAGTCACCTTGCAAGTAACTATAACTACAACACCAAAGTCTACAACTTCTCCCTCTCCTTAATGTCGAATTTAGATTAGATTTAAGATTAGAGTTACCCTTGTGGCAACAAGAGCTCAACACCACCCAAACCAACAATCTACCTACTGGAGCTTCGAAATGTTTTACATATAGCACAAGTGAGAATATAAATAGACCAAATGCTAGAAAGACAATCTATAGCCTAATATCTGACTTTGATACCAATAATAAGGATTCAAAAAAGAAAACTAACTGAATATTTGCATTATTTTTGTTAGATTTTTATGATTAATACTTAATGCAAATAATCATAGGATCTCAAATAAAGTTGCCATATGAAATATACAATATTGACAATATTTTAATCACATAAAACTCTCAAATAACTTCAAAAATAACTCTTAAAATGAATACTAAAAAATGCTCACAAAAATAGTAAAATGATATAGAATAAAGGTCTACTAATGCATGCTATGTGCAATGCATTTTTGATGCTCATTACAATACTTAGTCACCAATATTTAATGGAATATGACTCTTCATATGGAGTACTCTTGATCTTCACTCTCCTTAGAGACTCTTCATTTTCCTATTCTGAGGACACATACACTCTTACATAATGGACGCTTGTGTACTCTTACTCTCATCGTACTTACAAACTTAACTACATAATACTTGTGCATTTCCTGCACATTATTACATTACATAAAATATTTAATCACTCTCTAATCTAGGACACACATCCTAATCTAATGATGTACCCAATGTGGTACACTGGCATGTACCAAATAATGTAATATACTCCAACACCCCCCTATATTACATTATTTGGTCATTGAATACTTTGGTCTTCAATATGGTCTTCATATTTTGTCTTCAGTCTATGTCTAGTAGATTTATATTTGGAGTCTTCAAATAAGTATATTCTTTAGGTTCAATATTCATCTTGTCTCTCTTGATCTAATTATTTTTCTTTGACTTTGAATTATACTTTCATCTTAGACTTTCAATATAGTCTATTGTCAGATAGCCTTGTTGTGCCAGAGATCTAATTACACTCTAGTCCACTTTTTTTTTCTTGTTCTTCGGATAACCTTCTTGCCTGCTCTTCATGCTTGTTTCCATTGTTAGTAAAGGCTTTAGAAATAATATTTTGAAATAAACACTCTAACCTGTATGTTAAAACTTTTCAAATTTCTTGTAATATTCTTCCGTATGGTAGAAAGAAGTAGATGAATGTGATTATTTTCCACAATATTTACAAGGATGTAAATTCCAACAATCAACTTCTTCATGTCCAACTCTATTACAATATATGCATTTCAAATCTTCTCTTGTTGTTTTAAAAATTTTAATTTCATCTATTTTCTTGATCAACTGATATAACCATTTGTGTACAATTGAGGTAATTTTACCTTTGCTTCTTTCATAAGTCTATAAGAAATCTTCTTGACTAAAATTTCTTGTGATATTTTGAGAATGGTCTTTGATTTTACACTCAATATTTCCATTGGTATAATTATCATCAATTTCTTCTATATTGTTGTCCATTGAATCAAGTGTATCCCTAAGCCATATTGACATTTTGCTTTCCCCTTTTCTAATTACATTTTCCATATCATTACTCAATGAATTATTTGATGTAGACATATTTATAGTTCCCTAGTTTTATATGAAATATTAAAGAACAAGAATGACTTTGATAAAATTTTCAATTTTCTAAAAATTATGTTGTATACCTTATATCTCCCAAATTTTGAATAAAAAACTTGAAGACAATTTTCAAAGTTTCTAAGCTTTTGAGTTGAATTCCTTATGTCTCCCTAAGTTTGAATATATGATCAAACAATAGTTTTTTTATGAAGGTTTCAATTCTCAACTTTCTATGTTGAATTCCTTTTAACTCCCAAATTATAAGTTTATCAATTTTATAAAATAATATCGGAAAAAATTCTATGTTCCAATTTGATGTAGTAATCCTTATTTCTCCAAAATTTCTAACTTGCAAGTATTAAAATCCGATTTAGGAAATCTAATATATTAATTACAAAATTTGCAATTAATTTCCCAAATCTTCAAATTACTTTCTCAAAAAAAAAAAAAAATTAAATTTTCAAAAACCTTCTAAACTTTTTAAAAATACCTTTATAAGGTTTCTAGGGTTTCAATATTTTGATTTAAAAATTTATCTCTCCAATCATCCAATTAATCTATATGCAATTTGCAAAGTATTAGATAAAATAATAATTCCCAACCTTATAACTCCTATTTTTAGCAATAAATCAATAAACAATTAATTTTTTTTTACCTCCCAAAGTGGCATGCGAAGTCTGCGGTCAAAGACTATTGAACTCTTTCTAAAAAGGTGCTCCTTCACTAAACTCTTCTTTTTGCAGTGCTTGACCAAGCTTCATTCATTGTATGTCATATGAAACTTTATCCCATGCATTTATTGGCATGTAAGAGGTGTTTCACTCTTCTATAATGATGGTTAGCACTCCTCCTTCCATCAAGAAATGTGGCACTTGGACTCTTCAAATTTGAATGGTGCTTCTTTCTTCATCGAGACATGTGACACTTGGACTCTTCAACTTTAAATAGTGCTTCTTCCTCCTGAATGCTACAAGATTCTCTTTACCAAGAAAATGCCATGTATGGACTTTTGCAAATGTTTTTTAATGATAGCTCTTCTTTCCAAGGTGTTTCAAACTTGCTACGTGGCTTTGGATGTTTGATATTCCTTTTCCTTTCAATTACTCTTCACTCTTATTTCCTTGGAAATGCTCTATCTTCTCATTCAGGGCTAGTTGACGTTCTATCTCTTTATGGTGGCTTCCAAATAGCTCATGGATTCATTCTAACTTTTTGTGATGGCTCTTCGTTCCAAAACTGGTAGCTCCTCCCTAAGCTTGGTGGTTCTTTTCTGTTGGTTCAATGCCCAAGGTTTTTTCTGGTTCAAAAATTGAGATGTACCCTTCTTTGCTGATGGGTTTAACATCACTTTTTAGTGTCTCTAGACACCCTAATTCCTTATTTATTTTCAACCCTTATTTTGAACAATATTCAGCAAGATAATGCAACTATTTGGCTTGATATTATGACTACTATTTAACGTCAGAAAAAAAATATTATATCCCTTGCTTCCTTTAATATTTATTATGAGATCCTATCCCTCTTTTTTTTGGCTTCAATAATGCTTGTAAAATCTACACTTTTCACCTTTACGTTGGCTCTATTCTGTACTTACAAAAACATCATTTATACTTATGATTTTAACCAATATTTTCTCTCTCTTATTGCTCCATTTTTATGCAATCTCTAACTTCTCTTTTTGTTGTTATATTAGGCAAATTTCAAGATGACAAAGATTCTTGCTCCCTCAAATTGGAAATATAAAACTTAAATCTTACTATTTGCTGCTTTAAAATCTTGAATATTGTGCATTTTAAACTTGAAATAAATCCTCTTTTTCACATAAACAAAATATACTTTTAAGCACAAAATTTTCAAACCTTTTTAATTTCTTTTGTAGCTTTCTTCTTTACTGATTTAGCTCACATTTTTTTTGTCCAAACTTGCTGCCCAAATATGTAAAAATGCAACTCCTATTCTTCTCAATAATTCTGATCAAAAATCTATTTTGTCTCCTTTTTGTTTGATATTCTTCGTAGTTTGCTTTTTTGATGATTTTTCTTATCTCTTCAATGTCCAAACATGTCGAAATTTGTAGCTCCTTCTTCCTTTCACTTGCTGCCTAAAAATTCTGAATTTCGTAGCTTTACTTTTCCTCAAAATTCTCTTCAGATTTTCTGAATTTTGTAGCTCCAAATGCAGCCTAAAATTACTTTCAAAAAATCTTCAAATGCTGTCCAAAATTTCTGCCTTCTTCTTCTTTAGTTTGCTGTCCAAAAACCCTTTAAATTCTACCCCAAAAAGTCTGCAATATTCTCCTTCAAAACTTAGCCTTCTAAAATTTAATGGCTGCCTTCAAAAAGTATCTATTTGGTGGCCTCTTCAGTCCTCTTTCTCCTCCTTAGCTCTTGTTGAATTCTATCTTCAAATTTGGCCTCTTTTATGGCCTCTTCTTCAAGATACATATGGATAAAGAAACTATACACATTTGGTCCAATATTAAAATCTCAATGGTCAAAAGGGTAAGATTTGAAAACAATCAAACACCTTTACAAAATAGTCAGAACTTAAATAATTAGAATCAAGCACATAGTAAAATCACCAAAAATATAATGACAAGACTTTATTACTTCTAAAAAAATATCAAGTCTTTAGGTACAGTGAAAGAAATTACCATAGCAACTAATATTAAATAAATCCTAAAGAGATAAAAATAGTACATGAATTTGTATCACCAACCCCTAAAACAAAGAACTATAAAAAAATGCAAACCACCTTTATAAGCACTCATCAAAAAAGATAATAAAAAAAAATTCAAAAATTACAATCACAAAAAAAATACAATCCAACACAAGAACTAAGGAGCCATGTCCAAAGTGTGTAAAATATCACTTTGACAAGTAGTAGAACACAAAAGAAAAAAAATATAGTAACATAATCTTTATATTATTTATCTAGCTTAATATAATATAACAATTTTTTGGCCAAAAAGAAGTGATTGTGATGTAGGTAATATGCAAACAATTGTCATGGAATTGAACCTTTTGATTGTTTTTTAGATTGAATCAAACTTAGAAGAAATAAAGAAATTAAATTGATTTTACAAGTGACAAAAGCATATCACTAACACTTTATAAAATTTATTTTGAAAAATAGGTGATATAGAGCTAATAGAAATACAAGAGAGCCAACAAAGATAGCCTAATTCTAATAATTATTAAAAGGAAGATACATATCTAGATGGTTTGAAGGAGACACTTGGATATATAAGCATCAACAAAGTAAACGAAACCTATGCTTTCTCAACCAAGTTTTGGTTCATCATCCATGAGTTGGATGTCACATGAACATGAAATAAGAGGAGTTGTAAGTTACTTTTCTAGCCCCATGTTTAGTACAGTAAAGTAAAGAGACTACAATCATTGATTTTGTATCTTTTAATTGAGTGCATTTATAAGAGGGATGGTCCATCATGATGGCATACAAAGAATTTATGTTTTTTCATCCATATGCAAAAAGACAAATAACAATCAATTTGATAGCAAATAACTCCTGCAAACTTATTTCAAGCAGTAAAAATATAAGTGGAAAATATACAAAGACTGCCAAATGGCTAAGAAGCAAGATAATCCAATTATATGGATTAATAATTAATACAAATGGACAAAAAGATAAGGGAATACAAGAGAACATAAAGACGTTCCCACACTCTCACTCGAGCAAAATATCTCAAGAAGTTCACAAATTAGACTTTAGATTTCACAAACCATGTGGTTCATGAAGCATGATTCAAGTTCAATGATAATTTCTTTTGAATGTTTGAGATTATAATAGAAGATAAGACTTAATATCATTTTGCATATCAAAGAAAAAATACTAGAATTGTATGATAGTATTCAAAAATACATATGGATAAAGAAATTGGGCACGTTTGGCCTAATATTAAAACCTTAGTGATCAAAAGGATACCTTTACAAAATAGGCATAACTTAAACAATTGGAATCAAGAACAAAGTAAAATCACCAAAAATATAATGACAAGACTTAATTACTTCTATAAAAAATATCAAATCCTTAGGTACAGAGAAATAAATTACCATAGCAACTGATATTAAATAAATCCCAAAGAGATAAAAGTAGTACATGAAGTTGTATCACCAGTCCTTGAAACAAAAAAGCAAACCACCCTTATAACCACTCATCAAATAAAGAAACTAAGAAGAATATAAAATTTACTTCACAAAAAATGCAGTCCAACACAAGAACTAAGGAGCCATGTCCAAAGTGTGTAAAATATCACTATAGCAAGTAGGAGAATAACCTAGAAGAAAAAAATACAATAAAATAATCTTTATATTATTTATATGGCTTAATATCATATAACAATTTTTTTTCCAGAAAGAAGTGATTGTGATGTAGGTAATATACAAATAGTTGCATGGAATGGAACCTTCTAATTGCTTTTTAAATTGAATCAAACATAGAAGAAAGAAAGAAATTATATTGATTTCGTGGGTGACAAAAGAAGATCACTAGCACTTTATAATATGGATTTTGAAAACATGGGTGATATAGAGCTAATAAAAATACAAGAGATCCAACAAAGATAGCCTAATTCTAATAATTACTTAAAGGAATATGCATATCTAGATCGCTTAAAGAAAATACTTGTATATATAAGCATCAATAAAGTTAAAAAAAACATTTACTTGCTTGACCAAGTTTTGGCTCATCATCCTTGAGTTTGATGTCACATGAACATGAAATAAGAGGAGTTATAAGCTAAGTCTCTAACCCCCATGTTTACTACTGTAAAGTAAAGAGACTACAATAATTGATTTTATATCTTGTAATTAAGTGCATCTATAAGTGGCATGGTCCATCATGATGGCATACAGAGAATCCATATTTTTTCCATCCGTATGCAAAAAGATGAATAATAGTCAGTTACACAACAAACAACTTTTTCAAAATTATTTCAAGCAGTAAAAATATAAGTGGAAAATATACAAAGACTATCAAATGGCTAGGAAGCAAGTCAATCCAATTGTATGGATTAATGATTGATATGAAAGGAAATAAGGGTAAGGAAATACAAAAGAAGATAAAGATGCTCTCATACTCTCACTCTAGTAAAAGATCTCAAGAGATTCACAAATTAGAATTTTTATTTCACAATCCATGTGGCTTATGAAGCATGATTCAAGTTAAATGATAATTTATTTTGAATATTTGAGATTATAGCATAAGATACGGCTCTTGATATCATTTTGAAACAACACTTGAATGGTACAATGGTATTCAAAAATATATATGAATAAAAAATTGCACATGTTTAGTCCAATCTGAAAACCTTAATGGTCAAAAGGATAAGTTTTGAAAACAATCAAACACCTTCACAAAATAGGTAGAACTTAAACAATTGGAATCAAGAACAAAGTAAAATCACCAAAACATAATGGCAAGACTTAATTACTTCTATAAAAAATATCAAATCCTTAGGTACATAGAACAAAATTACCATAGCAACTAATATTAATGATGACACAATGATATCTGCCTCAGGTTCCAAAACTTAATTTTCCCATATGTACACCTGTAATCAACATCCCTCATTCAACTTTGACAAGAAAATAAAATCAAGATACAAGCCAAGATCCAAATAGGAAGGATTGAGCACCTAAACTCAAAATGAAGTTTGAAGAATCAACAAATAGCATCCACCAAAGCAACATGACCCTATAATAAAATCAAAATTTATAATGATAAAGAATAGCAATAGTTATATTACATACCCAAACTAGCCACATGGTTGGAAATACAGCATGACTTTATCTCCTGTAGTCATATTCATCATTAGCATCTCACTAGGTGAATCAACCCATGTGCATCCAAAAATCAAATTATGAACTTTGGTTGGAGGCGACACCAAGTCAAGCACCACCCTAGATTTCTTTAACACTACGCGTGTTCTGAAAAAATAAATATTAACACACAAAAATTAGCCTTGGTCCTATAACTATAAAAGCACATGATAAATAGAGCTACTATCATAAAAATTCTCTCTTAAGAAGAGGAGTGCAAAGTCCTCCCTCAAATGGACTCATAGATGCATCATAGCCATCTGTTAGATAAAGTACAAGAGTGTACATAGTAATCATCATTGCATTTCCAACCAAATGTCATCATAGGTAAATTGCAAAAATTAATTCTACTTCATAATTAATATTTTAAACTGCCTACAACAAACAAAGATGTTAACTTCAAAGTGCAACTAATCATTTTTAAGAACTGAAAGAGATCATTAATGTCAAACTCTTATCATAATAGCTACTTTTCATAATGTAGTTTGTAGTTGCCCATACTAATAAGGATTAATATTTAATTCTTAATATCATCCCTATTCATACAAATCGCATTATACAACATTTAATGCTCACACAGATTGGTGCATTAAATGTTGCTTTTGTAAAGGCAAACATGCCTATAAAAATGTTTTTGGTGTGAATGCAATCTTCAGTTTTAATCGTGTTATTCCTTGTGTGCTTGCTCTTGAGTGTTTATTCCATATCAGTGGTATCAGAGTCGAGTGTTGGATTGGAGAGTATCCTCTTCCCCTAGGCTAGGCTGGTTCAAAAGGGGAATGATAAAACCACCAACATGTCTTGGCTTGGGAGGAACACTCTTCCATTTTGCACACAGCTTGAGAACTCCTCATTCAAAAACTCTGCTAAGGTCCCTCTGGTCACCCACCTTCAGCTATCCAGGGTTCCTATGACCCCAACCCTCGGCTCTTGATCCAAGTTCTCACACTTGGATTTGTCATCCCTTGATAATTTGATGCAATCCTATAAACCAAGGTTCCACAAGCCAAGGGGACAGGGGGACGAGGGAATGAGGGGACGGGTTTTGGGGGACCGGGGGAATGACAGGCCGATTTTAGGGGACAACTCGAGGACGACTGGGGGGACGACTGGTATAATACTATTAAAATTGAATTTTTTAAGAAATTTAGAATAATCTACACATTCAAAATTCTACACACAACAAAAATGATATTAGGATATTCATATTGATATTAGTTACTAAGTGCAACCATTTAATTATTTCAACAAATATAACTTGAAGGTTCAACCAAGGATATCAAGTGTAATCTTCCAATCTCTAATAGTTAACCAAATTAGTTTCTATTGCTCAAGTAATGAATGACACATTATTTAGCTTTTACAAGTCATCATTTTCAATGATGTACTAAAGAACATAAAGAACATATTAAAGAAAAAGTTACGATATTCTATGAATATTAAAGTAAAAGTTATAGTATTCTAAAATTACAGTGTTCTAAAATAAGCGTATTTGTCATTGAAGTCAATGTCCTAAAATAAAAGTTACAATTTTCTCATTGAAGTCAATGTCCTAAAGTCAATGGGATTTGTCTCTTTGTAATAATAAGACAAGTTGATGCCAAGCATTCCTCATCTGTATTTTATCAATGGAAGTGTATGCAAAGCAAAAAATTTAGGCCACTTTGTAGCAAATCTTTATAGCAACAAAGGAACACATAAAAGCAAAATAGTGAACATGAATCTAATTGGATGCTATATGTTTTACAAAATCTTCACTCTTGAACATTAGATAAATCAGCAATAGAAGCATTTTGGACTAGGGTCTTTTCCCCACCAAATAAATTGCCATTCCAGTAAGAGTTATCATGCTACTTTTACTAGCCAATAGCTTCATCATGTTTTTACCTTACATTATTTTCTGAATTATGAACCTGAATTAAGACATACAAAGCCATGATCTAAAAATATTTTTTAAAAATGCAGTCAAGAGGCACGATGTTCAGAGTCTTGTAAAACTTGCTTGTTTCACTTTTTAACATCCTACAATTTAACTATTTTTTTCCTTGTTAGCTTGCTTCTCAAAATATTTTGATTAACCTTGTTTAAAGGGATTTTGTAAATTTATGCTTATTAATTTTGTATTCTTGGTTTTTCTTTGGAACACTATTTCCAACTCTCTCCAAACTGTTGTTACACAATGTAGTATTTGAGTACAAATACTTGCTTTGATCATCTCATGGACATTAAGAAACTTTCTTTCTTTCAAGTAATTTTCACTAGTATGAGTAGGGTCTCTCTTTATTACTCTTTATGTTATTCAGTGATCTTTACTTATTATATCAACAATCTTTATCCCTCACTTGTAATTTTATAATACTGTAACTTTTGCTTTAATCTTCATAGAACAGATTGGCTGAGGACTTGCTTTAGAATACTATAATTTTAGAATACTGTAACTTTTGCTTTAATATTTATTTGTGGAAAGTCATCATTTTCAACAGTGTACTAAAGAACAGATTGAAGAACACAAATGTCTTACAATGTACTAAAGAACAGATTAAATTTTTATTTTTAATTTTTAAATTTTTATTTCAGTTTTTCTTTTGGCTAAGGATGCCCAACCATGGGGACGGCTGGGTGTCCCCAAGAACGGCCTGAGCGTCCCCATAGGGACCCAACCGTCCCCGAGGATGGCTGGCCGTCCTCGGGGATGCCCCAAAATAGAGGACATCCCGGGTATGGGAGGTCGTAAGCCTCAGGCGTCTCCGGGGGTGTTTCCCAACTGTCCCCAAAAGGGGAATAGGGGGAAACGTCCCCAATGCCGTCCCCCGTTTTGGGGGACACGGGGGACGGGGGAGGCGTCCCTCAGGGTGGAGGACGCGTCCCCGTGGAACACTGCTACAAACCCTTGCGTCATTTTGGCTTTTCATTTGTAGCATTCTCCAGTGTAATCAAGAGTCCTTGGTGCTCAATTCCTTGTCAGGAGACTCCTGTTCTACATATTTGAAGGAGGAGCAGATCCACTCTCTAACTATGATATCACATCATCCTTGTGATCATTCTACCGATTATCTCAGCTACAGTTCGGAGGAACCACTAATCATTGCTGGTATTCAATTCTTGTTCGCTAAGTACTGCACATTTTCGATGACCTCTCACCCGAAACAAAAAGCTCGGTCCATCCCGATCGTAGCCCTGGTTTAGGCACCACCACAGCACAAATCACCGCACAACTCGAGTGCTCAACAATAATTTCTATGTTTTTCACAAATTTTTGGTGCTCGATGACCTCCATCAACAACAATGCATGATCAAATGATAAGGACATAGGGAAACTTGAATTTAACTGTGATTGAATAGACTGTCCAGTGACAATGAAGGTACTCTTGAAGGTGCTGGACTAGATACAATAGATGTCTATTGCCATCCTCATCCTTTGACAAAGGTTGTAGGAGCTACTACCTAAATCGCTACAAATAATATTGTGTTTATTTGAAAGTCCTACCAATCCAAAGAAATGTGCACTTGGTACGCTACGTGTTGTGCATCGTCAAGCGGTAGCACTTATTTGGTTTGCTGCATTCACACATAGATACCATCAAACACCAAGGATGCAGATCTGTGCACGCCCGACGGTTTTCATCGACAAACAGTGAGGGAAATCCATTTCAGATCAGACTCACGATGTCATTTGGTGTTTGGAGACATCGCAAACAATCCCTCGGCATGAGATTTGACCCACAGATGAATCAAATTCACCTTGGATTGTGATTATGTCGCGAACTGCTTGAAATCACAAAACTTTGCATTTTCCGATGATGCAAACATAACTCCGATGATAAAAATTAATGTCACCCTAAGGTTTGGATGCCTTAATAATTTCGGTGGGGGGTTTTATCCCACATTTGAGACACAGGAAACAATGTTGGTGTTTTTATTGACCTTTCCACCCATACTAAAGTATACAACGTATGCTGGCTACCCTCCCCTTTCTATACATCCTTGCCACCACCTGTCACCCGCATTTTGTTGCCTTCTGGTTCCTATTCGCCGATGTTGTGTTAACTCTGTTTTTCCTGATGTATTGATCGATTCTCGTCGCCTACGCCTACCCGTACACCTTGCTGCATTCTCCCTTGTTGAGTTGTCCATCTTGGTGGTTGTCACCCGCATTTAGTTGCCTTCTGGTTCCTATTCGCCGATGTTGTGTTAACTCTGTCTGTTTTTCCTGATGTATTGATCGATTCTCGTCGCCTACGCCTACCCGTACATCTTGCTGCATTCTCCCTTGTTGAGTTGTCCATCTTGGTGGTTGTTTCGAGACTAAAGTCTTGGTCATAGTTCACCTTGGCTACCATTGGAGTTCTATTGACCTGTCTGCTAGCCGTTGGAAGTGATGTCAACTTGGGAATTGGGTGTTGTATTGACCGATCCACTAGCCGTCGGGTGTATCTCATCTTTGGTAGTCGTGTCTCAATCGTAGTGCATCTTCAGTGGTCATGTCTCGGTCAATCGTACACCTTGGATGTCATTGGAATTGTGTTGATCGAGAAGCTAGCCATTAGGAGTGATGTCAGCATGCTAGCTATTGGAAATTTAGTGGTGGTGTTGATGGCACTAGCCATTGACAACAATTAAATAGTATCCGTTTACAATAGGAGTGGGCCAAGCTTAGCCATTTGGAGTGATGTCAGCATGCTAGCTATTGGAAATTTAGTGCTGCATTCTCCCTTGTTGAGTTGTCCATCTTGGTGGTTGTTTCGAGACTAAAGTCTTGGTCATAGTTCACCTTGGCTACCATTGGAGTTCTATTGACCTGTCTGCTAGCCGTTGGAAGTGATGTCAACTTGGGAATTGGGTGTTGTATTGACCGATCCACTAGCCGTCGGGTGTATCTCATCTTTGGTAGTCGTGTCTCAATCGTAGTGCATCTT
This sequence comes from Wollemia nobilis, assembly GCA_028583015.1. Classification (NCBI taxonomy): domain Eukaryota; kingdom Viridiplantae; phylum Streptophyta; class Pinopsida; order Araucariales; family Araucariaceae; genus Wollemia; species Wollemia nobilis. Next base: position 4,783,299 of record JAQPPZ010006010.1, read on the forward strand.
CAGTGGTCATGTCTCGGTCAATCGTACACCTTGGATGTCATTGGAATTGTGTTGATCGAGAAGCTAGCCATTAGGAGTGATGTCAGCATGCTAGCTATTGGAAATTTAGTGGTGGTGTTGATGGCACTAGCCATTGACAACAATTAAATAGTATCCGTTTACAATAGGAGTGGGCCAAGCTTAGCCATTTGGAGTGATGTCAGCATGCTAGCTATTGGAAATTTAGTGGTGGTGTTGATGGCACTAAGCCATTGACAACAATTAAATAGTATCTGTAATAGGAGGGGAGGGCCCACTAATATAGTTGACAACAAATTTTTGCTGCATTATAAGTTCAATTTTTGTTGCAAAATTTGCTGAATTGCCTCATGTTATTGCCTTGACACAAGTTTTTAATAGGAGGTTGGAACCAATTTTTGTTGTTGATCTTATTTTTGTGTCCTAGCACCAAGTAAATTATTTTCTACTTCTAGTAGAACAATGGCCGCCAGCATGGCCATCACAGAGAAATTGGTTGAGATCATGGCCAACCAGACTGAAATCAATGCAACCTGCACTGAAAAGATGGCTGAATTAACTGCCATGATGCAAGTGCTCCAAACTTCTTCCTCCTCCTCCTAATGTCCTAATGTTTGATGTGAAGTCACAATCTATGAAAGTTCTAATGATCCTGATATCTTAAATAGTTGGATCCTTGACATGGAGACTTAGTTTGAGTTTACTAATATACTTGATATCCAAAAAGTCCCCTTTGCTAAACTCAAACTTTCCAATCTTGTCAAGATGCTAAAAAGAAGGTAGTAAACAATGATGAGCAAGTTCAAGATTTGATTACTTCTATTTCTTCCTTGAAGACTTTAGAAGATATAATGGAAGACATACCTAAAACTTCACCATATGATAGGCTCTCCCATAAATAAATGATAATATTTAATGTATTACAATAAAACACAACTATAATCATTTTGTTATTATTAACTATAATCTATTTTATTTTATTTTTTATAAACAACATTAACATCAAAATATTATAATATTAAATTAAATAACATTATACAGTCTTAATTTTTACTTTTTATACTTTAAAAAAACTAAGAATTCTTAATCTCTTATTCGTATGTTAAGGCATAAAAGGCTAAGTTCATCCATAACTAAAACATGCCTAAATACTTTAAACATAAAGGAAGGGTAAGTTCATCCATACCTAAAACATGCCTAAAACAAGAATACTATAACATAAAAGGAGGGTAAGTTCATCCATAACTAAAACATGCCTAAAAAGAGGGTAAGTTCATCCATACCTAAGACATGCCTAAAACAAGAATATAATACCACAACATGTCATAAAACCATTAATATAATAACTAGGACTTAGTGTTGGGCACAACAAACTCCACCATTATCATAATGTCAATGCCAACAGTCGCCCACGTCATAATGTCGTGAGTCCTTTTCCTAACTTTGGGTTTGACATTGTATGGGGTGCAGCCTTTTTAGCATCCATCCTATTCTACGTTGGAAGACACGTAAGCCTTGCGTGCCCTTCCACTTTGAACTTTAATATCTCTTTATCTTTATGTTGGACCTATCATCCAACTTGGCCACGTAATAATGAACCCTTTCCACGTTTATCTTTATTTAATATTTTGGGAAAGTGCAAGGACGACATTATCATTTATTCTTTAGTACAGTTACATTTGAAGTACTTAGTCAGCTTTGAACTAAGGGTTGAAACTCAACTAGTACTACATAATAATAATAAATTTTTTATTTTCAATGGTATACAATGGGAAATGAATTAAGAAAGAGTTTAAATTTAGAACAGTTATTTTTTTAAATAAAGTTTTAAAAGGGTTGTTTTTTCTTTAACATCAATTTAATCACATTGAACTATTAACCTATATTAACGTTAAGTAAGTATTTGGAGGTATAAGATCTTGACAAGTGTTAAGAGGATTTGAATCCTTAATCTTTTTATTAAAAAATTTGGTTAAGAAACAAACTTTAAAATGAAACAAGAAAATTATAGTATAATAGAAGCTAGAATAGATCAAGAAGACCCCACTCCAAAAGAAGAGGCAAAAAAAAACAAAGAAGGATATGAGAAAGTACACTGTGTACAAATTCAAATTCAAATTAAAAAGGAATTGAAAAAAAAAACAAAAACAAAAAGGATAAAAGAGATGAGAAAGTATAATGTACAAGTTCAAATTAAGAAGGAATTAAAAGTGCAAAATAAGATATGGGAAAAATAAAATTAAAGTAAAAATGATAAAAAAAAAAGAGTCAAATTTATTCTAAGTAAATTGTCTTTATTTTCCTTAAATATTATAGATTCCTCTCTTGACAATAAGAATAAAACTGATCTAAAGGTTATTCCTTGCATATTATAGTATCAAGAGTAGTATAATAAAAAAAATGAGGATAAAGAAAATCAATAATTATTTTGAAAAAAATTAAGAAAATAATTACTATGGAGGAGTGTTTACACTACACACTTTCTAGAAGATAAAACTCTGAACAGTGTGAAAAATAAAATAAAAAAATTTAAAAACAATAAACAAAAAAAAACTCTGATAAACTATAAATTATTTACTTATGATAATAATTAATTGACCCCAAAAAAGATCTAATGCAACTCTGCAACTCTGCATGTGGGAGATTGACTTTGCATGTGTGAGATCCAATTCACTACGGGATTGATTTTGTTCTGAGTGTGCTTTAACGCCGCCTTGGGCAGGGGTAAGGCTTTTTTTAATGGCGGCCGCTCATACGGCCCCCTCAATTGATACTGCAGTGGATGGAGCACAAGATGGCACCAGGGAAACATCCTCGAAAGCTTGTTCTGCAGAATTTTCACGAGGTAATACATCTGTTCCCACTGTGGTCATTCCTATTCAAGAATTTCATTCTGCATGCCAATGGTTTGAGTCGCATACTTTAGTGGGCTATTTTCTGGGTCGTATCCCGAATGACACACTTCTACGTACCTGGGTTAATCAAATCTGGAGCCCTTATGGAGTTAAGGTCGAAAATGTCCAAAATTTGACTAAGGGGTATTTTCTCTTTCGTTTTGTGGATCCTGCTCATGTACATAAGGTGCTCAATAAAGGTCCCCGGACTGTTCGAAATTCGTTGCTTATTCTGCAACCATATTCCAGGGATTTCCAAGTTGGAAAGGCTGCTGCCCTTGAGGTTCCTGTGTGGGTGGAATTCCCAGGTCTTCCCATTCCTGTCTGGAATTTCTTGTCTTCCTTTGTTGCTCCCCTGGGTCATTTTGTTTGTTTTGAACCTGTTCGTTTTTTCTCTGCTCGCCCCACTCGTCGTGTGTGTGTCAAGATTGATCTGACTAAAGACTTGCATGATTACATTGATATTAAAATTGGTGATTCCATTCTGCATCATAGGGTTCAATATATTAATCTCCTCGATACTTGTTATCGTTGCCAATCTAAGGGCCACAAAATTAAGGATTGCCCTCTCATGATGGGTAAGTTTAATCAAGTTCCTGTCTCTTCTGCAAATCCTCCTCCCTGTTCAAGCATCTCGGTGCTACCGGAGAAACCTCTCAAGCGGATTGGCAAGTGGTTACTCGTCGGCATAGTAAACAACATCAATCGCTTCCTCCTAGTTCTTCTCAACCTCCTTCGAATTCTACTGTTCCCCTGCTCCCTACTCCATCTGTTCTTCCTTCACAACCCCCCATTTCTCCTCCTTCTTCAATTCCTCCAATTTCTAATTCCTCTCCCTCTCTAGTTCTTCCCCATGGTAATTCTCTTCGGTCTGGATCTTCTTTTGCCTCACTTGTTGCAAATAATTCTATCCCTACTACAGTTAATGGATCCTCTTCTTCTCCTGAAGAGTTTGTTTTCTCTATTTTCCAACAACCTATTGCAGAAGATCGACAGGTTTACAAGGCTCGCCGCTCTCGCAGTCCACTGAGAGTTGCGCGTAACCGACATTCTGATAATATGCATCCACTTGAAGAAGGGAATTTTGGCAAGAATTCTTTTGGGTCCCTAGATGCTTTGGAAGACTCAGAGGATGTTTTGGAGGCAGCCCACCCTAACCAATCCTCATGATTTTCTTCTCCTGGAATGTTAGGGGTTTGACGGACCCAACCCAAAAATATACGGTCCGTAGCGAGTTAGCCAATGCTGCTCGTTTGTTTGGTGCTCTAGATTTTGTTTGTTTGCAAGAAATTAAGATTGCTGGATTTCTTCTGCAGTGTACATGTAGCTTTTTGTGGCCCCATGGGCAGTTTTTTGCTACTCATCATTCCCCTGGAAAAGGAGGAGCTGTCACTTTCATTGCATCTAAGTGGCAGTCTAATATTGTGACTTGGGGTGTTGATCCTTCACATCAAGCAATATGGGTTTTGTTTGAGTTCAACGGTAAACCTTTTGGAATTATTAATATTTATGCTTCCAATGATGCTCCACATCGATGTGCTTTATGGCGATGGTTAGCTTTTTCCATGCCTGCTGCCACATGGATTCTTTGCGGTGACTTTAATATGGTTGAGAAAGCTTCTGACCATTTCAGTCACGTGCCAATGAGATGGTGTGCTGGTGAGCGTGAAGCCTTTTACTTTATGAAGAATAAATTGGCCCTTCATGACCCCAATATTTGTTTTTCTCCTACTGATTTCTTAACAGCTCGCTGGTTTACCCGGTCTAATTTCCAGGCTGGGGAATCTCGTGTTCTAAGACGTCTTGATAGAGCTATGATTTCTGAGAGTTCCTCTTTTCATATGGCTCGCCCGTCCCCTTATTTGCCTACATGTTTCGTTATTCCCGATACTTCACTTTCTCGATCATTCCCCCATTCTCGTTTTCTCGTTGAGTCTCATTCTCAATCTTCTAGCCAATTTCAATCCCAGCTCTATTTTAATACTTCCTTTCTTCAAAGTGCAGCAATGAAAGCCCATATTTGTAGAATCTGGAATCTTATCCCCTGTGCCTTCAGGTCCTTCTCGGTTGGATCGAGTGGTGGAATGATGCCATCAAAAGAACAACTTTTCTTCTGAGAACTCTGGGAGTTGAAGTTGCAAGAAGAAGAAAAAAATCAAATATGGTTTTGAAATCTGAGCTTGCCAAAGTCTCTGTTAGATTGGAGCCTGACCCTTTTAATTCAGATCTTCAAGCCTTTGTAGCTTCTATCCGACATGAGATGAGAAAAGCTGAGATTTATGAAGCTAAAGGTGCTCAGTTGAGAGCTCGCCTTCATTGGCTTAAAGTGGGTGATCGAGTGTCTAAAGAATTTTTTAAAAGACTACGCCCTCCTCCAAATATTACTCAACTTCAAGCTTTACAAGTGGATGGTGTCAGAATTACTTCATTGCAAGAGATTTCTACAGATTTTGTCCAACATTATCAACATGTTTTTTCTTCACAACCTTTAACTCCTGCAAGACAACAGAGCTCTTGATGAATGTTGTGCCGCCATCCCTTCTAGGCTCACTCCAACTCAAAGGGATGTTTGTGATGCTCCTCTCACTTTGGAGGATCTTAAATCGCTTCTTTCTCATATGGCCAATGATAAAGCACCCGGTCTTGATGGTTTTCCCTGTGAGTTTTATAAGGAGTTTTGGGACATGCTTGGGTCAGATTTATTCAATGTGTATAAGGAAGCAATATCTAATGGCTCTCTCGGATCACTTATCAACAAAGGTAATGTTAAATTCATCCCTAAAGAAGGTGATCCAGAGATTATCACTAATTGGCGGCCCATTACACTTTTGAATGTTAGCTATAAAATTATTGCCAAAGCTCTTGCTTTGAAACTCCGACCCTTGCTTCCTCTTATTATTAGACCAGAGCAAACAGGATTTGTACAGAGCAGGTATATTTTAGATAACGTTATTGCTGTCTGGGAAGGTATGGAATGGGCTAATGCTTCTTCTCAGGATGTCCTTTTTATTAAGATTGACTTTGAAAAAGCATATGACAAAATTGAATGGTATTTCATCTTAGCTATGCTTAAGGCTTTAGGTTTTGGAGATAATTTTATTCATTCAGTTCAAATGTTGTTTCAAGATGCTTCTGCTGTTCTTACTCTTAATAAAGCTCAATCTGAAAGTATTCCTTTAGCTCGATCAGTAAGACAAGGATGCCCTTTAGCACCTTCTCTATTCATTTTGGCAGCCGAGGCTTTTGGTTATCTCGCTAGCACATAGAGCATCTCAAGGGCTTATTAAAGGGATCTCCCTGCCTCACTCTTCTCAACAGTTGATTAATGGTCATTTTGCTGATGACTCTTTTTTGACTTTATCAGAAGATGAGATTTCTGTTTCTCATGCTTTAGCTTGCCTTGAGCTTTTTTGTTTAGCTTTAGGATCTAATGTTCAATGGAGAAAAACATCTTGTTTCATACAATCTTTGAAACCTCTTCCTCCATAAACAATGGAAGTGGATACAACTGGGTGAGATGTTTAAATTTTTGGGCATTCCATTTGCATTTCAGGGATCTCCCGCTCAACTTTGGGGATATGTAGTGCAAAAGGTAGAGAAAAAGATAGCTTATTGGACTTCTAAAAAGTCGTCTCTTGCATGTAAATTCCAAATTTGCTCTAAAGTTTTAGCTTCTACACATGTTTATTATTCTTCTTGTTGGGTTCCTTCCAAGAATTGTTACAAGAAACTTGAAAAGCTTCTTCGAGATTTTTTATGGTCTAATGTTGTTGGTAAAAGAGGATTTCACAGAGTTGCTTGGGATATTTGTTGTCTTCCTAAGCACTCGGGTGGTATGGGTTTGTTTGACTGTCAAAAGCAAGGTTTTGCTTTATGTGCCAAATGGATAACTCGTTCTTTGCAAGGAGATGAGGCTTGGAAAATTTTACTTAGAAATTGTATTTCTTCTGGGCTTCCCTTGGGCAGAAAAGTTTGGAAAGGCCTCAATCTTCATACGCTTATTACTCCCCCTGTTCCTGTCAAGATTTCAGGGTCCTTCGTGGCTAAAAGCATTTGGAAAGCCTGGGAAGCTCTCAAACCTTGGTTATCCTGGAAGGGCTTTGGCGGGAAAGTTGGCCCTTCTATCTCCTTTCTGAATGTATGGTGGTCTCAGGCTATTTCTTATGAAGGTTTGCCACTAGCACAAGTGCAATGGGTTAGAGCCCAACGCTTTTATAAAAAAGGAATTGCATTACTTTCTGATTTTGTTTCCTTTCATACTAAGAATTGGATCCCTTGGGAAGATTTTAAACACTATTATGGTTTGAAACAAGATGATAAATCCACTTATGAAGCAATTATTGATCACACTCCCTTTTGCGTATGGTCCAAGTTGTCTAGACATTTTCAAAAGCCATGGTGGTGTGACTGGGAATGGCCTAAACATGTTTCATTGCTTAAGTATTCTCGCCTCGCTTGGGTTATTCCCGGCTTTCCCCTGCAGCTCCTATGGCAGCCATGCTCAATGGAAGATGGAATTTAAATTCTTCTCGCCCTGATTGGAAATCTCGGTTTCATACTGTATGGGCTAAATATATTGAACCAAAGCAGTCTTTTTTTGCTTGGAGTGTGCTTTTTCAAGGTTTGCCTATTGGTCAGCGCCTGAAATACTTGGGAGTTGATGATGTCTCTTGTAAGTTCTGTGGTCAGGAGGAAAACTATGTTCATTTATTCTGGGAATGTTCTCGGGCTAGACAGACTTGGTCTTGGATTCTTTCATTTTTCAGACCTTTTATTGCTGGTTCATGCTCCTGGAGGCATATCTTATTGGGAGACCCTCTTCACTTCTCCACAAATATTTCAGTGGTTTGGCATATATTCGTAATTGCTATTCTCTTCCACATATGGAAAACCCGCAACAAAGTTATTTTTTCCCAAGAAGAATCCTCTTTGTATTTTTCACCATCTGATAAATATGAGGTTTTCTATGATTGCTGGTTGCAGATTTTTGCCCAAATTAAGAAAGTCAACATGGAGTTTCAATACCTTCGGCAACTTATGAACCACTGGCGTAACGCCCCGGGATCATGGATCTGCAACTCCTCGTCACTGGTCTCAGTTCTTTCTACATGATTGCTGCTCTTATGTTTTCTGATAGCTGATTCCTGATATTATGTACAGAGATATGTTAGGTGATATGTTTGTTGCGCTTAGTGTGACTTTTCTTCCTAATTGTAATAGTTTCTCTTGGTTGATTGGGGTGTGTTAATCCCACCCACACTGTTTTGTATGATTAAGCTTTATTAATACAATTTTGGCTTTTTCATTCAAAAAAACACTCTCATTAAAAAACAAAAACAAATTCTGTAGATAGATTTGAACATGTAACTAATACATATAATGATGAAAAGTTGCAGTTGACTGTAAAAAAGGAAAAGGCATGTTAAAAAGAATTGTCATACCGTTTTATGCGCTGGGCCTACCACGTTTCCGCGGCGAATTGAGCTTGTTTATGCGCGTCACTGCTTTATGCGTTTGGCATATCGGCATATACTTCCGTGAGTGGGCTTGATTTCAGTACGAACAAGAAGCCCGCCCATGCGTGGCTTCGCGTTGGTGGCCGCGGACTCATTAGCGAATCACGACGAGACATGTGGCCCGTCGTTATCGTTTCACCACAAGGCTATATATATCCCGCTCTGGACTAACAGCCCTCACCATAAAATGTTTAACTAGTTAGCCAAATCTCCCATATTGCTGCATTCTTGTGTTTTTTTTTTTCACAAAATATTGTATTTTTAAGGCCTTTTCAATAAATCTATGGAGCGCAATTCTACAGAGAAATTGCAGATGAGTCAATATAGGGAGACTCGCCGGAGTTTTTGGACAGGCAAGGTCAGGGATTCGAAACTCTACCACCTTCTGCTTTGGTTTGCCAGTATTACGGCGGGGAATAAGAATGTGGGAAAGGAAGCTTCCAAATCTGGCAGAGGGAATGGCAAGGCCGTGATTACGTGGCGCTGCAGTTGCTCGCCACGGGATCTGCAAGTCAATGCGCGGAACCGCTTTCATCGCATTGCCGACATTTAATCCTGCAAATTTTGGTTCCTTGTTGTTTTGTTGGTGTGTTTGAGGGAATTAGATGTTTCTCTGTGGTTTGATGAGAGGCGCGGGATATTTCATCCTGCAAAATTTTGTTCCTTTTTGTTTTGTTGTTCTCTTTGAGGGAATTAGATGTTTAAGAGGCGCTGAATGATTTTATCCCGTCACATTCTCTCTTTTGTCATATGAATCCTCGTCTTTACGGTGTTTTTGTCAGATGAATCCTCATCTTTACGGTATTTTTGTCAGATGAATCCTCATCTTTGACGGTACTATTAATTTTACTATATGAAATTGAAACAGTTTTATTTTTTATTATATTATTCTTTTGAAAAAAATTTAAATTTTTTATATTAAAATAAAAAAATTTATATTAAAATAAAGATTATTTACAAGTTGGATGAGACAATTAGTAAAAAAAGATCTGCATTAAAGTTAAATTTTTTAAACTATATTTCTAAAATGACTGTCCACTTGTTTACAACAATAAAAAAAATATTTACATTGAAATCAAATCTCTTAAATCATGTTTTATACATGTTTTAAGAAGATTCCAACTTAAATATAATAATATTATATCAATTTTGTATATTATTTATATATCATTTAACAATTAAATAAATTTCAACCTAAATCTCCTCTTAAATTTTAAAAATATAACCTTTTGAGTCATTTAAGAAATCTAACGTGGACTGTATAAGGTTTACAAAAATAAAAAATTGCTTTTTCCAGCCATTTTATAATTGCTTTTTTGAAATTATATATAAATATATAATTATGATTATTGCAGTCCTCTTCTCGAATTTGGACGGATATATTCTCAGAGACAATCAATTCGTTAAGAAACAAAAATTTCAATTCGACTATGCCACAATTTTACAATAATTATATCTGCAAGTGCAATCGCACTTGCCACTGTAAATGCAAAAAAACATTTGTGCATAACCCATATTTATGAAGCACATTATTCTCATTATATATATTTAATTACAACCACAATTTTGCATGGGATTATTATTGATCTTCATTTTTTAACTCTTACCTACATTTGAAGAGCAACTACTATATTCTGTTTATCTAATTTATTTACTTTAAATTCCAATAAAAGTATATGAATACACGCTTGTTATTTTTTTTGTTTTTGATATAGTAGGGGATAATTAATAAAAGTTTTAAAATATAATATTTTTTTATTATTTAGATTATAGATATAGATAAATTAAAATTATTAAATAAAATTTGTATACAATTTTATCTTAAATTTTTTTTGGATAATTATTTTGTAACTGGATCATTCATAATGGTCAACACGTAAATTTTTGGACAGATTTTTGGGATGGTCACAAGTCTTTGATAACTCAATTTCCCGATTGGAGGTCTTGGATGGAGGAGCTTCACTAAGCTAACTGGATAAAGGTGGCTAATTACTCTCGGTACCATACTGGTAATTCAAAGGTTGGTAGATAATGGATCCCTATTGAGGACTGGCCTATTCAAATCCTAGAAGGCAAAGACAAGATATCTAATGCATCATTCATATGAGATATCTCTCTTGGTCCCATGAAAAATATTGTTTTGGATGGAACAACACTACTAAGGGTGAGTATTCAGTTGCTCAAGGTTATTTGGCCTTATGCCATTATAGTCACAACCATTCATCTGATATCTTTTCTCAGTTGTGGGCTCAAAAGCTCTAGCCTAAGATGAGGTTCTTTACTTGGCTTTTATTGCATTGTAGGGTACTTATTGGTGAGCAGCTTATGAAGTGTGGTTTTCATGGCCCTTTTAGATGTGAAATGTGTGGAGAGAATGTGGAAACTCTCAACCATATTTTTATTGAGTGTACTTTAGCCTCTGAGCTATGGGGGATAATGGCCACTTTACTTGGCTTACATTGGTCCATTTTTTTTACTTTTGAACAACTTTGGAGGGATTGGCCTAAACAAGAGAGTGTTGATCAATTTATTAGGGAGTTAGTTTGGATGGGTTCTATCATTTTTCTATGGAATATCTGGAATGAAAGGAAGGACCAAATTTTTAATCAAGATAGGAAGGATATTCACTATATCTGGCAAAAGACCATTGCCAACTTAGTTGAATCAGTCAAACAACTCCTTAATCACCCCCAAAATTTCCATCAAATATGGGATCAAGTGATGCAAATATTGAATATTAACTCTTCTAAGGGAAACCAACTTAAAGGGAATGTGACTAATTGCAAGATGGATAGAACAAGGAATTGAAAACCTCCTCCTAAAATTTTTGGAAAAGTCAATACTGATTGAGCCTCCAGAGGGAACCTTGGAAAAGCTAGTGTAGGAGGAATTGGTAGAATTTTAGATGGCTCCCTGGTTTTTACTTTTGCTTAGAATTTGGGTATTCTATCCAATAACCTTACTGAGGGGTATGGTATCCTCATAGGCCTTCAAGAGGCTGCTAATATTGGATGGTAAAAGGTGCTAGTTGAGTTTGACTCTCAACTCATGATTAATATTTTGAAGACTCCTAAGAATCATAAGGTTGATTGGAGAATAAAAATAATTATTAAGAAGATTTAGTTAATCTAGATGAGATTTTTAAAAGTTGATTACAATCATGTGGTTAGAGATTAGAACAAGAGTGTTGATGCTTTAGCTAATTGAGATTTGGACAAAGGTGATCTTACTTGCTACAACTACCCTCCTAAATGGTGGGTTTCACAAATAAGAGAGGCTCTTCTTTCTATCATTTATTTGGATGGCTTTAATTTTTGAGGTACCTAGTTTCTTCTTGCTTTATTTTAGATTCTCTTTGGTTCGGTCAGGGTATTTTAGTTCCCTAGCTCAAAATAATATTTCTTTTGTTTCCTCTATTGATTCTTGCCTTAAAAGTCCTTTGGTCTAGAAATGTCATTGTTGTGTTTAATTTTATTTTTTTTAGTTTTTTGAGGTGTGTGTGTTTTTGTTTTTGTGTTTTTTTGTTTTTGTGTTTTTTGTTTTTTGTTTTTGTGTTTTTGTTGTTTTGTGTTTTTTTTTTGTGTTTTTTGTTATTGTTCTTGTGTTTTTGTTGTTCTTGTTCTTGTGTTTCTGTATGTTTGTGTTAATTGTTGTTTTTGTGTTTTGGTGTGTGAGTGTTTTCTATGTTTTTATTTTTGTTTTTGTTTGTTGTCTGTTGTTGGTTATTTATTTTTTGTTTTTTTATTTTTTTTAGGTTTTGGTTGTTTTGGTTTTAGATGTTTTTGTTGGTTGTGTATTTGTAGCGTTTTGTTGTTTTTGTCATGTTTGTGTTTTATTATGTTGTTCTTGTGTTTTTTATGTGTAGTTCGTGTTGTGCTTTTTTTTTTAATCTTATTGTGTGTTTGTGTTTGTGTGTTCTTGTTTTTTGTTGTTTCAGGTTTACTCCTTGAGTATGTCAAAGATGGTAGGCCAACTGCGAGCATTGGGCGATTTTGGTGGAAGAGATACCCCTGCCTCCTTGGGTCTTACTCGAAAGTGGCATCCCTTCTAGGATTTTTTCCACAAAAAATAAAAAACTTCCTACCACCAAATCATATTTTTAGTAGTATGTGACCAAATAATTTTTGTATACATGTTACTAGAATATTTATACTATCCTCAACACCTATATTAAAAACTTCTAATTTTTTCAAATCATTTATCACTGAATGTGATACTTTTGGTTTATATTATTTTAAATAAAAATTGGTTATAAAAAAGAAAATAATTGTTTATTCGTTCATCTACAACGAAAATAATGTAGACAAAATATTTCTTATTAGTTTGTAAGAAGAACCAAAATAGTTAGTCCTAGTTACATTATAGACACAACAAGTCAAAGTAACTCCCAACACTACTACACAATAGACACAACAAAAAATTATAAAACTAGTAAAAATAAGTTGATCATAGCCAAAATGAGAGAATAAAACACTGAGCACAGTCAAGCCATAAAATACTAAGAAAGAAAAAAAAAAAACAAAAAATACTAAGCATATGGATCTTGTCCCACAAACATGTTAATCATATTAGTAGGACAATCAATTGATTGTGAGAAACTCATGATGGCGGTAGCATCTAGTATATAATTATTATTGTGCATCAATTGAGATTGTAATGTAAATTGTAATAGTTTTAAATATATATATATTCTAGTATAATATTCATGGTTTTTACTTTAAAAAAAATTAAGTTTATACCAATTAAGCATTTTGGTTGGTAACGGAAAAAATAAATTATGCATGTAAGAATAGTAGATAATAAACCCTAAAACACTCTGGAAGACATGGGAAGCCTTATTTCTTGACCCTAGCACACAATACGATATTGATGTCTTAGCATACAAAAAGCAATTTGTTGTTCATAGTCCTTGATTGGTTTAAATGATTGCTGTCCCTCCTATTGTTGCCTGTGTAAGTAGGGTTAACCTTCCAAGTGATATAAGGGGTACCTTATTTGGTGTCCTCCCCACTTTCTTGCCTAAATAAGGCCTCATCCCAATTAACTTTGATTTTGCAACTCCCTTCATCCTTGTCTACATCATGTGAATAGAAGACATTGTTTCCAGTCGTTTGTTGAAATACCCATGTTGAGTTGCCCATTTGTCACCTGGTTTATCATCCCCTTATTCCATCATGGAGTGAATTTTTAGTAATCTTGTGTCTAACTCCTTTAGCCAATTAAAAATCCTTGGTCCCATATTTTTTTGAGTCCCTAGGCCCAATAGGGAACCCATACTAGTTAGTCTAGACAAACCTAGACATAAATCCAAATATTTGCCTTGAAGATGACTCCAAGATAATATATGTTGATGAGAAGATAGGTGACATCATAGGATATGACATCAAGTCATAATTTGAGCATTAACATGTAAATCTAATGTTTGAGGAACAAGGTAAGACATCCATATTCTCTCTTCCATTTGAGTTTTTGTTTTAACTAGAGATTTATAAAAATATATATTTGTTATTTTATTTTTGAGGGGATTCTTATTTGGTGTTGAACACTCCAAGTAGGTTTGGTCTATTTGTGATCTAGGTAGATGGTGCTTAGTTGAGTCAATTAGGGGTTTAGGGAGAGGCTATATAGCTATGAATTTATTGAACTCACTTCATGCACAAACCACCTTGCATTATAATATATGAGTGATTTACAAGCAACTATCTTACATGAAGAGCTAGTCATTAGAGTTTCACTCGAAAGGTTTTCTAAGGCTCAAAATTCAATATGGATTGAATTACCCTTTTTGGTCATATTGAACAATTGAGTCTTATCATCTCATGTAGATCTCAGAGGTAAAAGAATATAAGTATTAGAATGCATCCTGATATCAATGTAAAATGGATATTTTTGTTGTCCTTCCCTCATCCATCAATATAGTTGGCCTAGGTTTCTCAAATTTAAAATTGATTTTCTATTTGAATTTTCCAAATGCATTTTTTTATTTATCATAAAGTTAGTCATCTTATCCATGATTGTCCCAATAAATTGACCAAGAGATGCCAAATGGAGGAGACTATTGGAGGATTATAGCTATTATTTTGAAATTGAAGATCCCTTTATATTATCAAGCAGTTGTCCCTATGAGTATAGATCCTCATTGGTCCTCTAGCAATGTTTTCTATGACAAGGAGAGTTACTTGTAGGAACCTAATGATGAATTTGTACTTTCCTACATTGAAATTATGGAGGGCTAATGCATGGTGGGAAAACATGACCGCTCTTATCCTATTAATAAAGTGGAGTGACTAATCACTTGAGGAAAATACCTCTCAATCAAAGAATTATCTTAGCCTTTCACCCCTACCCATACTCCCCATTCCCTATCCCAATTACTCATCCATATCCAACCCACTCATCATTATTATTCACACTCATCTATCACTTTTGTCATTCTTTAGACTGAGACAACCTACTTGAAGAAGGGATAAGTCTCAATAATTAGCTTGATGTCCTACAAGATGGGTTAAGCATCCCTTAATAATAAAATACCCATGAATTACAAGTTTTTGTCCTAGATTGTGTGTAGGATTATGCTCCCTACATATAAAATACATGTTTTAAGGGTTATTCAAAAAAATAAGATTTAAATTATTGTCCTCCAATAGGTCAAAATCATAATCATCCATTAAGAGCACTAACTTACCTATTTGTAACCTTAGGGTAGATTTTTTTTTATAAACCATGACTTGGGTAAGGGGGTGTAATAATTGTCCTTCATCCATCCTTATCCTCTACTATGGTTTACTTAGGGTGTGATCTACTTAACAAGTGTGTTTGGATTAATTTGTTACATGATAATAAAATATTTGGGCTATGTTCAATATACACTCCAAATGATCTTGTTGGACATATAATCTTATGGGACTGGATGGTAGACTCTTTATTAATGATAAAATGGATTTTTGCTAGGGACTTCAATGTGATAGAAAATATCTAATACTAAAATTGGAAAGGTAATTGTTCTCTTTCTAATGAAGAATCTAATAGCTAGCTTTACTATAGAAAATATCTACGTGTTTTTGATCCTTTGTTTGACCAGATTCTTATAGATATGTCTAAGTGGTTTACTTGGAACAATGGTAGAATGGAAAGGGATAAAATCTCTAGTAGACTAGATAAGATCTACTTGAGTAAATTTTTACATGAATGGGATCCTCATAAATAGTTGGTTGAAGTGGTCTCTTATATGGTCTTGTTTGATCATATTATAATTATCCTTTATTTTTAGTATAGGCCCCACCTCCTATTAATATTGATTTTCCTTACAAGTTGAATATCCCTCATGTAGACTCTAAGAAATATCTCAACTTAATTCAGTAAGTGCAAACTCTTTCCATTTCCCACTAAAGAACACTGGGTGGATTGTATGATGGGAAGTTGCCATCTAGAGAGTTATTTCATATTTGAGAGAGTATGTGCATATAGTGGATTGATAATGCAAATCATTGGAGGAAAAAATCAATGGAAGGTTGCCTTTCACATCAATATTCCGAATATTTGAATAGACATTAGCTTAATCTAAGGATGCTTTGAGGAATTATAAAGCATATAAATCTAATGGGTCCAAAACTAGAGCAATATTGAATTAGATGGGGCATTTTTTTCTTTAGTTTTTTAAGGAATAAAAATGCCATAGAAAATTTTCCATTTTGCACATGAAAGATGGGTCAATCCTCACAGATGCACAACATATTGTAGATACATTCTCTAGTACTATATGCTACTCTACTTTTATAAATATGAGTTTGAATATTTTTTGGCCAATTTTGTTCAAGAATATATTGAAAACCCGACCAGTCACACTAACAGAAAAAATGCAGGACAAATAAAAATTGACAACTTTATTAGCAATTGAAGCATTCAACCTCACAATATATTCAAACTGCATAATATATAGAAAGGGAATAGGAGGAAAGTCGGCAAAGGAGAGATAAGGGGAAATAGGAGATAAGGAGGGAGAAGATAGGGGAAAGAAAGGCGCGGAGGGATAAGGAAGTTGGAGGGATAAGGGGAAAGAAGAATTCACGGAGAGATAAGGAGGAGGGAAAATAGGAAGATGTTAGGAGGGATATTAGGAGAGAAGGTACGAGAATTTGCCGACATAAAATTGCCGACAAATGTAGAGTGTGTTCACACTTAGGCTTAGGAAAGGGATATTTATAAGCCTAGTTATGTGAATCCCTGTTCACATTTACAACATTCTCCCCCTTAAAGTTGAGAGAACCGACTACACAGCCTCTCGCCTTTACAAATTGAGCTTTTGTCATCGCTTTGGTGAAGATGTCGGGCGATGTTCTCCAAAGTGTGACAAAGTATTGAAGCTCAACAATTTCTTGTTCCACCATATCTCTCGATGAAGTGATACTTCATATCAAAATGCTTGGTTCTCGCTATGGTGGACCGGATTATATGCCAACCGGATGG
Source organism: Wollemia nobilis (assembly GCA_028583015.1). Lineage (NCBI taxonomy): Eukaryota > Viridiplantae > Streptophyta > Pinopsida > Araucariales > Araucariaceae > Wollemia > Wollemia nobilis. The sequence continues at coordinate 4,800,193 of JAQPPZ010006010.1, forward strand.
CACCGATGTTGTCGCAAGAGATTCTCGGTTGGACCACTTTGTTATTCTCCAATCACTTCCAAAACTTAGTTTAGCCACAAGACTTGAGTACTAGCATAAGTGACTGCTATATACTCGCTTCGTTGAAGATAGCGCTACTACTGTCTCCTTTTTTGAACTCCAAGTTATTAGTCCTGATCCAAGACTAAAACAATTTCCTGATGTTGACTTCCTGTCATCAATATTGCTACCCCAATCACTATCACTGAAGCCTACAAGCTTGATAGTGTTACATTGACGGTACTGGATTCCAAAATCCAATGTACCCTTCACATATCTCAAAATTCTTTTAGCTGCCTTCAAATGCAGCTCTGAGGGGTTAGACATAAATCTAGAAACAAGAGATACAACATACTGAATATCCGGTCTGGTGTTGGTGAGAAACATCAAACTCCCAACCATGCTTCTGAAAGTGGTCACATCAACTTTCTGTGCTCCATCATCTTTGCTTAATTGGATCCCATGTCCAACCGGAGTTGCAACTCGGTTTGCAATGCTCCATAGCAAACTTCTTGATCATGTCCCGAGCATACTTATGTTGACAGATGAAGATCCCTGTATCTGACTGATGAACTTCCATTCCCAGATAGTAGTGCATTAGTCCAAGATCCTTCATCTCAAACTGCGTCATCATGGAGTGTTTGAACTCCTTATTCATTTTTCCATTACTACCCATAAAAATGAGATCATCCACATACAAACAAACTATGAGAATGTCTTTACCTTGCTTGAGGTAGTAAAGTGTGGGTTCATTTTTGCTTCTTGTGAACCCATATTCTTTGAAGTACCCATCAATGCGTGAGTACCAAGCTCTAGGTGCCTCGCTTGAGGCCATAGAGTGCCTTCTTCAATCTGTAAACAAGGTGTTCCTTACCTTGCACTTCAAATCCCTGTGGCTGCTCAACATACACTTCTTCTGTCAAGTAACCGTTGAGAAATGCACTCTTCACATCCATGTGTTGGACTTTCCACCCTTTATGTGCAGCCTAAGGCAAGAACTGTTCTCGATTGTCTCCTCGTCTGCTACAGGAGCAAATGTCTCTTCATAATCTATTCCATACTTCGAGTAAAACCCTTTGCCACTAACCTTGCCTTATGCTTCTCAATGCTTCCATCAGCATTAAACTTGGTCTTAAAGATCCATTTACAGCCAACACATTTCTTTCCTTTAGGAAGCTTCACGAGCTCCCAAGTGTCGTTGTTTTTTATAGAGGTTATCTCCTCTTCCATGGCATCTTGCCAAATCTTCTGAGTACATGCCTTCTCAAAACTAGAAGGTTCAAGTTGTGCACTAGTTAACAATGCATAGTTAACTTGATCTCCTCTGGGTTCTTGTTGTGATTCATCATCACCATACAAGTGCATACTTTCTAATCTATGTAAAACAGATTCCATTTCACTAGCTTGACTTCTAGTATATCTTCTTGAAAAATTCTTATCCAACATTTGAGAGGATGGATGATATTGTAAAGTTCTCTTACCTTTGGATGGAGCATCAATATCCATTGGTGAGGAACTAACTGATCGCTGCGGAGAAGGACTTGGAGAAGCAGTTGAATCTGAAGATGGACTTGGTGGATGTGAGGGCGGAGACTGCTTTCCTTTCTGTGGTAGCTGTGGTTGCACCTGTTGAGCTACTACATCAGTGGCTTCAACATCATTGAATATTTGGGGCTTACCCCACTCTCCCCCTTCATCAAAAATCACATCCCTTGACACCACAATCTTTCGAGTTGTAGGATTATAGAGTCTATAACCCTTTGTGTTTTCACAGTATCCTACAAAAATACAAGCCTGACTCTTTGGATCCAACTTCTTTCTTAGCTCATCAGGAATGTGAGCATATGCCAATGAACCAAATACTCTGAAATACTTCACATTTGGTTTCTTACCATACCAGGCTTGATAAGGTGTCTTCCCTTTCAAACTCGAAGTAGGACTTCTGTTCAAGATGTGAACACTAGTCCTTGTTGCATCTCCCCAATATGCATTACTCAAATGCTTTGTCTGAAGCATTGATCTCGCCATCTCCACAATGGTGCGATTCTTTCTTTCTCGCTACACCATTCTCGTTGTGGAGTGTAGGAAGTTGTGAACCGCCTCTTGATGCCATGATGTTTACAAAAATTCAAAACCGATTAGAGGAGTATTCTCCTCCTCTATCTGATCTAAGACATTTTATTGAATATTCACTCTCACTTTCAACTTTTGCTTTAAAATCAACAAAGCATGCAAATGCTTCATCCTTATGCTTCAAAAAGTATATCCAACACATTCTTGTGCAATCATCAATGAAAAGTAGGAAGTAAGAGTGATTACCTAGACTCTTGGTCTGCATCGGACCACGGATGTCTGAATGTACTAATCGAAGAGGATAGTTGGCCCTCCATGCTTGTCCACGAGGAAATTTAGATCTGGCATGCTTGCCCAAGGCACACCCTTCACAGACTTCCTTACTATCTTGAACTTTGGGAAGTCCAATCACCATTGCTTGTGAAGTTAGCAATTTCAAACTTGCAGAATTCAAGTGACCATATCTCAAGTGCCACAGGACACTTGGATTGGTAATAGCTACATTTGCTAATTTATTTCCTCCTGGCTGGCCAAACTTCAAAGGAAATAATCTATTTTTTGACATTGGCACTTGTGTAATGATTCTATTACTATTGTTTTTGTCAAATATGGTGCATTTACCCTCATCAAAAATCAACTTATAATTCTTTTCAAGCATTTGACCAACACTTAACAGATTGTGTTGAAGATGAGGAGTGTAATAGATATCACTTACATGTTTTATGCCTTCTTTTGTTGGAACCGCCATAGCTCCAATGCCTTCAACGGCCAATGACTTGTCATCTCCCAACCGGATGTCGGATTTGTATGAGGAGTCTATCTTAGCAAAGAGTTCTTCTTTGCCACTCATGTGATTTGAACACCCAGTGTCCAAAATCCATGTATCATTCAAATTTTGCTCTGTCTGGCCATAAGAGAGAAAGAGATTTGAAGACTCTTCCTCTTCTCCAAAATTCCCAAACTGACTACTGCTCTGGTTGCTGCTGCTTCCTTGTGAAGTCTTTGACCAACAATCACGAGCATAATGGCCAGGTTTGCCACAATTGTAGCACACTTGTTTTGATTTGTCTCCTCCTTTTCCTTTTCCAGATTGTTTCCCTCTGTATTGTTGTTGTCCTCCTCTATTCTCGGTTTCCACCTCTATTGGATGAACCTCCTCTGTTAGGAGTTCCCCCTCTTTGATTGTTCCTGCCTCTGCCTCTCTGTTGACCTCTGCCTCGGCCTCTACCTCTGCCTTCATGTGTGGCAAAAGCTTTGTCATCTCCTCCATAACTGGTGGAAGGAGTTTCCTGCAACCTCTCTTCATGTGAGAGAAGTGATCCAGTTAATGCATCAAAAGACAATGTGGATAAGTCTTTTGATTCTTCAATAATTATTGCTACAGAATTCCATTTTGGAAGAAGTGTTCTCAACACTTTCTTCACCATCATCTCTGGTTTGATATCCTCTCCTAGTGTGACCATTTTGTCGACTACTGCTTTTACTCTCACACAGTAATCACCGACTCTTTCATTCTCCTGCATCTTGAGATTCTCAAAATCTCGTTTCAAGGTTTGCAGTTTTACCTGCTTTACCTGGTCACTGCCTCTATAGCTCTCTTTTAAGGCATTCCATGCATCTTGTGCAATGACATATGATGCAACCCTAGGAAAGATAGTTTTGTCTAAAGCAACATGAATGTGATATAAAGCAAAAGCATTATTCTTTTGTGCTTCTTTTCTTGTCTTTTTATCAGCATTCGAAAATGCTGCCCATTCAACAGCAGTTGGTTCTGTATAACCTTCCTCAACTACATCCCAAAGACCTTTTCCTATCAACAAAGTCTTCATTTTTATTGACCAGTATTCATAGTCACTACCATTAAATTCAGGGATAGGTAGACTTGTGTTTGCAGCCATTGCTAATAAAAAAAACTTTTATTCAAAGCACACAAGTACTTTTATTGAGGCAAATTGGAAATACAAAGCAGTACAATATGATTTAATAATTTAAATCAAATCTCGCCTTCTTAGTGCATCTATGTTCTCCTTCGAACTGTTGCTAATGATGACAATCTCAGATTTCACTTCCACTGGATCTCGTCGTCGTTGCTGCTGCTGTTTCTTCTTCTTCTTCTTCTTCCTCTTCCTCTTCTTCTGCTTCCGCTGGGTCAGGATCAGGCTCAGGAGAGCGTGGTGTATATCCCACACTCACTTCATCTGTTGGTACACCCGGTGTACAACTGGCACCAGTTTGAACATCCGAAACAAATTGCACAGTATCGGATTCTTCGATTCTCTGTCCGAAGATATTGTCTTCGGAATCGGCCTCGTATCCTGAATCTGGCTTTCTCAGGTGAGAAATTACCTGATTCTCCAACTGACTCAACACAGTGTGCAGACTAGTTCGGCGAACCCTTTCATCAAAGGATTCCGGCGATTCTCTCTTCAAAAGAGAGATAAGAGCATGATAACTTCCTTCAGATCGGAACATCTACCATTTTCACAAGCACATTAATTCTCCTTTCACAAATTCTCTTTAATGCTTTCTAAAGTTTTTAAATAAATTTAATAATCCTTTTTATTTTTTAAATTATCCTTTTTAAAAAACAAATTTATTTAAAAAAGATAAATTTAAAAAATAAATAATATAGAAATTATTAAATAAATTCAAAAAACTTTAAAAAACAAAACATTAAAAAAAAATTACCTTTTCGTCGCACTTGAACCCGCGACCTCCTTGTCACGCGGGCACCTTTAGCCACTGTGCCACACACACCGATGGAGACTAACAAGGGCTACTGCCTTTTTATTTTCCCGACGGCAAAAAATTTTAAAAAAAACTATTTGTGGCGCTCGCGGGATTTGACCCGTGCACCTCCTCGCAGCAAACGGACCCACGATCCAACTCGCCAAGCGGGCGGACGTGAAGTAAATGGAGGGTGCAGGGTTATAATATCCAAAAACGGGCACGTTTTTTAAAAAAAAATTGTTTTCGTGGAGCGGGCGGGAATCGACCCGCGGACCTCCACGCACCAAGCGGACAGCTCTGTCCGCTGTACCACAGCCGCGGACGGGAAATAAATTAACCCCGTCCGCTTTGTAATCGCCGGCAGGCGATTTTTTTTTTTAAAAAAACCGTGGGATAAATCCCACATGCACGCCGCGAGCGTGCAATGAGGGTTTTTAACCCTCGCGTCGTGTAATGTATTTCGACGGCCTTCGGGCGGTCGATTTGCGACCAAAACTTTGCCGCCGCCGCCGACCAAACAAAACGATGCTTGCCACGTGGGCCAAACTCCGTCTGCCACTTGGCAGAATTTTAGCCAATCAAATGTTGCTGCCACGTCACCTTATCAGCCAATCAGATGCGGCCAAATGTCTTCGCCAGCTCCTCTGGCGCCTCGCTCGTCTCGACCTGCGTGTTGCACCTCGTGTCGCCACGTGTCGCGACCTCAACGATCCGCCTCGGGATCCGTGCCCGAACTGCCTCGGGATGCGTGCTCGAGCCTGCTCGCGATCCGCCTCGGGATCCGAGCCCTGCTACGAACTGCTCGGGATGCGTGCCTGGTCGTGCCTCGGGAACCGTGCCCGCGCTGACCTCACTTCGCCTCGGGAACCGTGCCCGACAGTCGACGAAGTCCGGCTCTGATACCAGATATGAAAACCCGACCAGTCACACTAACAGAAAAAATGCAGGACAAATAAAAATTGACAACTTTATTAGCAATTGAAGCATTCAACCTTACAATATATTCAAACTGCATAATATATAGAAAGGGAATAGGAGGAAAGTCGGCAAAGGAGAGATAAGGGGAAATAGGAGATAAGGAGGGAGAAGATAGGGGAAAGAAAGGCGCGGAGGGATAAGGAAGTTGGAGGGATAAGGGGAAAGAAGAATTCACGGAGAGATAAGGAGGAGGGAAAATAGGAAGATGTTAGGAGGGATATTAGGAGAGAAGGTACGAGAATTTGCCGACAAAAAATTGCCGACAAATGTAGGGTGTGTTCACACTTAGGCTTAGGAAAGGGATCTTTCTAAGCCTAGTTATGTGAATCCCTGTTCACATTTACAACATATATTCCCAACCTTGTTCCCTCATATTTGTCCAAAAATTTAGAGAAGGCTCTATTAAAGGATGACCTTAAACAAGCACCATGGTAAATGAATAGGTACAAGCCTGAGGGTCTAGATGATATCTTAATGGAAATTTACCAAAATATGTGGCTACTACTCAACAATGACTTTCAATGATGTATAAAGATACTATAATGAATGGATCTCTTAGTTCCTTTATTATCTAACTTCTAATAGAGCCGATCCCAAAGAACTCAACTGAGGAATAAATCTTTTGTTGGAGATTCATTATCCTTTTTAATATTTCTTATAAAATAATTACAAAGGCTTAGGCAATTAGGTTTATACTTGTTACCCAAAAAAGTATTAGGGAAGAAGAAATAGGATTCATTCAAGGATGATACATTTTGAATAATCTTGTGCTACCCTCATAAGTGTCATAATGGGCACACAAATCTAGGTAGGATGATATATTGGCTAAAATTGACTTTGATGAAGTCTATGATTGACTCCACTAGGATTTTATCCTTAAAATATTCCCTTGGCCAAAATTTGGGGATAATTTTTGACAACATATCTCTCCAATCTTCAAATATGCTTTGAAATGTATTCATGTGAATGGTATTCTATCAAAAAATCTAGTTTGCATAAATTAGATAAGGATGTCCAATTAATCCTTTGTTTTATTTATCACTATAGATGACCTTGTATGCCTACTAAAAAGAACATAAATTGATAATATTCTTTTAGGAATCAAGCTACCCAATAACATTTTTGTGACCAATTATCATTTGTAGACAATTCCATGACATCCATTCAAAGTACTAAGGAGGATATACGTACTAAATAGAATTTTATTCAATCATATTATAGTTTATCTAGTTCTCCTATTAATGATGGAAAGTGTTAGGGACCAAAAATGGTCATTGTTCCCCAAGCGTCATGACCACCCACAATGCGGTTCTTATTGAGTGCATTCGGTACCTATGCCTCACTTGGAGTTCTAGTCATGGAAAGTCTAGGGAGCATGGTATGTGGCTCCTTTGAATGATATCTAAGGTTTTTTACCAAGGTTGGCTCCTTATTTTAATGTAATCTTCAATTCTTTACTTTATTTATAAGCTAGTCTACTCTTATGAGGTCTTTTCTAGAGAAAAGGTAAAAGAGAGAAAGCAGTAAAGTCTAACAAGCCTAACTATTCTAAGCTATTGGTGATGATATACTAGGGATTAGTAAACACATGCATCAAACCATAGTGGTATTAGTAAACACATGCATCAAAATACGATAACTAAAACTGAATAAGATCCCAACCATATATGACTACGAGTCAAAGAATCCCCAATGAGAACCAAGACAAATACTAGTCACAATCAACCATAGAAATACATACAAACACAAAGACCAATACAAAAATTTAAGTATTTACAACTCCTTAAATTTATATTTAAAAGCACATTACATTCATATACAATTGGAAGATGCTCAATGGCATGTACATGCAATGACTCAAGGTTCAAGTCTATATTGATATATGAAATAAAAAGAGGAGGCAAATTGCTCAAGGTTAGATACTAGATATGACAATAATTCAACCTCCTTGCCTTGGTCTTGAAGCTGATTATTTATAATATTTGCATCAAAATTCAAAATTCAAAATTCCCTCCTAAATGGTTATGGGCAGGAGCATCTACGTCATCCTTGTTTGTTGAATTAAATAAAATTAGTTTCATTTATTTTTGGAGGATTTAGAGTTTATTGGAGGGTCAAATCATCATAAATTTTCCTATAAGTGGTGTAATATCCTTGTATAGGTGTCATTAATGAACCTACCTTCTCCTGTGGGAACTTGAGCTTTAATGGTTGCTTCTGCTAGCGGGGCCTCACTTTGGTGTCCATGACCTTACTTTTCCTTAATTTATGACCCATATTAGTATGTTGTCACACTTAATGCTAGTCCATCAAATACTAGCAAGGATTTGGTCTTAGACCTTTCTTTTGATGATTTGGTCACTCTAGTAGCCCCATTCCTATGTCCCGGGTTGGCCTCTTAGTTTGATTGATGTTGCCATTTTCCTTTTGATTGCTCATTATTTAAAAATTCCTCTATGTGAGGCTCCAGTAAACCTCATTTCATGGGCATGTTTATGGTCTGGTATGGATTTTACATGCTCTTCTTACCACTCTTTCCATTGTTCCTCTTGAGGATTTGTATATGGATTAATAGGACCTAGTGGTCTTGTTGAATCCTTACTTGATTTACCCCATCCTTATTCATGCCATTAAGAAATTTTAACTGGGTATATGGAGTGTTGGAACCTAATTACTAGAATATGGTGGTTTGACTTCAGAGTCTACCCAGTAGGTTAGAAAATAAGTCCTACTAGACTAAGCTAATAAATGCCCCTCCATCAACAAAATCCTTTTAGTTACCTTTAAAAAGGTTTTGGGACTTCTATTGATGATGATATGGAACTTAGTCACCATTAGAAAGGTTTTGATACTTTTTTGATCCAATTTGGGTAAATGAATTTACCTCATGGCATAGGGATATTTGAGCATGCTAGAAATATTTGGCATAGACTGCTCCTTGTTAGTGTCTTATTCAAATCAACTACTTGATATGTGGAGGGAGATTCAGGACCTATCATCTATTTAGCTTTAGGTGAAGGTCCTATTTAATTTCTCTTTAGGGTATAGATATTCCTCTCTATAGTGAGGAACCCTTCTTTTATAGACATTTTGCTAATAAAGCATTAAAGTCCTTTTTCTGGTCAATCCTTCTCCTCAAATTTTCCCATGTTACTAAATCAACGATATCATGGTTATCTGCTATGCTATTACATATTTACCTATGATAAATATTTTTTTATTTCTTTGATAGCCATTAGGTTTAACGTAGATAATGCTTATCTCAAGCAATTATCGTCGATAATTAGTCCTAATCCATGAAACCTTCTTCTATTCATGCATTTAGCCTTGTGGTATGCTTCCCAAAAATATTTTGTATGGGCATTTTTGACTTTTTTCCCTTCATTTATATGTTGCCTAATTACATTAACCAATAACTATAGTACTTATATCTTACCATATTTATTTAAATACCTTCTATTTACACTATTGTATAGGTTCTAATGTGTCTTCACACACTAGTTACTATGTGCAAAAATTCCTCATCAAAACCTATAATATCTAGGGCAAAGTGATCCAAAATTTTACCTATTCTGGTTGTTTAGTTGTAGGGGTGAATGCTCTATGAGTTTCAATGAGTGGTGGGTTTTTATTTAGTGGCCTCTAACATGATAAGATCCTCATTTTGGATTGTATTTGTATCTTCTCTAGTTGTCTCAAATTCCCCACATATATTTTCTCCTCATGTGGTGTCAACCCATTCATCCATCTGGTCATTTGGTACCTAGGTGTGTACTTCATCCTTGAGTGTATCAAGTTTTACCTCTTCTTCTATGACCAAGAAATCCCATTATCGTTTGGCCTTTATTACCAAAATATGCTCCACATGATGCATGTTAAAGGGCTCAAAAGGAACCTTCATCTTGGTATCATAGCGGGTCCTAAGGAACATGTGGGACCAATCTAGGGAGAGGTACCCTCCAATATTTATAGTGAAATCATAGGAGAGGCATGGACCAAATGACTTAGGTAGATCAATCACTTCTACCTCTTAAAAAATAATCACATTGTGGTAGGTATATAATGAAATTTGTAGGTGCTTGATAAGGCCAAATATAGGAATTGGAGTTTCATCCAACTGCACTACCATTTGCTTGACTGGTTTGTAGGCTAAATCAAAGGTGTTGGCCACTATTTTAGGCATGATTGAGGTGATTTCCCTAGAATACACTAGGAAATTATGGATGAGCTTTTCCCCACACATGATCATCGAGTATAAAGGTTGTGGCTTGAGTCTTCTAGGAATGGGACTGGATATTTATAAAAACACATGCTCTTTTTGTTTTTAGTGATACTTTGCTTCTCTAGAGCTTCTTCTAGCTACTCCATATATTTCAATAGGGTGAGGACATCCTATAATGGTATGGGTACAATGGACCTCTTTAGGTTCTTGACCATGTTGAAAGATTCTAATGACTAATATTTTAGCATGCTTCTTGGGATCCATTAGGGCTTGGATCGATCGATCCTGAGGTTGGGTGCATGGACCAGTTCTAGAAGGAGTTTCTTTGGAACTAGTAATTTTGGTATTAACTATTTTGGTTATTCTTCATTCTTCTCTTACAGTTGATTGGTTGTCAATTTGTTGATCTCCTATGTTGGGATATGTTACCTTTGAGCCTCTTCTACTGCTCTTCTCTTCCTTCTTATGAGAATACCATATTGAATCTAGGTTTAGTTTTCCAGTGGTGTGCTTGTATGTTTGAGGATGACATAGACCTCTCCTTCATGACATGTCACTAAGGTCTATTTTGCTGCATTGATTCCTAAAATTGAGAGAAATTTTGATGACAAGTTTTTAATGATTGATCCTAGTGCTTGCACCATATGGCTTTGATATATGGACTAAGGTATTGAACATGTTACCTGCTAGATCTCCTCATGGCCCATATAGTATGGTCTAGGGTAATAATATGGCCAAGCATTAGGGTCCTCTATATAGTTTTTTTGAGCAAGGACCATATTTGTCATTGGATTTAAGGGTACCTGTTACATAGGTATGGGGATAGGTACTATTGGTTGCCCAAAATATTAGGGTGGACTAGAATATTGATTGGGTTGGGGGGTATCTTGGATATCCATTTGGTGGAGGTCAGTATCTTGGGTTACCCTACTAGAAGGGGGGTCTTAGGTAGTGTTGATAACCAAAACTCTAAAAAATTTGTTGGCACATGAGGAATATAATTTTATTTTTTGTGTCTATCATGGCACTTTGTAATTTATATATTTCTAATTATTAAGAGACTGAAGAGGGTGTGCCAATGGTATAAGGACATGTTTACATAGAGTTTTGATCAAATATAAAGGTTGGTTGGAAAGTTGTGGGCTATATTTCCAAAGGAGGATGATATGATGGATGAATATTTGGAAAGAGGCATGTGGGGTCTAGGGGCTAACCTTCCAATTTGGATGAGGTCTCTCTGAGCTTGATTGGATATATTGTAGACTATTGGTAATGAGTTGCTTCCCATGGTTTTGACCATCATGGCTATTTCAGAATTGATTGCCTTTAAATAGTAGATAAAATCCATTCTTGGGATGGGTCGTATCTCCTACAAGATCCTATACCAAAAAAAATAGAGTTTGGTATTGAAGTCATCCATGGATTCTATAGGGTTCCTTTTTATGGTCACTAGTTGCTCTAGTAGATATACTCCATCCTCCTCTCTAAACCTATGCATGAGAAGGTTTGCAAGTTGGTCCCAGTCAACAACAAAATGTGGAGTGAGAAAAATATACCATTATCATGTTTTTCATTTGAAGGGAACTACAAAAATCCATAGTGCCACATTTTGTTCTCCAATGTTGTACAAAGCATAAATGTTGACCATACAATGGAGATGCTCAATCGGAGTTGTATTTTCTTTGGTAAAATATGGTAGGGATTTTAGAGTGAAGATCAAAATCTCATCCTAAGCAGTCGATACTATCAAAGGCTACAAGGAACCTATATCATTCCATGTTAGAAGCCTTCTTTGGTTTGATTTTTGAGGGGCAACCATATTTTGTCATTTACCTCTTTGTCTATTGAAGAGAAATAAAGATCCTCGATAAACTAAAACAAAAAATCAATAATAACAAAATCAAAAGAAAAAGATTGCAGATTTACACAATACACATTCTTTATCCTGGAAACCCTCAAATAGGAAAAAACCAGCACAATATTATTTTCTTATTCCATTAACTTGACCATCTCCAATACAATAATATTCTCCTTCTATCTCTCCAAAACCTAATGCAATTGTGATATATGTAACAAAGGCACATGCACGGATTTTTATAATATCATGGGTAAAAAAGCATGGGTTCAAATATAGTAACCCTAAAATACTGAAACCCAAAGAGTATAGGTATAGAGTGTCCAATAAATTTTAGTGTTAGCCCCACTAGAATAACATGGAACATATTCAACATATTTCCAAAATTCTCCCACTTGTTGAATACTTTCCATAGAGGCCAAAAACTATCATTGTCAACTGTTAAGGGAAACCATGCCCATAGATCATCTAAACCAAGAGAATTTTTGAGCAAGTACAACCTTTGTTAATGAATCAACAATATTCTTCTCTGTATCAAATTTCTCCAATATCACCCGGTTCTCTTCAACCATATCTATCACAAAATGGTACTTGATATCAATATGTTTTGATCGATCATGAAAACCAGGATTATTGGCAAAAAATATTACAATTTGACTGTCATTGTTAATTATCATAGCCTTCTGTTTAATATCAATTGTTGAACACAACCTTTGTAACCATACTGCTTCTTTATACATATGAATTACTGCAATGTACTCTACTTCTATAGTGGATAAAGCAAAAACTGATTTATTTTTCCTCATCCAACTTATTGCCCCTCCAAACAACTTGAACACAGAAGCACTAGTGGATATTCTCTTGCCAATATCTCCAGGACAGTCATCATTTACCTGTAAAATTTTCTCCATAATAGATAGCATAATCAGTAGTTCCATGCAAGTATCTGAAGATCCTCTTCACAATAGTCGAATGTTCCTTTCCTGGATTTGACATAAATCTACTAACTACTCCCACTATATGTGCAATATCAGGTCTAGTATAGACCATTGCATAAATCACATTGCCCACAATACTAGCATAAGGAACATGATGCATTTCTTCAATTTCTTCATCTATTTTGGGATACTATTCAACAGATAATTTTTTACCACGGATATGGAGTACATACTAGTTTACAATCATGCATCCTAAAATTTTGTAGTATCAAATCAACATGTTTCCTTTGATTTAACCACAACTTTCTATTTGCATGATTCTTATTATTTCCATAACCAAAATAAATTTTACAACACCCAAATGCTTCATGTCAAAGTCAGAAGATAACTGAGATTTTAGTAACTTTATCATCTCCTTACCATTACCAATTAACAGCATGTCATCCACATACAATACAATGATAACAAAAATTTCACCTTCCTTTTTGAAATATACACATGGATCCGCTTTGCTTTTTCCAAGCCCAAGTGTCAAGACAAAACTGTCAAATTTTTGGTTCCACATCCTTGGATACTGCTTCAACCCATAAAGAGACTTCTTCAACTTGCATACCAGGTCCTCCTTACCTTTTACCTTAAATAATTTTGGTTGTGACATATATATCTTCATCAAGTTCACCATGTAGAAAATTTGTCTTTACATCCATATGTTCTATTTCAAAATCAAAAGCAACATAAATAGCCAACAAAAATCTAATTCAAGTTAGTTTAGCCATAGGAGAAAAAATATCACCAAAGTCAATTCCCTCAACCAGAGAAAAACCTTTTGCTACCAAGTGAGCCTTGTACATCTCCAACTTTCCTTCTACAGTGTACTTCTTCTTGAATAACCACTTACAACCAAAAAGTTTTCTTCCAGGAGGTAATTTCACCAAGTCCCATGTCTTATTTTTATCCAAGGAATCCATTTCTTCTTCCATAGCCATTTTCCAAGACTTATTCTCACTTGACCGAAGTGCCTCCTTTACAGTCTTGGGTTCTTCATTAGTAATTGATAAATTAAATGCAGAATAAAAATTTGAAGATCTATACCTATCTGGAAGTCTTCTCTTGATCTAATATTCTCAAAATTGGAGTTCTAGGTTATGCATCTTCAGCTTCCCCCTCATCTTCTTCATTTAAATATTCCTCTTCAGACTCGCTCTGTAATTTAGGTTCTACCACAGGCTCTTCCTCCTGTTCCAATTTTACCTACACTATTTTTGGTTCTTTGCTTGGTTGCATTTCCTATTTTAAAACCCCTTTTGTTTCTCTAAAGATCACATTACGATTGTAAACAACCTTCTGTATTTTTGGGTTCCACAACTTATATCCTTTAACACTAGTACTATAACCCACAAATATGTATTTTTTATATTTATATTCTATCTTAGTCCTTTTCTCTTTTGGGACATACATATAAGCATCACAACCAAAAACTCTTAAATTTTTGAGGGTTTCTTACCAGTCCATACTTCATGTGGAGTCTTGTCCATCAAATCTGATGTAGGAGATCTATTGATGAGATAACAAGTTGTTAACATTAGAATAACATGAAAAATATTTAACACAAGAACCCCGACGAGTATAGGTACAGAGTGCCTAGTACCTTTTAGTGTTAGCCCCACTGGAATAACATGGAAAATATTCAACTTATTTCCAACATCTATTGCCAAAATTGAGAGGTGACATAAGCAATTGAGGTTTTTATTTTGTGCTAGATCTTGTGGTAGGTCCCAAGCTCATGAAGTAATTTTACCTACTTTTTACTACTCTACATGGGACTTGTTAAAAAAAAAAATTCATAGCAGAGTCACTAATTGGTGTGCTATTTATTAACAAGATAGAGGTTACCATATTTGCATAGTAGAGTCACCAATTGTACCTTAGAAGGTGATTTTTGAGGGGTCTTCTCTTTGCATAAGAGTTTCTAGGTGAATATTTCAAGTGCTTCAACAAGTAGGTGATTAAGGTCTTCATCGAAACCTTAATTTAACTTCTAATTAGAGGATAAATGTGGAAATTTGGGGATAAATGTAGAAATTTGGATCCCATAGGGCATTATGGTTTGAACTATTGGGGATAAAAAATGGTCCCTATGCCCTAGGTACCATGACCACCCACAATGCAATTATTGTTGGGTTTTTTTGGTGCCCATGTCTCTCTTGGAGTTCCAGTCTTGGGAAGTCTAAGGAGCATGGGATGTGGCTCCTTTAGATAACCTCCAAGGTTTTTTACCAAGGTTTATTCCTTGCTTGGATGTAATATTCAATACTTTTTTTTATTCCTAAGCTAGTCTACTCTAATGGAGTATCTTATAGGGGAAAAAAAAGAGAGAAAGTGGTAAAGTTTAACTAGCCTAACTAGCCTAAGCTATGGGTGGTGATACACCAGAAATTATGGATTATATCTTACATACCCGTGGCATCAATGAACACATGCATAAAAATATGATAGCATAACTTAAACATGGTCTCAAGCATATATGAATACAAATCAAAGAATCCCCCATGAGAACTAGGACACATACTAGTCATAACTCCACATAGAAAGATAGACAAACACAAAGACCATGACATAAATTTAAGTAGTCATAGCTCCTTGCATTCATATTTAAAAGCACATTACATTAATATAAAATTAGAAGAGGATTGAGTCTAAAATGATATAAAAAATAGAAAGACGAGAAAAAATCCTCTTTTTCTTGGCCTTGAAGGTGATTATTTATAATATTTATATCAAAATTCAAAATTATCTCCTGAATGGTTATGGGCAGAAGTGCCTACATCATCCTTATTTTCTGAATCAAAGTGACTAAGCTACATTTTTTTTGGGTATCTAGACCTGATCAAGGTCATAAATGCTCCTACAAGTTGTGTAATCTCCTTCCAGAGGTGTCATTCATGAACCTACCTTCTCCTGTGGGAACTCAAGGTTGGGTTGTGGCTTCTGTCAACAAGGACTTACTTTGGTGTTTGTGATCTTTATTTTCCTTGATTTTTGATTTATTTTAGTATGTTTATCCCCTTAATCTTGGTCCACTAGGTTTTGTCAAGGATTTGGTCTTGGACATTTCTTTTGGTGATCATGTTGCTCTGGTAGTCTCGTTCAAGTGTCCCCACTTGGCCTCCCTATTTAGTTGACATTATATTTGATGTTACCCTATTTTTTATAATTGTTGATTATTTGAAGATTCCTCTATATGGGGTTCCACTAGATCTCGTTTGATGGGTATGTTTCTAGTATAGTGTGGATTTTGCATGATATTCTTAACCCTCTTGCCCCTATTCCTTTCGGGGATCTATTTATGTATTAATAGGACTTAGAAATATTGTTAAAGCATTATTTGATTCATCCCATCCCCTTCTCCTTTTCCTTCTACGGTCCTTGGGATTTTCCTTATGGGTATGTTGCTCATGCCATTGAGAAACCACATCTAGGTATATGGAGTGTTGCAACAAAATTACCAAAAGAGGATGTCTTAGCTTCAAGGCCTACTTGTCAAATTAATAAAAAGGTCTTGGTGGACTAAGCTAATAGAGGTCCCTCCATCAATGAAACTATTTTAGTTAACATTGAAAGGGTTTTAAGATTTCGGTTGATGGTGGAATGTGGCTTAGCCACCACCAAAAGGGCTATGATCCTTTTTTAATCTAGTTTGGGTGAATGAATTTACCTCATGGTATAGGGAGCTTTGAGCATGCTAGTAGATTCTAGAACATACTACTTCCTGGTGAGTTCTTCAAATCAACTACTTAATATAGGGAGGGAACTTAAAACCCTCTCATTTGTTTATCTTTGAGCAATAGTCCTTTTAAATTTCATTTTAGGGTAAATCTCTACCCCTTTATAGTGAAATTTTCACTATAGTTTGGTGACTTGCAAGGAACTTTTGCTTGCAAGAGTTGAAGAACCAATAACAATAGCCTTATCTTTTGGGAATGGACTCTATGGAGTAGATCTTGGAGGCTTTAGGTGTCTAAAAGAGAAGAATTATACTCATATGACATGTCAACATGGTCCCTTATTTTATCGACCTTCTACTAATAAAATATTGAAGTTTTTTGTCCCTTCAATCCTTCTATTCAATCTTTCCTATGCAAATGAATCAATGACGATATGGTTATCTACTATGTTGCTACCCGTTTGGCTATGACATATATATTTTTATTGCTTTGATGACCATTAAGTGTAATGTAGGGAATGATTATCTCAATTAATTCTTGTCAATCATTAGTCCTTTTGATCCAAGCAACCTTTTTTTATCACGCATTTGGCTTGGTGGCCCGTTTCCCAAAAATATTTTGCATGGGAACTTTGACCTTTTGCTTTTCATTTATATGCTACCTATTTATATTATCTATTAACTATAGTACTTGTATCTTACTATCTATATTTAAATATCATCTATTTACACTATGGAACAGGGTTTAATGTGTCTTCACATACTATATGCATAATTTTGTCATTGAAACCTACAATGCCTAAACCAAAGTGATCCAAACTTATTCCCATATTGGTTGTTCAACTGTGGGGTTATGTACTCTATGGGTTTTGTTGAGTTGTGGGTTCTTGTAGATTTAGTGGCATTTAGCATGATGAGTTCCTCTTTTTAGATTTTGTATGTGTCTACTCTAGTTATCTCTAATTCCCTGCATAGGTCTACTCCCCATGTGTTGTTGGCCTATTCATCCATCTTGTCATTTGGTACCTAGGTGTGTAGTTCATCCCTAAGTGTCTTAGGTTCTACCTCTTCTTTTATAACTAGGAAAACCTATTCTCATTTGGACTTGATTGTTGGATACGCTACACATGATGCATGTGAAAGGGCTCAAAAGTAACTTTCATCTTGGTGCCATAACGGGTCTTGAGGAACATGTGAGACCAATCTAAGGAGAGGTATACTCCAATATTGTAGTGAATTCATAAGAAAGGCATAGGATAAATAACATAAATATATCAATCATTACTACCTCTTGAATTAAGATCATATTGGGGTAAGTGTATAATAAAAATTACAGGTCCTTAGGCCAAGGATAGGAATTGGAATTTTGTCCAACTACATAATCCTTTGCTTGACCAATTTGTAGGCTAACTCTAAGACATCAACCATTTTTTAGGCATGACCAAGGTTATTTACCTAGAATACATCAAGCATTTATGGATAAAATTATCCCCGCACATGAGCATCAGGTAGAAAGATTGTGGCTTGGGCCTACTAGGATCAAGACTAGGTATTTGTAAAACAACTTGCTCTTTTTGCTTTCCAGTGATCTTATGTTTCTCCAAGGCTTCTTCCAACTGCTTTATCTATTTTGATAGGGTGAGGATATCCCATAGTGGCATGGGTATAGTGGACCTCTTTAGGTGCTTGACCACATTAAAAGATTCTAGATATTAAGATTTTAACATGCGGCTCAATATCCACTAGGGCTTGGGTCACTTGATCCTAAGGTTGTGTGCTTGGATCATTTATTATAGGAGTTTCTTTGGCACTAATTATTTTGGTACTATTACTTTGTCTCTTTTTTCTCTTCTCCCATGGTAGACCATTTTCTAGTTTACTGAACTCCTATGTTGGGCTTTGTTGCCTTTGAGTCTCTTTGACTGCTCTCTAATTCCCTCTTTTGAGAACACTAGAATGAATCTAGGTTTTATTATCTAGTGTCATGCCTGTACATCCAAGGATGACATAGACCTCTCCTTCATCTCATGTCACTAAGGTTTGTTCTAGTGCTCTATTTTCTAGAATTGAGAGAACTTCCAATGACAAGTTCTAAATGGTTGATCTTGATTCTTGCACCATATGGATCTAATATGTTGGTCGAGGCATTAGATATGATGCCTACTAGAGCTCCTCATAGCCTAAATAGTATGGTTTAAGATAATAATATGGCCAACCATAGGGTTATCCTATATAGTTGTTTTGAGCAAGGACCATATCTTTCATGGATTCAAAGGTACTTGTTGCATAGGGTGGGGATAGGTACCATTTACCACTCTAAATATTAGTGTGGACCAGGCTCTCTATTGGGTTGAGAGGGGTACCTTTTATATCCATTTGGTGGAGGAAAATATCCTTGGTTGCCCTACTATAAGAGGGGTCTTGGGTAGATCTGATAACCAAGCCTCTAAAAATTTTGTTGGTACTTGAGGGATATAATTTCATTGTTCATGTCTCTCATGATGCTTTGTAATTTCTCTATTTTTAGGTATTGAGAGACCAAAGGGGATGTGCAAGTGGTATATGGAGATGCTTGCATAGAGGTTTGACTAGAAATAAATGTTGACTTGAAAGTGGTGGGTTGTATTATCAGAGGATGCTGATACAATGGTTGAATATCTTGTAAGAGATACATATGGGGTCTAGGGGCTAACCTTCCAATTTTGATGAGGTCTATCTTGGCTTGAATGGCTATCCTATAGGTTGTTGGAAATGAATTGCCTCCCCTAGTTTTTACCATCATGAATTTATTGCCTTCAGATAATAGATAAAAACCATACCTAGGATGGGTCGTATCTCCTCTAGGATTATATACCAAGACTTATGAAATCTAGTATTGAAGTCATCAATGGCTTTCATAGGGTCCCTTTTTATGGTCACCAATTGCTCTAGTAGATATAATATATCCATCTTCTTCTCAAACCTATCCGTAAGCAAGTTTGCAAGTTGGTCCCAGTCAATGACAGAATGTGGAGTGAGTGAAATATACCACTCTCATACTTTTCCATTGAAGGATGATGCCAAAAGACTTGGAACCAAATTGTGTTCTTCAATGTACAAAACATAGAGGTTGATCATATGCTAGAGATGTTCATTAAGATTCATCGCATCTTCTTTAGTTAAATATGATAGGGATTTTAAAGTGGAGATCAAACTATCATCCCAAGAAACCAGTGCTATCAGAGGCTATAGGGGACCTCTATCATTCCATGTTGGAAGAATTTTCTAGTTTTAATTTTGAGGGGTAACCATGTTTTATTGTTGAAATCTTCATCTATTGCCAAATATAATAGGGATTAGATGCAATTGAAGGTGTTATCTTGCATTGGATCTTGTGGTAGACCCTGAGGTCATGAAACAAATTTTCCTACTTTATCTAGAATTTGTTTTAAAAAATATTTCTTTGCACAATCAAGTTTCCAAATGGTGTGATATTGATTAAAAAGATAGAGGTTCCCACTACAACCTCAACCTAGATCTTGGAAGGTGATTTCTTAGGGGTCTTATCTTTGCAACAACCACTAGGTGAATCTTTCAAGTGCTTCAATAAGTAGGGGATTGAGGTCTTTGTTGAAACCTCAATCTGACTTCTAATTAGGGAATAAATGTAGCTATTTGGGTCACATAGGGTGTGCCAGTTTGAAATATTTGGGACTAGATATGGTTCCCATGCCCTAGGCACCATGACCACCTACAATGTGGTTCTCACTAGGTGTATTCGATGCCCATGCCTCACTTGGAGTGCTAGTCTTGGGATGTTTGGGAAGCATGGGATATGGCTACTTCTAACAACCTCTTTGGTATTTTACCAAGGCCAACTCCTTATTTAGATGTAATATTTGATATTTCACTTTGTTATTAATATAGTTTATCCTAATGAGGTATTTTCCAAGGAAAAAAGTAAAGAGAAAAAGCAATAAAGTCTAACCAGTCTAACTAGCATAAGCTATGGGTGGTAATACACCAAAAATTACAGATTTCATCTTGATTACTAATGGGATTAGTGAACACATGCATCAAAATATGACAACTAAAATTAAAAAAGGTCCCGACTATATATGACTAAAAATCAAATAATACCTCATGAAAAATAGGATAAATACAAGTCACAACCCCCATAGAAATACACAAACATAGAGGCTAGGATAAAAAATTAAGTAGTCATAAATCATTGTATTTATATTTAAAATGAAATTATATTCATATACAATTATAAGAGTTTTGATGACATGTACATGCAATGACTCAAGGCTTGAGTCCATATTGATATAAAAAAATAGAAAGAGGAGGAAAAATTGCTTAAGGTTAGATACTAGACACGACAAAAATTCAACCTCCTTGCCTTGGCCCTAAAGGTGATTATTTATAATATTTACATCATAATTCAAAATTCAAAATCCCCTCATAAATGGTTATGGTTAGGAGCACCTATGTCATCCTTATTTTTTGAATCAAAGGGACTTAGTTGCGTTTATTTATGGGGGATTTGGAGCTGAATGAGGGGTCAAATCATCATAAATTCTTTTATAGGTGGCATAATATCCTTGTAGAGGTGTCATTAATAAACCTTACTTCTTTTACGACCTTGTTTTTTCTTGATTTTTGACCCATCTTGGTATGTTTTCCCCCTTAATGTTGATCCATTAGGTTTTGATAATAATTTGGTCCTAGACCTTTCTTTTGGTGACCTAGTCACTCTAGTAGCCCTATTCTTGTGTTCCTGATTGGCCTCCCAATATAATTGATACCACATCTGATGTTGCAATATTCCTTATGATTATTGATTATCTAAAAACTTCTTTGCATGGGGCTCCATGAGATATTGTTTAATGGGTATATTTCTAGTTTTGTGTGGCTTTTGCATGCTTTTCTTGCCCCTCTTGCCACTATTCCTCTTGGGGATCCATATATGGATTAATAGGACCTGGTGATCTTGTTGAATCCTTACTTGATTCACCCCATCCATTCTCCTTTTTCCTCTAAGGTCCTTGGGTTTTTTCTTATGGGTATTTTGCTCATGCCATTGAGCAACTGCACCTGGGTATATGAAGTGGTATAACCCAATTATCGAAAGAGGATGGCTTGACTTTATGGTCTACCCAATAGGTTAATCAATAGGTCTTGGTGGACCAATCCAATAGAGGCCCATCCATAAATGAAATACTTTTACAAAAGGGTTTTGGGGCTCTTATTTATGGTGCAATGCAAATTATTCACCACCAAAAAAGGTGTAATCCTTTGTTAATTCAGTTTGAGTGAATGACTTTGCCTCGAGGTGTAGGGAGCTTTGAGGATGCTTGCAATATTTGGCATAAACTACTCCTTGATGATGTATTCTTCAAATTAGGTACTGGATATGTGGAGTGAGCTTCAAGTCCTCTCATCTATTTATCTTTAGATGGTGGTCCAATTTAATTTCTCTTCAGGGTAGAGATTTTCCCCTATATAATGAAAATTTCACCATAGAAATCCTAATATATTTTATACTCTTCTAATTAGCTACTAGGAAATATACCAATAGCATGGAGAATTATCCATAATGGCCTAATCATTTGGTATTTATGTATCCCATTTGGCATGAATGTATATCCCAAAGAATGTGAGACTCAATATTAGCTAAATTCCTATAGAAAATTTGACATGGATTGTCTCTAGCTAGAAAAATATAGGTATTTAGTAAAGTGTTAATAACCTCATATATATATTAATAATAAACTTGATTAGCATTCAAATATACATAAAAAATAGTCACTCAAGTCATATGGCATTAATTTTTGTCCAAATGGGATGGATCAACTCGAATTATTGGAATTTCATGGAAGCTAAGCACATCTCCCAAGCCTAAATGAGGGCATGGCATCCTTGATTTGCTAACATAAAGTAAGAACATGGATGGTAAATGGGTAGTAAGAACCCATAAAAGGAAAAAGTTATGGAAGGATCTAGTTTGACATAGGTTCATTTAGACCTCTTATAATGTAAAATTAGAAGATATCCCATAGAAATATAAGGTGTTTAATGCAAAATATTTTTCACATAAATGAGTCCTTACTTCTCAATATAAATTGGATAACATGAAGGGGATTTTACCAAATCTCTCTTGAAAGAATGATGCTTTTATTATAGGGCTAAGCATTGTCTTCTCTTGTATATGGTGGCACATAGTGATACTTTTAGAGCATAAACCACTAGCCCCTTAGCATAGCCTAAAGGCATTAAATTTTATGAAAAATATATCAATATTATGCTAGACTTTTGAGATCACTTAATATGCTCCTTGATTTCCAAAAGTATTTATAAAGTTGCATTTAACTTGCCTTCTCATTTAAGAGTTGCCTTTGAAAGAGCATGTAAAATTATTCCACATTTAGTTCATATTAAGTTAGGAACTATTATATGTGTTATTATTTGAGATTCACAATGATAAAATGATTATAATAATAAACAATTTAAGTCTTATATTATTTGTTATCACTTTTCCATGATATTTTCCCTTGCTTTTGGACTCAACAATAAAGGGTAGGTGTATTTCTATAAGTGGAAGTGGATCCATATTACAAATCAAATATAGAAAACTAAATAAGAATCTAAAAAATAAGTCATAGGGTGGCATCTCCTCTATTTTAATATTCTTACCTCCATTTTCCTAGATCTTATCTAAGGCTATGTTGATAAATGTTATTTCTTCAAGGGTAGACACCATATCTCATTTATTCTAGTACTACAAGTTCATCCATAGTCTTTGGTCTTGTTGGGGCATTAGTTATGACCCCTTGAACTACCTGATTATTGTGACCTCTTGTGCTTATGGTTTTGACATCTTCTACCTCTTCCAAGTGGGTGCATCCAGTGATCTATCCCTTGTGTAGGGGTGCCAATCCTTGGAAGTATAGGGAATCATGGAACACGACTCCACTAGATGACCTCTAAGATTTTTTACCCAAGGCTAGATACTTGTTTTGAATAAATTATTTGGCACTTGTCTTTCCTTTTTTGTTCACTAATCTACTCCTATCTAGGCTTCTTCAAGGTAAAATGGAGAAATAACAAAATATGCAACAAAACATAAAATAAAGTGCAGAAAATAAAACTTATCTAGCCTATCTAAGGGTGGCGATGCACCAAATAAGATAATACAATTTCACCTTAGACTAGTGGGATATATTAACATATGAACCAAGCATAAAATATAGTTGAACATAATTTTTCTCATACAATTATGCAATATGTATAATCAAATGAGGCTCAAGGTCTGTACATGCAACTGGCTCAAGGTTCGAGCCTAGACTGAGAAAGAGAGTAGAAAAGAAAGCAAGCAAATACCACAGGTTAGATACTTGAAACAAAAAAAAATCTAAAATTCTTTCTTCACCTACAAGAACAACTATTTGCAATATTTATAGGTGAGATTTGAAATTTAAAATTCCCCAAAAAATGAGTGTGGGTGAGAGTGCCAACATCAACTATGGTTACAAGGTTCAGAGGATTGTGTTGCATTAAATTATGAGGAGCTCAAATATGTGAGGATTTAGGTCACCATAAATTCTTCCATAGGTGGTATGGTCCTCTCTTTAGAGAGGAAATTTAATGTGACCACCTTCCTTCATGGAAAAATGATCTTAGGCAAGAAATTTGATTGACGAGGACTATTTTAGAATCTCGTGTTACCTTAGCTTTTGCCCTATCTTGGTGACTTCTTTCTTTTATCAGATCCCTAGATTTCAACAAGGGCTTCGGTATAGGCATCCCTTCTAGTAATCTAGTAACTTCAATGACCCCTTGTACTTGTAGTCAATCCCAAATTAGATTGCTGCTACTTTTGATGTTGACCTGATCCTTATGATAGCTAATTTTTAAGAATACTTTTGCACAAGATTCTGTCGGACCTCATTTTATGGGCACACTTTTGGTCCTTGGTTTTTTCCATGTGCTTCTCACCTCCCCCACCTTTGGGTCTATGGGGAATCTTGATGAAGGTCAATAAGGTATGGTGGCCCTACTGAATACGTACTTGACTCTTTTGGTCCTCCCTATTCTTTTCCTCTAGTGCCTTTGGGATTCCCTTGATGGCTATGTTGCTCATGCCATTGAGAAACCACCCCTAGGTATATGGAGTGTTATAACCCAATTTCTAGAAGAAGATAGCCTAATTTTAGGGCTCTACATCTGGTCATGTAGGTAGGTACTAGTCAATTGAGCTATTGGAGGCCTCATCATCAAGGGAAACTTCTTATTCACCATCAATAAGGCTTCTAAGTTTCTCTTGATGATGGGATGAGGATTAGTCACCACTAAAAAGGCTAGAATTTATTATTATCTTATTTTAGATGAATGAATTTTCCTTGATACAAAGGGAACTTTAAGCATGCTATTAGTCTTTGGTATAGACCATCCTTTGCAAATGCTTTCTCTAAATAAAATACTTGGTATGTGGATGAGCTTAAAGGCCCTTCATATGGTCAAACTAGGTTATAATATCTACTTGTTTATTTTTTGAGGTAGGAACTTGCCCTACTATAGTGAAAACATCACTATAGGTCTCTCATAGGTCCTATATTTCCATGTTTGTAGATTTTATGAAAATAGATTTGTTAGGTTTTACCAAACTTATATTTGATAGTCAAGTATGGGAGCATTTAGATTGGTTATTCTTAAATATATTTGGAAGCATATATAGTGTGTGTAGTGGTTTATTTCCTCCTTGGGGTGTTTTTATCTTTGAGTCTACTTTTGATTTGATTTTCCAGGTCTCCAACATTTATAGTGATGTTCATAGTCTAGACAATAGTATGGATGCCATACCTAGAATGTATTTAGTATAGATTCATCGGTAGATTAAAATATAGGAAAATCAGGGTGGTAAGTTGAAAAATTAGATATCCAAACTATCTACCTTTATTTCCAGTATTTATTCCTTTATTGATTATATTGATCATAGGTCAACTATGATAGCAATGGACCTTAAAGTATTGGAAGTTAGTTTCATGTTAGCTATTCGGAAAATGAACATCACATCTCTTGGATTTGTTTTAGTAATATGTTTTTACTATGGTTGGAATATTTTTATTCAATGGATATGTCTAGAGCTATTGCTTAGAGATTAGATGTTATAATGAGAAAATAAAACATTGAAATGATTTATTAAATGATTTTAGAATATAATGACAAGAATAAAGATGTGCAACCTTGATTACAAATCCATAATTTGTTTTGTAGAAAAATTAAAATTTATTATCAAGAAATAATTAAATTTCATTGGACATGAAAATAACTCGTATCTTCAAAGAAATTTATGATATATATACATATTACTCAAGAGCAACTACAAAATGGGAAAATAATATTATAGGAGTTACTATACAACTTGAAGACCACTAGTATTCTTGTAAACATGGACTAGAAAATGTATTGAAGTATTTGAAGGATAAAATTATGAGTTTGTTGGCCATGTCGTACCATATAAATCAAAATAAAATAATAGGACTTTGAGAAATATTTCACATTATTTTTCCTAACATATTTATTGTATGTATATTTGGTTTCCATGCTTTAAGTGTTCAATTTTGATATTTATAATTTTTTTTTTGCACATTTAGGGTTTGAACTCTAAATATCCTAATCCTTTCCCAAGAACTTATTATAGGAAATAATTCATTATAAAATGTCATGGATGTTTTTTAGATTCAATTTGCATTATAAGAGAAGACAAAGGTTTATTATGAGGATATCCACTCAAGTAATAATTTTAGGAAACATATTATGAAGATAATATTGGATGGATTCCACATAAGAGTTTTGAAAATTATATTATAAAGATACACTTCACTTGGTGTGATTAGTAGGTGAAGACTATCTATACTTATTCTAATCTAAAGGAGATTTTAATAGGAAAATCATAGAAAAATGTATACCTTTGTGAATCAAATAAAGACTTCAACAAGAGGGATAAGTAAGAAATAAAAGCAAGTACAAGCCTTAGCATTCTTTATGTCAATTTAATGTACCTATTATATTCAACATATCTATAAGTAAAAAATACTAGGAAATAATCAAGAAAAGATCCAACCATGTTGAAGACATAATTTAGTTTGATCTCACAAGTCAAAGAAGTTGTGATTGAACATTTACATCGATTTTCAAAATTATAAAATCATTGAAATTGTTTAATATTCAGTAATTTTTTTTATTGATAATAGATTAATGGTCATACAATAAATTTCTCTAAACATCTTAGGCTTGAGATTTGAAACTTCTAGTATTAAAGAGGATTCTTTGATTTTGATGAAAACCTTACACATATAGGCATCTTAATACCAAAAACATAAAAAAAACGAATGCTCTTTAGAAAATTCCTCACATTAACAACATGAATTTTAAATAGGTGATTTGGCATGGTGAAAGGCATAATTGAAAGGTAAATCTTAAAAAACTAGATCTAATTTTTAAATATGTAATCAATGAATAAAATAAGTAAAATTTGGACAATAATAAAAATTAAAAATTATGTAGTTAATAAAAATTAAGTTTTATTAAATGGAATTAACTAGACCCATGTTTGAATATTTCCAAGAGATACATGCATAATTGCTAAATTGTTTTAATACCACTATGTGGTCATGATGTAATACAGGTGAGACCCATTTCAATCCTATATAATTGGGTATAAAAATTACCCAAATTTTTTATTATACATATTTTAAGTATAAAAATTCAATTGAATAAATACAATTGTATATTATAATTAGAGTTTCCATTTTGTTTTAGTAAGAAGTAGATCCCAACAAATACAATAACATTAAGGAAATAGTTACTAGGTTAAGGTAGTTTGGTTTAAATAGAAGATTAAAAAGATTTAGTTATGTTTGGGAAAATAAATGAGATACATAGATAGAGAGATAAGCATAAAATTTTAAATGTCTAGTAATTACTATATTTATAATGACTAAAAGATAATTTTTAATCGTAACAAGCTTTACTTATAGATCCATGACAATGAAAATAGTTAAATGTAATGAAAAGCATATTCTAAAAGCTGAAAAATTAAAACCTAATCAAATTAATTTGGTTTGCATTAAACTAGGTATGTCTAAACCTAATATTGTAGTAATAAAAACCAAGATTAATTAGAATAATCAAACTTATTTGTATAGTTAAACTAGTTTGTGCCAATTAGTTATTGATCTTGTTGGTGCAATAAAATATTGATTTTTTTATTTTTATTAGTTTTGTATGTTATTTAGTTAAATAGTTTTGACTAAAACAATTATAAAATAAAAAATAGAATATTTGGAGAGAGTAAGTTATTGATAATAATTTGTGGTTGAGGCATCTATAAAGAATGAGAAGAATCACTTGTAATATATTATGTATTCCATTTTAAAAATATAATAAGAACCATCTTTCCCATGAAGAGTTGGCAATTCATTTAAGAAGAAAACTTGCATGCTTATGTCAACTATTTTGTGCAATGTTCATTCTATAATTTTTTGTTTCTTCTATTGTTTCAATGGAAATCCATCTACACATGTTTTAAGTTTTATAATATACACTTAAGTGATCATTTATTAATGAAACATGATTTGTGTAGTTTCCCACTAATGGTAATGTAAATTGTATTTAATATTTAGTCTTAAAGTTTGCTTAGTATATTTTATTATTTGGGTAATGTTAAGATCAAGTTCACTATTTGATTTTAGCTAATGTTTATTTAAAATAAAGAGAAAATCATAGGAGTAAGCTTAGTTACCAAATTCGTCAATTTTTTTAGATAAATTTTGAAATTTGAAATTTGTTGAATTTAAAACCCTAACGAATAAGTTTGGCGAATAAATCCTAAGTTCGGTAAGGAAATTTTTTTTTGTAGAAAACAATGATACGACATAAATATCATGACCTTTAGTTCTTGTTGCTTCTATTTCACAGAATACTTTTGGGTACGAACGGTGCAAATCTTCTCTCCACTGTCATAGGCTAAGTATTCCGATACTTCATTGTCTGTCTATAGGGCTTTCACTTTCATCTTAGTTCTTGCTTTCGTTGTTGCCCCTCGTCTCTCCAATCGCCAATAAGGCCAAAACCCAATTACCACATGGGAGGAGCTAGTCAAAGCCTTAAAGGCTTCAATTTATTCATCCAACTATGAGGATGATTTACTCAATAAATGGCTATGACTTTGTCAAGGAATAAGACAATCGATGCAAGATTTTATTCACATTTTTAACCGCATCCGAGTGTTACTTGCCATTGCTAATCCTAATGTAGTATTGATTGTAAAATTCAAGAGTGGTCTACTTGCACATCTTTACAGGGAGCTCAAATATTCTGCTTGCCATATGTTGGATGAAATATTAAATTTTGCATAGCTTGTGGAGGAGAAGTTCACTTACAGCACAAGGAGCATCGTTTTTCTTCAAGAAGCTCGGCCATCGAAGTGTTCATGGAGAAACAAGGCCGAAGAAGATATTCTAATACTTCTTTCGTTCATCCCATTTCTCATCCATCCATTTCTTCTAAAATTGCTTTCTCTTCTTCTTATTCTTTCCCTCAAAATGAGAATTTCTGTAAGTATTGTAAAAATAATGGCCATGAAAAAACTCAATGTCCTCACTTACAAAGAAATAAGAATTTGTTTGTATAGTCTGATGATGGCTCAAGTGATAACCCCATCAAGGCTACTGGTAGTGAAGAAGTGTATGAGGACTTGAGGGGTAAATTGAACAATGTCACACTCATGAATCAAAATTCTCAAGGTGGTGATCATGACCATTTGTTTGTCACTAGAGCTCACCTCCTTCACAACTTTGTTGTCGATTGTATAATTGACAATGACTTGCAAAAGAATCTCATCGCGAAGTCCATTGTCGATAAGCTAAAGATTTCAACAAGCAAACATCCTCACACATACTCTCTGGGGTGGAAGTATAGCATAAAAACCTCATGGATCACACACACTTGCACAATCAAATTTGCATTTGGGCCCAAGTTTAAGGATAAGGTGACTTGTGATGTCGCCCAAATGGATTGTTGTGGATTGCTCCTAGGGAACCTATATCAATATGATAGACAGGCTACTTATGATGCATTTAATAATACATATACATTACAAAAATATCAAAAGCATTATTTTATTGGAACCACAAAGAAAACAAAGCAAACATCTAATTTTCTGCTCTCTTGCATACAAGCTCGAAAAGTCACTAATAATGCTCAAGAACTTGCACTAATATTCATTTGGGAACAAGCACATAAAAACATCCCTAAATATCAAATATAGAATTCACAGCTGAAAAAAATATTAAATAAGTATAAAAATATATTTCAAGAGCCCACTTCATTACCACTAGAAAGAGCAATTAATCATACAATTGAGAAAAATCTAGAAACACCTCTTCCAAATGTTCCAATGTACATGTAAGCCATTTTATAGTATGATGAAATAAAGAAACAATTGCAAGAATTATTAGATAAGGGCTTCATCAAACCAAGCACTTCTCCTTGTGCTTCAACAATTTTGCTTGTTCTAAAAAAATATAGTACTTGGGGATTCTTCATTGATTTCAGGGCACTAAATAAAATAACGATAAAAAATAGGTATCCACTTCCTCTAATTGATGACTTGTTAGATCAACTCCAAGGGGCTAAGTTCTTCAGAAAACTTGATCTTAAGAGTGGTTACCATCAAGTTAGAATACAAGAAAAGGATATGTGGAAAACAACTTTCAAGATAAATATGGGATTGTTTTAATGGTTGGTCATGCCATTTGACCTCACCAATGCTCCAGCTACATTTATGAGGCTCATGAATGAAGTCTTCCATGAATGTCTTGATCAATATGTAATCATTTATCTTGATGATATCTTGATATTTTATAAGACTTGGCCTGAATATTTATAAAATCTAGAGAATTTCCTTGCCATACTTCAAAAAACTAGTTGTTTGCCAGCTTGAACAAGTGCTTATTTACCCAAAAATCCATTTCATACCTCGGATTCATCATCAATGCCAAAGGTATCTAGGTTGATCCTGTCAAAATAGAAGTTCTTCTCAATTGGCCTTCTCCCATGAACATCATTGAAATCAGAAGTTTTCTTGGCCTTGCTGACTTCTACCGTAAATTCATTCCATGGTACTCAACCATTGCTACTCCATTGCATTCTTTGACTAAGGCCAAATCAGTGTTTCATTGGACAAATACCCATATCCAAGCTTTTACCACTCTCAAAGAAAAGCTTTTCTCCACATCTATCTTGGTCATTCTTTATCTTTGAAAGCCATTTGAAATCAAAATGAATGCCTCTCAATTTTCTCTCGGTGTTGTTCTCAAACAAAATGGCCATCCAATAACTTATCATTTTGAGTCCTTTTCCACAAAAAAATAGAATTATTCCACTTATGATAAGTAACTCTATGCCTTAGTCCAAGCTATAAAATATTGGCATCACTACCTTCTTGGTAAATAAACTATTATCCACACCGATAATTTTCCCTTGCAGTTTCTTCAATCCCAAACAAAATCGAAGAAGCATGCCACATGAAATGGGCCTCATATATACAAAATTTTTATTTAGTCATCAAATACAAGAAGGATAGTAAAAATTCTATTGTCGATTGTCTCGACCATCCACCATTTGCAAAAGCATTAACCATTGTCACTACCTCTCATTTAGCCTTCCAATATTGGCCTACTAAGTATCCTAATGATCCTGACTTTGCCACAATTTATCACAAATTACAACATCCAAGGTTTCCATTTCAAGATTTCCATCTCAAGGAGGGGTTTTACTTTATCGTCTAGATAAGTTTTATGTTCCTACTAAGAGTAGACCATCCCTTCTAATAGAGGCTCATTCCACCCTCTATGGCAGCCATTTAGGCAAACATAAGACCCTTCACCATTTGCAAAGATTCTTCTACTGAACACACATGCAACAAGATGTTCTCAAGTACTTAAAATAGTGTGTCTAATATAGCGGTCTAAATTGTCCAACCATAGGCTTGGTCTTAGTATGTCTTTACCCATTGCATAACATCCTTAAGAAAAGATATCTATGGATATTATCAGTGGTTTTCCCATGACTATCTGTCAACATGATTGTGTCTTTGTCATTGTCAAATATTTCAGTAAGATGGCTAAGTTCATTCCCTATCGAAAAATAAGTTCTGCTGCAGACTTAGCCAAACTATTCTTTGATGTCATATGGCGATACTTTGGTCTACCCAAAAGTATTGTATCCGATTGTGATTCCCATTTTGTCAATCATTTTTGAAGGTCTTTGTAAAAACTATTAGGTGTGTCCCTTAATTTTTCCACAATATTCCATCCTTAGTCTGATGGTCAAACAAAATTTGTCAATCGTACACTTGTCCAAAGTCTTAAAGTCTACCACCATGCATCACCAGCCAAGTGGGATCTCAGTCTAACTTATATTGAGGATGCATATAATGGATTCATCCATACATCCATAGGTCATAGTCCTTTTGAGGTCTATCTAGGGTTTCAACCTATCACTCCATATGAGTTACCCTTGGCTCTTTCATCTCCAGTCATAGTCCACACGTAGAAAGAATAGGAAAAAACACAATCATTCATCTAGCACCTACACCAACTCTAGTCCAAGTTTGTACACATTTTGCAGTAGACACAGAAGTAGCAAAATTAGGCAATGTATCACCACCGTGTTCCACATTCCTTTTAGATTGGTGATTGAGTCTGGTTGTACCTTGATCATAAGATATTTCTAGAGAAGGCACATAGTAAGATCAAGCCTCTCCATTATGGGCCTTACACCATAATTCAACAGTTGTTCAACAATGCATTCAGATTGTACATTCCATTAGACTTGGGTATTCATGATGTTGTCAATATTGATCTACTCTATTTGTATCATGATTCCACACTAGAGAGTCCACCAGCCATAAGTCATCCTTTCAATGCTATTCTAGGTTTCCAGCTTCCATTGGAGGAGGACCATCTATCTAAAATCAGGACTCGCCACACTCGCCAGGGTTCATCCACTTCGTATCTGGTTGCACACCGTGGAGAGCTTCCTCACCAGGATAAGTCGATCACTTCAGCACATCTGGCTCATGATTTCCCCTCTATTTTGGATGCATTTGAGCCCAATGCTTCTAGGGTGGGAAGGAATAATAGGGATTAATATTTAATTCTTAATATTATCCCTATTCACACGGATCGCATTAGACAACATTTAATGCTCACACAAATTGGTGCATTAAATGCCACAAATTGTAAAGACAAACATGCCTATAAAAATATTTTTGGTGTGAATGCAATATTTAGTTTTCATCATGCTATTCCTTGTGTGCTTGCTCTCTAGTGTTCATTCCATATCACATACATCATGAATGAGTATGCCTATGATACAGGCTAGATACTACTTTCACAAAATTCATAAATAACTTCATGGAAATTATCATGGCTCTCTTGGATTTATTATCTCTAAAAATAATTTATATTGTCTGCATTTAACTACACAATATCATTCTTCAAACAACCACTCAAGCATTTTCCATCTAACCAAACTAGCATGTAGAACACCTATTACTAAGAAACAACACACTAAGAGATACAAAGTAGAGCCAATTATTTATCTCTATGTCTACTGTTAGTGTATATTTGTTATTACATTATATGGTTATTACATTATTAGCATGTTGTTAGTATTGTTGTAACTATTAGCTAATTCAGACTTATAGCTCCATTTGTTATGGGCTATTATAAATGATAATTATTCCACAACTTATCATGGTATCAGAGCGAAGCGGAGAACTTGCTCATCTAAGTCGACTAGTATGGGCAGATCTATTCTTTGTTGAGCTAGGATCATGACTGATCAATGGTGGTGAACAACGGCCCTCAAGATCTGATTGGTAGACTGTGTGATCAGAAAAATGCATGGGATTTGATGTTTGATGGAACCTGGACACACTGACCTACTATGGTTGGATGAATAGTTGGTTGTAAACGAACCTGAACTTAGCGAAATCTGACTGTGGTGGATTGGATGCTGATGGATGACCAGACCAACCTATGTGGACCACTAAGACCTAGATGCTAGCAGAGGACCAAAACAACCTACATGGATCGCCTACGTGGACCACTAGGATCTGGACAAGACTAGACACGAGTTTGACGAGAACCATTGGTGACTTGGTGGAGAGGATGGGCTGACTGGACAATGATATGGACTTAGTGATTAAATGCATCATGTACACATGGTGGTGAGTAATATATAGTTTTGACTTGAAGTAGATCTAGCTGGAGCAAGCGAGTCAATAGATGAACGATAAACATAAAACCCAAAAGTAACAACCTACATGGTGAATCGAGATTACACGAAACGCGAATGTTACTACATGATCGGGTATAGTCTTCCCGAAGGTAGACATTTTATTATTTATGTGTTTTCATTTTTAAATGCTTTGAAGTGTTTCACCTGTCCCGTGTGGGACTAAAACCCATAAAGAAGGAGGACATTGTGCTGAATAAATTGATCTAACACATGCTCTCCTGATCGTACCGCCTAGCATAGCCACATCATCGTGCAACCCAGATCTATAGACGCATTTCAAATGGCAGCAAAAATGAGGACTTTCCTACTATTTTTTGATTGACCAACTACAAGGAGACACACAGATCTCTTTGTTTAATCATACACACACAAAAATCTAGAGTGAAGTTGACAATTTTTTTGGATTTAGACATCATCGTCCAGGGTCCCACATCGTCTAAACTCGATGAAGATACACGACCACTGTAGCAATCCATAATCCAAGCAATTGAGAATGCTAGACAATTGCGTAGTTGCAGATGACATAGCGGTTTGCTAATGTAGCAACCCTAGCCAGTTTTTAAAACCTCAAGTTGCAGACTGTTTCATCATTGCTCAGTTCCACAAACTGATGAATGTCGACTCCCTTAGACTTTTTCTCTCTCACATCTACAGACCTTTCACACTGGTGGTGCAACTAGTTGACACAATTTCATCACAATATTTTTTGGTGCAAAATTATTGTCATTTGTAGAGAGCATCATGGGAGATCAGAGGTTACTATTGCAGTTTCGTCGCTCATTGAAGACAACGTGGGCCCGCTATGTCTTCAAGTAGGAGCTAGTCTCCTATCCTTTCCATCGATGATGGTAGCCGGGTTGGTAGGAGGCTAGTATCTAAGGCTTCCCAGCCGTGAGGTCAGGGGTTCAAACCCCGTCGACACCCCCCAAGGTAATACAATTTTTTTTTTTTGTTTAATTTTTTTTTAATGTTTAAAAATTATTTTTAGTTTAATTAAATTTTTAATTTTTTTTTTTATTTGTGGAAAACATCCCAAAAGGGATGCCACTTTCGGGTAAGACCCAAGGAGGCAGGGGTATCCATTCCGCCAAAAACGCCCAGGACTCGGACCCGGCCTACCACCTTTGACATACTCAAGGAGCAAACAAACACACAAAACCAATTTAAAAATAAGTAAATAACAACAAAAATAATAAAATAAAATAAAAATAAAAAACATGCTCCTTGAGTGTGTCAAAAACAAAAGCACAACCAAACACGCACAATAAGATAAAAGAAACCACAACACAAACCACATAGAAAAACACAAGAACCACATAACAAAACACAAACAAGACAAAAACAACAGAACACTACAAAGACATAACCCAAAAAAAACATGAAAAATAAACACAACCAAAACCTAAAAAATTAAAAAATAAAATAAAAATAAAAATAAAAAACAACCAACAACAGACAATAAACAAAAACAAAAAACATAGAAAACACTCACACATAAAAACACGAAATAACACAAACAAAGAGAAACCCAAGAACAAGAACGAAAAAAACACAAGAACAATAACAAAAAACATAAAAAAAAAAAAAAAAAAACAAAACAACAAAAACACAAGAACAACAAAAAACAACACAAAGAACACAAAAACAAAACAAAATAAAAAAACCCACCCACCTTAAAAAACTAAACAAAAAAACAAAAAAAAAAAGAAATAAAAAATGAACAAAACAATGACCTATCTAGACCAGAAGACTATTAAGGCAAGAATCAACAGAGGAAACAAAATAAAGAATAGAATGAGCTAGGGAACTAAAAAAAACTGAATGAACCAAAGAGAAGCAAAAAAAAAAACAAGAAGAAACTAGGTACCTTCGAACCGGAGCCATCCAAAGAAATGATAGAAAGAAGAGCTTCCCTAATTTGAGAAGCCCACCATATAGGAGGGTGGCCATAACAAGTAAGATCACCTTTGTCCAAAGCCCAATTAGCTAAAGCATCAACACTCTTGTTTTGATCTCTCGACCACATGATTGTAATCAACTTTCAAAAATCCCATCCTGGATTAACCGAATCTTCTCAATAATTCTTTTTATTCTCCAATCCACCTTATGATTCTTAGAAGGATTCTTCAAGAGATTAATCATAAGTTGAGAGTCGACTCAACTAACACCTTTTCCCATCCAACCTTAGTAGCCTCCTGAAGGCCTCTCGAGGATACCATACCCCTCAGCAAGGTTATTGGAAAGAATACCCAAATTCTCAGCAAAAGTAAAAACCAGGGAGCCATCTGAAAGTCTACCAATTCCTCCCACACTGGCTTTTCCAGGGTTCCCTCTAGAGGCTCCATCAGCATTGACTTTTCCAAAATCCTTAGGAGGAGGTTGCCAATTTCTATTCCTATCCATCTTACTAATACTCACATTCCCTTTAAGTTGGTTGCCCTTAGAAGGTTTAATCTTCAATCTTTGCATCACTTGATCCCATCTTTGGTGGGAGTTTTGGGGGTGATTAAGGAGATGATGGACTCGATTCAACTAAGTTGGCTATGGTCTTTTGCCAAATATAGTGAATATCCTTCCTATCTTGATTAAAAATTTGGCTGTTCCTTTCATTCCAAATATTCCAAAGAAGAATGGTAGAACCCATCCAAACTAACCGCCTAATAAAATGATCAACACCCTCTTGATTAGGCCAATCCCTCCAAAGCTGTTCAAAAGTAAAAAAATTGGACCACTGTAAGCCAAGTAAAGTGGCCATTCTCCTCCATAGCTCAGAGGCTAAAGTACACTCAATAAAAATATGGTTGATATTTTCTACATTCTCTTCACACATTTCACATCTAAAAGGGCCATGAAAACCATGCTTCATAAGTTGCTCACCAAGTAAGCACCCTACGATGCAATAAAAGCCAATTAAAGAACCTCACCTTAGGCCAGAGCTTTTGAGCCCACAATCGAGAAAATATGTCAGAAGAATGGTTGGGATTATTATGGCATAAGGTCAAATAACCTTGAGCAACCGAATACTCACCCTTAGTAGTGTTGTTCCATCCAAAACAATCTTTTTCATGGGACCAAGAGAGGGATCTCATATGAAGGATGCCTTGGATATCTTGTCTTTGCCTTTCTGGGATTTGAATAGGCCAGTCCTCAATAGGGATCCAATATCTACCAACCTTTGAATTACCAAGATGGTACCGATAGTAATTAGCCACCTTTATCCAATTAGCTCCGGTGAAGCTCCTCCATCCAAGGCCTCCAATCGGGAAACCGAGTTATCAAAGGCTTGTGACCATCCCAAGAATCTGTCCAAAAATTTGCATGTTGACCATTATGAATGATCCAAAATAATTTTTTCTTTATCAAATCCTCACCAGTCTTAAGAACTGCTAAAATGGGAGAACCTTTGGTAGGAAGTTGATAGCGAACAAGGTCTTCAGGACTTTTGTTCTCAAGGATATTTAGCACGAAGATTATTGGCCCAAAGAGCATTGGGGTTATGCAACATCCTCCAATATAATTTAGCAGCTAAAGCTTTGTTGTTATTAATTGAAGACCGTAATCCTAACCCCCCTTCACTCTTAGGAAGACATAAAGTATCCCATTTCACCAAGGCCCATTTTCTTTTCTCCTTAGTACCACTCCAAAGGAAACGATGACTGATTTGATCCAATTCTCGAAGAACAACCTTTGGGATATTCAAAATGGAAGAAACATAAATAGGAATAGCTTGAAGGACTGATTTTACCAAGGTGATTCTACCCCTGAAGAAAGCCACTTGTTGGTCCACTTTCCAATTTTCTTCTTGACTTTGTCCAACAACCAATTCCAATATTTATTTTTCTGCCTTTGAATATTTATGGGAATACCTAAATAAGTGATTGGAAGAGAGGTCTTCTTATATCTTAGTTTATCCAAGACCATGGATTCCTCTCTAGCAGAGCAGTGAAAGAAAATAACTTTAGATTTGTCTTCATTGATCAACCGCCCAATAGCCTTAGAAAAATAG
The DNA here is from genome assembly GCA_028583015.1 of Wollemia nobilis. Classification (NCBI taxonomy): domain Eukaryota; kingdom Viridiplantae; phylum Streptophyta; class Pinopsida; order Araucariales; family Araucariaceae; genus Wollemia; species Wollemia nobilis. The sequence continues at coordinate 4,838,110 of JAQPPZ010006010.1, forward strand.
CTAATGATTTGCTTAATATTAGAAGCTTCCTTAACTCGTAGCTTTACCTAAAAGAGTAGAGTCATCCACAAATTGAAGATGAGAGATAGGTCTAGCTCCATGAGCAATGGTAACTCCCTCAAGGGTTTTGTTTTCCCTCTTTTTGGTTATAGTCCTACCCAAGCATTCAACAAGAATGATGAATAAATAAGGGGATAGCGGGTCACCTTGCCTAATACCTCTGGAAGCTGGGAAAGACCGAGAAGGCCTCGCCATTGATAAGAACTAAGTAGGAAACTGAAGAGATACATCCCATAATCCAATCCATCCAATCCTTAGAGAAACCAAATTGCCTCAAAACTTTGATAAGGAAGTGCCAATCCACTGTCATAAGCTTTGGATAAGTCTAACCGAATGAACATGGAAGGAGAATTTTGCATATCCATGGAATGGATGGCTTCCTGAGCAAGAACTATCTCATCTACTATTTGACGTCCTTCCACATAACCCCCTTGCTCTGGGGAAATAATCTTATGCAAAAGAGGCTTCAACCTTTCTCGCCATGATTTTAGTAATGATTTTGAGAAGAACATTACATAAAGCAATAGGTCTAAAAGCTGAGATATGATCAACCTCTTGAGCTTTTGGAACAAGAGTAATATAAGTTTTATTGATAACCTTCAAAATTTCTTTGGCTTTCCTGGCTTCTTCCACCACCTCTAATAAATCAACATGAAGGATATCCCAGAACTCTTGGTAGAACTCAATAGGAAAACCATCAGGACCTGGGGTTTTCCTTTTTGCATTTTAAAAACTACTTGTTGAAGCTCATTGATAGTAACAGGAGCAGTCAAAATAGAGTTCTCCTCAGAAGTGATAAGAGAAGGGATTGCTTGAAGAACATTATATTGTGAAGCTGAGTCAAGGGGAGTAGCAAGCAAAAATATTGGAAAAGTAATCAACAACAATAGAGTTCATGCCATCCCAAGTATAAACAACATCTCCAGAATCTGATTTTAAGGAAGAAATAAAGTTGTGAGATCTTCGAGCTAGAAGAGATTTGTGGAAGAAATTTGTGTTTCGATCTCCTTCTTTGAGCCATTGAATTCTAGATTTTTGCTTCCATAAGATTTCTTCTCTTTTTTCCCATTCCTCTAACCGAGTTGTGAGTTTAATTTCATCTCGCACTTCTCTTCTCTCGTGAGGCCATCTAAACGGATTTTCTTATTCAAATTTTCAAGATGAGCAATAACTTCATGTTTTTTTTTATGAACATCCCCAAACTCTTTCCAGCTCCAAGTCTTGATTTTGGATTTAATGTATTGCAGTCTTTTGGCAAAACAGAACATCTTAGTCCCATGCCTAGGTTTACCTTCCTTCCACCATTGTTGCACATGAGGTCTGAAGGAAATGTCTCTAAGCCACATTAATTGAAAATGAAAAGGAGAGAAACTCACATTGGTTTTCCACATTTCCACCATGACTCGGCCAATGATCCAAACCAACATTATTAAGAGTCTTCACTTTAGGAATGTGACCATGGATTAAGAAATTTTTAGAGAGCAAAAACCTATCCAATCTCTCCATTATACAAGCTAAGCCTTGCCTTCTCGTTAGACCAAGTCATAAGGCCATTATCTCAAGTTGGATATCCACAAGATGGAGGTTTGCAATATATTCGCTCATGAGGTCGGTGCTTTTGTCCAAATTTCTATTTCCCCCATTTTCTCATCCAGAGAGAGGATGGTATTGAAATCTCCTCCGATCAAGATCCAAGCTTTAGGAAAATGAGAGATAATATGAGTAATATCCTTCCACTGTCTTCTTTTTTCCTCCAAAGAAGTCGGAGCATAAACAATAATGCAGAGCATAATCTGGTTGGAATGTCTACTTTGAATAGCTATAGCCAACAAACCCCAACCGCCAACCATATGGTGAATAACTACCTCTTTTGGATCCCAAAGACAAGCAATGCCACCCGAAGTCCCTTGGGAACTGAGGGAAACCACTTTTCCAACTGGCCAAATTTTACTTGGCAATTAAGTCCATATCCTCCATTGACATCTTTGTTTCTTGAAGGAAAACAAGATGTGGATGATTTACCCGAATCATTCTTCTAATTTCATTTTGTTTTGAAAGACTCCCTTTGAGTCCTCTAATATTCCAAGTGATGATCTTCATTAATACCAGGGCTAAAAAAGTTGGGAAGGGCATTAATCTTACCTTCCTCTACAAGCTTTTCACCTTCTTTTACCATATGATATTGATTGGTCTTGCGACCTACTTTTTGATTAGAATCCATCTTCAATTTTTTTTCCCTGTTTCTTGACTTATTCCAATTGAATCTGAGATGGCTTCTAACCTTGAAGAATGCTCGTACACAACCAAAATTTTACTAGATGGTTCAACGGAGTCTATATTGGGACCTCCATTATTTGAAGTTTTGACATTTGAAATATTGTTTTTCTTGTGTAAATTTTCTCCTTTTTTTTCTCGTTGAAAACCTTTGATTTGTTGGTTTGTCTCTCGAGTTCTTCCCTTCATATTTAAATTGTGTTTCTAAGATTTCAGTTTCCATTATTTCCTCTTCCTCACTTGGGACATCATTTGTGGAAAGGATTTCAAACATATTAGCAGATGACTTTGATTGATCCTTCATAACTGGTTTTTTCCGAGTGTTCTTCTTCTTAGGTATTTGGAAACCTCGCTGAGTTTATATCTTCTTTCTTTTGATCAAGAATTTTATTTGGGCAAGCACTGGCCAAATGACCATATTCATGGCAAATTCTACAACGAAAAGGAATGTTCTCATAGTCCACTACTTGCTCCCAAGTGTCTTCCCCAAATTGTAATGTGATATTTTTAGGTAGGGGTTTGTCAAAATCCATTAAAACACAAATCCGAGCATAAATAATATGTTCAAAATTTTGAGTACAATCAGCAATCATCATAAAAGTTCCTAAAGAGTTTCCAATTGAAGAAAAAATAGTAGGATTCCAAAATTCAATAGGGAGGCCAAAGAGTCTAACCCACACGGGAGCTATAGAAGGCATCTCTTCTTCGACTTTAAATTTAGTATGCCAGGGCTTCATGAAAAGCCCCGCCCTTCCAAAAACCAAGGACCCCCTTGAAAATTTTTCTCTCTATCTTCATTATTAGCAAATAAAACAAGAAAATAACCATTTGGATAAATAGAGATTTGTAACTCACCTTTAGTTTTCCAGCTTTTTGCAGCCCAGACTTTGAAAGCAGATAGACTCGAATGAAAACCCACGAACCGACAAATTAGTCCTCTTTTTTCCAAATCTTCAATGCCATCCGAATGTTACCAATATCAAGCTTAACAATAGGAGTTCCATCAGCCGCTTTAAGACATCCTGACTCCATTTTCCTGGGATCAATCTTAGGCATTCTTAGAGGTTTATGGGAAGCCCTAATATTGATATTAGCATTGGGCTGAGGCTGTCCACCACGAAGGGCATCCCTAAAATTCATTTTTGGGACCGAGTCTTCGAAATTCTTACCCTTGATAGGGGTTTTCATAGTAGAATTATTTTGTGGGTGCACCTTAGCACCATATTCACTTGAGATATGAGCCATTTTTTGATCAACTGCTTGAAACTTGTTTCGTGATCTCTTTAATCCTTGCCCTAGACGCCGTGGAAAGGTATGGTTTTCACTTTTCTTTTGTGCAGCAAATTGGAAGCCGTTGTCACTCAAGTTCACAGTATGATCTGTTGAAAGACAAATTTCTAACCCATATTGTATCCCCTGCAACATTTCCTGCTAAAATATTGAGCATAAACCACAAAAATATTGGCCGCTAGGGCCCGAAGGCCCTAAAAACCAACCTCTGGAGCTGCTTGCACTCAACCCAGATGAAACCCTCGCATAGCCGCTTGCCAAATATGTCGTTCACACATAGGGATGCGCTAGGATCTGTGTTGCTCCAAATGATATGAAAATTGGTGGAGACGTTCTAGGTTTTCATGCATCTACCCTCAAAATTTTAGCTCAATCCGAGTCCGGATGAGTGAGATATGGCCAAAACGAGTTCGGCAGTTTGGGCAGTCCTGCGAAAAATGTCTCATCTATCTTTTTTGTTCCAAATGATATTTGTCTTTTTAATTATTATTATTATTTTTAAGCGAAAAACCCCTTACGGGGTGGCCTTGGTCTGAGAGACCATGAACATGGAGTTCTACATCATCAAAGTCACCCGAGAGTCGCACCCGATCCTGCCCGCACCAACATTATCAATTGGATTTTGTATACCCAATTCAGCTTTTTGGTAGGGTGGATATTTGAACCTGGGACCTCTCTTGGAGGATTTCCCTCTCCTCTCCAACTCACCTACAACACCTGGGTTTTAATTATTTTCTTTAAAAAGAATTATTTTTTAAATATTTATTTTTGGAAAAGTAATTTAATTAAACTTTAAATATATTTTTTAAAACATTGGAAAGAAATTTTTTCAAACTTAAAAAGGGGGGCATTTTTTTGCTGCATAAGTGAAGGGGGGATTTTTTTTCCTCATTGAGCAATTCTTCAAAAGCTATCAATAAGGCATACAATCATCAAACCTCAAAACCTATTTTTTTAGGCTTCATAAATAGCAAACATCTTTTGTTTGAAGTACTTCACACAGGGGGGATTTTTTTGGTGACACATTGTGCTAATCTGCCTACGAGGCAAGCTTTGTAAGAGCCTTTTGAGGCTTCATTGTTGCAAAAAGAGGGAAG